>CM037459.1:592646-1192646 GCA_021014325.1 Plazaster borealis
CAAAGACAGCATTCAGATTCAATTCTTTAATTTGTTCTGATATAGTCACTCAAACCACGCCGTAACTTAAACACATGAGGCTTTTAAATCCAAGACCCATGGCTTCTTAAATGAATTCCTATACCACAAGAATGCTCCACATCATTTTACTTGTCAAAGCAATCGCAAGATTCAGAATGTAATACAATCGACCCAATTTCAAATTGAATTCTCGTCGGTGAGATATGGGGTGGTCGATGGTGCATTGGACGGGGAAATTCAATTACAGATTCCACTGCCTTTTTTAACACATTCGCAAAACAGAAAATTCTTCACTCTCTGCAATGTTCACATTTTGTTTGAATGAGTAACCACGACAACAAAAACAACAAAGCATATAAGAATCTGTTTCCTCAACACAAAATGAGGGACGGTCTTTGGTTTCACCTTATTTTAAATACCTACCCATTCATACCCTCAAATTGTAACACAGTCGTAGATTCTAAACTAACCGACAAAAACCTAAATATATATATATTGGCTATATTATTTGACTTGTTTCATTGTTTTGTTTTCAGTTGGTCGGTAAACATCTCAAACAGGTGGAACCTTCGCAAAGATGTGAACCCTTGTACTTCTGATAGGAATTATGTATCTAATATTTTGATAGCTTGAGTATATAAGACCTTTTATTGCGGTTTGAGAAAAGACTAGACTCGTGTTTCTAATAACCCTTACGATGATACTCCGCACGCTCAATATGAGATATATCCGCTTCGCATTACTGGCAAAGTTTAGAGGATGTAAAATGGATACACATCCAACATAGACACCATAAAAGAAGAAGAAACTGAAGATTGATGACGCTTTTATCCCATTTCAGGGTTGACTTCTCGCCAATTATTTTGGAAACATCTCCGTGCGGTAGTGACAGAAGCGGAGATGGAGCAAGAAAGGAGATGAGACTGTGTTAGTGGGGAAGATAAATGATGCTGACTTGGAGCAAGGAGGACCAAAAGCGACATATCAGTTGAAAGATGATACGGGGAGTTTAGTGTAGACGCGCCATGACCAGTCCCACACCAGACATAGGCTGCTTAATCCCCTCATTCTAAGACCATCAAAACCCCAGGAAATAGCGCAAAACAACATTTCATCAACGCTCATTAGCTCAATGAATCAATCACATCCATGGCGTATTGCCTAGACATTTGTGGCGGGAAAAAATATGGCATAATACCGCGCCTCGACACGTCCATTTCCACGTAATCATAAGTTATCTTCTGTCTGATTTGACCAGACAGCCGGCCATTTACGACATCTAGTGTTGCTTGTCACGTGACCCGGAAATCCAACCAACCCTTAGAGGATTACCCGCGAAAATATGAGCGTCAAGATAATACCGCCATTCCATGAACGGTGATATCACTGTTTGAAATCAAAAAGAAAGCCAAATCAAACGTCAGTTGGGTATTACTTTGCGGAAATGGTTTTGAAAGCCTTTTCTCCTCTTATTCTCTAGAGTTATCCACCTCTACTGATGTAGTTATTGTCCCTGGTGTTTCACCGTATTAATTCTGACGGTTTATCGCCAGGGAAATAGCCTCTATGACACCAACCCTTAAAATACTGCAAAATCTTGCGGGTTTTGATGTTTCTCTGAACTGTAAGTGATTCGCGAATCGGTTATCGTTTTGGAAGAAGAAAGAGGAAAGGTTGTATCGAAGGAGACAATTTGAGGAACACAGAGTGAGATGGGGGATGAGAAAGTATTGTCCACGTCTTGGGAAGACAAGATGAAACCTCTTACTCCTACAATGGAAACGTGCGTTTGAGATGACCATAACAACTAGTAAACCGTCTTCAAAGGAGCAACTTCGGCAAGATTTCATTCTAAGGTTGACTTGATGGATTAGAGACAGAAAAGGAAGCGTCTCATGAAAGGGAAAATGGGAAGCCGACGTTCTTGGTCATGGTTTGGGTTACGTTGGCCCTTCTTAAAAAGTCCGAAGTTTGTCAATCACTCCAATCTAAATCAACGCCAAATGACAGCAACAATCTTTCATCAAATGAAAGGGGTCGGTCTCTGATTATTGGATGGTATAACGGTCAACAGATTCAACAACTTGAACTTTTCATCCCTGCTTTAAATACTAGGGCTATTCAAATTAGGGTTACTCAACAATACAACAGGAATTAAAATACACATTGTTTGATTGATCTGGCATGATTATCACTGGAATTCAAACGAAAATGTACAATCTGTGAGTAGTAATCACAACCGGATCTTTATGTCTTTGTTTTATTAGTTATTTTTTTCCGATAACCATCGAGTACCGGTAGATAGTGTGGATTAATTACAGTGATTTATACTTACGAAAACATTGTCGATTTAGAAAAAAATTGATAGAAACCCTTTAAAATGTACCAAAAAATATATATACACAAAATCGTCGACTACAATGAGAAATGATATAATACCATTGTCAATGCTTGAAAGATAAAAGGAATACTCTTACAAAGAATAGGCCTTTCGCTTAATTCTCCACCGTTAACAATAATACATTCCCATTCTGCTCACACATACAAAATCAACGGTAACTCTCTTCAAAATTACTCCTTCAACTTTTAAGAAACAAAACAAAAAAATCTGAATTTTCACATATCGCAGACGAAAGGGGGAAAAATTATATTGGGCGACCCACTTTTCCTTTTCAGACCAGGCGAGGACAAATTGAATCAAAATGCTTTTAGTGAGGCAGTCAAAGGCGTAGCAAAACATCTTGGATGAAAACGTATACACGAATTGAGTATTGGCGGGCGGCTACCTGCCGGTAGGGAGCTTGTGCGGTGAAGGCAAAGCGACCTTCGTAAGTGTAGGCTTGTTCTCTCTCCACGAACAAAACATTAAAAGGTTTGTCTTTGTGATAATTAAATTGTCAAATTATGATGATGGGACTTCCTGTGTAGTACTCCTCAGCAGCCGCCTCTACTGCACACTAGGGTGGGGTAGGATTTATGGCTATGGTTGTCTGACTGAAAAATGATGTTAATTAAAAATGGATAGAATGCATTGATTTATGGGTACACTTGTATTATTGTGAAACAATTTTATAGTTTTGTCCCCATTCAATTAATAAATAATGATCAAAACCGAGGTGGTAAGATGATAAACGGATGACCCTAAAATAGAACAATCCATTGAGGATGTCCAGTACCAGTGTGTGACGCAAATACGCACAGCGTTCATTTTGTAACGCACCATGGGCATCTCCAACCAATTATATTAACGCAACTATACAAAACGCCAGCGTGACGCGGGCTAAATCCTTCGTCTAACGTGTACGCGAGCGTAAGCGCGTCATAGTGATAGTGAAAAACACTGGACATGTGTGAGTAACTGAATTGGTCACATTACTAAACTGCGCATCACTTATTGTGCCTGTTTTATCTATCAATATTTTGAAAGCCTTTTCGTTAGGCTTTGGTTTGATGCCAATTATATCGGCATCACTTGTCGCAAAAGGGAAACTTAGATGGCAATCAGAGCCATGCGTCGCAACTGCTTATTTCAATTCTTTGCCTTATATCAAAACATTTCAAATACTTTAAACACATGGATTATGGATTTTGAAAATATATATACTTTTAGATTTATAATTTTTGTTCTTCTTAGAACCAGCTGGAGAGGAGAGCCTCGAGACAGAAATGTTTTTTTTAGGCAATCCATCGGGCTCCAGCTGGTCACTTACCTCTTCCTCTCTATATTGTTCTTGTAGTTATCTTTTAATGTTTTATCTATTTTGACTGTGTATGTACCTTTTTATGATTGCCCGAGAAATGAAATAAATATAAATACAAATGTATAACTACAAGACTTCATAGCAATACCAAAATGTCATCTGAAAATGTCAGACTATTGTCTGACCGAAGTGTCGGTTATATACTTTAACAATGGTTAATCAAAATGATTAGACTACTCATTGTCTTATAGGACTTGATGCTTTGCATGATGGACTGAGGTACTAAATCGTTCTTTTAAAGGAACGTTACAGAACTGGTAATTAAAATTTTCTTTAAGATCACAGATTTACATAAAACTTACACGGTCTAATGATGATGATAGCAGAAAACATCCCTAGAAATATTTCTGTCTGAAATGCCATATTAGATGAGAAATAAATAAAACTAATTTCCGATAGGAGTTTATCGCTCATGAGCGTTTTATTCATGCATTGTATAACACATGCAAATGTGTAATCGGTTTTTCACTATTTTCTCGTGACCCAGATGGCCGATCGATCTCAAACTTCTACAGGTTTGTCAGTTTATGTATATGGTGGATTATATAAAGTGCTTAACTGTTTTGTTAGCAAAAACCAATTCTGTAATCGTCCTTTAAGTACACCATAAATTTATCTCTTTTGTATGGTATTGGCTGTGAATGACGATGAAAAGAGAACACCAGTCGAAACGTGGAGAATAACTAACCTGCTCCTTTTTTTAAAATTTAAAACAACTCACTACCATAGAGATTATTATTTTTACATTGTGTTTTTACCATTGTCATGTTAACAAACATCATTAAAATACATCAGATGATTTATTTTATTGTAATCAATCGGTTTATTTAAAATTGTTAAAGTATCTTCTTGACACTTGAGGGCGCGATTGTACGAGATATTGCCAGAGGCAATTTGTGAATGTTTGTATTTCGGAGTAATTTAAACTCCCATGATCATGGGAGTTTAAATTACTCCGAAATACAAACATTCACAAATTGGTAATAATTAAAAGGAAAGATTTGCAAAGTGTTATCAACGTGTCTCTACACTGTTTCAAATTACATCCATTAAAGTAATGTTGCAACGCTTATTATGCATATAGGCTAACATTGTCTTTATAGTTAGATAATGTACTCGCAGTTTTTATAGCACTACATCAAATAAATTAATGGAATCGACTAATTAATACTCAAGTACCGAGGTTCGTATTATGCAACAACGTATGTTTAAGTGAATACAAATACAAGTGTCATCAATTAATCTCCGAAGATGTACAAGATGACAGTAAAAACAAAAAAGGGGAAGGAAAATGAGGGACTTGACATTATCGATCGCTTCGCAAAGACGGAACTTTCTTTCTCTTCTACGTCACTGCACAACCGACGAGCGGAGACCGGAGATTTCATATTTCTCTGTCTCGTACTAGGGGCAAATTAACTAGTGTTTACACTCCGCATTTAAAATGGATGAATGGAGAATTTTAATGGATTCACAAATCATAAACCGTGCGGAAATTATGTACATAGTGTTCTTTTTTCTTTTTCTTTAGGGAGGCAGAGATTTGGCTGTGAGCTGAGAAAAAAGAAAGCCATTAAAAATGACGTGTTGATCTTGCGGTCCTGACGGATGGTAAATGCGGAGGAATTTTAGGCCAAAGTGACTGGGGCGGTGAAGATGAAAGCGCAGCAAAACAACTGAAGATGGCCTCCTTCAATTCAAACAAGTCAAACGTTTTATAATTACCGTCATTTCAAGGAGAGCTTGAGTGGGTTGAAGACTTGAAAATATCCCCCGCCCTTCCAAAAACACCAGAAGGTGAAATCATGCATGCAACTATACGGACCTGAGGCCGACCGGGTATTCTTATTTTGTTTTCAAAACTGTTTTTATTGAAAAGTGTGTCACATCGGAGTTGCAATGATCAGAATAGATCGTGTTGTAATGGTGTGAGATTATTGCATGGGACCATTGACAGGGATTACAAATATGGAATCAGAAGTCCAGCTGACATTGGTTTAGAATGGAATTTTTTTTTTGGGGGGGGGGTGGGGCACGATCTGGAAAGGTGAGGGAGAAAATGTGATTTAAATGGCCATTATCACCAAATCGGGAAAGGCTGTAAGTTTATAAAGAATATAAACAACTTCTTGTTTGACTGGCCTTCATGTAATGTCTTCTCGTTCGGCCAAAATGGAGGCTTGACTTCGACACATCCTGGCTCCTTTAATGTTTCAGCGTCTTCATCATCATCACAGCATGAAGGGAACAAGACTGAATAACATTCACTGTATAAGTTATCTGGATGTAGTTACCCACCTGTAGACATTGCTATAATCCATGAAAACTCTTATGTCCATTAACGAGTAAAGAGAGTTGATTATCTCACGCGAAAGTAGATCAGTTGGGTGAAAACGGGTCAACTGGAAAAACCATGACATGCCTATGAAATGCCACATTGTTACCCGCCCTCTTGTGGTGGAAAAGCAGTGTTGTATGCACATATTTCGATTATGTCGCTAGAATCGATTCTTTTATCCGATTGTCTCCATCCATTCCTCAATCTAGCCAAGTTTTCTGATACAACTGGAATAAAAATTGCAATTAACTAAACATTTATAACAATTGAAGGATGACCCCAATATTTACTTGAAAGTGCCTTAGCAGAAAGAGCCACCCCGGCAACGAGTTTATCGACTACAAAGCAGAACAAACAAACTGATTTTAAAAATATGCTTAATGAAGGCTGGTGATGATTATATTTTGCACAACTTGTAGTGTGCTGTTATGGAAGAAACCCGCAGTCGCTCGATTACTAATTGACAACATGACGGGGGTTGGCGCAAATTTTGAGACAGTTCTACACCATGGCGTCATAGTTTCTAGTTCGTCATTGTTCATCATGTCGTCGAGGATACATACAAATTGTGGACAAATTGTATTACGGAAAAAAATCTCTCAGAGTTTGGAGACAAAGATACACCAGAGAACTAATTTGAATTGAATTGTCACTCTTCGTCACAATTACTTCACTGTGACGGTAAGGTCCGTGTCTGAGTTATGATTGTCATATGGAGACGACTTTTCAATTTGTATGTTTAATAGTCTGTATTCGATTTCTTGGCTTCAACTGTGGCTTTGGTTTCATTAGAAGCCACAGCCAAACGATGCCACTACGCACACGCAGTAAACAGTGAAGTTTAGTATCTAAACGTCACCGTGAAAGATACTTAGGAAACAAAGCTACGTCATGGGTACCATCTACTAAACATTGCTTCATGTTAGTTTCTCTATAATGAAAAACTACAGGAGATTTACGGGACTTTAACTACGACTGAATTTTTTTTAATGTTAACTTTTTAATATTTCTTTTCAAAATTTCAAAAATTTTATTTTGATGTAGGCTAATTTCGATAAAAATACATTTTGCCCAACCGACCTGCAATGCTCAAAGTTTACACTGGCAACTAGCTTGAGATTATGGAAATGCATGAACACGTTGTGGTTAAAGCTAAAAGCATAACAATGTTTTAGGTTTGCGCAAGGAAAAGAACACATGGTGGATTCCAAATGCTTTTCAGCTACATAAATTTCATTTCATGGTCAAGAAACAATAGCAAAGTTGTAAAACTCAGTGAAGTATTAAACCTTTAATCAAATACTCCAGTGTAGCAAATCGCCAGGGTATTTCATTCACAAGCACGTTTTCTCCTGCCTTGTTCGGTGTGTGGGTTTTCTTTGGGTTTTAGGTTACTTTTCCGTGATTATTTCGAACTTTACTTTTTTTGGCCTAACCGCCATGAGGGCACGTCGGTGTCTATGACACCAAATCGTGAATGAAATCTAAGCAACTGTTTTTTATCAGCGCTAATTTTGTTTAGCTGCAGAAATGCCGCTTCACTGTCGCAGAAACCGGACACATATCACTGGTACAGTTTTCTAATTCAATCCCGTGCCCGAAGATCGTGCCCAAGATTCCGATGACTCAAATTAAGTCTAGTTTTCATTGGATTTTTTTCTCTATCGGAGAGATAGACGCTGGGCTCATCCCTTCTCTTGTTTCGAAGCTCGGCAAGAAGTAATCGAGATAATCTAATCGCGGGCTCGGGACCAAGCTCGATTGGTTTCTTCCCCCGGGGGCTCACCGGGGCTGTATCCCCCATCGGGTCGCCCCTCGCGCCGGTGATACACCGATACGAATTAAACTGCTCATTCGGTAGATACGCAGCGCTGATGAAACGGTAATCGATAGGAGACTCTGGGATCAAGAGTTTGATTACTTTTGTGGGGGCACATTAATTTGTGGCCAAACTCAAATTAATATCCTGGCTAGCGATCCGCGTGTCCCGACCCCGCGGTGACGGTGCTACGCGCCGACGGGAAGCAAGCAGTCCGGGCGAGATTGGCGTACGCCACGGTAAGGAACAATCTGATGGTAATAATTCTCGTGCACGCGGGCCGCGCTACGCAATGAGGTAATGAAAGATCGCGCTGTAATACCCCCCTTCTCCACTCGGCAAACTCGCCAGCCTCAGCCAAGTTCAACGTACGGAGCTCGGGCTTTTATGTCCCTCGCTCCACAATATTATTTCTTGATTGCTTGATATTTGGCAAACATGTTTTTCAATTATGGCTGCGGTTGCCGAGGAAAATGATGATAGTGATGACAAGGTAGATAGAGTGTATGATCCAACTGCACTAGTCTAGTGGTGATAGCAATGTGGTGAAGAACACGCGTTATAGTCGGTATGATGTTATTGCCTCATCACCAATAGGGCTTATTGTCATATTTGGAGGATGTAGGAGTGGTGTGTCCATACACCATCGTTACGAGGAATGAGTAATGTGGAATGATTGTATTATTTCCATGGAATGTTAAGATCCTTGTCGTATACACGTGAGGTTTACTTTACCGGTAACAAAAACACAACAATAACAACAGAGTAACTATAATGATAGACAAATTAAAATAAAAAAATGTAAATGCGGCTGTTAAAACGTCAGGAATGATCAACAAGTGCAACACAACAACCGGTACAGAGATTCAGTCAGTTCCCTCTATGACGTCAGGACAATGATCAACAAGTGCAACACAACAACCGGTACAAAGATTCAAGCAGTTCCCTCTATGACGTCAGGACAATGATATTCTGAAAAGGAGGCATTAAATGGCGCAGTTAACAAGAAATCTCACATAGATACATTCACTCTTCAAAGGTTACTAACAACGAAAACGTCCATTAAATCTGATTAACATTGCATCAATAGAACGGCAGCATATGCCGTTTGTTATTGTAACACTTAAGGGAGACAGAACTATTTAAGGCAAAAGTAACACCACCTCAAGGTGTGGGTTAATTAAAAACCAAACATTATATGCCTCTCCTAAAACGATATAACTGTCTGAAAGCTATACCCTTGCAATCGGGGGTTTGGTCGGTACCCTTGGGCTACCTACCTCGTTGCAGTCAAGAGTTCGCGTGAGCATGCATTCATTTCCGCGCAAATTTTGTTAACATTGCCGATTCCCCCTTTTCCCGCCAAAAGTTCGATCGACCGTTCGTTTGCGACACCATTTCAGACGCGCCGCCATATTGATTTCGCTTCCTCCTCCCCAGGGCGAAAGAAGAATCGAACGCCTGGTACATAGGCAGAACCAAGCTTCACTGAGGTAAATTGAGCAAGCATAACACAACCACATTGTGGACGATTCATGCACTGTATTCATATTGTTTACAGGTCACAGAGCAGTTATTTTGAAAGTAACTTTGACAACTGTGTATTATTTTGTTTTTCAATTATTATCTGGGGCACATAATTTCATTTTGAACTAGCCCTAAAACTTCCTCACCAAGAGCCTTACAGGGTACTTTGCATGACGTCATTTGTAAACAATAGAGGATTCGTTATCTTTTTGCATTGCCATAATTGGATTAAAACTGATCGTGACTCCAGGGGGAACTTGCAAAGAAAAATGGGTTGAACAGCCTTAAAAGTCCCGGCTGTATTGTTTCAAGTCTGAGCATCACGTTCGCCGAGCAAGCAATCCTAATATGCGTAAAATCCCCTGCTTTGAAGGGATTTGATGCAATTCCCTCGGTCCCGCTTCTGGCCAGTTTGCCCGAAGTAGCTTCGTAATCCCATAAGCATCTTGTACGGGGGGTTTGAAAGGCCAAAGTTAGTGATACGCTTCTTTGGTTTGTAACATTGAGTCTGCTGGCTTAGTCTCATATTATTAGTGTTTAAAAAGATGTGGTCTCTGCGTTTTACTTACCCACCGTAAAGGAAGGATGGTCTGACAACCCCCAGGCAATATCCACCATATGCAAAACTCCATTCGTATGCTTCTGATAAACCTTGTAAGGAATGGTTTTGTGATTGGAAAAAGAAATCAAAGAAAACAGATTGAGTGAATTACTCATCTGTCCATAAACTTCCTTTGTTCATTGTAAAGATTTTGGCTCATTTCCTAATCAGTCTTCAACTAGTTTTCATTCGATTATTTACATATTCCAAAGATTTAACTCGCTCCACGATCAGTCTCGTTTTAAAGAGCGTGGTAGTCTCGCGTGATTTCGACCATTTTGTTTGGTTTGAGGGTTCCCTCGTATATTATTGCTATGGAGGAAAACAAATCTCCCACTTTTATGTGTAATGTTCAGTTCTCGCAAGACTTGCAAAGTCCATTCGCAAACATGGAGCTGCCATGGTGGGATTGGTGGTCGTTTCAAAATAATTCAACTACCGGTAGGCCTTTGTAGTCATCAGACCTTCAGATCTAAGCAAAACAACAACCAAATCCAACGTGGTAAACATGCGATTTAAAGGCGAAAACCTTCACACACAAAAAAACATTTTTAAAAGTTTGTTGTTCAGTCTATTTCTACGGACACGCTCATGACGCCATTTTGAATTGTGTTTAAAATTATATACAATGTTTTAGAGAGAGTTCACTCATTCCAATCATGTTTTTAGAATACACGGGTTAGGCCTACTCAGAAAACTAAGACAACTTTTTGTTCCCATAGGTAACGCACCGTGCTTTTTAATATGTTTACAAAGATTTGTATTTATTACTTAAACATCAGGACCAACAGGCC
The DNA here is from genome assembly GCA_021014325.1 of Plazaster borealis. Classification (NCBI taxonomy): domain Eukaryota; kingdom Metazoa; phylum Echinodermata; class Asteroidea; order Forcipulatida; family Labidiasteridae; genus Plazaster; species Plazaster borealis. The sequence continues at coordinate 603,508 of CM037459.1, forward strand.
TAACATATAAATTATTGTGCGTATTCTCTTTGCAGATGCTCACCTTAAGAATACAAATCTTAATTGTTTTCCAGAGGGTTAAACTTTCTGAATGTCCTACTTAGCTTCGCTAACTATTGGACTTGCTCCGTGCATAACATCTGAACGTTTACAAGCTTTTGTTTTGTTGTATTTAAGTCGAACGCGTCTGTCTTAATACATTATTAGTAACCTAAATTTAGCATGTCAAATTAGTCACCCAATTCAATATCTCACTCACTGTATAGTTTGTACAAATAAAACTATGCTGTTATAACACATTTGCTAAATTTGTTTTTAATTAAAGAGCTATTTTATTAGGCAGTAATGCCCTGAGGCATTTGAAATATTGCAGTCTAAAGCAGGCTGTAGTATTATCAATAACTATTACTAGCTTTGAGATTTCGTTGACACCGGTTACTATCGTGATAATCATACGAATTGAAAATTGGGGCTACACAAATGAAATCTCCCAAACACAATGCCAAACCTCGCTTTGAAACTTGGATGAAAAATACAACAATTTAAATCAAGAAATTTAAGCGACAACAACAGCAACAAAACAACAACAACACCAACAACAACAACAACAACGACAACGACAACGACAACGACAACGACAACGACAACGACACCGACAACGATAACGACAACGATAACGACAACGACGACGACGACAACGACAACGACAACGGCAACGGCAACGGCAACGGCAACGGCAACGGCAACGGCAACGGCAACGGCAACGGCAACGGCAACGGCAACGGCAACGGCAACGACAACGGCAACATCAACAACAACAACAACAACAACAGCAACAGCAACAACAACAACAACGGCAACATCAACAACAGAAGCAGCAGCAGCAGCAGCAGCAGCAGCAACAGCAGCAGCAGCAGCAGCAACAACAACAACAACAATAACAACAACAAAAACAAAGCAATAACATCAATGACGACGATAACAACAGCAGCAACAACAACAACAACAAAGCAAAAACAATAAAGTCGATGTCGACGACGACGACAACAAAAACAAAAACAAAACAAAAACAAAACAACAACAACAACAACAACAACAACAGCAACAACAACATCGGCAACATCAACAACAGAAGCAGCAGTAGCAGTAGCAGCAACAACAAAGACTGTGACGTGACAAGGACTAAAGACCTTCATGACTCCAAACATGAAAGACTTACGGGAAGATTAATTCCAAACCTGATATGCATTTAAACTGTCTATTTATCTCAATTATTGTTAGACATGAAGCCAAGGCACGGATATAACTTACTTTAATGGCGGGGTATGACCGCAATGTGGGTGTCAAGTCAGTCAAATGAAAGCTTTTTAGAACGATCTGATTAAAAACTTTGATTAAAATGTGCAAGTCCGTGCTTGAGACATTATCCAAGTTATAAATAAGTCATTTGGAAGTCGTGTGACGTGATTCAATGGACGTTTTATTGAACAATTTAGGAACATGACTTTTTCAATAAAGCCTAGAAATTAAATGAATGGAGAGACCGGCACGGAAAGCCAGCACTACGATGGGAAATGTTATATGAAATGAATTATATGAGCTTTCATCGTCGGCTTAATGGTGTTTGATAAACCAATGCAAATGGGTATCTGGTAGAATGATAGAGTTGGAATTTGATGAACCGAAAAACCACACCTTTAATAAATACCCCAAAATATTCAATTTCGAGCTGAAAAAAAAATGACTTGGCGCTGATTTCCCTCTATTGTTATAATCTGTCGAAACTGAGGAGTATTAGTAGTTGCTATGGTAACCAGACATCAGCTGTCATCTGGCCATTAAAGAAAGGCTCCCTTTTGGAGGCGGGGCTTGGCAGTTAGACAGAAGAATGATGTCATCTTCTCATTGACTAACTAAGAGTTATCCCTCTTGTGATGAGATGAGATGAGATTTTCATAAATGAGCCTGTTTACCTCAATTTGCAGACGATTGTTATTTGGGCTATCAGCTTGATGGTTTATATACATGTGAGAGTTTCATAAATGGGCCTGTTTACCTCAATTGGGCTTTGTTTGTCTGATTCGTATACAATCATATTTGGGCTATCAGTTGATGGTTTATATAGATAGATGAGATTTTCATAAATGGGTCCATTTACATCAATTGGGCTTCGTCTGTCTGATTCGTAGATGATTATATTTGAGCTATCAGCTTGATGGTTTTACATGTGAGATTTTCACAAATGGGCCTGTTTACATCAATTGGGCTTTGTCTGTCTGATTCGTAGATGATTATATTTGGGCTATCAGCTTGATGGTTTATACACATAGATGAGTTTTTCATAAATGGGCCCATTTACATCAATTGGGCTTCGTCTGTCTGATTCGTAGATGATTGTATTTGGGCTATCAGCTTGATGGTTTATACTCTACTGGCAAATTTTTCACATCTGCGCTTGTTTCCATTAAATAGGCCTTTGTACCAATAACTGGATTTTTTTTAGAGGTGAAGTCCTTTTGTTTAGACTTGCTTTCTTCTATCTATAGACTAATAAGATAATTGCTGTTATCACTGAAAGTACTTGAGGGCGAAGCCTTAACAAAAAGCGGAATGAGCACCCCGTTATTTACAAATAAGATTTCTTCCCAACGTAGTAATTTCTTATTGCCAATGCAAAGACGGGATTACAATCAACGAAACCAATAACTCGTCTGACCCCTTTTTAAGAATTTGGTCGACTAGGAAATCTGTAGTGCTGTAGGTCCTTAAAACAATAATGAATGAATGTCTAAACACTTGGGCGTCGCTTTTGACTGCGCTGGAGATTGTGTATTGCTATATTAATGTTTGTTTTGGTTTATCAAGTGTTTGAGAGGGGTAGCGAAGCACTGGGTCCGATTATGACTTCGTAATCGATGTGCTTTTCCGTTTGCTAACACAATATCGTGGGTCAATATGGCCTGTAATTGACTACGGCTATTGTTGCTCTTGAGCAGCGCGCGTGGGGCGCACTACACGGGCTTCAAATGCTAATTTCCTCGGTGGGCGAGGAGGCAATCGCCCGCTCCTTCTTCGGTTGTAGCGTTGTCATGTCTTCAGAACACGTCCTCAAACACATCTGCCCTTTGTATGTCGGAAGTGTAATCCCAATTTAATTGAAATAGAATTAGCCGTGATTGAGTGCCGAAGATAGACCGAATAGAGTGCCGTTAGATCGGGTAAAACATCGGCGGTGAAAACGCTCTGTGTTCGCTCTACACTTTTTAGGGTTCCTGTGCAATGATAGTTCTTAACAAAGACGTGAGCTTTGAATGGAAGCTGTTCCGACACCTGAAACTATACCCTTCAATTTCGTTTTATTAATTTCTTCCAGAGCCTTGTTGAAGAACTGAGTCATTGCAAACCGAAAACGACCATGAAAGAGTACCCGACCTTTGTGGGCGTTGCAAGAAAAAGTCTAACCCAGTCTGCTATATTGACTTTTGTAATGCACTAAAACTACATGAATAGCCTATGTGAATTTACTCCATTTTAATGCAATCCCCCACCCCCTTTTTAATCGCCACGCAAGTTGAAGTGACACACCGTTCTCATAGATAGACTTTTGCAAGTTTCTTCGTGGTCTTCCAGGCAATTTCAGTCTGTAGGCCTACTCAACGAATGTTTAAGAGTAAAGGAGGGAGGTTGTTTTTGACTTTGACTTTTTGCCGCTAATTTTAATCTGACATTTATCTACTACGCTTAAAATCAAGGACGACGTCTATACTCCCGAAGGTCCACCTTTCATATGAAACTTTATCTGGTAACAAAAACGAAACAAACACTTTGGCATCGTGTTTTCCTCATCGACTCTTGTGTGAACAAATTGAGTAAAATCCCCGTCGAGTAACCCGACTCTCCTTCAAGGAATTATTCTCGTACCCAATAAAACCAATGAAGTGAAGATGATTGATGATGACAGGGAATAAAAAACACCTGTGAATGAGGTTGTGAATATAAGTTATAGTCCTATCATATTGATAACAGCGATATTGCATCATCTAAATATGAAGAAGTTGTAACTCCTTTACTGGAATACTCTTCTCTATAAACAGATGACACCAAAAGTTCAAATTTTTAAAAAGTATCCTAAATTTGTTTTTAGCCATCATGCATAATAATGATTTTACAAAGAAAGAATGACTGCACGCTTGCTTTTCCTAAAGCAGGCATATTGGGCAATCCTATGGCATATGGATAGTTGCAGAATTTGGAATTACAATGTGAAATAGCCAACGTCCGGCCAACAGACGGTAGTTTTGCAGTTGAACAGGCCTGACACGCGCGGTCCGATTGTCCCCCGGAATCTACGCCTTTTCACCCTTCAGCATCGGGCACAGCTTAGCCTACGGGACCCTGGTCTTGAAATCCCGCCGAACCACGTTCGACCAACACGCCACATACAGAGCAATATCTCCCTATATTATTCACGCTAAATCAACCATTTTCATATTGGTCGTGTGAGTAGTTTGACAGCATGGCGTTTGGTTGGTGCACAAACGACGTGTCGTCTGTTTTTAAGCGCGAACTTTTGGCCTTGGCGCGTTTTTCGTTTGCCATCTGTCAATGTGAATTGAAAATGTCTCTGCAGAGCAGCAATATCTTCAATACGTTAGAGTTCAGAAACTGCAGTTGGTTGTTTCTGATGGGATATGACAATGAATAACATAGAGAAATGTCAGCAGATTTTATATGTTTGATTACTCCTTCGCAATGCAATGTAAAAAGCAATATTTAGGCCTGTGCACATCTTGGAGATATCACACAGTCCGCCGTTAGAAAATACCTGCATGTCAGTTTCGCCTACCCCCTTCTGTACAATGTGTATATATTTACCTGCATACAAGCCCTGCTGTTTGCAATAGTAAATATTTCATGGTTATAAATATTATATTTCATATAACACGGGCCGACGTACTCTCGCGAGAGTTTACGATGACTGCGTGAAAGATCGTGATTTCAGCGAAGTACACATGCCCGCTTCCCGTCTGGTGCATTGTAAGACACGGAACAACAAAGCCCACTCCGGAACTTATAGATGAGTTATTTATGTTCAAAACAAAGTCTGTATAGATCGGTATTATAAGGTCCATGTCAGTTCCATGCACATGGGTTTTGATTTCTCTTTAGTTTTCGTCTGTGAGGAAATTAATTTCCGAGAGCGTAGCAGCTGCGGGCCGTTTTGTTATGATTGTTAAACTGACAAAACTTGCCGTTTGTGTGGCAAGACGGTTCGTCTACCGGATGAGTACGAACTAATTGATTAGCGCCCATATTGTTCCCCGTCCACTGCGCCGATGAACCACATGTGCGCATGTCACCTAAAGCGAGCAATCCGATAGCCTAGAACGCTGACGATTCCTACGGAAATTTAGTCTTAAATTTCACGGGCCGCGAACTGGCAACCGACTTAGACCCGGGTACGACGGGACCGTCCGAGGGTGAGGTCCGGGGCTTGGGGATCAAATCTCTCCTCGTCCAGTGCCACAGTTATCCTGCGGTTCTTAAGAGCCTTACGGCCCAGCACTTGTTATTATGAGATTTTAATGCATATCTGATGTGCGACCTATTTCCCTGGACGTTTTAGACTCTTATTCTGAACAACGATCCATCACTCCTCCTCCTCTTCTACCATCCACTCTTCAAACTCTCTCAACCGACTATTAATGATTATGACTTTGTGTTGGCAAGGCAATGGTTAGGATGATGCATGATAATCATGCATTACTTTCTACTGCTGCCCAAACTTGCCGAGCACTCAGAAAACTTTGGCACGCAGTAAAATATCCGCATGTCCAGAAGATTGATTATCTTAGAGTTAGACCAATCCAAGTTACAGCCTCAAATCTCCCAAATAGTGAAGTTTTGTAAAAATAAATCGTTGGCGTTCAGAATAAACTGACATTACCAAAGTAGGTGAAATAACGCTATCAACAGCTATCAACTATCAACGACTGGGTATAACAACGCTATCAACAGCTATCAACTATCAACGACTGGGTATAACAACGCTATCCACAGCTATCAGCTATCGACGACTGGGTGTAATAACGCTATCTACAGCTATCAACTATCAACGACTGGGTATAATAACGCATCCACACTGCTATCAACTATTAACGACTGGGCATCGTATAATAACGCTATCCACAGCTATCAGCTATCAACGACTGGGTGTAACAACGCTATCAACAGCTATCAACTATCAATGACTGGGTATAACAACGCTATCCACAGCTATCAGCTATCGACGACTTGGTGTAATAACGCTATCTACAGCTATCAACTATCAACGACTGGGTATAATAACGCATCCACACTGCTATCAACTATTCACGACTGGGCACCGTATAATAACGCTATCCACAGCTATCAACTATCAACGACAGCTATCCACAGCTATCAACAACTTGATGTAGAGTTTACCAAATTGTCAAGAAAAAAACATTTCCTCCTTCGGAGATCTCATAATTACAACTTACTTGCTTACCGTTTTTCTCTTAACTTCACTTCGTTACAAATGACTATTTAATTACTTTACTAATTTAACCTATCATTTTTGGACGAAAATGAATTTAACTTCATAAAATAGTGAGTTTAATGAAGGTTGCTGGCTAAGTGCGGGTCTTGTGTGCGTGAACCGTGGGGTTGCGGGTGGGTGCAGTGGGGGGGGGAGTTCGATTTCCCCAGTCTCCCCCCTGCATGATAAAATAATGAGACATCACGTGGTCCAACCTCTGAATAAAGCATTGTTCTCTTTTTCTGCTCTATTCTGGTCTAACCTGAGGCCTATTAGTTACCATACAAAAATGTTTTATACTTCTGTGAAAGTCCTGTTTCATAAATGCCTCACAAAAGTCTAAAATGCACTGTACACGTTTGGTAATTACTCAAAATACATATTAGCATAAAAACCGACTTGGTAACGAGCTGTTGATAGTAAAAAACATTGTGAGAAACGACTCCCTCTGAAGTAACGTAGTTTTTGAGAAAGAGGTAATTTCTCACTAAAATAATTAAACACTTCTTGCAAGAAGCCTTTTATTCCTATCTGAAAGCACACACATTTGTACAACAAGGGTGTTTTTTCTTTCATCATTTTCTTGCAACTTCGGTGACCAATTGAGCCCAAATTTTCACAGGCTTGTTACTTTATGCATATGTTGGGATACACCAAGTGAGAACACTGGTCTTTGACAATTACCAAACGTGTTCAGTGCCTTTAATGACTGACAATCACAATTTCTTACAACCTAACATCCCACAGACCAATGTGTTTGATTGGTTTGAATTGCTCGACCGTAGAGCCATACGAAACTTCCTGATGCTTCACCTCGTTTAGAATTGGTGTCATCAGAAAATAACAAGTCCCCTTTCCTTCAACAATGTTTTATTATATTTATTGCGAATCCATTATTTTGTTCCAATCAGTCTCCAATGGTCCTGTTGCCAGCGGACAAGTCTCGCACCTTTCGATCCATGCTCTGAAGTGAGGGCCCCCACGTCTTGGTCTTTGCATCAAGAGTAGACAGCACCCATGTCGCAGACACCCTTTATTTAATTTGGCTATGCGTGGTTCAGACAGTAACCCAGGGTCGATTTCGGCAAGGTGTAAAACGACACTGTATCCGGCTGTGATACGGCGTGTCTAACGGTTACGACTTTGAGTTCGCTGCTATGATTATTAGTTTTTCATAATGAAAATAGATATAAAGTCATGCTGATAATATAACGGTCGTACAGACATAACTGGGGCAGCCATGTTGTTGAATGCAAATCAACGAGACCCAACTAAGGTAGTTTGGGTAAAGAAAAGGCTTCATAATATTTTGTTATTGTTCGGGATGTTTGTGCGACAGAAATTGTTGTTGTGTGATAAACGTTTTGCTACAGGCGTCCAATGATGCACTCTTTAAGATGCTCTATACCGTCTTGAACTGATCACACCAATCAGCTCATTTGAGATTCGATCTGGTCGGATATTATTTGAATTATTGGTAACTTCCTGCCAAGCACTTGATATATTTGTAAAATGAAGTGATCATAACATCTTCTCTTCATCGTTATCTTCAGGCCTTCGGGTACAGGGCGGGGCACTTTTCTGGATTCCTTGGTTTCATTTAACCATAAGTATAAAAAACATATAACAAAATAAAATTAAAAAACCCCTTTTCCTTTGTGGTTAACAGGCTTAATTATGCATCATGACTTTGTATGTATATAGACGTGGTGATAGTGGATTGAATGGTAGAAAAAATGACCCTCTACTATTCTAATGAAGTTAGCCTGCACTAGTCCAACCCATACAGGTCCTCAAAAAGAAAGGAACAAGATTACAGTCTTCACCTAAAAGTAAAATAAGTAACAGTATATTTTGTGCATAGAGGCCTAATTCTCGGCTGATGCTAGAAATACAGACGACTTTAAGAAAGTCGTCTTCAATATTGAAACACCCTCATATGATTTAATAATATGTATATAGTTTTACTTATTTATTCGCCCAAGGAAGACAAAACACAAATGGTCGGCTTTAGAATGAAACATTGAGAGAAATCCAGCAACGTAAAATACAACTAAAGAAGCTCTCGCCGTAATGCGATTGGCGACACTTTTCACAGCTGGGGTTCAATTGTATTCGAAGGTCACCTAATGGCATACGAGGGTTAAAGCTCTCCGTCAATAGGTAGATGACAGTACCGCAATTATTCTTGTCTTGGTGTTGCCCTGGCTAAAAGCAACATTTTCAACCGCAGTTGTAGTTTCAACTTCAGAAATTTTACTTATTCAAGAAGATCTCTGCGGCATTTCAAACGAGTGAAACAACGGAGGGGACTTGTCTGCAACCCATATAGTGTTTCCTTCTTATTACTGATCAAGATGTTATCATTCCACTGTACAACTAGACATTCATGAACTACAAAACATTGGTTTATGGAATTTACATTTATTTTAATCTTCTTCTGTGTTTATTATCAATTATCGAATTTGGTGGGGGGGGGGGCTGTTCATTTGCAGAAATAGGACTGTATCACTCACTGAGTTTTGAGAGAGAGGCAGTGTTCATTCACATACATAATGCCGTATCACTCACTGAGTTTTGAGAGAGAGGCGGTGTTCATTTAGAGACATACTGCCGTATCACTCATTGAGTTTTGAGAGAGAGGCAGTGTTCATTTATAGACATAATGCCGTACCACTCATTGAGTTTTGAGAGAGAGGCAGTGTTCATTTATAGACATAATGCCGTATCACTCATTGAGGTTTGAGAGAGAGGCAGTGTTCATTTATAGACATAATGCCGTATCACTCAATGAGTTCAGAGAGAAAGGCAGTGCTCATTTACAGACATAATGCCGTACCACTCATTGAGTTTTGAGAGAAAGGCAGTGTTCATTTTAGACATAATGCCGTATCACTCACTGAGTTTCGAGAGAAAGGCAGTGTTCATTTAGAGACATAATGCCGTATCACTCATTGAGTTTTGAGAGAGAGGCAGTGTTCATTTATAGACATAATGCCGTACCACTCATTGAGTTTTGAGAGAGAGGCAGTGTTCATTTATAGACATAATGCCGTATCACTCATTGAGGTTTGAGAGAGAGGCAGTGTTCATTTATAGACATAATGCCGTATCACTCAATGAGTTTTGAGAGAAAGGCAGTGTTCATTTACAGACATAATGCCGTACCACTCATTGAGTTTTGAGAGAAAGGCAGTGTTCATTTTAGACATAATGCCGTATCACTCACTGAGTTTCGAGAGAAAGGCAGTGTTCATTTATAGACATAATGCCGAATCACTCATTGAGTTTTGAGAGAAAGGCAGTGTTCATTCACAGACATAATGCCGTATCACTCACTGAGTTTTGAGAGAAAGGCAGTGTTCATTTTAGACATAATGCCATATCACTCACTGAGTTTCGAGAGAAAGGCAGTGTTCATTTACAGACATAATGCCGAATCACTCACTGAGTTTTGAGAGAGAGGCAGTGTTCATTTATAGACATAATGCCGTATTACTCATTGAGGTTTGAGAGAGAGGCAGTGTTCATTTACAGACATAATGCCGTACCACTCATTGAGTTTTGAGAGAGAGGCAGTGTTCATTTACAGACATAATGCCGTATCACTCATTGAGTTTTGAGAGAAAGGCAGTGTTCATTCACAGACATAATGCCGTATCACTCACTGAGTTTTGAGAGAAAGGCAGTGTTCATTTACAGACATAATGCCGTATCACTCAATGAGTTTTGAGAGAAAGGCAGTGTTCATTTATAGACATAATGCCGTATCACTCAATGAGTTTTGAGAGAGAGGCAGTGTTCATTTATACACATAATGCCGTACCACTCATTGAGTTTTGAGAGAGAGGCAGTGTTCATTTATAGACATAATGCCGTACCACTCATTGAGTTTTGAGAGAAAGGCAGTGTTCATTTACAGACATAATGCCGTACCACTCATTGAGTTTTGAGAGAAAGGCAGTGTTCATTTTAGACATAATGCCGTATCACTCATTGAGTTTTGAGAGAGAGGCGGTGTTCATTTATAGACGCAATGCCGTATCACTCATTGAGTTTTGAGAGAGGCAGTGTTCATTTACAGACATAATGCCGTATCACTCACTGAGTTTTGAGAGAAAGGCAGTGTTCATTTACAGACATAATGCCGTATCACTTAATGAGTTTTGAGAGAAAGGCAGTGTCCATTTATAGACATAATGCCGTATCACTCAATGAGTTTTGAGAGAGAGGCAGTGTTCATTTATAGACATAATGCCGTACCACTCATTGAGTTTTGAGAGAAAGGCAGTGTTCATTTTAGACATAATGCCGTATCACTCATTGAGTTTTGAGAGAGAGGCGGTGTTCATTTATAGACGCAATGCCGTATCACTCATTGAGTTTTGAGAGAGGCAGTGTTCATTTACAGACATAATGCCGTATCACTCACTGAGTTTTGAGAGAAAGGCAGTGTTCATTCATAGACATAATGCCGTATCACTCAATGTGTTTTGAGAGAAAGGCAGTGTTCATTCACAGACATAATGCCGTATCACTCACTGAGGTTTGAGAGAGAGGCAGTGTTCATTTATAGACATAATGCCGTACAACTCAATGCGTTTTGAGAGAGAGGCAGTGTTCATTTATAGACATAATGCCGTATCACTCATTGAGTTTTGTAGAGAGAGGCGGTGTTCATTTATAGACATAATGCCGTATCACTCATTGAGTTTTGAGAGAGAGGCATTGTTTATTTACAGACATAATGCCGTATCACTCACTGAGTTTTGAGAGAGAGGCAGTGTTCATGTATAGACATAATGCCGTATCACTCATTGAGTTTTGAGAGAGAGGCATTGTTTATTTACAGACATAATGCCGTATCACTCACCGAGTTTTGAGAAAGAGGCAGTGTTCATGTATAGACATAATGCCGTATCACTCATTGAGTTTCGAGAGAGAGGCATTGTTAATTCATAGACATAATGCCGTATCACTCACTGAGTTTTGAGAGAGAGGCAGTGTTCATTTATAGACATAATGCCGTACCACTCATTGAGTTTTGAGAGAGAGGCAGTGTTCATTTATAGACATAATGCCGTATCACTCATTGAGTTTTGAGAGAAAGGCAGTGTTCATTTACAGACATAATGCCGTATCACTCACTGAGTTTTGAGAGAAAGGCAGTGTTCATTTATAGACATAATGCCGTATCACTCAATGAGTTTTGAGAGAGAGGCAGTGTTCATTTATAGACATAATGCCGTACCACTCATTGAGTTTTGAGAGAGAGGCAGTGTTCATTTATAGACATAATGCCGTATCACTCATTGAGTTTTGAGAGAAAGGCAGTGTTCATTTACAGACATAATGCCGTACCACTCATTGAGTTTTGAGAGAAGGGCAGTGTTCATTTTAGACATAATGCCGTATCACTCATTGAGTTTTGAGAGAGAGGCGGTGTTCATTTATAGACGCAATGCCGTATCACTCATTGAGTTTTGAGAGAGGCAGTGTTCATTTACAGACATAATGCCGTATCACTCACTGAGTTTTGAGAGAAAGGCAGTGTTCATTCATAGACATAATGCCGTATCACTCAATGTGTTTTGAGAGAAAGGCAGTGTTCATTCACAGACATAATGCCGTATCACTCACTGAGGTTTGAGAGAGAGGCAGTGTTCATTTATAGACATAATGCCGTACAACTCAATGAGTTTTGAGAGAGAGGCAGTGTTCATTTATAGACATAATGCCGTATCACTCATTGAGTTTTGTAGAGTATAGCGGTGTTCATTTATAGACATAATGCCGTATCACTCATTGAGTTTTGAGAGAGAGGCATTGTTTATTTACAGACATAATGCCGTATCACTCACTGAGTTTTGAGAGAGAGGCAGTGTTCATGTATAGACATAATGCCGTATCACTCATTGAGTTTCGAGAGAGAGGCATTGTTTATTTACAGACGTAATGCCGTATCACTCACTGAGTTTTGAGAGAGAGGCAGTGTTCATGTATAGACATAATGCCGTATCACTCATTGAGTTTCGAGAACATAATGCCGTATCACTCACTTTGTTTGAGAGAAAGGCAGTGTTCATTTACACTAATAATACCACACTCACTGAGTTTTGAGAGAAAGGCAGTGTTCACGAGAGAGGCAGTGTTGAGTTTGAGAAGGCAGTGTTTTCATCAGACATAATGCCGTATCACTCAATGTGTTTTGAGAAGAAAGGCAGTGTTCATTCACATAATGCCGTATCACTCACTGAGGTTTGAGAGAGAGGGCAGTGTTCATTTACAGACATAATGCCGTACAACTCAATGAGTTTTGAGAGAGAGGCAGTGTTCATGTATAGACATAATGCCGTATCACTCATTGAGTTTCGAGAGAGAGGCATTGTTTATTTACAGACGTAATGCCGTATCACTCACTGAGTTTTGAGAGAGAGGCAGTGTTCATGTATAGACATAATGCCGTATCACTCATTGAGTTTTGAGAGAAAGGCAGTGTTCAATTACAGACATAATGCCGTATCACTCATTGAGTTTTGAGAGAAAGGCAGTGTTCATTTACAGACATAATGCCGTATCACTCATTGAGTTTTGAGAGAGAAGCAATGTTCATTTACAGACATAATGCCGAATCACTCATTGAGTTTTGAGAGCGAGGCAGTGTTCATTTACAGACATAATGCCGTATCACTCATTGAGTTTTGAGAGAAAGGCAGTGTTCATTTACAGACATAATGCCGTATCACTCATTGAGTTTTGAGAGAGAGGCATTGTTAATTCATAGACATAATGCCGTGTCACTCGTTGAGTTTTAAGAGAGAGGCAGTGTTCATTCATAGACATAATGCCGTATCACTCACTGAGTTTTGAGAGCGAGGCAGTGTTCATTTACAGACATAATGCCGTATCACTCATTGAGTTTCGAGAGAGAGGCATTGTTAATTCATAGACATAATGCCGTATCACTCACTGAGTTTTGAGAGAGAGGCAGTGTTCATTTACAGACATAATGCCGTATCACTCATTGAGTTTTGAGAGAAAGGCAGTGTTCATTTATAGACATAATGCCGTATCACTCATTGAGTTTTGAGAGAAAGGCAGTGTTCATTTACAGACATAATGCCGTATCACTCATTGAGTTTTGAGAGAAAGGCAGTGTTCATTTACAGACATAATGCCGTATCACTCATTGAGTTTTAAGAGAAAGGCAGTGTTCATTTACAGACATAATGCCGTACCACTCACTGAGTTTTGAGAGCGAGGCATTGTTCATTTACAGACATAATGCCGTGTCACTCATTGAGTTTCGAGAGAGAGGCGGTGTTCATTCATAGACATAATGCCGTATCACTAATTGAGTTTTGAGAGAGGCAGTGTTCATTTACAGACATAATGCCGTATCACTCATTGAGTTTTGAGAGAAAGGCAGTGTTCATTTTAGACATAATGCCGTATCACTCATTGAGTTTTGTAGAGAGAGGCGGTGTTCATTTATAGACATAATGCCGTATCACTCATTGAGTTTTGAGAGAGAGGCATTGTTTATTTACAGACATAATGCCGTATCACTCACTGAGTTTTGAGAGAGAGGCAGTGTTCATGTATAGACATAATGCCGTATCACTCATTGAGTTTCGAGAGAGAGGCATTGTTTATTTACAGACATAATGCCGTATCACTCACTGAGTTTTGAGAGAGAGGCAGTGTTCATGTATAGACATAATGCCGTATCACTCAATGAGTTTCGAGAGAGAGGCATTGTTAATTCATAGACATAATGCCGTATCACTCACTGAGTTTTGAGAGCGAGGCAGTGTTCATTTACAGACATAATGCCGTATCACTCATTGAGTTTTGAGAGAGAGGCAGTGTTCATTTACAGACATAATGCCGTATCACTCATTGAGTTTTGAGAGAGAAGCAATGTTCATTTACAGACATAATGCCGTGTCACTCATTGAGTTTTGAGAGAGGCAGTGTTCATTTACAGACATAATGCCGTATCACTCATTGAGTTTTGAGAGAGAGGCACTGTTAATTCATAGACATAATGCCGTGTCACTCGTTGAGTTTTAAGAGAGAGGCAGTGTTCATTCATAGACATAATGCCGTATCACTCACTGAGTTTTGAGAGCGAGGCAGTGTTCATTTACAGACATAATGCCGTATCACTCATTGAGTTTTGAGAGAAAGGCAGTGTTCATTTACAGACATAATGCCGTATCACTCATTGAGCTTTGAGAGAGAAGCAGTGTTCATTTACAGACATAATGCCGTATCACTCATTGAGTTTTGAGAGCGAGGCATTGTTCATTTACAGACATAATGCCGTGTCACTCATTGAGTTTCGCTAGAGAGGCGGTGTTCATTCATAGACATAATGCCGTACCACTCACTGAGTTTCGAGAGAGAGGCGGTGTTCATTTATAGACATAATACCGTATCACTAATTGAGTTTTGAGAGAGGGGCATTGTTCATGTACAGACATAATGCCGTATCACTAATTGAGTTTTGAGAGAAAGGCAGTGTTCATTTACAGACATAATGCCGTACCACTCACTGAGTTTTGAGAGCGAGGCAGTGTTCATTTATAGACATAATGCCGTATCACTCACTGAGTTTTGAGAGAGAGGCAGTGTTCATTTACAGACATAATGCCGTATCACTCATTGAGTTTTGAGAGAAAGGCAGTGTTCATTTATAGACATAATGCCGTATCACTCATTGAGTTTTGAGAGAAAGGCAGTGTTCATTTACAGACATAATGCCGTACCACTCACTGAGTTTTGAGAGCGAGGCATTGTTCATTTACAGACATAATGCCGTGTCACTCATTGAGTTTCGAGAGAGAGGCGGTGTTCATTCATAGACATAATGCCGTATCACTAATTGAGTTTTGAGAGAGGCAGTGTTCATTTACAGACATAATGCCGTATCACTCATTGAGTTTTGAGAGAAAGGCAGTGTTCATTTTAGACATAATGCCGTATCACTCATTGAGTTTTGAGAGAGAGGCGGTGTTCATTTTAGACATAATGCCGTATCACTCATTGAGTTTTGAGAGAGAGGCGGTGTTCATTTACAGACATAATGCCGTATCACTCACTAAGTTTTGAGAGAAAGGCAGTGTTCATTCATAGACATAATGCCGTATCACTCAATGTGTGTTGAGAGAAAGGCAGTGTTCATTCACAGACATAATGCCGTATCACTCACTGAGGTTTGAGAGAGAGGCAGTGTTCATTTACAGACATAATGCCGTACAACTCAATGAGTTTTGAGAGAGAGGCAGTGTTCATTTATAGACATAATGCCGTATCACTCATTGAGTTTTGTAGAGAGAGGCGGTGTTCATTTATAGACATAATGCCGTATCACTCATTGAGTTTTGAGAGAGAGGCATTGTTTATTTACAGACATAATGCCGTACCACTCATTGAGTTTTGAGAGAAAGGCAGTGTTCATTTACAGACATAATGCCGTACCACTCACTGAGTTTTGAGAGCGAGGCATTGTTCATTTACAGACATAATGCCGTGTCACTCATTGAGTTTCGAGAGAGAGGCGGTGTTCATTCATAGACATAATGCCGTTTCACTAATTGAGTTTTGAGAGAGGCAGTGTTCATTTACAGACATAATGCCGTATCACTCATTGAGTTTTGAGAGAAAGGCAGTGTTCATTTTAGACATAATGCCGTATCACTCATTGAGTTTTGAGAGAGAGGCGGTGTTCATTTATAGACGCAATGCCGTATCACTCATTGAGTTTTGAGAGAGGCAGTGTTCATTTACAGACATAATGCCGTATCACTCACTGAGTTTTGAGAGAAAGGCAGTGTTCATTCATAGACATAATGCCGTATCACTCAATGTGTTTTGAGAGAAAGGCAGTGTTCATTCACAGACATAATGCCGTATCACTCACTGAGGTTTGAGAGAGAGGCAGTGTTCATTTATAGACATAATGCCGTACAACTCAATGAGTTTTGAGAGAGAGGCAGTGTTCATTTATAGACATAATGCCGTATCACTCATTGAGTTTTGTAGAGAGAGGCGGTGTTCATTTATAGACATAATGCCGTATCACTCATTGAGTTTTGAGAGAGAGGCATTGTTTATTCACATACATAATGCCGTATCACTCACTGAGTTTTGAGAGAGAGGCAGTGTTTATGTATAGACATAATGCCGTATCACTCATTGGGTTTCGAGAGAGAGGCATTGTTTATTTACAGACATAATGCCGTATCACTCACTGAGTTTTGAGAGAGAGGCAGTGTTCATGTATAGACATAATGCCGTATCACTCATTGAGTTTCGAGAGAGAGGCATTGTTAATTCATAGACATAATGCCGTATCACTCACTGAGTTTTGAGAGCGAGGCAGTGTTCATTTACAGACATAATGCCGTATCACTCATTGAGTTTTGAGAGAAAGGCAGCGTTCATTTACAGACATAATGCCGTATCACTCATTGAGTTTTGAGAGAGAAGCATTGTTCATTTACAAACATAATGCCCTAGCACTCACTGAGTTTTGAGAGAGAGGCGGTGTTCATTTACAGACAGTACCACTCTTTGGGTTTTTAGTTGGGAGGGGAGGGGAGACACCGGTCAGCATTCGCCTTTTATTTTAATGATGCCTGTGTTTAATAAGTCAACTCTGGGTTGAAGCCAACAAATTTAATTTTTGGATGACCAACACTGCGGTAATAATAATTCATTTCAGAATTATGAACCCTTGTATTGTCGTTCAAAATTCAACGCGGGTATCAGGGCTTCGATAGGGCTGCAACAATAACATTAGTGGTCATTTAATAGGGCGCCCTCTTGTGTTTAACTGTTGCTGATGTATAATCGGTTTTACTTGCAACAACAATTACGCCCCTCCATCCCAAAGTACAAGTCTGTGCATGGTATCAACACAAGTCAACTTATTTCCACTTTTAGAGGAAAGTAAATTAAAATTCGTACGAGACAAACAAATAGCTGTTTCTTACCGTGCGAAATTCCCGGATGTTATTCCCGGATGTTAAACTTAAAGGAAGTTGGTTTCATTTAACGGGAAGACACGCCCCTGACAAACACCAGTAAAACACAAAACTGGAAAGATACCGTCCCTTTTTTTAAAGGAAGGCGTTAACGTTGGTTAGTAATGATTACGAAGTATATGTTTTAAGACCGTATGCCCCCTGTAACTCAATTTGAACAATCTGCAACGTCTGCGATTGGTCATGGTTGAGTGAGGGCGCTATTCATAAAAGATGGTCCTACTCGACAGTGAATGATGCAAACGGATACACTAAAGAGGGGTTTTACAGTGTTTTACCCTTGTACACAAATTATTTAGATTGGAACTAGAAATTTAGACAGAGTACGGACTTTATACGGACTACAGTGCTTTTTGCCAAACAGTATGGATCGTATCCGGTGTCATTTAGAATGAACATTTTCAATGTAAACAAATAAATTGCCATTGCCATAGTTTTCTCCCGAGCTAAGTTTCTGTGACGAATTCGCCTACAAGAATTATTGGGGTAGCCCACACTACGACTACGACTGTTGCTAATGGTGTTGCTAAGGATATCCTATACTTTAACGCATGATAACGCAGCGATCCATTCGTAGCCGTAGCCGTATATTCGCCAATTCGGAAACGGCCTCAACAACCTTTATAAAAACCAGGAATTGCAGCTTGTAATTTTTACTTTAATACCTCAAGTTATGTTCAATGGTTGGGACGAGAATGAGGGGAGTGCTTATTGGTGAAGGTCCATATAAGGGCAAAGAGTAAAGAGAGACAATGGTAGGACTACTTGGAGTTATAACCGAGACAGCTCTATTATGTTTTTGGGATCGTCATGGTAACTGCTGGTGACCTATTTTCAGCATTGAATGTGAGCCCGTATTGACTTAGAAAGAGATTGAGACGGAGGCTTCTGGGCATGAAGTTATCCACCGACATTTTCTAATAGCACAAAATTTCATGTGAAGATATACATTTTCGGGGAAAACAAGGAGAAAAGGCCCCAAATGTAGTTCTACTGTCTATTTCTGCATACTGCAGTGAAAAAACAGCTACTGGATGCTAAAGACTTACTCTGAATTTACTCTGCAACTACCATTTAATTCGAAATGATTGTAAAGGCTCCAAATTATTGACGTATCACTGTCATGATAAGCAAACAGTAACTTTACCAAGAAGCTGTGGTGGCGCCCTCTCTGTACTTAAAGAGGGACTGAAGTCATGATCATAGCAGGCCTGTGGCTGTACATCGAATTATGAACTCTGAACCAGTTACTGAACGCGCGCGCAGGAAAGCCATTACAAAGAGTGCCGTGGTGGCAGGAGATTCTGTCCCCCCGGAGATTCTGTCCCCCATACGGCGAACTGTGTACAAACTTCTTCTGATAGCGCCCTCTTTTGAATCATCCTCCTTTAGCCCATGTTAATTTCCCAAAATGGGGGACATAATGTCCGAGTGACAGATTTCCCTATGACACCGTCATTATTAGGATATGATGGCCATCGTGCGTGTGC
This sequence comes from Plazaster borealis, assembly GCA_021014325.1. Lineage (NCBI taxonomy): Eukaryota > Metazoa > Echinodermata > Asteroidea > Forcipulatida > Labidiasteridae > Plazaster > Plazaster borealis. Next base: position 622,611 of record CM037459.1, read on the forward strand.
AGTAACTGAGTTCAAGTTCAGAGTGCCACGTACAGCCACAGGCCTGTAGTGTTATGATTATGACGACATTGCCCCCTTTAAGTTCAACTTTGTCCCAATTTACCTTTTTAAAAGTTTACAAGGCTATAACATCAAACGTTTCTAAACACACACAAAACTGAAGTGACCGTTGACATAAGAGTGTTTTCTCTCTCAAACTTCCTCCTTTTCATTGTTTATTTGTTTACTTTTTTGTAAATTTATATATTTTTTATAAAATGGGAAAAAATTACAAATAGCTTTTGCAAACTGCTTTCCAACCAAAATCACATATGGTACAAGTACAAACAAAAATCATGGTCCAATGTTTCGGACCCAGCAGAGTCCTTTATTTACATCGGATCGGGACTTAAAAAACTGTGGATTTATTTTGTAAAAACAAACAAACAAACAAACAAACAAACAAATAAATAAGCAAATAAACAGAGGGTGACTACCCGAACCTCGTCCACAGAAAAAGTATTATATTCCCGAAGAGCACTTTGATTCTTAGGAGACAATTTTTCCTTTTAGGCCTATAAACCTCAGTCCATTTTTTCTCGCCCTGGAATAAACTTATTAAAGCCCTTTTCACACTACTCTATTCCCCGGGGAAACCCCGGAGAATAACGGCAGGTCCTTTCACACTTGGATCGTCTTACCCCTGATCTAGTAGGGGTAAGCGGTAAAACCCCGGGGTACTCTTGAAACGTGCAACCGGAACCCCGTAGAATAGGGACCTAGACGGGGACAGTGTGAAAGTGCGCCGGGGTAACCGTGGGTAAAACAACTCCTGGGGCCTCCCCAGGGCTGTATTCCACCGGGATAAGAGATACAGTGTGAAAAGGGCTATAGCCATCCGGGATTGAGACTTTTACTCAACAAGTTCAGCTGAATATTCCTTGGACTGGGGTCACTATGGAATGTGGCCTCAAGATCTTCATTGTTATTTTAAACAAAAGGAGTTTTGCGGCGATTTCGAAGGACTTATTGTGTCGAATACCGCTTGGCATTCATTTTGGACCGTGGTAAATGTTAACTTCTGTGTTGAGCTCAAAGTGGCTGGAGCATAGAGCGCTCTAACCGCACTGGCCCAGCATGGGTTCGAATCCCTATGGGTAAATTACATACAAATTTCCCCTTACAAATTGTTGGCTGTGTGAACTGGTGCGTGACCTGTGTTATACGATGGGTCGGCACCATTTTCGGGCCGTGTTATATGGTTTTCTACCCCTCTAGTTCTGCTGAAGAGAGCTCCGGTGAATCGCCACAGACTGCAATGAAAAACTGCAAGACCAAAGCTGAATAGACCGTTCGAACGGTCGACATCATGTTGAGGTAAGACTTGGGAACAATACCGAACAATCAATCAATCAATCTATCAATTAATGCATAAAGGTACATTCATATAAATTAACTAATATACGCTATAAAGAAAGTAGGACTGTATGCTTAGAACAGAAGATCAGCAAAGATGTGGAGGGGGTTAACAAGAAGCAAAGGTGGGTTAGGTTTAAACCTAAAGAACAAACAATGATATAGACGAACTTGTTAATTTACGGAAATAAGTGCAGATATCAATTAATAAAAGACAGTGAACAACAAGAGAAAGAACAGATACTCATCCCCAACAAACCCTTAAGCATAAATAATAGCACAATGCGATTGTTGCGACCATGCACTAAATATTAACAATAGATTCAGGAGTCAGGTTTATTTATTCCACAATATTAAACCAAAGAGAGTAAATCACAAAAATTACATAGTAAATAAAATTAATAGAGGTGAGAATAAAGCTACCTCCGCATGCTATCCCATAATTAAGATAAGATACAACCAGGGTATAGACTTAGCCCAGGTTGGACTCCTCCGACAGTGCAAAGGCACTGGCGTCCTACCAGGGCTAAAGATAAGACTGTGCAAGTCTCGCACGTATTCGTATTTTTCACTTAAGGGTTAAAAAACAAGTTATTTACAAACTCCATGTCTCTATAAAGGCATTATACAAAATTGAATGAGGATGTTTTTCAGATAACTTAAGCCAGAATTGTCAAGTATTTCGGCATTGTTCTTTGTATAGAGGAAATCTTCCCACTTCACACACACAGCGTCAAAGTAGGCCTAGCCTACGTTTATTACAATGCAATATATTTATACCAGTTCATGAGAAAAACTTTGGCTTAATCATTACCTTTCTTCCATGTCATTTCAGAACCGTAATTATTGGGGTTTTTTAAGTATCAAAAATTTCCAAAAGTACTGGAGGAGATAACTCATTTACAATGGGTTTTTTCTGATTGAATAGGCTGCCAATTATAAATTGAATGGACTGCATTACTAAACAACATACAGGTAGTCTCTCTGAAATTTAAGGATGATTTCTTAACCACAGTCATAGACTTAATTCAAATTTTCGCTAAATTTACCCCTTTGTACTTTAACAGTGTCATTGATGGGTTTATGGGTTGCTTTCTCTAGTCAGAGACAGTGAAGGACTGAGGCAGCTGTAAGCGGTGGACCAAGATGGGGAACGATTTGAGGCAGACCCAGAAGCCAGCAGCGAGCTCCGTCCAACCAAGCTTCAAGAAACATTGATGGGACTGCTTCTTGAGTTGTAGGAAGAGGGAACATCTTTGTGCTGACGACTCTCAAGAGACTTTGACCAAATGGGAGTTGAAGATCTATGGATGTGGTTTGTGGACGTACAGTACATTGGAGTCATCGCCGGATTGAGGTAAAGAAAACATTGCAGCATCCGACCTCCACTGTTTCAGTTCGCTTGTGCGATTCACCTCTTTGATAATGGAATGTTGGACTTTTCTTTCTTTCTTTTTTAATTTCTCGATCAACTTTCAGTAAATACAATCTGATCAGGTTGCGGAGTAACCACATGTACTTAAAGGAGGGGGTTATGCAATGTTTACTGTTTGTAGTGGGAAACAATTTTCATGTGTTTTCACATGATGAATAAATAAATTTAGTTGAATTGAATTTACATAAATCTCTCTCTTATAAGTTGTGATAGTTGTGTGAAGAACCGGCGCGTCGGTTAATGAGTTATTTATAAAATACGTTCATTATTGACATTTCTAAACAAAAAGAATAAACAAAGTTATTATTGATAGAGATCAATAGTGGAGGTCGGATAACGCAAGTTGGCCTTTCAAGGTAAAGACAAGAGTCTGAAGACTGCGAACGGTAAGAGAAGATCTAACCCGTTCTCTTGCAGAGTCCCTCCCCTTTTGTACTCCCCCTCCCCCCCCACGATGTTCGGCGATCTTGTTGATGTTGTCCTTGCTTGTTTAGCTTTCAAGGTGACGTCACACTGTCTTGGCAACTCTTGATTTGCATATTGGTCGAAGCCAATGATGCTTTCTAATTAGGAGACTAGTCTTACTGGAAATTTCTGTCAGGGTTGATACTTCAAGTCGACAATTGTCATGTTTATTTATAATTGTCATGATTTTATATTTCAAATAGCGTAATGTTTATAAAGGAAGAGTACAAAATCCAACTAAAATGTCATTCATTTTTTAAAATTATTCTTCCAAAAAGACGGGTAACATTAAGTCTAGAAATAAAACAAAATAAATAAAAATAAAGTTAATAAAATAAAAAATTAGACACCTGTTTAGAAGTAATCATGCATTCAGATATTCCAGTCCAATCACAATTCAGTTGATGATTAATGTGCGATTTAGGAGTATTAAATATATAATTTATACCAGCTAAATTAATATTTACATATTCCTAATTTTCAGCATCACATCAAATCTGAATGTAGACATTTTCAACGGAGCATTAAGTCTTTAAAAATTTAAATAAAAGAGAAAAAAGGAAATCTGTAATAAACTCATTTTGTTGAAGCTGTAGTCCCGAGCTGTAGGGCTCATTACAAATAAATGTCCTTAACTGCGTATTTGTGAGCGCTGCGAAAACAAAACAAAACAAACCAACAAACAAACAAACAAAAACAGAAAGACAAACATGAATAAGGTACGAAAGAAGACTGAAGAAGACGAGAGAGGGGGAAGGAGGGGAAAAGGGAGCAGATCAACCATGGGGGAAAGACGTCAGTGATGCCTAGGTTTGTATGAATGGTAAGACAGGAAAGGCCTAGAGTATATAAAGTGTTGGCCTAGAGATAAGACTAACTCTGTACTCTTTCAGCAGGTTTACAGGCAAGAGGTTAAGTATGTGGTGTGACTGGTGTAGTACTTAGTCTTGATTCTAAGATGCTCAGTATCGTTTCCTTTGCAGTGACACAATACAAGTACTTGCACATTTTAAGGATAATGGATACTAGTCCCTGAACGAATGTCTTGAACCAAAACTAATATCTACACCGTCATCAGTAAAATGCTGAAGTTGAGTGGACGATGAAGACTCTCCCTCTGATGTCCATGACTGGAGGCCAGTGAGGTCGGCTATTTGCAGCAAAGGTGAAGTATCAGGTAAAAGTATCAGGGTAAGCTTCTAACCTTTATTTCCACAGCTTCTAACCCATCCCTCCACAGGCTATAAACTTGTTTTTGTTTCCCACAGTCTTTAACCTGCGATTGCTAAGGTGGATATTGTTGCAAGCAGCTGTGCACAGATGGCAGCTCTATAGGACATAGATGTAGATGGTAATGGCTTGGTAAAGTATTGGAGTTATCTCAGGTAATGCGTTTAGTGAAACACTGACTTTGGCTAATTGATGTGATCCCAAAATGCTAATATTTCTAGATATTTTTTCTTTCAAAAATCAGATCTTGTTTTCGTCTTGAAGATGATGAAGTAGTTTGTGTGCTGAGATCTTCACTGATGAGCTGAGGTGATGTCTACCAGCAGGGTAACAACAAATGTGGTAATGTATAGGGTAATAATAAGTGGGTGGATTTACTGGTGAAGAAACTACCTACTAAATTGGGACAACAACTCAATCAAGAAATTAGGAGGATCGTGATTTATACAAATTTATACAAAAATATTTGGAAGGAAAAACGAAACATTCATCAAAAAATCAGATTTTGAATCTCTAAAACAAATCTCTTAAAAACAGTTGTATCCAGCAGTCAAAATACTAGTATCATTTGAGATTTCCAGAAAAGTAAGCATGAATGACCAGCCAACCACCGAGGTAAAACAAGTTAAGAACTATTTAACTTGCTTTAACAAAATTGTGTTTAAACTTTGTACAATCCAAACAAATTGAAATCCTTCCTTAAACAATAGAAGTCAACTTTTCTTGAAATTTGTCTTAAAGATATGTAAATGCATGAAGATAAATTTGTCTGTGCCTACTACATTTTCCCTCAGTACAGAAGTCTCTTGTGGAGTGGTGACTACAACCGGACCTGTTTGGATGAGCATCGTTGGGAGGATACAGGGAGTGGTGACTACAACCGGACCTGTTTGGATGAGCATTGTTGGAAGATACAGGGAGTGGTGACTACAACCGGACCTGTTTGGATGGGCATTGTTGGAGGATACAGGGAGTGATGACTACAACTGGACCTGTTTGGATGGGCATTGTTGGAGGATACAGGGAGTGGTGACTACAACTGGACCTGTTTGGATGATCATTGTTGGAGGATACAGGGAGTGGTGACTACAACCGGACCTGTTTGGATGATCATTGTTGGAAGATACAGGGAGTGGTGACTACAACTGGACCTGTTTGATGAGCATTGTTGGAGGATACAGGGAGTGGTGACTACAACTGGACCTGTCTGGATGAGCATTGTTGGAGGATACAGGGAGTGGTGACTACAACCGGACCTGTTTGGATGAGCATTGTTGGAAGATACAGGGAGTGGTGACTACAACTGGACCTGTTTGGATGGGCATTGTTGGAGGATACAGGGAGTGGTGACTACAACTGAACCTGTTTGGATGAGCATTGTTGGAGGATACAGGGAGTGGGGACTACAACTGGACCTGTCTGGATGAGCATTGTTGGAGGATACAGGGAGTGGTGACTACAACTGGACCTGTCTGGATGAGCATTGTTGTAGGATACAGGGAGTGGTGACTACAACCGGACCTGTTTGGATTAGCATTGTTGGAGGATACAGGGAGTGGTGACTACAACCGGACCTGTTTGATGAGCATCGCTGGGGGATACAGGGAGTGGTGACTACAACTGGACCTGTTTGATGAGCATTGTTGGAGGATACAGGGAGTGGTGACTACAACTGGACCTGTCTGGATGAGCATTGTTGGAGGATACAGGGAGTGGTGACTACAACTGGACCTGTTTGGATGAGCATTGTTGGAGGATACAGGGAGTGGTGACTACAACCGGACCTGTTTGGATGGGCATTGTTGGAGGATACAGGGAGTGGTGACTACAACTGGACCTGTTTGGATGAGCATTGTTGGAGGATACAGGGAGTGGTGACTACAACTGGACCTGTTTGGATGAGCATTGTTGTAGGATATAGAGAGTGGTGACTACAACCGGGCCTGTTTGGATGAGCATCGTTGGAGGATACAGGGAGTGGTGACTACAACCGGACCTGTTTGGATGAGCATTGTTGGAGGATACAGGGAGTGTCAAGTCTAGCTAGATGGATCTCTGCTACAAGTTCAACTGTTCAAGTGATGTATTGATGTTGATACCACATTTGTAACTAACGCTTTTTGGACTGTCACAAACTGAAGAAAGACTGTGTCAAGTCTAGCCAGATGATTTCCGACAATGTTCAACTGAAACAAGCTGGATCTTGACAGCGCCTTATTGTATGAAGACACGCAAGGAGAGAACCATCTTAGGGTGTGTCTGAATCTGTTGCAAAATTTGAAAAATAATTTATTTGATGGAGGTAGAAAACCGGAAAAAAATCTTTCGACAAAAATATGTTGTTATTGTTTACAACTATCTAAGTATTTTGAAACAATACCTTTAATTTGGTTAGATTAAATCAATCTGAATTGTTTATGCCCTTTACTAGTGAGGCAAGCTTTACCCTACTCAAAAAGTATAATTCAAAGTTGTGCGGGAAATTTCAAGTTTACACTTGAGCGCAGAATAGACAGAATGCATGTTATTTTAGCGAAATGCGAAATGCAAAGTATGACTTTGTTGCAATGCGAACACAAACCATGGCCACAATCACAACACCAAGGCTCGGTTTCACAATGAGCTAAGATTGATCAAATTGATCTTAATTGCTAAGCAAAGTGTGATGTCACAATACAAATCACTATGGTAATATTAACAACTCGTCTCAAGATGAATCTTAGTGTTTGTGAAACCGAGCCCAGTAGGGCCTACTCCTCACCCTAACACTGAACTAAAGCTTAATTCTTTAACTTAACCCTTGCACTAAAACCACAACAATATCACTCACGAAATTTCATTATTAACACCTCACCCTCATCCGCATCAACTCTAGTCAATCCGCCCATTGTAGTTAAGTGTCATTTTATAAAACATGCATTTTGTCTTACTTGCGCTCAAAAACAACTTAAAGTTATCAAATAATTATAAATGATTGCCATTGTTTGTAGTATTTATTTACTGCAGTTTATCTGAAGATGGTACTGTACCAAAACCCAAGTAAGCGTTATTCATTTATCTAGATTGTTGGCTTATTTGTGTTGTCTTATAGTCTGAAGTTCCTTTTACTGTTATATGAACATTTCCTAAATCCTACAAGGGTATTCCTTGAATTTTTGTAAATTAATGGTAATTCTTTCGTTTGTACTAGATGAATTGGAACAAAATGTAGTTCTCAATAAATGTATGTATCACTCGGCTACGCGGATGAAGATAGGAGTAAATGGGTGGTATAAAAGGAGGTGCTTAGTCAGCGCACCAGGGCCCAATTTCATAGAGCTGCTTAACAGTCGATTCTGTGCTTACGTACAAGTTTCTATTTCATAGCGCTGCTAACCGTAAGCACACGAAAAGGCATGCTAACCTTCCGGTGCTTACTGCACGAAAATGAATGCCGTAACAATGCAAAACCATTGTGAACGTGCAAGATGGCTGCCGTATTTTCTTGCTAACCTGTGAAATACGCTAAGGCTTAAGCAAATTTTTCTGCTACAGTTAGCACGAAAATTTGCTTACCGTTAAGCAGCGCTATGAAATTGGGCCCAGGTATTCTGCCCATCGGCAGGCTTGACTCCACTTATCATACTTTAAGATTATTATTATTATCATGGGGTCCTAACTACTATTTTTCAAACGAAATTCTGGAAGAACAATTCAAAGTCGTTATTTTTGTCTGTACGTTAGTGGGTTTTCCTGAGAATTTTCTCGCAAGAGTTTTTATCTTTGGTTTTTCACTACGCATGGTTGTAGACTACAAACATCAAAGTAACCAATTAAACTCATGGATCCAGTTTATGAGGTTCGCAGATCATCCGATTAACATTTGTTAACATTGATACGATAATTAATTCTTAAGTAGTGACTTTAACTGACGCACTTTTCTGTTTAATTGTTTACTTCGATGTTTGTAGTCAACAAGTCCAGCATTTTGATCAAATTTGGGTCCAAAATTTTAAAAATCACAAGGGGTTAGTCCAGCAATTTGATCAAATTTGAGTCTAAAATAACAAAAATAACAAGGGGGTAAGTCCAGCATTTTTATCAAATTTGGACCAAAAATTGAAAAAATCACATGGGGTTAGTCCAACAATTTGATCAAAATTAATTTGGGTCCAAAATTGAAAAAATCAAAAGGGGTAAGTCCAGCATTTTGATCAAATTGGGTCCAAAATTTAAAAAAATCACAATTTGATCAAATTTGGTTCAAAAGTGAAAAAATCACAAGGGGTAGGCCTAAGTCCAGTAATTTGATAAAACTTGGGTCCAAAATTGAAAAAATCAAAAGGAGTAAGTCCAGCATTTTTATTAATTTCGACTCAAAAATCACAAGGGGTAAGTCCAGCAATTTGATCATATTTGGGTCGAAAATTGAAAAAAATCACAAGAAGTAAGTCCAGCAATTTGATCAAATTTGGGTCCAAAATTGAAAAATCGCAAGGGGGTAAGTCCAGTATTTTTATCAAATTTGGTCCAAAATTGAAAAAATCACAAGGGGTAAGTCCAGCAATTTGATAAAATTTTTGTCAAAAATTGAAAAATCACAAGGGGTAAGTTCAGCATTTTGATCAAATTTGGGTCCAAAATTGAAAAAATCACAAGGGGTAAGTCCAGCAATTTGATCAAATTTGGTCCAAAATTGAAAAAATCACAAGGGGTTAGTCCAGCAATTTGATAAAATTTTGGTCAAAAATTGAAAAATCGCAAGGGGTAAGTTCAGCATTTTTATCAAATTTGGTCCCAAATTGAAAAAATCACAAGGGGCAAGTCCAGCAATTTGATAACATTTTGGTCATAAATTGAAAAAATCAAAAGGGGCAAGTCCAGCATTTTGATCAAATTTGGGTCCAAAATTTAAAAAAATCACAATTTGATCAAATTTGGTTCAAAAGTGAAAAAATCACAAGGGGTAGGCCTAAGTTCAGCAATTTGATAACATTTTGGTCATAAATTGAAAAAATCAAAAGGGGCAAGTCCAGCATTTTGATCAAATTTGGTCCCAAATTGAAAAAATCACAAGGGGTAAGTCCAGCAATTTGATCATATTTGGGTCGAAAATTGAAAAAAATCACAAGAAGTAAGTCCAGCAATTTGATCAAATTTGGGTCCAAAATTGAAAAATCGCAAGGGGGTAAGTCCAGTATTTTTATCAAATTTGGTCCAAAATTGAAAAAATCACAAGGGGTAAGTCCAGCAATTTGATAAAATTTTTGTCAAAAATTGAAAAATCACAAGGGGTAAGTTCAGCATTTTGATCAAATTTGGGTCCAAAATTGAAAAAATCACAAGGGGTAAGTCCAGCAATTTGATCAAATTTGGTCCAAAATTGAAAAAATCACAAGGGGTTAGTCCAGCAATTTGATAAAATTTTGGTCAAAAATTGAAAAATCGCAAGGGGTAAGTTCAGCATTTTTATCAAATTTGGTCCCAAATTGAAAAAATCACAAGGGGTAAGTCCAGCAATTTGATAACATTTTGGTCATAAATTGAAAAACTCAAAAGGGGCAAGTCCAGCATTTTGATCAAATTTGGGTCCAAAATTTAAAAAAATCACAATTTGATCAAATTTGGTTCAAAAGTGAAAAAATCACAAGGGGTAGGCTTAAGTCGAGTAATTTGATAAAATTTGGGTCCAAAATTGAAAAAATCAAAAGGAGTAAGTCCAGCATTTTTATTAATTTCGACTCAAAAATCACAAGGGGTAAGTCCAGCAATTTGATAAAATTTTGGTCCAAAATTGAAAAACCGCAAGGAGATAATTTTACAAAATGATCACGGATCTTTTTTAGATTGTTATCAATTTTGGTAAAAAATGTAAAATAATCAAACAGGGTAAGCTGTAAATTATTACCAATTTAGTAGAATCAAGTGTAGAGAAAAATAACAACACATTACTCATCCAGTTTAAATGCTATATTATTTTATTGTACATTAAATTCAGAATTTATTATTTTTATCAGAATGACACTGAAATAATTTCAAGTCCCCAGAATAGTAATGGTTCATTATTGGAAGGTAATTTGGCAATATTAGTCATGGTGTTTGGAAGGCCTTCATTTCAAGGCTTTGGGAACTAGAGTTACTTACTTTATACCAAGTTTTCAAAAACATAAAACACTAAAATGTGCCGAGCAGGGTGAGGCATTTTTTCAAAAGATGCCAGCAAGTCCAGCAGTCTATAGTATACTGTTGCTCATTCACCTTCAAAGGTGTCCAAAAAGATGAATTATTTGAGCATATTATTGAGACGTTTTCAATTTCAAATGTAAACATGCACCTCCTCCAGAATGGACAACAAATGCCAAATTCAAAATCGAAACACATACATTCTCCTCGTGGGATATTCCAGTGAAAGTTGTTAGCAACAGGTCATATCATCAGCTCAGTACTAAAACATCATTATTATCATTTTTATGAACTTCATAAAATTGGTTTGCCATATTTTGAAGATCCTCGTAATTTGACTTAACTGCCGATACATATATCTTAAAGTATTTGTAAAGCAAAGATATTAACATGATTTTTGTTTTGGAAAACAATTACCTGTGTTGTTTGATTATTTTCTGTTTTAGCCATTTTAGATTTAAGACCCTTTTATATTATTACAAATATGAAATTTCAATTAATGATCTTATAGCACTGAGCTGATGATATGTTCCGCTGAATATTCCCTCATATACTCAAGCCCTGTACTGTCCGGTGTTAAGTGACAGCTTAACCCACTCAACTTTGTTCAGTCATTGACAGTCGGAAGCTGAACCTGAGCTCCGTCCCTGCTGATTTTTACGTCTCATGGACTTCACTCAACCAAGAGCAAGTTAGACCACTGGACATAGCATGAACTCATCCTGATATCCTGAACCCCGTCTTGTCAATGAAGGTAACTCTAGTTTATAATTGAATGAATGCAAAAAACCACCTGTAAGCAATCAGCAGCCCAACTTGCTCTATGATGAAAAAAGGCAGGAGTTATTCCGTTGCTAATTTGAAAATTAACTCATATGCACTTGACTTCAGTATTTCTTAAAACCGAGTGGCTACAAACATGTTACAGGCTGTTGTATTATTGTACCAAAGCAAATGCATTAACATGTATACACTATGTAGTACAATTATCTGAAAATACCAGAACGTTTTGTTTAAGATGAACCACTGACCCTTTGCACAATGCGCAGTGCACTTACACGCGCCTATGCTGTCCGCCATTTTGGGAGCCAAAATGTACACAAAGGAATTGACTCCCGATATGGCGGAAATGGTAGTACCTGACTTTAAGTGGGTTGTTCTGAACAAGTCTCATTTTGACTATTGTGATAACCGAAATTCAAATGAGAAAATGGTATTCTTGTATTTTTGAGAATTGTCAATGAGCTGGAATTTTAAATAGATACAACTATTCTCGAAATATTGGAATCAAAATAGTTTCCATAATTTCTTTCTGCTCTGAACCAACAAAGATCCTATACAACAACAAAATCTCGAGCAATAATGAACACAGCTCGGAAATTATGCTTCATTATTACTATTTATTAATAATATTGATGCAAAATAAATTGCAATCACAGCTTTTCCCTATCAGATTGACTTTCCTATGATAGACAAGAACTAAAATGCCTTCATTAGATGTTGGGTGAATTCACAGATTTCATTATTCACCAACAGTGAATGTACAGCAGATATACCAGCTGTTTCTGAGACATTGCTGGAATACAACTCTTTGGCTATGGCTAAGGGATCTAGCCACAGCCAAAGTTGTTACTTTACAGCATAGCTCAATACGCCATTTGCGAGTTTGATTTGAATAACGTCTGGTACAATGACTTGCTTAGTCACAAGTTACTGCTTAAACTTAAATTCCTCAGACTATAGAGACAGTTGCTATGTCTCATGGTTCGGGAAAGCTTTTGTATAGCAACCTCAAGATGTGCAAAGACTGGTACCAATGTGCCATACACATTCATTCAAAATTATGTATGGGTGTTTGCCGTCTCTGACGTAACTATGCAAAAACTTGTCCCAAACCATTGACATAGCAACTGTCTCTATAGTCTGAGGAACTCAAATTCAAGCGGTAACTTGTGACTAAGCAAGTCATTGTTAATCAAATCGAACTCGCAAATGCTTATTTAAGGACATTCCATCACAACTATCTTAGTGATACCCAGCGTCTCAGACTACAACCAAGTAACATTCACCAATTACCCATTACAGTACATCTTTATTATTAGGCCATCTCAAAGACATCCTATATTTCAAGCTTTATATAAATAAATTTGGGTAGCAAAACTAATTTAGAGAACGCTCGTTGATTGAAACAACTCGATGAAGATTGTTGTTGGATGCTCTACATTTGAGAGAAAAAAAGACACAGACCCAAGAAGGCTGATAAGAAGGTACATGTATGTAATAATGCCTTGGGCATAAGACAGTTTGGTATCGATATGACAGCCTGAATAGAAAACCCCAAACTATCAAAACAAAATAGGCTAATTGATCTTTTTTTATATTAAACTATGTCTCAGGATAGCACGATATTTACTTTGTTATTTTATTATATATAAATAGCAGCCATTTATGAAAGGTTACGATGACCCTTCCCACAGCCCCTCCCCTTCCAAGCACCCTTATAATATAAACAATACAATTTGATTCAGTATTAATTATCTCTTATAATTTGAAACATGATACATTGTAGTCTTCATTGTTTAGCTCTGTACACACTGTGTACATGGTGCATGACCACCATTACATCTTTTGTTATAGTGACCCGTTTATGACCCTGTACTAAACATTTTTTTTTTTTACAATATTGAGGAGAAGTCTGAAGAATTAAGATTCAAGATAAATCAAGGCAAATATTGCCCATATTAATTAAAGAGCACTTAAAACATCTGGTTACTTGAAGGGAAAAAACAAACAAACAAACAAACGATTCGGGAATTGGGCTTTCTGAGAAAGTCCTTGGGCCTGTTGCACACACCCCCCCCCCCCATTTTTTTGTTGATAACAATAAATTTAAAATGCAAAAAAACCCACCCCAAAAACAATAACAATCGTAATAACTTTGAATAAAATAAATAACTTAAAATTAACAATAATAATAATACCTTAAAGTTCTTTAACGAATACAGTCAATCTAATCCACCAGTTTTCACAAATTTTTGTTTTCCCTCCAAAAATTACATGTACCTGTAAATATTTCATTACAATGGTTACTTAGGTTAAGAAAACCAGCATAATAATAAAGAATTCCCAGCAAGGCAACACTTGGGGCGTGTCATTTTTCCCAAGGATACAAAAACTTCAACAGTCCTAGGCTATACTGTTTGTAGAGACAGTGCCAGGAATGTCATCAAACAAAAGTTACATTGGGTTCAGCTGTGAAGTCGGGTGAACTTATGAATACAACTTGTGAAAAGTTTTGAGATAAGATTGTTGCTTCACGATAACTTTCACAAACTGAATAACATTAATAATGAATGCAAATAAAATCGACAATAAAATTCACCAACTCAGTGAAACCAGATGTTTTTCCGCCTTATGTGTGTTCTTTCTTAAAGGTATTATACAGGATTGGTAGAGCTGACAAAATAGTCGCAGATAGTGTTCATCTTTTGTTTCATCAACCATATACATGAAATAGCAAACCTGTGAAAATTTGGGCTTAATCCATTATGTGAGTCAGGAGAAAATGGTGAAAAACCATGCACAATTTTCAGCATGTGAAACATTGTCCTTAATTTTGGCTGTAACTGTTGCGGGTTTTTTCCAGGCCTTCAGATACAATTTTCTCGAATATGACTTCATTTCAGAGAGAAATGTTTCACACACAAAAAATGGTCTTAAAAACAATGATGTTTTTTATCCTTACCAATCCTGTATAATACCTTTAAAACTCCTTCAGACTTTTGTAAATAATTATGACATTTTATCAATAGATTTATACCTTCAATAAATCTACATACATTTCTGTGGATTGTGACAGCGCTTAGCTTTAAAATGAAGTTCCAATTCAATTAATTTTAAACATTTCATTAAAAACAAAGGGTTATAGTTACATTACTGACTTCCATGGACATGATGGAAAGTATTTCATTGTGTCACGTCTGAATTTAATCCACTTGTCTAGTTTTATAAATTGTAAACAATAGACCCCTGTATTGATGACGTCATGGTCTGTTTACTGCATTACTTTAAAGGGATTGTATACGTTTGGTAATTGGAACCCACTGTTTGTTTCAATCCTATATAGTTGTAGATAAATTATAAATACTATAAAACTAACATGTGAACATTTATTTTCCAAAGGTGGTAGCGTTTTTGAGATATTGCCGAAAATCTGGAGCGGTTATGTCCACGCAGGAAGAATAATCTGCAATTGGAATACACAATCTGAGAAGCGTTACTGTCAGTAACGCTTCTCAGATTCAAATTTTTGGGGATAAAAAGTGATATCTTTTTCCGTACCGCAGTACTTCGAAGTGAAAAGTTTCTCAAAATGCATTATACTATCCAAAGCTGCTGTACTTCTTTCCAAGTAAGTTTTTATTGACATTAATTTTCAGAGTCATTACCAAAGGTATACAGACCCTCCTTAAGTGATATTACTAAGTACTGCATTTCCGACAGTTGTGCAGAGACCAATGGTTTCACTATTCACATTCTTCTGCAAAGTGGTAAACATACTGTGACGTCATCAGCACTAAGGTCTGCTATTTGACAAGATAGTAAGATCTCCAATGTAGAGTTTTGCAGCTCAGTTGCAATGGTACAGTAACCCGAAGGTTGTAAGTTCAAATCCTGACCAAGCTGTTTTTGTTTTTTGCTTGGTCATACTCTACAAAACGAGGTGAAATCGCTAACAAATGTTGAAGTATATTTTCTTCCTGTATTGAATCTTCCCTTGCCCTAGGCTGTGACGACACCATAGGTCATTTTGGTTGGTAAAGCTATTTCCAACAGCTAATTCCCTTTAACTTTGAAAACAAAACGAATTCACATTGGTTTTATTTGAACGCTTTCTCAAACCTTAAACTGGAATGCTATGGAACAAATTCTTGTTGTACATAATTTGGAAACATGATACAGATATTGTGTGCATTGCTAAATAAAACATTTCTTGAACTAATTCACAACATCTATAATAATTTAAAAGCAGTGTTTCCGTTGTTGGTAAATTGTAAAATATTATTGCAATATTTTTTTCTGAAAAAATGTTTGATCTCAAAATTTGCATCATTGACTTTTAGTAATGTAATTATAACTCTTTCTTATAAGTAAATATTTGACTTTTTTCAAAATAATACTGTGCAGGGAGTACCATCATTGTCAATTTGAAACCAGTATTTCCACATCTCTCCTTTCCACTAGAGGCCATGTCTGTCTTAAAGAGGCTGTGTCGTCATGATCAAGGAATGTGCGCGCCCTCACTCCATATCACAACCTATGGAGGGCGCGCGTGCTGTATCTGTGTCAGAGCCGTATATTGAGAGAGTTGCGACAACTTGCGATTAGAAGCCATTTTGTCTCCAAAAAATGCATTGGCGAATACAGGGTGCCAGACTAGTCTGCCCATTGGGTTGTGCTGCATTTGGGAACAAAATGGCGTCCAGCAACCACGTGACCGGAGAAAGCTGGTCCCTCCATGTCACAACTCTCTCAATACACAGCTCTGATCTGTGTGAGGGTTCATAATTCAATGTACAGCCACAGGCCTGCTTTGATCATGACGACAGGAAACCTTAACTATATTGCTTTCCCTATTTTAAGGTTCTCAAGTTGCTACTTTTCTTTGAAATAAAAAGGAACACTTAAAGGTAGGGTCATAGATTGTTTTTTTGTCAACGTAACGCTGATTCGTAGGCAAATTATAAAGAATGATACAATAAAAGTCACATGTGAATGTTTCAGCTGAATACAGTGTCTACTTGCTGAGAAAACAGCAAAAACTTTCACGGTATTTCACATGGACGTCAAACCCATCCACATTAAGCGAGGTGACTGCAGGTACCAACCACATCTCTGACCGCAGCATTCACGAACGGACACCAACCCTTGGAAATCTAAGAAACAGTTCATGCATGAATCGCTTCTCAGATTTTAATGTTTTTGTGTGAAAAAGTTTCCAAACCAAATTACTTTGAAGGAATCCTATCTCAAAATAGTTTAAACTGTCAACATCTGAAGTGATTCTCACCAAGTAAATTTTACGATCATTATTTTTTTGGAATATTTACCAATCCATGACACTTCCTTTAAAGAGACTACAAACAGAAGAATAGATTTGCAAATTTCTGCAAATTTCAAGGGTCGTATTTAAAAACACTCTTAAAACTTAAATTTACGTCAACTTTGTAGAAATAGCAGTCGATCAAAAAATGTATTCCAGCAAATATTAATTTCAGATAATGAGTGCAAAAGAGGTGGTTAAAATAATTGCATAATTAATTCATAACCACACATCTGACAACCAACTGAAAGAAATTCAGTCTATTTTTATCAAAATTGTAATTTTCACCGAAATAAAAACTTTTTGGAGAACATTTTTAAAAAGATATTCACACACCATCACCTTTTATAAAATCTAAGATGACTTTTTAATATTTTTTTTATTTTTGGTACTTTATGAATGAAAACAAATTGTGCAGAAAATGAAGAAAAAACAAAATTGGAAGCCCTTATCATTTTGTTTAAATTGTAAAAAGTTTCAGTTTCTTTTTCTTTTCTTTTTTAATAAATTGTTTTCCTTTTTTTTTTTTTTTTTAAATAGATATCTTCCTAGTTTTTTCCTTACATCATAATTTCATCAATTATTTCTTTTCTGGTCGCACTTGAAAAAATGAAATGAAAAAAAGTAATTATTTAGTAATTATTTAAGTTCTAACTTGAAGAACAATCATGGCAATCGTATAATAAGGAATATATTTTTTAAATCAACTTCATTTCAATGGGTCAAAATGCTATAGTTGTTAAACAAACAGACATGGCCTCAGAAAAAAATTGTTCAGTCAACAGAAAGTAAAAAACAAAATACGACCAATATGGAGTAGAACGCTTTCTAATAACAGTCACACCACGTCTCAGACCGTCATATTATACCAAAGGTAACAACTGTAATGTCGATACTTCTAGTAAAACAGATAAGGTCTTGAAAAAAAAAAATGATTTGAAAAAGTAAACAATTCCTTCCTTGCAAAGTTAGATATGATCATAAACTTTGAAGTTTCTATGTTTTTATTTCATTATGGAAGGAATTGCTTTAAATATTTTAATCTGTTTGAAAGGATTACCCTTGCCTCATGATGTGATCTACTTTGTGATTAAACACACTGTGGAAAACTGGTTTCATTTCATGTCCTATGTCGTTGTTCCATGTTGTCTAGAATTATCGTAGGCTGCTATCAAACACTTGACATGCGCTAATTTCTCGTGGAGCTCACGCCATCTTGCTTCCTTCTTGAGATAATCTTTGTCCTACACAAGGGGGAGGCAGAAGTTCATGTTAATTAGTCAAGCCTTAACGAAGCTCATTATTTATGGTCAAGAACGAGTCGGTGAAAGTTGAAGTGAACAGGGTTCAATTTCATGGCTCTGCTTACCGCGAAACTCTGTGCTTGAGGTGCCCTTGGCACAATTTCATAAAGCTGCTTAAGCACAGAAAGTAACTAAGCACAAAGAAAGTATGCTTACCACACTAAGGTTACCAGCCAAAATACCATGTCACATGTACAATTTGTGACTGGTATCCTGCTCATTTCTGCTTAGCAGAAAATTGTTAAGCAATATTTTCTGCATAGGCAGCTCTATGAAATTGGTTCCTGTAAAGCACACAATTCGATGGGCCGTAAGCACAGAATCCCAGAGTTAGCAGAGCCATATTGAGTAGCAAATGATGATTTTTGAGTAGCAATTGACACATTCTGTGTAGCATTTTTGCTATCACGTTGAAATTTATAATAATAACAATGTTACTTGTACTGCGCAATTTCAATTTTAAAAATAATCAAAAGCGCCTTACAAAAACACACTAAAAGTTAGAATTGTCCTGAATAAACCTACCGCCTGAATCTTGGTGTATTCCTCTAGAACTTTGAGCTTGATCTGCTGATATTCTTCACTGTCTTCTGATGCATTATGGAGTTGTTCTTTCAGCCTAGTGAACTTAAGCCGAACTCCCTCCACGTAGGGATGCATCTTTTTATATTCAGGGTAGTCTCGGTTGAACACATCTTTGTAGCGTTGTTTCTGCTCATGGGAGGTGATTGTTGTGAATTTGCTGGGAGTAAGAAAGAAAGAAAACCATCTTTTATTGATTCATTCAGTTAGCTCCGTCTCCAGGGCCCAATTTTATAGAGCTGCTTAAGCACAAAAAGTAGCTAAGCAAAACAAAATTATGCTTACTAGAATAAGGTTACCAGCCAAAATACCATGTCTCATGTACAATTTGTGACTGGTATCCTGCTCATTTCTGCTAAGCAAACACTTGTTAAGCAATATTTTCTGCTTAAGCAGCTCTATGAAATTGGGCCCAGTACAGGAGCAGACTCTGGGCAAATTTTTACAAGGATGCAATTTCTTATCTGCATTCACTTTGATAACACCATTGCCTACTTTTCAATGTATATATGCTAGGTCCGAATTCAATTGTAAATAGCAATTTTTCTGAATTCAAGAAAGGTATAAGCTTTCATTTTAATTTTAATTTTAGTGATATTGCCTTATATCACAAGTAAGGATGACCACTTCAAGGTAAGGGCTACCCTTAACCGATTTGGGCTAACAACCCAAATCAACTGTCACCAGGGGCATGTTGCCACCTATTGGGGCTGAAACAGGGTTACCCCCTTTACAGTCTGTAAGGATGTAGGCAAGGGTATCATCCACTAGGAGCCTGGCTGGTAGAGCAGAATGCACTACCTTCACAACTTTTTATAAAGCAATTATGGTTAAGTGCCTTGCTCAAGGGTACAAGTGCCATGACCTGGATTCGAACCCACACTCTACTGCTGACAACACCAGTGCTTGGGTTCGCTGAACTAGACCACTTGGCCACGCCACAAAGGTATTGCAGAAAAAAGTCCACCAATGTTAAGTGGTAGTTAATTAAAAACTAAAAAAGAGTTATTGTCGGGATCTCGACATTAAATCACATCCATTCATGATCAAGTTTTCAGGTTTATTTATTTCAATATTGGTTGAACAAAGAAAAATTGACTAGAGCAGGACTTGAACCTGTGACCTCCTGATTAACGTGCTGGCGCTCTACCAACTGAGCTATATAGCCCTAATGTTGGCGGTCTTCCTATTTTGTCAATATCTTTGTTCAGGGGTGCCAGTCAGAAGCCATTTACCCTGTAACTCCCGTATAGCCAGGGATCACACCCAAGTTTACGATACAACCTGGGAAGCAGCAGCAGAGGGATCACCTTAAGGGGATGCAACTTTTTATTTCAACAGAGAAAGTAAATCCCAGAGAGTTATTTATATCTACATGAATTTAATAAAGAAGAGAATGAAGTAAATGTGATACTGCAAAGGGATCCATTACAAAGCAAAACTTGTAGACAATGGTCCCTAAAAGGCAGGCACAGTGCATTGAGCCTTAAATAAGACGTAAAAGAGATGACCATTGAAGAGTCTGTGACCATACCAACGGGAGGATATAATAGACACAAAAATGTCCAAAATTATTGAAAGTATTGTTGCAGCTGGCCTCTCTCATCATCTAGAAGAAAATAATCTCAACGAGCCTCTCCAATCAGCATATAGATCTCACCGGAGCACAGAGACAGCCTTACTTCGAATAAAGAATGATTTTCAAAGATCTATTGATAATCAATAAGCAGTTATTTTGGTGATGTTAGATCTAAGCGCTGCCTTTGACACTTTAGACCATGACATAATGCTTAATAGACTTCACTCTGATTTTGGTATTTGTAAAACAGCTCTTATCTGGTTCCAATCATATTTAGGTGGCCGTTCCAATCGCATTGCAGTCATTACTCTGTTGCTCATCCAGTCCGTTTTGGTGTTCCTCAAGGATCAGTCTTGGGTCCGAAGATGTTTACCATGTACACTAAGCCAGTTGGCACTATCATCAAGCAGCAGCAGGGTGTCCAGTATCATATATATGCTGACGACACCCAACTTTATGTCAGGTTTGACCCCAAAATTCCTGGTGAGCTGGAAAAGACCTTACACATTCTTGGAAAATGCATCTCCGACCTGAGAATGTGGATGTCGATCAACAAACTTAAACTCAACAACGACAAAACGGAACTGTTTCTGGCAATATCACCACGAATGCGTCACTATCTCCCAGCTGATATCAGTATTAAAATAGGTGATTTTTCTATTCATCTCTCCGAAACAGTTAAGAATCTGGGTGTTCACTTTGACTCCCCTATGTCTATGTCTCACTACATCACTACTACTTGCCGCTCTATTAATTTTCACTTGCGCAACATTTCACGCATTAAAGTATATAACAGAAGAAGCTTGTCATCATGCAATCAGATCACTTGTCTTGTCTAGACTTGATTATGCCAACTCATTACTAGTCAACATTAACTCCACTGATATCTACAGACTACAACATCTTCAGAATCATGCTGCACGAATAATACTCGGTGCCAGGAAGTATGATGATCCTCTTCCCCTTCTCAAGAAACTGCATTGGTTACCGGTTCAAAAGCGCATCACTTTCAAACTAGCCCTCATCATATTCAAATGCATGAATGACTCTGCCCCATATTATTTACAATCCCTTCTTGAGCGTCACGTTGTCAGTTCGTATGGGCTCCGTTCATCCAAAGACCCTACCTTACTTCACATTCCTCGTACACGCACATCTGCTGGTGACAGGGCCTTTTCACACACTGGACCGGTCATCCGGAACAGTCTTCCATCTAATGTCAGAACTTCACCATCAGTTCAAGTTTTCAAGAAGCGGCTTAAGACATTCTTATTCAATAATTAATTCTTATTCTTCTTTTTTCCATTGTGTATTCCTGGTTGTTTAATATTGCAGTTGTTTGTTGTTATATTTTGTACAGCGCTGTGATCTCTTGTAAGAGTGCTTTATAAATGCCAGTTTATTATTATTATTATTATTATTAATAACATGACTCAATGTTTCTACAATGTACATCAGCCATGTACAAACAATTTTGCATGTTACATGTATTGTGTGGATTGTCCGTGGCGAAGGTTTTTATCTGTCAAAATTTGATTGTTCAGAGAAACAAATTATAAAAAAAAGATTAATTTCAGCGAAAACATCGGGCCATGCAACTTTAAAATGTGTTCAATGTTGCTGGAAAAAAATTACGATTCTCAAACTCACTTTAGGTAATCTGGTCCACTGGACGTTGATGATACATCACTCGGAGGTGAAAGTTTGCCAACAGACTCTATGACCTTTAACCTTGTTTCTGGTTCTTGATGCTTCTTCGTCTCCTTCTCCACTGGTTTACTGGGAAGACTGGAAACAAGATGGTCGGGAGATTGCTTGGTCGTACTGCTGACATCATACTTTGAAGGTGGGGAACAAGATGCGGAGGATCCATCGGCAGTAGGGCTCTGTTTTTTGGCATTATGGGCAATCCGAGTCTTCTTTGGGGCCTTGAAGTCAACAACATCCGGCAACAGGGGTCTCTTGTGCTACAAAAGCAACAACAGTCATATATATTATTTTTAATCATTGATTGGCAGTAGAAATATTTCCCAAAGTAAGTGGAAAGGGTGATTCTTAAACCAGGATCCTTGGAACAATGTTTGAAGGTTATTACAATAAGTCAGAGTTTTTCCTTAACAGTTGTCCGCTGGTCAAATGCTGGTTAAAACACTTCCAGGTATTGTACACTTTTGGTAACAGCTCAAAATCAGTGTCCACATTTTGTGTGATTCAACATATGCATAAACAAACAAACCTGTGAAAGTTTCAGCTCAATTGGTCATTGAGGTCACAAGAAAATAGTGAAAAGAGACCTTATGTGTTTTTCTATTTTTTCAAAGGACCAGTCAAAATTCTCTCCAAGCAGTCTGTCTGGCTAGTTCAGTGTTATTCGTTATTATTCTTGATTTATTGTCCAAACCAAAAGCAGATGAACCACCAGTTACAAAAAAGCATCCCCAATTCATATGAAATATGGAACAGTGAAAAACTTATGGACTAGCTAAAAGATTTCTTCCACTGGCTTGTCACCTGCAACTATTCAACCCTGTTAATGTTAAGAAATTTCAACTTTAACCTCGATATACATTAGATGACTGGTGTGGATGTATAAACCATGCCAACAGACTGTGCAAGTCTTGTGTGTCTAGCGTGTATTCGAACATTGAGACCCGTTAAAATGCGCATGTTTGTTTCCTTCACGCGTTAAAGCAATGTATGTGGGACCAAAGTTGTCCCAATAATGTTTGAATATCGCAAGACTTGCACGTTCTACTACAACCTTGAACCTACATCTCATTTTGAAGCAGACTTGCATGCACCAAGTGTTAACTAGACAAATCAAGTTAATTAACTACAACTAATTACTTCATTACTTGCAAAAGTACTGACTGCAAAAGTAGAACTTTTACTTTAGAACTTTTAAGTTACTCAACAAAATAACAAGATGGTACCTTTTCTACATTTGCAAGCTACATGTAGCAACATCATTGCTTATAATGTCACATGGTTGAATAGAGTGACTTTGGCTACGGCTATGGCTGCTGGCTACTGGCTTTAACATCAACATTGCAAAATAAGACTACTTAGCGTTCCGGCCACCATAGCCACTACTAAAGCCATTGATTCAGACACGGCCTAAATATCAAGACATCTGACAGAAGATTGTGGGTACTAGCAAGCATAATGCCCCAGTACCAGGACATGTTGAAAGGTTCCAACTTTACTTATATGTGAGTGGGTACTCTGTTATTATGGTCCAGTAAAGTTAAATAGTTCTTACCGCAATTTTGGCTTTTAATTTCTCGGCGGCAATTTGCACAGTCCGCATGGTGTTCACATTGGGAGCAGGGTTCGGCTTAGGAAAATCTTTGGAGGGCATTCTTGAGAGTGATGGTTTAGAAGATGGTGGTTTTGAAGACGGCGGTTTTGACGATGGCGGTTTCGAGGATGGCGGTTTTGACGATGGCGGTTTTGACGATGGCGGTTTTGACGATGGCGGTTTCGAGGATGGCGGTTTTGACGATGGTGGTTTTGACGTCTTTGAAGATGACGATGAAGTCGATGATGACGATAAGGAGACAGACATGGTGTTGACAGATGAGGAATGTTCTTTAGGATTTAAAAGTCTTAGATTCCTGAAAGGAAACATAATTCACATTATTTTAATATATGTTAAATTTGCATCAGGGATAAAGAATAGTATAAACCGTACACATAGATCCTTGTCATTTGATTGGTGGAACATGCGTTATGTGCCATACTTTATTTTGCCATGGATTTACAGCCGCAATGCGGACGCTAAAATAATTAATATAGGAGTCCTATATTGATAAATATAGGATGCTTGGGACACTTCACAGCGGAGCTTCGCAGTGAAACAAGGTCGGTCACGGCACACTGGACAAGGTTGGTGTCTACATGGAGTCATCCACGTTGTTTAGAAGATTTTTTATTTTCAGAGCGTGGGTTGGACGAGTTTCCGTGTCTATTTTGTGGTTATTGTGAAAATAAATAAATAAATAAAATTACAAGGATCTAGTGTGTGTTATATAAAACAAATATTGACTGCATTTCATTCGTACATTGTCGTAGAATATAATCACTCCGTGAAATCTTTCACCTCGTGATTATATTCCGCAACAATGCACTCACATACATCCAATATTTGTGTATTATTTGTGTTTTACCCCAAAGCCGAGGTGTGTTGAGCACAGTTTATGAGTAAAACACAAAATAATATAATTCCCAAAATATTTGACAAACATGAACTGAACCATGTTACGATCCATTTCTGATTGAGAAACAAAACCTTTTGGATAAAATAATTTGAACTGATCTCTAGTCACTGTGCGAGCTATATTGTCTAGAAGTGGAAATACAAGCTCTGTAAGGACACTGGTTGAAATTCCACTGGAAAGGAATTATTTTCGGCAGGACTTGGGAAGCCCATTGATTATCAAAAACTTTATTATAAGTAATTGTTCAAGGCAAATTTGTTGTCATCATACCTTTTAGGAAATAATTTTTCTGAAGGATGTCACTCAGTTATTGATATCACTTTGTTTAACTGTTTTTTTTCTACAAAACATTGTTTGTTACGTCGATGCAACGAGGTCGAATATCATACATTAGTGTTTACAAGAAAAGTGAGTTTTAGGATGTCAAAAGATCATATCTCGCTTATCATAACCAGGATGTACAAACACAGTCAATGGCTGCCGAGATACGACATTGTTGCACGGGGTGTTTTTGTGCGAGATACAACTTTGTTTGTGAATCAAGTTATGACCTTGTTGCAGCGACACGATGTGTTTAGACTTACTTTGTCACTAATAACCTATCAACATCACTGTACAATGGCCAATCCTCCTGTACCTCATTGTATAAATGTTTATTCAGTGTGTAGGCATTCTCTTTCGATAATGTTGCAACCTGCAGCACAATGAGAAAAAACCAAAAAACTTTTTATACATGTTGTATACCCGTTAAAGGCACTGTACACGTTTGGTAATTACTCAAAATATAAATTAGCATAAAAACTGACTTGGTAACGAGCAACGGAGAGCTGTTGATAGTATAAAACATTGTGAGAAACGACTCCCTCTGAAGTAACGTAGTTTTTGAGAAAGAGGTAATTTCTCACTAAAATAATAAAAACTTCTTGCAAGAAGTTTTTATTCCTACATCTGAAAGCACACAAATTTGTACAACAAGGGTGTTTTTTCTTTCATCATTTTCTTGCAACTCGATGACCAACTGAGCCCAAATTTTCACAGGCTTGTTATTTTATGCATATGTTGGGATACACAGAATGAGAACACTGGTCTTTGACAATTACCAAATGTGTACAGTGCCTTTAACAACATGACCTTTAAACAAATAGTTGGAAGCCAATAAATGTAAATGTGAAGTGCCACAATCTAATCTGATTATATCAAACTGGTCTCTGTCCGTTATTGGTAAACAATTTAGGATAACAAAGTTGCAGCTGAATTGTAAAATTAAATCTAAAAACATGTTTTTCTTTCATTTCATAATTTTTTTTTTTTTTTTACCAAAATACCAAACAAGATGTCAGAGCACTTTGTCCCCACAGCCTCACTTTGGTGAATACATTGATTTGAATGAGGATAAATAAAATGGCTGCCCATACCTGTGATAAGATGCTACTGAGTTGATTCTTATCCTTCATAATAATGCCATCTCTTTGAAGTCTTAGAATGAGTTCAGGTTTCTTGTAAGGTCTCAACGCTAACAGATGAATAACACGGTCCCTGCAAATACAAAAGGTTTAATCCATTGCTTGAGTTGTATTTAATTAATATAGACAAAACAAATCAATCTTTTCACACAAGGAGATATGTATATAAGCAAAGCAAACTAGTCACTGAATTCCCTCCAGAAGAGAAGACAATACTGGCCTCTCATCACCAATCAAGCTCAGTGCACTTGTCATTAACCTTTTAAAGATCATAGTGGCCACAAGCGGCTTCTACCAGAATGCCCATAGCAGCCACAAGCGGCTTCTACCAAACTCACCATAGCGACCCCAAGCAGCTTGTACGCAAATGCCCATAGCAGTCACAAGCAGCTTGTACCCAAATGCCCATAGCAGCCACAAGCGGCTTCTACCAACCTGCCCATAGCAGCCTCAAGCAGCTTGTACCCAAATGCCCATAGCAGCCACAAGCGGCTTCTACCAACCTGCCCATAGCGGCCTCAAGCAGCTTGTACGCAAATGCCCATAGCAGCCACAAGCAGCTTGTACCCAAATGCCCATAGCAGTCACAAGCGGCTTGTACCCAAATGCCCATAGCAGACGCAAGTGGCTTCTACCAACCTGCCCATAGCAGTCACAAGCAGCTTGTACCCAAATGCCCATAGCAGACGCAAGCGGCTTGTACCAGATTGCCCATAGTGGCCACAAGCGGCTTGTACCAAAACACGCATAGCAGCCACAAACTATGCCTCTTTCGACTAAAACAAATGTAAAACAAAACCATGTATTTCTGTATTTTCGTGAAAATAATGGGGCAAAAATCAACAAGATAAGCAATGTCTGGGCATATGGTGATGATTACACAGAAACAATGTGTGGTTTCCCTGCACACACAGCACTCATTAAGTATTAAAAGGCAAATCTAGAATGAAATCATTGCTGAAAGAAAAGTGTCAAGTTTGACTTTCCTCCAACAAACAAAAACGTTGCCTAAAAATTTCACCCACAGCAAACTAAACAAGTTGACATGTATAATGGAATGCAACTGCAGCTTGTCAAAAAGAGGAAAGTTCTAGGCACAGCAAGACTTTGTCCTTTGTTTTTCAATTTTCAATGGCACAACTGAGAAACCCAAAACAAGGAAATCAGCTGATCAGCTGTAAACTTGCATCAGGGTTCTCCCCATGCACAAGCTAGCGTATCGGGCCGATACGCACGAATTGCGTGCCGATACGCGCAAATTTCGGCCGATAGGCAAAACAAAACAAAACAAATCATCAAGAGAAAACATTTATAATGCTCCAGAATGCACATTAGGGCATTTAACACCAAGATAAACACCAAGTAGAAAACCTTCCGAAGACCTCGTTTCAATTCAGCGTCCTTTGGCCAAACTTTGGCCAAAATTTGAGTCCAGAATGCCCCACAGTTTTGAAAATACTGGGGAGAACCCTGTGCATGCTTGTAAATTATTATACCTTCCAACTATATCACTCAGTCAGGTTATGTACACTGTGCAATGGTCCAAAAAACTTTGACAATAAACCGTTTCTTGTCAACTAAACTTACCTATACGATCTATTTGGTACAGCTGGTTTGGTAGTCACAGCTCCTTTCGATGGAACATTTGATACCCTACTAGTTGTTGCTTTGGTACCATTATTCCAGCTTATTGCACTTGCTGTATTGGTTGGTTGGCTTTTGGGTGTGATAGATGCCTTACTCAGGGAAGTATGACTCGTTCGTTTTGTGATTTTCTTTATCTTACGAGTTGCCTTGATTTCTTTCTGACTAACCTCCTTAGTGCTGTAAAAGAAGAAAGAAGAAAATAGTTTGATAAAGCTGTTTGTTTTCAAGTGCATGTAAGTACGCAAAACTTGTTCAAGCCCAGCAGTATCCTGCTCCAATTAAATCGGCCCTATTTATATTGCATTTGTATTGG
This sequence comes from Plazaster borealis, assembly GCA_021014325.1. Classification (NCBI taxonomy): domain Eukaryota; kingdom Metazoa; phylum Echinodermata; class Asteroidea; order Forcipulatida; family Labidiasteridae; genus Plazaster; species Plazaster borealis. Next base: position 650,509 of record CM037459.1, read on the forward strand.
TTATAACAAACAAATAATAATAATAACAATAATAATACTACTGGGCTCTTATATAGCGCTTTATCACACCCCTAGGGGCGTATTAAGGCGCTCAGTATTTTTTCCTGCAAGGTATGCAGAGCAACATTGAAGTATGAGACCTATTCCTTTATAGCACCATGTAATGGTTTACAAGGTGCTGTGGTGCAATATGCTGCCGATCAAACCAGGAACACCGGGGCGAACCCCTTCTCTTTACGATAAGTGCACTGGGTTACTTTACGTGCATTACACAACACACGGGACCTACGGCTTTACGTCCCATCCGAAGGACAAAGCAATAATGGTTAAGTGTCTTGCTTAAGGACACAAGTGTCACGACTGGGACTCAAACCCACACTCTGCTGATCACAAACACCAGAGCTTGAGTCCGGTGTTCTTATCCGCTCAGCCACGACACGCCACATGACCAACAAGTAACATTTGTGAAAGTTCAAGTTGTGACCAAGATAAAGTTTGGGAAGTCAACTTTGACTGCAGTCATTGCTTCTAGAATGTTTCTTTGCAATCCTAAAGAAATGCAGTAATTTTACAGCTTATAAAGTATAGCATTAAATACAGGCCACTGCTTGGGTTACATAACACTGGTGGTGGGTCAAACTTTATTTGCAGAGTTAAGGTTATTTCTCCAGGAGAGTAGGTCCTCTAGTTTTCGTCTAACCACCAACTTAAAAGTGTAAGCTAGCACAACAACATTGATGCTTGTGGCTTTTCAATGCTGTTTTTCTGTTTGGAGAAGAGCAGGGTGGCTTGTAAGATGTAGTATGAAGTATCCCCTGAAACAGAAGACTTTCAGGAAGGTGGTTGTAGACTTACCAGGTAAATCAAGATTGTTGTACATGTAGGTGGTGGTAGACTCACCAGGTAAATACGGATTGTTCTACATGTAGGTGGTGGTAGTTTTACCAGGTAAATCAAGATTGTTGTACATGTAGGTGGTGGTAGACTCACCAGGTAAATCAAGATTGTTCTACATGTAGGTGGTGGTAGACTTACCAGGTAAATACAGATTGTTCTACATGTAGGTGGTGGTAGTTTTACCAGGTAAATCAAGATTGTTGTACATGTAGGTGGTGGTAGACTCACCAGGTAAATCAAGATTGTTCTACATGTAGGTGGTGGTAGACTTACCAGGTAAATACAGATTGTTCTACATGTAGGTGGTGGTACTTTTACCAGGTAAATAAAGATTGTTGTACATGTAGGTGGTGGTAGACTCACCAGGTAAATCAAGATTGTTCTACATGTAGGTGGTGGTAGACTCACCAGGTAAATACAGATTGTTCTACATGTAGGTGGTGGTAGTTTTACCAGGTAAATCAAGATTGTTGTACATGTAGGTGGTGGTAGACTCACCAGGTAAATCAAGATTGTTCTACATGTAGGTGGTGGTAGACTCACCAGGTAAATCAAGATTGTTCTACATGTAGGTGGTGGTAGACTTACCAGGTAAATCACGATTGTTCCAGGAAATGTGCCTAGAATTTCATAAACAACGGCCACTTACCGAGTACATGTTAAGTGCTGAAACCTAGCATCCTAGAGCCCCCCCCCCAATTAAAATGCATCCATACTATTTGGGAATGGATTCCTGCTTATTTTTACTTAGTTGATAATCTTGCTTAGCAACAAGTCTCCCTATGTAGGTGGTGGTAGACTCACCAGGTAAATCAAGATTGTTCTACATGTAGGTGGTGGTAGACTTACCAGGTAAATCACGATTGTTCCAGGAAATGTGCCTAGAATTTCATAAACAACGGCCACTTACCGAGTACATGTTAAGTGCTGAAACCTAGCGTCCTAGAGCCCCCCCCCCCAATTAAAATGCATCCATACTATTTGGGAATGGATTCCTGCTTATTTTTACTTAGTTGATAATCTTGCTTAGCAACAAGTCTCCCTATGGGACTTTATCTTTACTTAGCTGATAATCTCACTTAGCACCAATTCTTTTTATGGGACTTTCTCTGTACTGAGTTGATAATCTTACTTAGCACCAAGTCTCCCTATTGGACTTGTATAAACTTGTATACCTGATCTTCTTTTGCTCTTCATCAGCTAGTTTCATTTTCTCCTGTGTGGTTTGATAGACATCATCTGTTGCGCTGACATGTACCTTAGTCTTGATACAGCTGATAGTGTCCAGGTGTGGTATACCCTTACTATACAATTGAGCAAAACAAGAACACAGCATCAATTTCAATTCACAATGATTCACTTGAAACCTTGATCAGTATGTCCATCCATGTAGCGCTACTTTCTGTTTTTCAATTTTGAAAGTCGAAAAATTTGGCTCTACAAAATGGCATGCCGTGTTAGTTCACGATGTAAAAGGAAAACCACACAATTTCGAGGCATATTTGTGTGGATTATTGTATTCTACTTTTAAAACATCTCTCTAACCATAATGCATTTTATAAAAAATGGTTACAAACGCTTTTTATAGACCAACTCGCCCGATCCAAGGCAACATGTCCCTTTAAAGAAAGCTTGCCAGAGGGTACGGTTCTCATCCAAACCCATTTTAGCGAGAACTAAACACAAACAACAGGACGAGATCCAATCTGTCTTATGGGATACTAATTCATCATCTCTTTACACTAGCATGGTATACTACAGCAAGGAGGTTGAATTATATTCAGACACAAATGTGGTTATTTCGGATTACAAAGGTCAAGTATGCAGTGCACTTCTTCAATCAGGCTATAATTGAGATATTTAAACAGAATCATCCTGATGTAAAGATAAAAGAATTGAAATTACAGTCTGATGGAGCGCCACGGCATTTCAAGCAAAAATTCTTGTTGTGTAACATCACTTTGAATGAGGTGCCTACAACATGGAATTTATCTGCAACATCCCATGGCAAAGGCCGTATTGGTGGGATTGGGGGGTCTCTTAAGCGCCGTGTTTCGGAAAGCGTCTTGGCCAGAAAACTTGACATCAACACTTACAAGGAATTTGCAGAAGTTGCTCAAGATGTATGTACTAACATTAATACCATTTACAGGCCTGGAATTTCATCTTGGAGAGGGCAAGGCCATTTTCATTTTGCAAAGGGCACTTCCATTGGGAAATCTTAAAGTCTATGGAAAAGTTGTAAAGGGGCACCAAGGCCAAGACCAGGGCCACAAAGGCCATGACCTCCGTGGCCTCCATGTAATTCCAGGCCTGCATTTACATGTCACAAGAAAAAAGTTAATCTCAATTCAGCAAGTTGGATTCCAGCTAGAGTCCAGACAGAATGGAATTATCTATTAAAAACTACATGTACACGCAAATGATGTTAAAATTCATGTTTTATAATTATGTGATCATTGTTTCTTACTGTAAACCAGAAAACAAATACTAAACCAGATCCTTTGAACAACTAAAATGGTACTAGTACGCTGAGAAAAACGTGAAAAATGTCTCCCAAAAAATGTCCCGTCATTCACGTCCTGTGAGACACGATTTTGACAAGCCCAGTTTTGGAATTATCAGCTTTGTGCCTAATTGAGTATAAAGTTTTCTGATTGTTTATGTACCAATAATTAATTTTGACAACGTTTTACAATAAATCTCACTTGGAAACAGATATCTTTTTACAAGAATCGACAAAATCTGTAAATTGATAGTTTTGTGTCCCGTCAGTCACGCTCATATTAAATTGCAACCATACAGCCATTAAATCATTTGGTTTAAACCTGTGTTTTTATAATTAAAATATAACATGTTCTCTTTGAATTAAAATATCACTTTTTTAGCTATGCCATGCATTTCTTTTTTCTGCAGGCTTTTCACATACACAAGTCACCTAAAGTTGTCCCGTCAGACACGCTGGAGTAACTTTGGAAAACACCTTCTCTTGGCGATGACACAACACAGGGACTCTATGGATTTACCACCCATCCAAAGGATGAAGCAATAATGATTAAGTGTCTTGCTCAAGGACACAAGTGTCAAGAACGGGATTCGAAACCACACTCTGCTGATCAGAAACACCAGAGCTTGAGTCCAGTGTGCTTGACAGCTCAGTCATGACTCTCCATAAAGACAAGGTACTTAACGCAGATAACCACCATGACCACTGCTAGATAGCCTACACGTAGATGATTATGAAACTGACCTGTTCGTAAATTGCTGTATGCACTCATAGCTGCTACCCGACGGTACGGACAAGGGTTGAACGGTAAATTTGAAATCACAGAATCCGTCGTTACTGTCGCCGCCTTCTCTCACTGGTATTGTAATGATCTGCAATAAAAAACAAGATTATATCAACTGTCAACACAACACAAGAAGTGCAGGCCTGAAATTACACAGAGGCAACAGACTACGTTTCCCCTTGTCTTGGCCTTGGTGCCCCTTCAAAAGTGTCCCATAGGTTATTAGATTTTACAATGAAAGTGCCCTATTTGCAAAATGAAAATGGCCTTGCCCTCTCAAAGATAATACTCCAGGCCTGGAAGTGGATAGATCGAACGAAATAGATTGAAGTGTTGAAATTGCATCTCTCAGGTTAACCAAAAAATACAAAGTGAAACTTTGAAATGCTAAAACAAGTTGTTTCATGCTAGAAAAACTTGTGGACCAATGGTAACAACTTATTAACAAAATAAGATGGCTATGAGAGGGGTTGGTGTTATCAATCATCTACACTTTTGAAGTAATAAACCACAAGGAAAGTGACTGGGTAATTTTTAAATAATTTTGTGTTGAACAAAGACAAATTGACTAGAGTGGGACTTGAACCTGTGACCTCTGAAATCTACACTCTGATATTCCTCAGTTCAGCTAGACCCTGACCTACTGTCACCTACAGCCAGCATCAATCCTCCACTACCCTCCACTCTATGGTCACACAACACCAACATGGATAAGATTGGTATGCCTGGCCCTAAAATAAGCAAATTTTGTTATTTGGGCCAACAGTCCTCTATATAGACTTATCTATCTTCAAAAGCGTGACTTGAATAAGAACAATAATTTTGTATTCTGACACTATATGTACCGCATTACATCATCAAATAATTCCTCAGACAACATCACCAGAAAAATTACTTGAAAACCTTACTAATTTAAAATGATGTAACAGACATCTTTCAATTACACTGTGTATGAAAACTTCATCCTAACCTAACCAATACAAACTTCTGATTACAATGATTTGATTTGAACTGTAGTAAATGTAATGAGATAATGAGTGCATTCAGGGTTCTCTCCAGGTTTTTTCAAAACTGTGGGGCATTTTGGATCCAATTTTTTGGATGTTTGGCTGAAGCACGCTGAATTTGAAACAAGGCCTTCGGAATGTTCTCTACTTCGTGTTTAACTTGGTTTTAAATGCCATTCTGTGCAATATTTTGTATTTTGTATTTTGTATTTTGTATTTTGTATTTTTTTTTTTGGGGGGGGGGGGGGTTATTGGCCAAAATTTGCGCGTATCGGCACGAAAATCGTGTGTATCGGCCCGCTACGCTGCTGTACAAATTTCTGTACACAGGAATTTGGGCAAAGCACCAGCGCCAACAGGCATTCACTGCACATTCACTGCACATTGCACATGCAATGGTGACTGAGAGAAGTGACGATAGCATCAGCAGTTAGTCTGTTCTTTTGCTGTTTGGGAAGGAGCCCACTTTTGCAAAAGAAACTTAATGAAATGCCAACTGACTGACTCTTTCAAAGACGTTTTTTTACATTCAGATCCAGACAATTTGTTAAAAAAAAAAAATCCCTGCCCCCCCCCTCCAAAGTTTTGTGAGCTGGAAATTCAGTAATTTCAAAGACGTTTTTTTACATTCAGATCCAGACAATTTGTTTTAAAAAAAAATTCCCTGCCCCCCCCCCTCCCCTCCAAAGTTTTGTGAGCTGGAAATTCAGTAAGCCCGGCCATGTTGTGTGTTTTTTTTTGCTTTTTTTCCTGCTCCCTGCTCATTTTATTGTAGCCGAGAAATCTGTATTCAAAGTGTTTTAAAAAAAATTGCCTTAGTCTACATGTGCTCAGGGTGTAGATTACCCACTATACCTAATCAGGGTCGAGTAATTCAAAGATGAGATTTGAGGAATGTGAAAATTCCTAAAAATGGCTTGTGGGCCTAGGTTCTCCCTTATTTTCAAACCGCAACCTCTCAGATGTTTCAATTCAGGAGGTTTGCAGACTCTGTGCATCACCAGAAATACATCACTACAGGTTTCGACACAATGTGGACTATTTCTTTCTCCCTTTGGTGACTGCTGTACTTCTTTCAAGAAAATTTGAAGGCTCAAGGATTTTTTGAGAAAATCCTGAAATCAGGAAACATCTTGAGAAATCACACTCCTTGTAATTTTAGGCATGAGACCAGCCCAGTGGCATCAATCAAACAAGTCGTGCCATCTAGTCTTTGTGTTCAGGAATCTATACTTTCTCCTACAAATTTTACAAGTATTAGAAGATTATGAAATAATTTGGTCTTGTCACAATGTTTCCAGTCCAGTACAATTCTGAGCTTCATCTACAAAGCATGTAGTCTAGTGGAGAATTTCTTGACATTAAATGTCAGAGATTTCCTCAAACAGCTGTTTCTAGTGTACATGATTTTCAACAAGTTAGACAAACACCATTGCAGGAAGTTCCTATCAAAAAACACACTGAAACCCAACGTATTGTATTGTTACTATCCAGATCCAACTTTCCTGTAACTTGTTACATTCACATTTCCTGAAACTCCCAATTTCCATGAATTCTTATTCAAGCTTTCATAACAACTGAAGGTCACACAGAACTAGCATTCAGAAGAAGTGGCTTCATGCACCAACTGCAACAAAATCAATATAATCCCATATTCTGATGCATTTTCAAACGGGTTTTACGGGAAATGAAAACAAAACGTTATTGTGAAATTTCAATGCAGCTGAGTTTTTATAGTGTCTATGGAATAGAGTAAATTTCGCTGCACTTGACAAATCCAAGGAAATAAAAGCACACCAGGGTCCAATTGTATAAAGCATGCAAGCACAAAAACTTGCTAAGCACAGAAAACTCTTGCTTAGGAAAAATAGCTTACTAGCCAAAATACCATACAGTTACCATTGATGTGACTGGTACCCCACTCATTTCTTGCTTAGCAAAGAAGTTTACTTAGCAGAATTCTGCTAAACAGCTTTATGAAATAGGGCCCAGGTGCATAAATAAATCCTATAACCCCGAACCCTAACCCTGCACCTGAGACAGAGGAAGCCAAAATCTGAAGCCCCAACTTCTAGGTGCATAAATAAATCCTATAACCCTGAACCCTAACCCTGCACCTGAGACAGAGGAAGCCAAAATCTGAAGCCCCAACTTAAACACATCATAGCTTTAACCCTTACCCTATATCCTACATTCAACCAACTTAAATCTATAATCACAAGCCCCAAAACCTAAATTCCCACTTCATGCACAACTCTAATTGTTTATCCCTAGATTCCAGTCCTGGACTCCAACCTTAAACCTTAACTCAAATTTTTAAATCCCAAACTGCAACTCCAAACTCCAGCTGGTCATAAGTTCCCATCTCTCAACACTCACTGACTCAATACTAGGAGACAAACAACTCAAATACTCACCCCTTTGCTTCCTTTGAAATGAATTCTAGGTTATGAGTTCCCATCTCTCAACACTCACTGACTCAATACTAGGAGACAAACAACTCAAATACTCACCCCCTTCGAAATGAATTCTAGGTTATGAGTTCTCATCTCTCAACACTCACTGACTCAATACTACGAGACACACAACTCAAATACTCAACCCCTTGCTTCCTTTGAAATGAATTCTAGGTTATGAGTTCCCATCTCTCAACACTCACTGACTAAAGGGGACACACAACTAAAATACTCACCCCTTTGCTTCCTTTGAAATGAATTATAGGTTATGAATTCCCATCTCTCAACACTCACTGACTCATTACTACGAGACATACATGTACAACTCAATTACTTACCCCTTTGGTTCCTTTGAAATGAATTATAGGTGTCTTGCGAATGTTTCCCTGTAATGAAAAAATAGAAAGAAGAAAATTATATCACAGACCTTAACATAAATACACAAATCAAACTTTTGGGAAAAAAATACTCTCTGTTGATAATCTCTTTCAGGATGATTGAAATGCTTTCAAAAATAAAAAAGGAGTGTGATCTCTTTGAGGGTTCTGGGCCCAATTTCTTAGAGCTGCTTAAGCACAAAAAGTAGCTTAGCACAACAAAATTATGCTTACCAGAATAAGGTTACCAGCCAAACTACCATGCCACAAGTACAACTTATGACTGGTATCCTGCTCATTTCTGCTTAGTAGCAAATTGTTAAGCGATATTTTCTGCTTAAGCAGCTCTATGAAATTGGGCCCATTTCTCATGCTTGGAAGGACACATTGCTAACATGGCTAACTTGACAGGATACTAGAAAACTGTATGTGGATTTTGCACATGTTATTCTTAATCCTGAAAAGGTACACATACTTAACCAGCTCGCTTAACCAATCTCAAAATTTGACCTTAAACTTACAGACGCGAATCCACGACTTTTTTTTAGTTATTTTTTATGTAGAATCAGTCATTATGACATGGAACCTTTTGATAATGACCAATTTAATACTAGTCAGGGCTGTCAAGATTGTCCTCATATATGTTATCCATTCCCCATTGCAAGACCGAATCACACAAAGCTTTTTCTTTCAGAGCATTATTTCTACTTGGAATCAACTCCCATTGGTGACCAGATCTGACACATCATTTTTCTCATTCAAAACTCATGTGCTCGAATTTTATAATTCAAAACTTATATCCCGTTTCCAATCTGACAACGTCTACTCTTGGGTTTCTAACTGCCTCTGTGCTAGCTGCCGGTACTGAGGGTCCTTTTTTCTTCTTCTTTTCCTCCCTCCCTCTTTCCCCTTCCCCTCCCCTTTAACTGTGGTAGGAGGCTCTGTAGAGGTGCTGGTCACCTGTTCCATCTTGCCACTCACTGGCGACTTTTTATTTTTATTTACATTCTTTATTTACTGTCTGTTATTGTTTTTACTACATTAAAACAAAAGAAATTATTCTATTTATTCCCTGTAATTTTTATCTGTGTAATATGTGCCAGTGAAGAAGTGTAATAAAATAAAAAATAAAATCAAACATATCATTAAATGTTTATAATTTTTTCCCAAACTCAACAAACAAGGTTTATTAAGACTGAACTCAAACCCCATTTACACTGAAATTGTTCAAAATGCCAAACTGCAGACAGACAGATACCACACAAGTAGACCTAGACAAACATTTCTATTGAATTGCAGCATTTCTTTGTATTGACAGCTATCACATTTCCCTACACACAGAGCTTTCTCTTGAACACTCTCATTCTCATTTGTATAACCGCTTTGTGCTCGTTAAGAACGCTTCTTTATCAGCCCAAGTATCGGTTTCATCATCTGCTCAAAGGGTTTTAATTACAGATCTATCTATGACTTGAATCTTTTCTGTATATCAGACATGGTATGCTTTTAGTGATTATATTCTTAATTAAAAATCTTGATTGGTTTAAATTGTACTAGTCTCAATCAATTTAAACCATTTTGGGGTATTAAACGATTTTCTAAAAATTACGTTTGCATTTGATGTTATAATCCATTTAGTTTTCAATTTTGTGAACATGTAGTCTAAATATCTGAAAACAAACATGTTTTTCTTGAAAACATACATGTACACATTATTTTGAAGACAGTTTCATGAGTTAGTTTGATAGTATATGTAGATGACACACTAAACTATAAAACTAACACCATTGTTATCATAAATATAATTATTATTCTCTTAAACCATAAGGCATCCTTTTAAAGGATTCTCTGAAACTCTGAAATTTCCATACAAAGTGAAACATGCTTCATAAATCAAAAGTTCAAGAGGATTTATCCTATTGGCATTTGGTGCATCTGAAATACTTGATGAACTTGCACGCCGTCATGTACATTTAGAATTTGTAAGCCCAGTTGTTCACAGATCACATTCCATATAAGCAGCTGGTCAAAGGTCAAGTGTAATATGACAGTCTTGGAATCACAATTCACATTCAGTACAAGCAGCTAGTCAAAGGTCAATGAAAGGTATGGGGATCGACCACCAATGTACACCGATTAAAGACAAAATGTGTCTGGAATGCAAGTCACATTCCGAGAACATCAACGGTCCCCTAACATGGCCGGTCACTGTTCAAGTTCTGCACGTCAGGTATTGTTTCCCACTTCACCCTCCTCTATAACGTATAATTTATAGACACCTAGAGTTTGTCCTGCTGCTGTAAACAACATCATGTAAATGTCTTCAAAAACTTCATCTAAACACCATAAAACATTTCCAATGGTTTTTCAACACGCAGACTTCGCCGGGGTTTCCATGAAATAATTGTCACAAATGTAATAATCATATTTGGCGATTTAATCGCAAAAATGGCAAGCCGTTAAAATGAAATATTTCTTTTGATTAAACACTAATAATGAGTTTATGGTATAATTTATAGTTTAATCAACAATTTAATCACATTTTTGTTTGTGAATCCCAGTAAACACAAGAGTTTACATTAAATAAAATAAAAACAAAAACACTGTAACAAAAATGATGAACTGACAATGGATTGGTAAACATCCCAACCAAAACTAAATTGTGATTTTGAATCTGAAATTTTGTAAAGGCAAATTGATATCAATTTAGTATTATATTCCTCAGAATGACACTGGACAAAAAAAACTTCATGTTGTCACTAATTCACAATGCATCATCTCGTCAGTGCAACAAGGTCGTAAATCTACAATTTTGGTTGTTTTGCCTAATTCACTTTTTAAGGTTTGGGGACGTTTTAAACAATCACTGGTTATTTAAGACAAGTCATGAACCATGAATTATGAAGACATTTATAATATAAAAGTGATATCTACACTTAACTACCTTTAAAACAAGTTTTATGCCTTAATTACCATGTAAATGGTTGATACGACCTTGTTGCACGGACACTGTACGCGGTCTTAGACTGGTCAAAAGGTTGTATCTTATACGACCTTGTTGCACGGACACTGTACGCGGTCTTAGACTGGTCAAAAGGTTGTATCTTATACGACCTTGTTGTACGGACACTGTACGCGGTCTTAGACTGGTCAAAAGGTTGTATCTTAAACCTGCATTGCGTTCAATCAATTGGGAATAACGTCATACATGTTGTATTTTCTTAGTGCAACAAGGTCGTATGTGTCAGACACGACTTTGTTGCTCGGAACACGTCAACGAATTAGGACGTTATTTATTGTAAATGACCTGTATCTTTTTAATTACTTTTTGGACAAAATTGTAACTTTACACTTTATTCTGACAAAAATAGAATACCTTTTGTATATTCTAACTCAATTTCACCAAAAATGTGACATATGACCTTGTTGCACTGAAGCGGCGATATATTGCCTGGCTAGCTAATTAAAATTTACAATTCATACCATACAAACAATTTATTATGTTCTAAGTTGATTTTCATTACAATTTCCACAGATGTAGTTTCAATAAATGTAATTGTCATGATTGTGTACACATGTTACTGGTCTCCAAATCAATTTAATTCAATATTCAATATTAAAATTTTATTGTCCAGAAAATTGAAATTTTTGTCGAGCATGCTCATAACATTGAAAATATAAAAATTACAGAATTACAAATTGACCAACACATAAATGGTAACTAATAATAGTTTATTCGAACATTTGCATTTTAACAATATGTTCTACCAAGGTTTGAGCCAGGATTTGGTAAAAGGGTGTCTAAATTTGCTGGAAATTTGAAAACCGTGTGGCCCAATTTTTCACTTACACATGTACAATACATTTACATGTAAATGACAGATAAAACAGGGTGTCCAAATTTAAAACAGGGTTTCGACAAGATACCCAAACACCCCTCTGGCTAACACTATGTGTTCTACTATCTGTTCCGTTTAAATTCTATAACTTTAGTGTTATATTATTTAGTTTTACTCTTACAGTGCTTTCCGAGCAGGAAGAATGGTCCACATGTATTCAAACCGACCCTAGCAGTCAAGAGCAGATGTCCTTCAGTACCTCTCAACAACCGTACATTCCCAGTGACAAGACGCTAGTTTGAATCCTGCCACTGGCGTCGGCTTCCATTCACAAACACTTTATTACTGTACATATGTATAAATACATCCTGCAGTACTCACAGAGCATACAGTGCATATCACACATCAGTGTAATAATAATAACAATAATGATGTTAATAAGAGTTCAAAATATTTATATAGCGCATAATGCAGGAGATTCAGACGGCTCTATTTCTTATTCATTTATTTATTTTTTAATGAAATTTTTGTAAGGTGTGATGTTAAACAGTCGAAATATGAAATTTGCATTAAAAAAAAAAAGTGTCCATGATAACAGACAAAAGTATTTTACCATCAAAGGATCGTCTACTTGAACGCAGTACATTATGTTGTCAAGACTTGTTTTCAAATGGGGCATGCACAAAAGATAAATAATGCATGGAATGTTTCTTGGAATGTGCATTACCAACATTAACCTCCTGATATACATGTAATCACCCAGAGTGAATGTACTAGTCATGTAAGTAGATCAAAGTGGGTGGGAGTTAGTGGGAGTGTCATCCAATCTGTCTGTCTGCCTATTTGTCTGTCTGTCTGTATAATTTACTGTCAATGATTGATCTAAAATACATAGCCAATGGACATCTATCAAAAACACAGACTGATTTAAATAACAAATGTCACCGTTAAACAAAATTTAAAATAAAACTATACGGAGAGAAGCAATTAATGGTGTGAATACCAAGCTTTGCATTAACTCCAGGCACCCGCAGTAATATGTGCGATTCGCAAAGCCATTAGTATCACCTAAACACTACATGTACCCAGTTTAAATTTGATGGGACAAGTGGGGACTTTGCCACAGTAACAACTACATGTAGCAACGCTGGATTCATCTACAAATCAAACCAGTGATGAGTTGTTTTGTGACATTCAAAGAACCGTTAAGTAGGCCTGAGCCATGTACCATGAGATCACAGCTTGCCAGTAAGAGTCTGTGTTAATTTGACTTGACTTATTAGTAACTGTGTCTACTATCCCTGATGTTATTGTGAAAGTTGACATCTTTGAACCAATACGCCTGAGTGAACACATTATATTAGTGCCAATCACAGTTGTATATCATCAGAGAGCGAGAGAGCATCATGATTACTCCATTTTCAGCTCGTATTTCTTCAACTGTCACTCATGAACAAATCACTAATGGCCTAATGAACTTTTGTTATTGTGTACTTTTTTGTAAACAGCTGAGTAAGTTTCATCGGGGCTTGATTTCACACAGTGCTTAGATTCATCATCTTCATCTCAAGATTGATTTAGCTGGAATCAATTAATCTTAAGTGCTAAGTAAAATGTGATGTCACAAAACAACATCACCATGGTGGTTTGACAATGCGTAATTTCACTGATTTTAGCTGAGATTGATCTTGACTTAAGATGTGAATAAATCTTGCGAAGCAAAGTGTGATGTCACAACACAAATCCCTATGACGATATTAACAACTCATGTTGAGATGAATCTTAGTGCTATGTGAAATCAAGTCCAGATAACACGTTATAAGATCTGTTGATTGAACTTTATTGTGAACATAAAATGCGATAGCAATGCTCTAACAAAATTCCATTCACCTTTGAGATCTGATCAGTTTTGTACACTTAAAAGCTGAAAGGGAATTTTAAAAACCCCACAAAGCCTGTAAAATTTTGGTAGTTGGTAAAATTAATTGTAAGTGACCCAAAGCAAGGGGCATTCAGGCCATTTATGTTTGCCAGACAAGAAATCTAGCTAAGGTACCCAGACAACACTTGGCTCTAGCTAAGATGCCTAGACAGTATACCTTGGCTCCAGATAGGACACCAAAAGTGCCCTTGGCTCTAAATTGTAACTGAGGCACCCAGACACCCCCAGCTCTATCTAAAGGCACCCAGACACCCCTTGGCTCTAGCTAAGACACCCAGACACCCCTTGACTTTAGCTAAGACACCCAGACACCCCTTGGTTCCAGACAAGACACCTAGATAGCCCTTAGCTCTAACTCAGACGCCCCTTAACTCCTAGAGAGCCCTTACCTCTAACTCAGACCATGCTCAGACACCCCTTGGCTCTAGCCAAGACACCTAGACACCCCTTGGCTCTAGCTACAAAACCCAGACAGCCCTTGGCTCTAGCTAAGACACCTAGACACCCCTCGGCTCTAGCTAAGACACCCACACAATCCTTGGCTCTAGCTAAGAAACCCTGACACCCCTTGACTCTAAGAAACCCCGACACCCCTTGGCTCTAGCTAAGAAACCCCGACACCCCTTGGCTCTAGCTAAGACACCTAGACACCCCTCTGCTCTAGCTACATGTAAGACACCCACACAACCCTTGGCTCTAGCCAAGAAACCAGAAACCCCTTATCTCTAGATAAGACACCCAGACACCCCTTAGCTCTAGCTAAGTCACCCGGTCACCCCTTAGCTCGAATGATCAGACACCCACACCCCTTAGCTCTAGCTAAGACACCTACACAATCCTTGGCTCTAGCTAAGAAACCCGACACCCCTTGGCTCTAGCTAAGAAACCCCGACACCCCTTGGCTCTAGCTAAGAAAGACTGACACCCTTTGGCTCTAGCTAACACGATGTCTTGGTTCAAGTGTAGTACTCATCAATACTGAGCAGTCCAAACTAACCATGCTTGGCATCAGGCATACCTTTCTATTAGAGACATTCATCAAGGGCCAGCTTTCAATGTTACCAAACTGATGCTACATGGTATGATGTACATCAGTCATTTACGATTGCTATTTAGTTTATATTGGAGACATGCTGAAGATACTGCGGGTATCTTATAGATCAGGATCAGGATGGCTTCTGGTGTTCTAACTGTTTTTGATTTATATTAATGCTAGTTTGTTTGCTTTAAAACCAGTTCGCTTTGGAGGATGAAACAAACAAAACTCTTATGCAACACGCAGCGGCAGTCTTATAAGCTGGCTTTCGATTTTCTGTGCATGTTTGGCAGTAGTCATATGTCAACATGGCATGTGTTGTGATGCACTGTGGCAGAAAGCCTGTATTATGGAGTCCCTGTGGTCATGGTTTTGGTGGCCCTGGTCTAAAAAGGCAACGCAAACAATGAATGGATTCAATCTTTGGATGGATTTGTGCATAATGCCTTTCTGAAAGACCTGTTCCTTCCAGTTCCACATTGGTGTACCAGCCCAAATTTTGTAAAGACGGAATATTATTGTCATAAGAGGCGTTTCATCTCTCTCCATATGCCGTCTGTTTGACTAGGCATGGGTCTCTGATCAGCCATTACATAATGGCTTTCCAATGGTCTGAGTGTACTTGAGCAACATGACCGTAAAAAAACTACGAGCTATTAAAATCTGTAAAATAATGTCTATGAGAAAACGTCTAATGTGGTTGTCCAAACAGTGTCATTGACAAAACAAATTATTTATTTCTAGAAAAAAACGTTGTTTTTTAACTGAAAATAATCCCGCTCGGGTAACAGTGTAAGGATTTTTAATCTCGAAGCGGACTGGTTAGGTATAATTTTGAATAAGGAATTTCATTGTTACACACCCTTGGACTGGCTGGTCCTGAAAAGAGAGTGATATATAAATTCAATAAATTATTATTATTATTCCCACTGACAGGCCATTTAAGGAGAAAATGTAATAAAGTTCTGATCTGTGTAGTGTACATGCTTCATGTATACACAGTTAACTTTGAATCCATATGGTACATTTGAGAGTTTTTTTCTTTCATGACGCCAGCTGTTAGCGTTATCATTTATTTTAATGCTTTCATTTTGGAGTAATTACAATTTGTCTGAATAATGATGTATCAAATTATTTGATACATTGCAAAAAAACATTTAAATGTTTTATTGTTCAATAAACCACGGTACATGTTCATGTATGGCTATGTTCAGACAGCGTACTAAAGTGAGAACCGAACCGGAAAACTACCTTGCATTCAGACAGCTGGAAGTTAAACACGATACGGTTTATCTTTGGTTTTAAGAGGTCAAACAGCACCGTGACCCAACACAACAACACCCGGTTTATTCACAATAGCACTCGAACGGCCCTGTCTGTAGTACTGCCAGGCAACATTCTGGTTTTTTTTTTTTTTAAAGGAATTTTAAAACAGAGCGGGTGTTTAATACATGTACACTGCATTTTTAGATTGTGTTTTTTTCAATCCTGATGCCATCCGATTGTCCCGAAGTGTCGCAATCAATGCGTCCTTTTGTCCCCCATCCAATCGTTTTTCCACAAGATATCGGCACTGCAAACACCGCAAAATGCGCAATAATTTCCCCTGTTTGAACTCCTTATACACGGCCATTTTGCATGATATTCTTCCTTGTATTTCTGCAGGCATTTCCAAGTCTTTCTGGTCATGACTTTCAACGTTTGTTTTCACAATCAACTTTGTTGTGGATCGATGTACTCATGTACACTGACTGCATGTATATAGAGCACGTGCGTGACAAGTGGTGCGTAAAGGTATTTCTGCCAGGCAGCCAGTAACAAATTTTCCTATTGGTTGATGTGTAGGACATGGATATTATTGGCCAATAGGAAAATTGGTTATCAGCTACATGTTTTAATAGGAAAAAATGGCAATCTGGGAGATTGACGTCGGGAGATTGACGCATTTTTTCGCGATCTGTAAAATTCACCGTCAGGTCATTTTATTTATTGACTGGTTGATTTTCAAGCAGGAATCAACTGACAAGGCTGAAAATGTAGCGTTATTACAAATTTATACATGATTGTATTCAGAGAGATTTTGGTGAAAACAGACCTAAATTACATGTGAGCAAGATGGAAATAACCTGAACGAAAGACTCACACTTTCTCTCATTTTGATATATGTGTTCGTTGAGGCGTACAGAGGCATTTAGCGACCTTTACAGGTCAGCGGACATCTGTTGTGAGTTAAATTGGATGTGGTCATTTTTATTCTGTCCACACGCAGTGTTAAAAGATAAACCTGAAGCAGTCTCAAGATAAACCCTCCACCTCAACGGTCTAACTTTTTCCGGCTTAAATAAATTTGGTTTAACTTTAGAATCGTTTAGACACACAAAGTTAAACTAGACTGGGTTGAACCATGAGTTAAACTGACTTTAGTACTGTGTCTAAACGACCTCATTGTAATGATTGGATAAATATTTGAATGCGTTAATTGCAAAACAAAACATGACCATGACAAAATGGACGTTTGAGAAGGTTTGTTTTACAATTCATGTGATTACAAGAAAACTGTTGATAACAACTGAAATCCTTCTTTTCTCATGAAACCCTGTATTATGCTTTTTAAAATTTGTCAGTGAAGGTTTTTGCTTCTGTTTCACAAAAACTTGTCATGTTTCCATACAAAGCCTATGTAGCTGCAATGGTAATGTACCTCTTTGGTCACGTTCATACCAAAGAGCTACGATTGACCAAAGATTTCAGACGGACCATAATGTTAACCCATATGGTTCAAATTAAATGCCAGGTTTCATCTTTGACATACCGAGAAGACAGCCAATTTTGTCACTTGGGAAATTTTTGGAAGCGGAATGTGAGGAAAATCATAGCAAATTGCCGAATCACAGGGAGACCCAAACGCTTGCCTGGGGTGCTAACATTAGTAGTACGACCGTCAAAGTCAAAATTTAAAAAAGAGGAGTACAGCGCCCCAGTTTTTTGGTATAGCCATTACACCAGGATTACTCAATATTACAATAAATAGTTTTTGCTTACATCAGCATTTCTGCTTTCAATTCAATCTTAATCATTAATGATTAATAATTAATAGCACTCTGCACTGATTGCTAAAAATAGAAGCTCGGTACCTGGGTCTCAAACAACATGTTAAATTTCACCAATTGTACAGTACGTGCCTGTAATAATATCCAAGCCATTATCAATGTATTGTCAGTGTTTTATTTTATAATAACTTACAATGTGTGAGATACATTAAAATGTTAACCTACACTCACTGTGGACGTGGTCTGGTCTGGCCCACCGATGCGGTGATGATCGCAATAGTGGTGGAAAGTTTGCCCGACATCCTGGTATTTTTAACAAATGTGACATCATCACTGCGAAGTGCTATTTTTTATAAACGTTTTATTATTAATTAAATTAAAGAAAACCTTGTTGGTTGTTACTTTCCTGTCCAGCATGTCCAGCCTGGCTGGCCCTGCATTTGCATTGCATATGTTTCACCCACCCATTGCAAATTTCAACCCTTAAAATGTTGTTTCACAATATAAAAATAAGAATTATTATGGATTTATAGAGCAGGGCTAGTTACAAATGTAAACTAGGGACAGGGTGTCTTGAACTTAAGATGTCGCAACAAACGGTAACAAAACGTCCCCATTGCATTGTGCGTGATTGTAATTTGTGTACATGAAAACACAATTAAGAAAACATACGGTTCGACACGCCACACTAATTCACCCTGGAAATTCAGATCGCAACATTTTCTAACTCTTACCTTTGCTTTTTGGTATCGTTCGATTGCCTTGAGTGAAGAATCTGTGAGTTTGAGCAGCAATGCGGTCTTATCTGGGCAGGAATGGGCGCTACTTGACAGACCATATTGAGTGTTTGCCACCAAGTCCGCCATTTCTACATCGCGTCTGCTACCGTTTCTTTCTGTCTGATTCCCACCTCACCTCAAATGGTATAACTTCTCGCTACACACAGAGGGCAGACGACCAGACTACTGCTGTCACAGCTTTTTTATCCAACTGCTCGTTCTAAATTACATAGTTTTAACTATAACGTGTATTTCGAGACAAGATCCGGTGTGGTTCTTTTTTGTAACCAATGACGTCCGTCGGTGACGTCGTGAAGTACGCACAAAGACGGGGGATCCCCAAGGTCTTGTGAAAAGAGTCACTTCCTTGTCAATAAATAATCAATTATCATTTACTTCCAAATATAGTATTATATTTAAAATGAAAAGTAAGTTCTGTAAAGTGGTAACTGATATACAATAATCTGTCAATTTCCAAAGAGCCTTTGTTAATTACTCCAAATACTAAGTACAATAAAAACTTACTTGGTAAAGAGCACTGGAGAGCTGTTGATATTATAAAACATTGTTAGAAACGACACCCTTTGAAGAAATGTACTTTTAGAGAAAGCTATAATTTTCACCCAATCTGAGAGAGCCTTCAGGCATGAAGCCCCCAGGCATCTGAAAACACACAATGCAACAATAATTGTGTTTTTTCATTCCTTTCATTATTTTCTTGCAACTTCGATATCCAAGTGAGCACAAATGTTCACAGGTTTGTTATTTTATGGATATGTTGAAATAAACAAAGTGGGACTCAATGCTGGTCTTTGAAAATTACCAAAACTATACCCACCCAGGGGCGGATCCAGGATTTTCCAAACGGGGGGCGTGATTTTTTTTCAGAATGAAAGACCGCGCCATCCCTAGACAGCATTTTATTTTTCTGCACTGCGAAATTGCCAATGTCGTAGTGCTTTTCAAAGAGAAAGTTGTTTCTTCTAAATCGGTTTAAAAATCAAATTTCATGGTTCTGCTTACCGTAAGCAAAGAACTTGGCGCTTACAGAAGCAGTGAATTCCGCGCTTACGTCAAGCGTTTTCCACGAGTAAGCAGGGATTTTTGTTGCTTTATGCGCGTATGGGTAGCCTACTCCACGTTACTACGGCCAGGCTGCATGAGACCCAATAAACTACTAGCCATGATTAAAAAATTAATAATAAAGGATTGTAAACAGATGCAGAGAGAGAATTTGAACATAATTTTTCTATAGAGATGCACTAATGAGTATGACTTCTGAATTTTTTTTTCTCTCCCCCTTTTTTTTCTGGCAAAAAGGGGGGGGCGTGCGCCCCCACGCCCCCCCTGGATCCGCGCCTGCCACCTTTGCCATAGATTGGTTTTTGTCAACGTAATGCTGATTTATAGGCTATAGGCCAAATTACCAATAAAGATACAATAAAAGTCACCTGTGAACGTTTCAGCTGAATAGTGTCTACTTTTTAAGAAAACACGGCACGGAAATTTCACCAGCGGGTATCAGCCACATCTCTGGCAGCAGCATTCACAAACGGACACCACGGACATTTGACTATCCAAAAGTTGCCTTGAGGTGCTCTTTGGAGATTTATACACCCGATGTTCAAATTGTCGACAAACTTTGATTGATTTCTAATCAACGGGGCACTTCAGACGAAACACTTATCACGGTATACCATTATCATCTTTATAACAAGTAGCGGTAGGCCCTTTCGGATAAATATTACACAAACTTGTTCATCATGACCAAAGTATGACCCTACCATTATACAGGTAGAGTCATCGTTTGGTTTTTGTCAACGTAATTCTGATTTACAGCCACACTATCAAGAAAGATACAATAAAAGTTACCTGTGAAAGTTTCAGCTGAATACAGATTACAGTGTCTACTTATTGAGAAAACAGCAAAAGAAACTGTAACGTATTTTCATAAAGAAACGTCGAATTATATCCACGTCCTACAAGATCTTTGGCCGTATGAGGGCAGCATTCAAACGGAGATTCGGATTAAACTTTTTCGATATAATTAATTTATTGATTTCTACTAAACGGGGCACTTCAGATGAAATAATTTCGATGGATGCTAACTACCATTGCCATCTTTATAACACATAGCCAAGGGTCAAGGAAACAATTATTGCTCAATTTCTTTTCGGGGCATTACCAAAGTATGATCTTTACCTTTAAAGGCACTGTACACGTTTGGTAATTGTCAAAGACCAGTGTTCTCACTTAGTGTAGGCCTATCCCAACATATGCATAAAATAACAAGCCTGTGAAAATTTGGGCTCAATTGGTCATCGAAGTTGCAAGAAAATGATGAAAGAAAAAACACCCTTGTTGTACAAATTTGTGTGCTTTCAGAGGAATAAAAACTTCTTGCAAGAAGTTTTTATTATTTTAGTGAGAAATTATCTCTTTCTCAAAAACTACGTTACTTCAGAGGGAGTCGTTTCCTACAATGTTTTATACTATCAACAGCTCTCCGTTGCTTGTTACCAAGTAAGTTTTTATGCTAATATTTGTTTTGAGTCATTATAAAAACGATACCTTTAAAAGAACAAAAGGATGACGACGGATATACAGTGATTAATTTTCTTTTAATTATAACGGAAAACATGCTGCTTTTATCTTGAAAGATGAAAGCCTCAGGAAACATTTTAAACACTTCATGAGTACATTTTTTAAAGTTCACATTTAACATTATCGGTCATCCCCCCCCCCCACCCCTGGATGGAGTCCTTTCGAGTGGAACATCCCCCATTGTGAGTGCTTGTTTGTTAAAGGATTGTATACGTTTGGTAATTGGATCACTGTTTGTTTCAATCCTACATGTTGTAGATTCATACCATAAAACTAACCTGTGAAAATTTCATTTCAAAAGGTGGTAGCGTTTTTGAGATGTTGGAGCGGTTATGGGCAGTTATGTCCACGCGGGAAGAATAATCTGCAATTTGCATACACTATCTGAGAGACGTTTCTGCAGTAACGCTTCTCAGATTCAAATTTTGGGGGATAAAAA
Source organism: Plazaster borealis (assembly GCA_021014325.1). Taxonomy (NCBI): domain Eukaryota; kingdom Metazoa; phylum Echinodermata; class Asteroidea; order Forcipulatida; family Labidiasteridae; genus Plazaster; species Plazaster borealis. The sequence continues at coordinate 672,225 of CM037459.1, forward strand.
GTGATATCTTTTTCCATAACCACGGTACTTCGAAGTGATACGTTTCTCAAAGTGCATTGTACTATCCAAAGCTGCTGTACTTCTTACCAAGTAAGTTTTTATTGCCATTAATTTTCAGAGTCATTACCAAACGTATACAGACCCTTTTGAATAAGACAATTTAGCGGGTAATATTTTAATCGGCTCGCAGTTCGTTACCGTCCTTTCAAACTAAACAGCTATAGCATGCATTTCGAGAAGCAAATCTCAACGGCCAAACTTTTACAGTAATAATGGGGACAGATGGAGGGCGGGGGACGATAAGAAGACGACATTTCAGAATGTTAAGGTGGGAGCACCACTGTTACCACTTAGATTGTCATCCATGTGTCATCTTGAAACGGTTTCACCTTTGCGCGTAACATTAAGATGACTGTCTTTCGGGAGGGGGTGGTTTTGGGGTTGGGGTCTTCTCGGCCTAATTCTTTACATTGTAGCAGGCTCTCACAGCAGACTTGTAGATTACAAGATGTCGTTGAAGATTATGACCTCTTAACTTACACAGTGTACGTTTTACTTCTCAACATTAGACTACAACAAAACAATGTCATTTAGAAACAAATAAACAACATCAACACATTATTTACTTCTGATCATTTCTTTATTCGTTATTTTGTATTCTTCTTTCTGAACTCTTTACAGTGGTGTGACTAGCCAGTGGCATTTACATAACTCAGTGTAAGCAATACCTTTGTTTCCTTTGTCTTTATCTTAATTACCCATATTGCATCATAACCTGGTGCGTTTTCCAGAAAGCAACTCATACGCAAACCTGCCATAGCGCCAAACGCCATGCCATTAATCGATACCATACACAACAGGAACACTCCAAGTTAAAGATGCATTATGGGAAACTATTACCAACCGAATTGATATCTGCCATAACTAAAATGTGTCTAGTTTCCATATGTTAATCATCCAGGGGGGATCCGCCTCCAATTAAGCAATTCAGTCACGTGATGACCTTTTTGCATAGCTAATTTATATTATTTAATTTAAACACCTTATAGAATGAATGAAAAGTATAGAAGAGTAATTGTGTGTGTATTTATTTTGCACATGTCCAGATGTTAGGGATTTACATCATTGGAAGAATTACGAAGAAGGTGAAGTTTCTGCCTAGATTGAGTTTTTTAAATACTGGAATATAAGACTACAGCCCAAACAATCTGTAATAAGTGTTGGTACTCACGATCAGCAGCTTTGCGTAGTTTTTCTTTACATAATGCTCTGTGTAAGGAACTTTTCCACATAAAACGTGTTGAGTATTTGGTTCATTTCCGTGTAAATTACCCACACAGAGTATTGGGCTTTGCAAACTTTAAATTTTGAAAGAATTTCATAGTTGTTCATGAGCCCATTGCTTACTTATGCTACGGAAAAAAGTGTGCAATGTCTTCCCTTTCAGTATTTCAGTACACGCCTAGAAAAAGAAACCGTAATTTAAATCATCACGTGTGAAAATGTGCTGTTTGTACCATGACTCCACCTATTGCTACACTAGAGACAGTTAAAGGCCCATCTTGAATAATTGTCCCAAACATGGATGGACCGGTAAATTTGAGTGTGCCCATTGAGCAGTACCATAGTTGGGTCGATTATCAAGATGGGATTCATAATGGTAGCCTGCGATCTGGTTTGCTCAGCTAACAAGATAACATTGTTGAGACGAATCGAAATTGTTGCTAATGATGACGACACCCTTGGCAATTCATGACGTCATCGGCGTGGCATATACTTCTTCCAACAGACCTTCAGAAAAATAGGGAACATTATTAATAACAAGTATTAAAAAACTGGGCACGTTAATCGAGAAGTCGCAGATTCAAATCCCGCTCCAGTCAATTTGTCTTTGTTTATCCCAAAACTAGGAAAATGTTTTAGTTAAATTGTGAATTTTTACAAATAGACTTAAATTTCTGCTCTAGATTTTTGATCGTTTTCATGTTTGTGATTCTTTACACAGTACAATCATTGCAAGCTTCCCTGCTTTTACATTAGCAAAAGTAGTTTAATTTTACTCTCAATTCATAAATTGTGGCCACGCTTTTCGTCCTCCCAGCCTCGTTTTGGTTATATTTGTTTAAACTGCAGAAAACAATAGAAAGCGATGGGTACTGTGACAATAGAAGACCTTGGTACATTTTTCCTGAAAGCTATTCAACCCCCCCCCCCCCTTGACCAGTGTCAAACGTTAGACACTAGGTGCAACAGACAGTAAACATTTGAAAAGTGGTATGGACAATTTAAGAGAATCCTGATGTGGTTAACTTTTCCATTTGTTAATGGACACTGTTCAGCCCGGTCTAACCTTCTTATGAATAAGAGCACTACAAAATGTCTTGTATTGTCATCAATCGTAAACTTTGCAACTCAGTACACAAATCAAATATCCGCTTTCCACGGTAGAATCAAAATCTGCCAGAAGTTTGAGCACCCATCGTACGAATATTAAGTAAGCACTTTTTAATATTATTATCGAAGTATAATCAATTTGTGCACAAAACACTCCTCCAAATCCAAACCTTTAAATTTTAACGTCAGACACATTCTATTGGCTTCATTTTAGTTAAAGGCAGGGTGGTTATTACTCCACAAGTTCATGACCATAAAAACTGACTTCGTAAAGAGCACTGGAGAGCTGTTGATATTATAAACATTGTTAGAAACGACCACCTTTGAAGTAATGTAGTTTTAGAGAAAGAGGTCATTTTTCGCACAGAAATTTGAATCTGGGAAAGGCTTCAGGCATGAGGCCTTTCTCAGGTCTGAATGCACACATTCTATGCAACAAGGGTGTTTTTTTCCTTTCATAATTTTCTTGCAACTTCGATGACCAATTGAGCCCAAATTTTCACATTTTTGTTATTTTATGCATAAATATGTTAGGATACACCAAGTGAGAACACTGGTCTTCTACAATTACGAAACGTATACCCTGCCTTTAAAGGCCCTGTACATTATTGGTAAGATCGAAAAACACAAATGTTCACAGATTCACACATAACTTACATGATTTAAAGTAAGTAATGGTAGAAAGGGTTCCTTAAAATATCTCTGCCTAAAATGCTATCATTTCTGAGAAATGAGTAAAACAATAGTTTTTATCACGCGCGATAAAAACTTGATGTTTGAAAAAACAGAAAACACATAGGCCTAAGGTCTTTTCACTATTTTCTCGTGACCTCGATGACCAATTGAGCTCAAACTTTCACAGGTTTGTTTGTTCATGCATATGTTGAATCACACAAAATGTGGACACTGATTTTGAGCTGTTACCAAAAGTGTACAATACCTTTAAGTCCTAGTTCTAATGATCGTCCAAATTAAAGCATGCGTTGTCTTTTTACGTGGGTGTACTAAGAGGAGAGAACTAAGCTGGGTCAGAAGTGGAGTCGCATAAACCAAAAACCAAAATTTTTGAGACTGTGACTAACTGTGCAGGAAATAAAAAATACATAAATAAACATAGTAACAATGATTGACTTACTTATAAATTAATACATATTTTGCCGACGTCGAACTCTCGGATGCAAGATTCAAAGTCCGACCCCAATACATCTGCGAGCGTGAAGGAACATGAACTGGCAGTGGCAGACTCACTATTTTTGCAATACTTATCAATTTGTGATCTCAGGTCTTCTTCGTGTGAACCTTGGCATTCACCGTCTAAGTACAGGACAGCATTGTCGACTAATAAGTCCTTCGAACCGCAGTCCAAGACTACTTTACTATCGGGTTGATACGTAGTGGCTGAAATCAAATAAAAAAGGACACTGTATTAAGTTTAGCACCTCCTTAGATTTTAACATACTGTCTGAACCATTGCTGAATTGGCGAAAATGTTACGAATTGTTCAAGATATATTTTTGTCAAGGATGATGAGGGAATATTAATCACATCTACGAAGCTACAGTTGTATCTATAACTGACAAATTTAGAAAAGAAAATGAATAAAATGTTCGTAACTTTTGCAGCAAGGTGTTACAGAACATAAATTAAGTCAAAACAAAAATGTACAGTTAAAAAACAAGTAACTAAATGTTGGTACTCACACGTGGATGGTTGGAATCCGTGAACTCTGACGATAAGACCGAGGCAGAAGATGATGGCGCAAAGACGAAGCATCGTGGCTAATGGGTGCGTTGGACACGGCAGTAGACAAACTGTGAAAAATCTTGCTGAGTTTTCTTCAGTTGAAATGTGTAAACACTGCATGCATCCGCTCCTTTTTATAGAAAACGACTAATTAGTCCAGCCCATAACAGTGCGATTCAACCAATAGGGAGCTTAGCAGTGGTCCCACCACAAAAAGAACGCTGGCACTTTTGACCAATCAGAGTGTTAAAATAATGAATATTCGTAAAAAGGGCTTGGAATACAAGAAACTGATGCCACGTCAGTGGTGTATCTACGGTGATGTTTATTTATCGTTAGAACAAGATGCACATTAGTGTGTAGTTAAAATATGGTTCTCACCCACCCTGGTAAAACAGTCACATCTGTCAACTAATTACTGATATTGTGTTAACTGAATTTGATATCTGACACATTAGAAATGAATGTTGACGCTTTTGTGTTTCGCCAGATGGTATGTTTTCTAGTCACGTGCGGTAGAGTCACACACCAGTGGTCTCTCACACAAGGTGCCCCACGCATCTTGATCTCTTCTCGCGCTAACCGGAAGGCATAATGCTCCACCCCGTCCAGGCTAGTTTCCCGTCACACGCATGGCTCATTTTACTTCAACTTGTCACGGTTAATAAATGCATCATGTTTCCAAGACTTTGACTGGTCTCGGCGAAAGCTTCGCCAAGGTCTCTGTACTTCTACTTCCCCCTTTATCGGTTACCTTAACGACTCTCCATCAGTTGATATTAACAGGTGCCCATACATCGCAATCACCAATAACTTATACTTTGTCATTTTCCTTTCATGCCAACGAATTTCTGTGTATAGGGATGGTTTCTTTAGTTCAGGTGACACAAGTTGATATGTACAAAAAACACCCGCCATTCCTTTTCAAACAAATTATCATTAGGAAAAAAATGATTGTTGTTTTATTGTAAAAACACCAGAAGCACATTCAAATTGTCAAAAGCTGTAAAAGGCAAATATAATTTTGAGGACTAAAACACAGGCAAGTTCACATGAAGGTTAAAAAAAGGGGGTGAAAAGGATTACAATGCCGAAACATTACAGCAAAAGTTATACAAAGTCGTTGTATAATTCTAACAAAAGTGAAGGAATAACAGATCATCTGAAACGAAAATATGATACTTTATTCAACCAAAAATATTGATAGATCTTGTCACTCTCTTGAGAGACAAACCAGTCGTATTAGCAGTCTTCCGACTACACGACACGGGATCCAAACTAGACTTAAATATTCATGCAAACAACGACCACACTTCAAAGCGACACCGCCATATTTAGGGTATACAAAACATTATTCGGAAAGTCAACATTTGATGGACCAAGGTACTGATTATCTCTTCTCCCCACTCACCTTTGACCACGCCTCAGTTGAATAAAAGTTGTGTGAGGTAAAAGTCTGGACATTCACTGCCACAGCCCACCTTCAACATATCCCGGATGCCACCACCCCACAGCCTCATTTCAACCTACCACTCACCCCTCCCTACCTATCCCATATGCCCCCTCCAAAAGCCTCGTTTCAACCTACCACTCACCCCTCCCTACCTATCCCATATGTCCCCCTCCCCACAGCCTTCTTTCAACCTGTCCCGGGTGCCCCCCCCCTCCAACAACCTCCCTTCAACTTACCCCAGACGTCACAGGGAAGGGGATGTGATATCATGATCTGGGTATATTTGCAACACACTGCAGGGAAGGGGCTGTGATGTTATGATCTGGGTATGTTTGAAACACAGTCACACCATAAGTCACCACAGGGAAGGGGCTGTGATGTCATGATCTGGGTATGGTTGAAACACAGTCACACCATAAGTCACTACAGGGAAGGGGCTGCGATGTCATGATCTGGGTATGGTTGCAACACAGTCACACCATAAGTCACCACAGGGAAGGGGCTGTGATGTCATGATCTGGGTATGGTTGCAACACAGTCACACCATAAGTCACCACAGGGAAGGGGCTGTGATGTCATGATCTGGGTACGTTTGCAACACAGTCACACCATAAGTCACCACAGGGAAGGGGCTGTGATGTCATGATCTGGGTATGTTTGAAACACAGTCACACCATAAGTCACCACAGGAAAGGGGCTGTGATGTCATGATCTGGGTATGTTTGTAATACAGTCACACCATAAGTCACTACAGGGAAGGGGCTGTGATGTCATGATCTGGGTATGTTTGCAATACAGTCACACCATAAGACACCACAGGAAAGGGGCTGTGATGTCATGATCTGGGTATGTTTGAAACACAGTCACACCATAAGTCACTTCAGGGAAGGGGCTGTGATGTCATGATCTGGGTATGTTTGCAACACATAAGTCACTTCAGGGAAGGGGCTGTGATGTCATGATCTGGGTATGTTTGCAATACAGTCACACCATAAGACACCACAGGGAAGGGGCTGTGATGTCATGATCTGGGTATGTTTGAAACACAGTCACATCATAAGTCACTTCAGGGAAGGGGCTGTGATGTCATGATCTGGGTATGTTTGCAATACAGTCACACCATAAGTCACTACAGGGAAGGGGCTGTGATGTCATGATCTGGGTATGTTTGCAACACAGTCACACCATAAGTCACTTCAGGGAAGGGGCTGTGATGTCATGATCTGGGTACGTTTGCAACACAGTCACACCATAAGTCACTACAGGGAAGGGGCTGTGATGTCATGATCTGGGTATGTTTGCAACACAGTCACACCATAAGACACTTCAGGGAAGGGGCTGTGATGTCATGATCTGGGTACGTTTGCAACACAGTCACACCATAAGTCACTTCAGGGAAGGGGCTGTGATGTCATGATCTGGGTATGTTTGAAACACAGTCACACCATAAGTCACTTCAGGGAAGGGGCTGTGATGTCATGATCTGGGTATGTTTGCAATACAGTCACACCATAAGTCACTACAGGGAAGGGGCTGTGATGTCATGATCTGGGTATGTTTGCAACACAGTCACACCATAAGTCACTTCAGGGAAGGGGCTGTGATGTCATGATCTGGGTATGTTTGAAACACAGTCACACCATAAGTCACTTCAGGGAAGGGGCTGTGATGTCATGATCTGGGTATGTTTGCAACACAGTCACACTATAAGTCAACACAGGGAAGGGGTTGTGATGTCATGATCTGGGTATGTTTGCATCTTTGTCACACCATAAATTGACAGTATGTGCTTTCTGGAAAAGACCTTCCCTATTGTCGCAGACTTTTATGGCAACGTGTCACTATGCTCTTTACAAATCAACTTGAATAGATTCATCTGGCACTATTATCAGACAAAGTAAAATTACTGTTGACATATAGGGCATTTTGTACAGACATTGTGACGCAAAAAGCACATCATCCACAGACGCTTAGAGACCTTGTTAACCATCTGGCGAGGTGATTGCAGAAGAAGGGGTTTGGGTTTTGCCATCATCAATTTCTGAATCTGTCTAGTAGTCATGCACTAAAGCTCAATCTTTTCAAGATGAGTTTCACTTTTTGAACTAATCTGACACAAATGATGTTTAAAAACCCCCACCCTAAAACAAACTTTAAAAAGAAGAGCAAAATTGATTTACATTATAGGAAATCGTTTCAAAAGTTCACTATAAAATATCATCAACGTTACCATTCTGGAGCAAATGAGTGTCGTCGTCGTTGTTGTTGTTGTTGTTGGTAGGGCGGTGGGGGGGCGGGGTAGGGGATTTCCACGAGAGTTATAATATGACAGTTTCAGAGTAACCCAACACTAAGGTAATAAACAATACAGGTTTTTTTAACTTGCACTTGTTAAGAAATATGATATTTTCTACAAGCAAGCGTTTAACAGCAGTTGGAAGATTAGCTTTCATAGTGCTTCTCATGTTGATAAAAGTCATACGTCAGATGCCGACGGCTGTTTCCGCTAGATTAAAAAGTAAGTCGTTTGAAATTTTCCGAACCAAACAAATATTTACTGGTTAGTACGTCTAAATGGATGTGCAGTATCAGTATCATTCTCGATATTAGCAAAAAGATTTTGCAAAAGTTGTTTGTGATGTGTTTGGTGCTGGTAGTTCAAACACCATGAGAAATGATTCCCCTGAAAATATAACATGTTACAGAGAAAATGATTTATGTGAAGATGATGGTAATTTTGTATAGTATATACATGTATATATTTTACAAAAGTGTTAAAGTATTTCATGCAAACTAGGAAATCCATAACTGAATTTACCTTTAAAAGAAGGTGTTGTACCATCCCTTTGCTATCTTTGATATCATAAGGCCTTTGATATGAATTCAACTGGCTGGCACAGTTTTGAAATATATATTTTTTGTTAGTCTTTAATTTTTTTTCTTTCTAAATATTTAAGTCTGTTTATCACTGGGTTTTGGGGTTTTTGTTTATGTCATTTTTAGACCTGTTCCCTTGTGTAGTTTTATGAATTTTTAAACTTGTAGTATTTTTATTATCTGTCAATGCATCCGCAATTCGGCTTTTTGGCCGCCATGTTTGCATTTTTAATAAACCAATAATAGTAATAATAATAACTAAAAGCTTATTGTACAATATTTCTTTGGTAGGGAGCCTGATTGGAGATTTCACTGTAACAATTACTAAATTAATATTCAATTGGTTTCGAGGTGTGCAATTTCTGAACAAATCAAAAATATATATATAAATAGGCCCTATTTAAAAAACCAACCCGAACACTAACCCTTGAACAGTCAGACAAAAGAATGTTTCATTGAGTAACTACATGTGTAACTGTTTCCATTTTTTGCCAACCCTAAAAATGTGAAGAATATGCAACAGCCGCACACTTTTGTAAACGGATGTAATTGTGAAAACACATTACTATTTCCTGGTTAGACAATTAAAATATGAAAGCATACAAAAACCAAGGCTATACTTTTCTTTCTAAGTATTAATTATTTCATCGAAAATCCAGACGAAAAATACCACCAAGGAAACACTATCTTCATCGTAATTAATTACTCATCATGTTAAACTTTATTTCAGCTGACTATAAATAAAAATAAAGAAAGCCAAACAACACACCAAACAAAATACTTGTACATCTTCTTCATGAGGGAGTAATAATTATATGCAACTTGAAACATATCTGGTATCTTAACTACCAACAACTTGATGCATTCTTGAATAATCATTAACTACAAAAGTTAACGTCTTGTTTTTATTTGGATCTAGAAGGTTGTGTTTATATCTCAATGTCTTTTAGTTTTATGTTTTATGCATCATTGATACAATGATTAACAAATCTATAGAATTCCTTTGCCTAAAACGTATGTCTTTGATCTTATATGTCCAATGTTCTTCTCAAAGTATTAAAATAAATAAGATTAAATATTTCTTTTCATATAAAACTCAATGCAGATGGACAATATGTATTTAAAGAAAACATAGATTTGATTTCTAGTTTGTGAACTAGCTTCATGAAAATTAGTAATTAAATAATGCTTTTTTAAAACAACAACACAGGGAATACAACTGATAAGTAAATATCAATGTGAATACTTATAAAACAAAACAGTTGAGGCATCAAGGAAAATGTTAGTTTTTTTTTTAAATGAGTCATATTAGGTGACATAATTGACAATTTATAACAATGGCAATTTTCAGAAGTCAGAATACAAGACAAATACTTCAAAATGTAAACCCTTAGTATGTAAGTGTTCCCCGCTAATGTATTATAATTATATTTAAAATGTAGACTGCTCCTAGCCTTAGTGTGGGTTACAGCAGGTTTGATAACACAGAGTGAGAGAAAACAGTGTTGCATTTGGAGTTTTACACCTGGAGATTTAAAAACTAAAACTGCATCTAAGAACTGAAGGTTTAAGATGAGAGCAAAACTTACACTGATGTTACCATCAATACAGAAACCTGTACTTACAAGATCAAAACCAAGATAAGGACCTGGACATTTCTGCAAGTAAGTCTGAAACTCAGACCTAGAGATTCAAACAAAGGTAGAGCTCTGTACATCTCAGAGACTGAAACAAAACTGTGGAACCGGGGGTTGGAGACAGAAGCTGACTACAGGACTGACAAGAACCAAAAACAACACTGAACTGAATGATCAAAACCTAGACAGAAACCTGTGGATCCGAGACCAGACGGTCTAACAAAAAGACTGACGCCAAAATCAAGAATTAAAGATTCCAGATTAATGTGGAGATCATGACCTGAACTTGTAACACCAAGACCAGAGGAAAGAACTGGAAGCTCAAGACAAGAACTAAATGTTCAAAAGCAGCACTGCGATCAAGACTGGCTGTCCCAGACCAAGACCAAGACGCCGATATTCAACAATCAATACAGAGACTATACAGGTAACCCCTTGAAGGGTCTGTATACGTTTGGTAATGACTCTGAAAATTAATGGCAATAAAAACTTACTTGGTAAGAAGTACAGCAGCTTTGGATAGTATAATGCACTTTGAGAAACTTTTCACTTCGAAGTACTGTGGTTATGGAAAAAGATATCACTTTTTATCCCCCAAAATTTGAATCTGAGAAGCGTTACTACAGTAAAGTTTCTTAGATAGTGTATTCCAATTGTAGATTTTTCTTCCTGCGTGGACATAGCCGCTCCAAAATTTTGGCAATATCTCAAAAACGCTACCACCTTTTGAGAGAAATTTGCACAGGTTAGTTTTATGGTATATATCTACAACTATGTGGGATTGAAACAAACAGTGGGTTCCAATTACCAAACATATACAATCCCCTTAAGAGATAAGACTACCCACTGTGAATAGAATACATTTACTTTCATCTAGTTGTTAGTGGAAAAAAGATAGTTCAATCTTTCCAAACGACTTGAACTTGAACACACTTTTCTGCTCACGATTTTCGAGTTGTAATTTAAGATTGTTATCAAAACGCAATTCCCTGTGTTAATTTTATGCTTATTTTCATTTGACAATATCGAATTAAAGGTATTGTACACTTTTGGTAACAGCTCAAAATCAGTGTCCACATTTTGTGTAATTCAACATATGCATAAACAAACAAACCTGTGAAAGTTTGAGCTTAATTGGTCATCGAGGTCACAAGAAAATAGTGAAAAGAGACCTTATGTGTTTTCTGTTTTTTCAAATTATCGCGCCTGATAAAAACTATTGTTTTACTCATTTCTCAGAAACGATAGCATTTTAGGCAGAAATATTTTAAGGAACCCTTTCTACCATTACTTACTTTAAATCATGTAAGTTATTTGTGAAGCTGTGAACATTGTGTTTTTCGATCTTACCAATAGTGTACAGGGCCTTCAAGAACTAACTGAGTGTTGGGGAACAGTCTTCTCCACACATGACAGTATTTCAAAGCAATATTCCAAAGGACTTTTGATACCGGTACCATGCTTTTAAAAATCAAGATTTGGGATAAAAAAATGTTTTTTTTTCATGATTTCCAATCATGTATGATAGATTTTGGCATTTTGGTTGGTAATGTGTTATGAGCTAAAAAAGTGTTGATGTGCTAAATAAACTTGGTTAGAAACTCTCTGAAAATTGATACTAGCGCTGTACCTTTCCTGAAGCTTATCATCTTGAAAGCAACTCCTCATCTATTTCTTGTGTTTCTCAACGATGGCCAAGAATTCGTTAACATCTTCCGTTGAGCCCATGATGACTGGGACACGCTGGTGGATGTTAGTTGGCTGGACATCCAAGATGGCTTCCTTCCCTGTGGTTGCTAAGCCACCAGCTTTCTCTACGATGTATGCCATTGGGTTTGCCTCATAGAAAAGCCTCAGCTGTTGGATCAAATCAATAATTGTCTGATGATTGAAAGTCTAGAAATTATTACATAACACTGTTGGTTTTAAAGGGATTGTATACGTTTGGTAATTGGAACCCACTGTTTGTTTCAATCCTACATAGCTGTAGACATATACCATAAAACTAACCTGTACAAATTTCATTTCAAAAGGTGGTAGCGTTTTTGAGATATTGACAAAAATCTGGGGCGGTTATGTCCACACAGGAAGATTAATCTGCAATTGGAATACACAATCTGAGAAACGTTACTGCAGTAACGCTTCTCAGATTTAAATTTTTTGGGATAAAAAGTGGTATCTATTTACATAACCGCAGTACTTCGAAGTGAAAAGTTTCTCTATACTATCCAAATATTTTGTACTATCCAAAGCTGCTGTACTTCTTACCAAGTCAGGTTTAATTGCCATTAATTTTCAAACGCATACAGACCCTTTAACCTATTTCAACCTCTACAATTCAATACACACACACTACAAACAACAAGCACAAAACTTCATCAAATTAAGTGATCATACTGTAAAAACTGTGAACAATTATTTATTGGTTTCTCAGGAATGGATGCCCACTCTGATTTTGCTTGTTTTGGTTGCTGCTATTTAAATAAGACATGATGGGTTTCTATCTATTTATTTCTTTATTTATGTATATTATTTATTCGGGCGGGGGAAGGTGGTTGTCTTCAAATGCAATTTTCTTGACTTTTCAGATGGAAATATTTCTCTGGAGGATTGATACTAGTCTGAACTTTAGAATCAGTGAGTTTTCAGAGGGAAATATTTCTCTGGAGGATTGGTACTGGTATGAACTTTAGAATCAGTGAGTTTTGCAGAGGGAAATATTTCTCTGAAGGATTGATACTAGTCTGAACTTTGAATCAGTGAGTTTTCAGAGGGAAATATTTCTCTGGAGGATTGGTACTGGTATGAACTTTAGAATCAGTGAGTTTTCAGATGGAAATATTTCTCTGGAGGATTGGTACTGGTATGAACTTTAGAATCAGCAAGCTTTCAGAGGGAATATTTCTCTGGAGGATTGGTACTGGTATGAACTTTAGAATCAGTGAACTTCAAATCCAAACTTTAAATTTGTTTGCCCAAGAAATTACTAATTCTGAACTTGGTCTAAAAAATAAAAATAAATAAATTTCTTTATTTATGTATATTATTTATTCGGGCGGGGGAAGGGGGTTGTCTTCAAATGCAATTTTCTTGACTTTTCAGATGGAAATATTTCTCTGGAGGATTGATACCAGTTAGAATCAGTAAACTTCAAATCCAAACTTTAAATTTGTTTCCCCCAAAAATTACCAATCCTGTACTTGGTCTTGAAAAGAAAAATTAAGAAAATTGTGGAGTCTTCCAAACAGATTTGTGTTTCTATACTTCTATATTTGTGTGTCTTCTAAGATGCCGTCTCACATACCTTTCCCTTAGGACTCTTCTTATGAGCCGGGTATAAGAAGATTCCTCCATACACCAAGGTGCGATGCATATCTGCTACCATAGAACCAATGTAGCGAGACCCATAGGCTGCTCTACCCGCCTGTAAGATTCAAATCATATTGTTATATTTCAGACATTAGAAGTATCTATCCATCTAGCATTCACTTTTAAGAATATTAAGCGATCCTATCAACTAAATGCAACTTGCTTTTCAAGCATTTAAGACGATACCTTTATTTACCATCAACTATAATCTACTTTGAACAATGAGTTTTTGGACTACGACTTGGAAGTACTTTTATGAATGTAATCTTCAAAAACTAAAGTAAATCTTTCCATTGAAATTAGAGACAATTTTAAGTAAGGGGCTTTTTAAAGAAAATTTTATTGAGAAATGTCCTCAGGGCATCCATCTTTCAGACAAACTCATGAATGATTTGTACAAACATGTCATATTACTGTCACACATGTACACACAATATGCTGGGGATGTCAATTACCCAAGTGATGTTTTCCGCTGCAATTGACAAAATTGTGCAGAGAAGTAGAACAGGAATGAGACTGTATGAAAATAAAAAGTCTGCATCATTCACTAATTAATTTCTTGTTCTCTCTCTTCCTACCTTTGGTTTAGTCCTTTGTGTTTCCAACCTCTTGTGGTCAAACTAGCCTCTTCCCTCCACCCCCTTTTTCTCCTTATTGTTTTCCCCTTGCTTTTTCTGTATGCTTTCTGCCCCCCTCTCTCTCTCTCTATTCATATATTTCCAACAGACTGCTTCTGTTACACTTGTATACCTGGGGCTGATTTCACAAAGAGATAAGACTAGTCTTATCTGAAGTTAGGACCAGTAACTGGTCTTAACTTAAGACTAGTCCTATCTCTTAGCATTGCCTAGGACTAGTCCTAAGTTAGGAAGAGTTTTGTGAAATCGACCCCTGTTTATGTGTGTTGTGTTGTCATTTAGCCTTTGAGAAACCCTCTGCTAGGGTTGATATGTCAGGCCATTAACTTTTTTTTTATTTATAACAAATCCTGAAAAATTTATAACAATTTCCTCTTGTATGGGATTTGAGGCATTGCATTATGAGGTAACAATTTCCTCTTAGTGTGGAATCAAAACTCCCCGACTGTACAAATTGTCACATGTTAGAGGTTTACAGACTCTCTACATCATTTCAAATAGAGATCTGAAGGTCTGGTCTTAACAAGGGCCAAGTCTTTTTCATCTCTGTGGAGGCAAGTTTGCCTCTTTCAAGAAAATCTGAAGGTGCTGGGAGATCAGTGGAAAAACCTGAAATCAGGAAAAACCTGAGAAATCACATGCCTGCTTGCATTCTTAGTCATGTGACTTGCATAATGTCTACACTACTCCTAATTTACTTGACTGATGCCATCATCCAAGCACTTAAAAACAAACACCAAGACTTACTGTTGACGTTTTCTTAGAATTGACGTATTCTTTGATTTCATCGTCCCATAACTCTGTGTAGCCTTCATTAATGCTGTAGATCTTTCCTCTCGGTTTGATTCGGATGTTACGTTCTGTCAGGATGAACTCTCCAATAGCCTTAAATAAAATAAATATTCACAGACTTTACTCAATTGGCAAAACATGTTTCAACATTTTCACAGCAGTACATATTGTTCTATTTTTAGAAACCATTTTCCTTTCCTTCTTTAGACTGAAAAATTCAAATCTGACCCAAGACGTTTTTTTTTTTGAGATATTGCCTAACATCACAAGGCCGGACGGCCACTTCAAGGTGAGGGCTATACTTAACTAATTTGAGCTGTCAACCCAAATCAACTGCCACCAGGGGCACATTGCCACCTACTCCTGGGGCTGAATTAGGGTTAACCCCTTCACAGTTTGTAAGTATGTAGGCATGGGTATCATCTACTAGGAGCCCGGTAGAGCAGAATGCACTATACCTTCCCAACTTTTTACGAAGCAATTATGGTCGAGTGCCTTGCTCAAGGGCACAAGTGTCAAGAACGGAACTATGGATTATTTACCACTTCACGTTGGATGAAGGAAAGGAAAACAATTAAAGCTCCAAAAAGTTCTGAAAAATAACACTATGGTTGGGCATGGAAATATTTTCCTTATACCAACCCAAAGCGGTTAAGGTGGGTACTTTTAGACTTACTGGATCAAGCATAAATCCATTCACACTGTTCCCAGCACTTAGAACAACCATGGTTGCGCTTCCATACAATGCGTAACCAGCGGCAACCATCTTACGTCCAGTTTGAAGCACATCTTTGTCACTGGGAGCAGCATTGGTCTCCTAAAATAAATAATCAAATCAGAGTTTGAGGTAACTGTGTGTTAAGGATTTAGCCTTATTGAATAAAGTTTCATTTCTTTATTTATTTTATTACACATCCAACAGCACAATTAGCGTCAATAACAGAATGAATAGGAAACAAATAGAAATGTTCATTTTTAGATGTGGGAGAAAAACCTACGCAATCAGGTAGGGCCAGAAAACCCAATTCACATGCAAGGCTCCGGTCTGAGGTGGGATTCAAGCCGGGGTCCGCAGAGGTGAAAGGCAGGGAAAGAAACCAACTCAGCCAACCTGATCCTTTGATTTAACTTAGAGTTTCTGTTTAACATTCCTTGATTTTTTCCATTTTAAATTAAACAGTGAAACAAAGAAAACTGTGGAGTTACTTCCCTTTGGAATTTTTAATGGTGTTTTTTCCTTTTTCTCTAAGAGCCATGAAGTGAGTGTGTGTGGGTAGGTATCCAGATTCAAAAAGTGGACCTATAACAAAAGGGACAATAGGTCCATGGTTGCTATCACAAAGGAAAACATTGTGGTCCAGGGTTGCTATCACAAAGAGTTGAACAAAGGAGGGTCCACGATTGCCAGTGTTTACACACGTGTGTGGGTAGGTATCCACATTCAAACCAGGGTCCTATAGTATAACAAAAGAGGACAATAGGGTCCCTGGTTGGGTGAAGGTCCCCAGTTGGAAATTGTGTACAAAACCAATGGGAGCTGTTGCCAAAAAGAGGGACAAACAAAAGAGGGAAAATAGGCCCCGAGTGCAGGTGTTCACACACTTGTGCCTGGGTGTGTGTGTGGGTAGGTATCCACATTCAAACCGTGGACCTATAACAAAAGGGACAATAGGTCCACGGTTGCTATCACAAAGGAAAACATTGTGGTCCACGGTTGCTATCACAAAGAGTTGAACAAAGGAGGGTCCACGATTGCCAGTGTTTACACACGTGTGTGTGTGTGTGTGGGGCGGGGGGGTATCACCAACTGTCAACTGTTTCTTACATTTTTCCAGATGCCAAAGATGGACCCAATGGAGACAAGACAGTCAATGTTTGAGGAGCCATCCAGCGGGTCAAACGCAACAACATACTTTCCTCTTTGCTCCGTCTCAACCTCTATTAATGTCTCATTCTCCTCTGAGATAAGAGCGCATGTTGTGAAAGAAGAACGAAGGGAGTTGATGAAGAGATCATTGGCTAGGACATCCAGCTTCTTCTGTTCATCTCCTGTAGTGTTGGTGCTGCCTGCTATGCCATATCTACATGTATGATAAAGTACAACGTTAAAATGTACAAAAGAACAACTTTAAGATTGTTAGGTTTGGCCAAGGAAAACAACTAGTTGCTTAGCTTACCCACCTGACTGGCAAAACAGCCCTATGTTTTTATATTTTTTACTTTTGGGAATAACAGTAGAAACACAAAAACTGCTTGGCACTACAACGTAAAGCATAAATTTACTAATTTGCATGTCAATTTCATCACTTGCAGCTGTTGCGGCAATAACCCAAGAAGCCTAGACTGCAAGTAGAATGGTACTCATCGCACGCTACCGGTTGTTCTGCATCAGACTACCCTTTTCTTTCTATTGAGGTAATCTGGGTCAAGGTTTAAGCCAGGATTTGGAAAAGAGTGTCCAAATTTCCTGGAAATTTAACAACCGGGTGTCCAAACTGCTCAATTACAATACATTTACATGTAAATGACAGATAAAACAGGGTGTCCAAATTTAAAACAGGGTGTCCAAAAGACACCCCTACATAAGCGCTGCATGCATGGTAAACAAAATCAAAAATTCCACCTGTCCGATTTTAAATAGCCTTTTCTACAATAGTTAACATGATTCTTCAGCTGATATTGTCCTAAAAGGAGGAGGTGGCTGACCTTGATGTCAGATTCAGTCGAGGCTTTCCACAACACGACAACTAAATAAAGACCTATTTTACGGTCAGAAAATTCTTGGTGAGTCACATGAATGCATTCACTGATTATAATCGGTCCTGTTCTTAACCAAAATTTGTTTATCTCCTTATTTAAATGAGAGTTCACACACAACTCTAAACACAGTTATGCACACTTTCAATATTTAATTGAAGCTTATAACATGGAGATAAAACTAACAGTGAACATTATTAATGGACATTAGAGTACAAAGTATTAATTTGAATTGTTTATGTTCTGATGGACCACTATTTACCAAAGAGAGATTGATCAAGCCAAGTGGATTTTGCTCTTGACAAATAACTTTTTTTTAGGCAGTGTATATTGTGCTGGCACTGAATATGCAGTGACTGTTTTGAGGGACTCGGACCATTTATGAATTTCAGACTTTATTTCCCTAAAAGAACATCATCAAAAGCCAAAAATCAGAAAAAGAAAAGGTTATACTATCCATGGACATGGAGTACACTGGAAAAAACCCAAAGATGGGGGTAGCGAGGATTCTAATTGCAGAGGAGGCTGATAAGTGGGAGGCATTCCAATAAGTTAAGCAGCAGTGTGAATGGTTGAAAATCCCTGAAATTTAATAGTTATTCAATTTCAGGGATTTTATATTTATTAAGATATGTATGGCAAAGATTAAAGAGCGCCGAAGGAGCAAGATTGGGAACTCGGGCTAATGTGAAATGTGCACTGGACGCCATTTCAGCAAAGAACTTTGATGCAACAGTAGATCGGTGCAGACAATGACCATTGCTATCAATGATATAAAGAAACATTTGCTTGCTGTACTGGCAGCCATGGGTATTTCAACAATAGATAGAGTTCCAGTTCCCCATCTTGTGCCTCCGTCGCTCTACTCTTGATGTGTACGCATCAAGGAGGGTGCTGTAAGATTTGCCGGATTTATAACATTTATTAAAAATTAGCCGAGTAATATGCCTGTGATTTTTTTCACAGGACTCGGGAAAGTACTGAGTATACAGTGCTTTACACACTTCGGTGTACGGGTAAAACCAAACATAATATTCTTTATCCCCGATGCAAATTTAACATCTATTAAACTGTCGCGGTCCCTGCTGCTAAAATATAGGATTCGAACTGCCTCTAGCTACCATGCAATCTCGTTGGTCTAGCTGGTGAGACATCTGCTCTAGAATGACAAAGGTCGTGGGTTCGAATCCCACCCGAGTAATATGCCTGTGATTTTTTTCACAGGAATCGGGGAAAGTACTGAGCATACAGTGCTTTACACACATCGGTGTACGGGTAAAACCAAATATAATATTCTTTATCCCC
Organism: Plazaster borealis; assembly: GCA_021014325.1. NCBI lineage: Eukaryota > Metazoa > Echinodermata > Asteroidea > Forcipulatida > Labidiasteridae > Plazaster > Plazaster borealis. Next base: position 691,190 of record CM037459.1, read on the forward strand.
CATGCAAATTCAACATCTATTAAATATATATTTGGTCTGCGGTAATACCATGTGTATATCTTCTTGCTAGGTAGATTTTGTTCTTTGAGAACTTGTCTTGCTTTTTATTCTACTGCCGCGGAGTAGAATATTCGGAATTCGGGAGACTTTTCAGTTCTGAAAAGAAATAATATAATAATATTCAACAATCAATACTTGATAGTCTTGTGTTGTGTTGTTACGAGAGGTGATCATCAAGTCTTTCCCCACAGCTCTATTATTCCAAAACATAGAGCAGAGAAAGAAATTTCGGCAATATATTCATTTACCTCATTTTTTCGAATTGATTACGATTAACTCAATCTTCACTAGCTCCACGTACTTACAGTTTAGCGATGCCTGCTTTACGTACTGCCGACGACACTGCTTTGATGGCGGTCAGTAGTGCATTGAGTAACTGAGTGAGCTCACCCGTGGCGCTCGGAAAACGTCTCTGTTCCTCTAGAACAAACCGCGTCAGAGTCATAAAATCAGTCTGTAAAGCTTCTCCAGACATCCTGGAATAATCTCGTTTTCTCAATTACCTGGAATTTAGAAGATAAAATGGTAAAAAGGTGTAAAACTCTGCGACTTCTCTAGAACTCGTCTGAGCTCCAATGGTTGATTATGCACTTTGGCCTGTTTGTTTACTGGTGGGTCAATCAGCTGTGGCCAATCGGAACGCTTCAATTGATCACGTGAGAGACACACCTCCAAAAATATGTGGCTGGTAACCTGTTTGTTGGATACGAATTGTGCAGTTGTGTGAAAGGGAGCCATACTACACGTGTGTACGTGTCCACCGCCTCGACAAAAGGTCATGCAAATTATACTTCGTGCATAATAATACCATAGAACAAGGATAATACACGTATAAAAAGAACCAATAGCTACAAATAATTGGCTTAAATAAACAACAATTTAATGTAGCTGTCGTATTTAACTTCTAATCCCCAATCAAACCACACTCTAATGCTGACATAGTCTAGTCCCATTTTGCAATCATAACACTTTACACTCTTTACAGTTGTTCAAGTCTTGACTCATCTTTTGAAACAGTATTTTTGTAACATTGCAACTTATTGAAAGGTTTGTATCTATTATTCATTTTCTACAACTATTTTTAACATCTTGTTTTTTAGCTTACTGTGTTTCCGGCTGGTCCAGACGTATTTTTTTTTAATTTTAAATTATCGTTGTTTTTAATTTAATTTATTTTGTTTAATCCATTTTTGCTTGTATTCAGAGCTTGAGGCGGAACTGATCTGCAACTGTTTGCGCTTTATAAATCTCTCTTTATTATTATTATTATTAACTAAGGACGTGTCCGAATTAGCGGCTACAGCTACGTCTACGGCTAGATTTCTGCGTCATCGTGCGTTGATGGACAGGACGTCCTTATCAACACACTTAGCAACAGTTGTAGCTGTAGCTGTATCGCCAATTCGGATACGGTCTTATATTTCTTTTTACAGACGTTCCTAATGAATTAAATGGTTCGGTGGTAAATATTGTCTCTAAGATTTTCCCCACATGTAATACCCGCAAAGGAACAATATTGCTCATGTAACCTAGTCGTTTTCTTTTGCTGGTAATCAGTCCGGAATAGACTGTGACTTACTGGCACCAGTAACAGTTTCTAGATCAATATAGTATCTAGTTCCTACAAAATAATAATTAATCATGCATGCTAGGCTTCTTTCTCATTGCAGTGAAGTCTGGTTTAATTTCTCTCAGAATATTTCGTCCTTTAAAGGGAGGATACCTTTGGTGATTACTCCTAACCAAAACTTCCTTGGTAAGGAGCACTGCAGCTGTTCAAACATTTTGAGAAACAATTCCCTTCAAAGGAATGTGGTTTTAGAGAGAGGGATTCAAAATCATTTCAATCAGAAAAACGGTTCTGCATGAAACGCTTCTCAGATTACAGATTATTCTTCCTGCGTGGACATAACCGCCCCAGATTTTCGGCGATATCTCAAAAACGCTTCCACCTTTTGAAATTTCACAGGCTAGTTTTATTGGGATCTCTACATTTGCAAAGGATTTAAAACAACCGAACGGTTCAAAAAATCAAAGGTATACTTTGCATTTAATTGCACTTGTTGTTTTTAGGTGAATTGTGTTTTACAGGCACGATATTTATGATTTGAGGCATTAGCAAGACAAGTTCTCAAAGAAAAAAATCTACACAGCAAAGTAAATATACACATGGTGCAACCGAGGCATGATATTCTTATTTCAGATTTTTTAGGCCCTCAACAAAATCAGCAAAATGAGTTGTTTACATAGCCTGAAAAGTCTATGTCAGCCTTGAGTAGCCTTCTCTATAAAATGTTCCTACCTGTTCCAAGGGCCATACCTGGTTTTACTACTTGGTATGGCCGAGAACCTCGTTATAATAATTGTTGCTTTGATTTGATCCAAATATCTGGAGAGTATACAACAATACAATAGTTTGTACACAGTTCGCCGTATGGGGGACAACAAAATCGTAGGAAAAAAACATTCGCAGCCCGGCTAGGCTGACATATGCTTTTATAAATATTATGTAACTTTGTCAGCCTAGCAATTGTTAATCTTTCATACACTATACGGAATATTTTTGTTTGTATGTAACTGTTTTTTCCGCGTTTTCTTTGGGGAGGGTTGGCGGCAAGAGGGAAAGTTTAGGGGTTTTTTCATACCAGAGGGAAAGTTTGGGGGATTTAAAAAAAATCCCCAAGCTTTCCCTCTGCCGCCAGCCCTCCCCAAAGAAAACACGGAAAAACAACATACAAACAAACACAATCAATTGTTGTATTATGTGCTAAATTATCCAATCAAAACAATGTACTTTGATGTAATGTTAAGGTATATTGTACTGTTACCTGTTATAAGTGTGCAGTAAATAAATTAAAATAACTATATCGTCCTAACACAAGTTGACAAAACATCACTTCATTCACGGTAGCATCAATTGCAACACTTGGCTCGAACCAGAGCCGTGGCTCGACTCGAACTATTAAATAGCGCCCTCTCGAGTTCATACAACTCCAATCCAATCAAACTGCCTGTGCCTTCTGCTGCAAATGAGAGCGAGTAATGCCACGGTCATCACAGAGCAGACGACTCACAACAACCCCACTGTGCAATTTCATCGATTGTTTGCGCGCCAACCTGTCTACAAATTAAATGTTTAGATGAAATTATACGCAACCTTTAGCTCATCTGGACCTCACTTTACGCTGATTCAACGTCCTTCACAATAGCGGCACGTCTTTCATGTCACAGTAGGGCAGTCTTTCGGAAGATAAAATACGATGTGTGAAGCAGGACAATTTATTCACCGAGTAAAGGTAAGTGGTGATTGGTATGACGAATTCTTCACAGACAGACATGTGCAATATATTTACATTACACAAATTGAAATTTCGCTTGTGTGTGAATGGGCCATATGTTGCTTTGAGAGACTTTTTACAATAAACCACAATGGTGGCACACGTCTTTTGGGGGAAAACCCACTGCACACAACTCCATGATATGCCTATCCCTGTGCCATATTTAAATGCAGTAACGACAAATTCAAGTTAGAATTTCAATTGCATTAAATTAAGTAAAGCATGCAATAAAAACAACTCCACAATTGACTTTTGTTGGACCGTTGTGGAGAACGTCTTTCAAAAGGTATAAAGAAGAGACTTAAATTGAGACTATTGTCCACTTAAAGGCACTGTACACGTTTGGTAATTGTCAAAGACCAGTGTTCTCACTTGGTGTATCCCAACATGTGCATAAAATAACAAGCCTGTGAAAATTTGGGCTCAATTGGTCATCGAAGTTGCAAGAAAATGATGAAAGAAAAACACCCTTCTTGTACAAATGTGTGTGTTTTTAGATAGGAATAAAAGGCTTCTTGCAAGAAGTCTTTTATTATTTTAGTGAGAAATTACCTGTATCTCAAAAACTACGTTACTTCAGAGGGAGTCGTTTCTCACAATGTTTTATACTATCAACAGCTCTCTGTTGCTCGTTACCAAGTCAGTTTTTATGCTAATATATATTTTGAGTAATTACCAAACGTGTACAGTGCCTTTAACAATAATTGCATGAATTCAGCTCTTCGTCTAAATGTTTAATGTTTGGCTGAAAGTGATTTTTTTTAATACAAAAATCTATACATTATTAACAAAATTTTACAAGTCTCTAGAGTCGTAAAATGAAAAGACAACTCGCGGACACTCGTGTGGAAACTGGTAATTTATCACATTAGATAACGCTCGTGTATCTGGCGTTATGCCTCTGCACGATCCATTGCAAGTTTATGTTATAGGCCTAGATGAACCAGTATTGAAAATAGTCTTCAAAAACAGAATAGAAAATGAATCCGTAAATATTGGTACACAATTTTATCAATTAGTTACAACAACAAAAGTAATTTTTTGCCATACAAATGTACAAAGCCAAATCGAGGATGGCCTAGATGAACCAGTATTGAAAATAGTCTTCAAAAACAGAATAGAAAATGAATCCGTAAATATTGGTACACAATTTTATCAATTAGTTACAACAACAAAAGTAATTTTTTGCCATACAAATGTACAAAGCCAAATCGAGGATGCGTACCCAAATAGCCTGGTTACTTTTGCATTGAATATCGCTTGAAGGGTTATTGGTATGGTCACAGCGTGATTCTCAAAGATCCATATGATCTATAATTTGTACAATTTGCCTGCTAAAATTAGAGTGACACGACTAGGGTCCAGACTCCAAGGAGCCGTCCGGGTCCAGAGTCACACCTCTGAAGGGCACCATAGCTTAAAATCACGGCATACTATAGAGCCAAACCTCCACCCTATTAAACACCACCATCTACCCCAATACATCGCATTGGTGGCTATGCCTACCCGGAACCATAATTGTCATATGAACGCAACTAAATCAAATCAAGCCCAGCCGCGGGAATTGAGCTATAATTCAGTTTGTCCTGTTCTTTACTATGAATGAAGATTTCATTCTATTCCAGTTTATTAATACTATTATGTGCGTCACACAATGGCACGACTATGATCTGCTTAGAAATTCATGCTGTCATAGACAGACCCTGTAACTCACGTTGGGAATGAACGCTCGTTGGCGAACCGTAACAAAGCGCTGTCACAATGGAGTTGTTTATGGACCGCGGTCATGGTCACGATCGACTCAACTGCAGTTTATAATTTCGTTTAATGGAATATTTAAAGCGTTCTTCTTTCCAAGAGTGGTTACTAAAAAAACAAAGAATTTTAAATGGTGAGATGCAGCACTGGTTAAATAGTTTGTCCAAACGGAACCAACAATATTGCAAACTCATTACTCGAAAGACATGGCAGGTGTAGACAATGTAGACGTATAGCCGGCCCTCAGGCATACCTACACGACAGGCTTACACACAGAGGTGGGACTTGCAAAAACAGAGAGAAAAACGAATGCAATAAATCAAAAACAAAAATAATGAAACAATGAAAGAAAGCTTTATGGATTTGATTATACATAAAGACCACTGAAACTCAGTCTGTAAGATTTTACTCTCTACAATCGTGGCAAAGGTTGTGGGTTCGAATCCCACCGAAGAATATGCCTGTGGAATTTTTTTCCATAGGACTCGCAAAAATACTGAGAATAATATAGTACTTAACATCGGTGTTTGGGTAAAACACAACATTCTTATCCCCGATACAATATCTAACAAAATACAGTGCAAAAATAAAAAGCAAATTAGTGATTTTTGTCTCTTCTTTCTTTACTTTATTATCAACCACTGATGGAAAACAGACATCTTTGACCAAAAAGTCAATGAAATACAACAAATCCTGACATCACTTTAAAACACTTTGAAAAGAACTGAACGAGTGACCCAGATTTTTCTCTTTTTTTATGAGTATAGCTTCCCTTTACGAGCAGACTTTAATCAATTGACCAATACTGAGTTCATTCCTTCGATGTGCTATGGGGAAAGGGGTTTATAGGGTAATTATTTTGTCCAATAAATTCGAAGGCAAAAAGCTCCAATCAAAGTCTGGATTGGCATCTACGTTATTGTACCAGTTTATTGGATGAAAAGCGTGACTTGTTATGAGTTTTATGGGTGTGCACGCCTAATAACGTTTGACTGGATGCATTTTATTTGATTCATGCGATATTGTTTGTGCTCTATATTTCACTTTCATTTTTGAAAGAGGTTTACCTCGGAAATATTTTGGCAATGCCAAAGCCACCTCAGACAGACAATGTGTTAAACTTTGCAGAACTTGTGGGATTTGTTTGGAATAGACCTTATGCATTGACGTCATCCAGCCGCCATCTTAGAGGTAAAACGATGACGAAACAATCGAAACGCACAGATTTGTACGCGCGGCGCACAGGATTGGCCAATGAACAACCTCCTTTTGACCTCTTGGCGAGGGCGCCCTACTGAAATGACGTCATGTGCATAAGGTCTATAAAGTGACCCATTTACACTTGGGTCAGAATAGACGCGGATTCCAGGTTCATTGGGGCCTGACCCATTTCTGAGTCAAGCTGACCCGGCATCTGTGTCACAATGACCCGTAAAGGGGTCAAACTGACGCAGAATCAGAGTTGAAATCCCATTTTTAACCAGTTTTCGGGTCAGCCTGACCAGAAATGGGTAGAGGTCCCCGGGACTCGTATTTGTCCGGGTCAATTCGGAGCCAGGAGGTTTTAACTTAAAGGAACATTACAAAATTGTTTTTTGCTAACAAACCAGTTAAGCCCTTTATATAATCCACCATATACATAAACTGACAAACCTGTAGAAGTTTGAGATCGATCGGCCATCTGGGTCACGAGAAAATAGTGAAAAACCGATTACACAATTGCATGTGTTATACAATGCATGAATAAAACGCTCATGAGCGATAAACTCCAATCGAAAATTAGTTTTATTTATTTCTCATCAAATATGGCATTTCAGACAGAAATATTTCTAGGGATGTTTTTTACTATCATCATCATTAGACCGTGTAAGTTTTATGTAAATCTGTGATCTTAAAGAAAATTTTAATTACCAGTTCTGTAACGTTCCTTTAAAGTGTAGAAAAAAAGAAACAATAGACCGTAAATATAGATCTTTAATAACACCGTCATCATCTATGTCGGTGTTACTATAGCATGCAACACTCGTTATAGTATGAGAAGGTATCGGACTATTTTCCTTTTCAGCCACAGATAAACATGGATTTCAAATATGAGGAACACATGACACCCGTGCACTGCATTCAGACCATGTAACCAACCCTGCCCTGTCCCTTATAGCCTCGGATTTATTTGTAAAAGGGGAAAACGAGAATGAACAATATCAAAATGTTATACGTCCGTTCCATGACAAAGAACGTTCAATGAGTTCGCCCCCATTCCGGTCTTTCTTTCAATTCAATATCCATTTCTAAAAGAATAGAAAACAGCTAGAGAATCTTGTTAAATAAAAAACAGAGCAAACGAATGTCTCGTACTGTTACATTCATGATTCCTTTATAAAGTTGATGGTCCGATTTTCGTCGAAAGAATTTTTGTTCTAGGCCTAAATACTTTTTCTCTTGTCAATTTTTTTAGAAAATAGAATTAGCTGATTGCAAACGCTTAACAATCAAACAGACCTGTAGTACAAACGCAAACAATGGTTAATGGCCTGACGTTTCGACCCTAGCAGAGTCTTTATCAAAGGCTAAATGACAACGCCACACACATAAACAGGTATATTAGTGTAACAGAAGCAGTCAAGTGGAAAGCAATGAAGAGAGAGAGCGGCAGACAAATTTTGACAGATGAGGCTGTTTCAAAACGAAAAATATACACAACTTTCACATTATGCCTCGGACAATCACAAAATACATGTAACATGCAATTAATGGTTTGTATGATGGACGTGAGATAATGTTAGGATCCCGACAACAATTTATCTAAATTTTTAATTAACATTCCACTTCTCATCAATGGATTTGTTTTTCTCTCTTTTCGTACAACACCTAAAGGGTCTGTGTTTGGTAATGACTTTGAAAATTATTGGCAATAAAAAACATACTTGGTAAGAAGTGCAGCAGCTTTGGATAGTATAATGCATTTTGAGAAACTGTTCACTTCAAAGTACTGCGGTTGTGGAAAAAGATATCACTTTTTATCCCCCAAAAATTGAATCAGATTAATAGTAAGAAGCGTTACTGTAGTAACGTTTCTCAGATTGTGTATTCCAATTTCAGATTAGTCTTCATAGGTGGACAAACCGCTCCAGATTTTCGGCAATATCTCAAAAACGCTACCACTTTTTGAAATTAAATTTTCACACGTTAGTTTTTTGGTATATACCTACAACTATGTAGAGGATTGAAAAAAAACATTGGGTTCCAATTACCAAACGTGTACAATCCCTTTGTAGGCTTATAACTTTCTCAATACATAAAACTAGTTATTTACAATTTAAATATAAATGTTAGAGTCAAGTCGGCCGAAAATCGGACCCATCTTCAAGCATGTCTTTACATCAACAAGTTGGTTTTCAATACACGAATATTACAAGTATAGTGAGCTAATGCAATATTGCAATGAACCTTCCTGTTTTTCGTACTGATTATGAAAACAATTAAGTTCTAATGACCTTTAGGAAGATGACCATATTAAGTTCCAAATTGAAAAAACAAACCCTGTGTTTATCAAACAATTCCGCACTGCGTACGTATTGCTTTTATAATCTGAAAATCACGTCTGCCAAAACATACACCAAATATTTGCAGACAGATGATGCTGACTATACAGCACTATAGTGAAAGTTCAACACCTTACTGTGTAATACACTGTGGAATATTCATCTGTCGCGATCTACAAGTTTAAATTAATCACCGCCTTTAGCATTTGCTTCGCATTAAAGTCGTGATTTTTTAACAAGAAAACGGTCCACAATATCCGGCATCGTAATCCAGAATATCAAGAGATGACATTTTTTAAGCCACCGCTGTTTTTGTATAGGATTATAATGTTGACTGAAGTATTTTGAAGGAGTATACTTTATTAAACTGGTAGCATCACGCTGTAGACTCTATAGACATTTTGATGTATGGCTTATTATTAATCATCGCTAATTACATTAGTCTCCTTTAAAGTAATGTAGCACTCTGAATTTCATTAGAAGCTAAAAAATAACCATAATTTCGGTAAAATTAGTGATTACAACGACTCAATATTTCTCACCTGTATGAAAATAGGAGGAGTGTGTAATTATGGAAGGATTTGTATTCTGTTGGGAAATGTTCCTTTTTGTTTAATAATGTGACGCGTTAAATACGGTTAAAGAACATTGGGTATTCACCTTGGCGTTGGGACAACTTTTTATAAGTGAATAATGGTATTTTCTCTACTCTCGGAAAACAATTCTAGTTTAATACAAGGCTCTTGAGGTGACGGTGTTTATGGGAATAGAACGTGAGGTGGTGTATGGGCGATTGACTGATGGTCCGGCCCGCTTGCAGCAGTGCATTGTGCGTCTATCATTCATTCATTCATGACACATGCATGGTGCGGATGAGTCATTCTCAAGACGTATCTTGAAGAGGTCAGGTATTGAAAGTGGATGAGAGAGGAAGGAGGAAGAAACGAGTAGTTACGCCATTTCGCATAACTCACAGATAATAAAAGACGACGTGTATTTGCAAATATTAATACACAAGTACTGCCATGCCTAAATTAGTGCTAAAGGCGTGCAGCAAAAATGTACAGTCGGAAAACCCTGAGCAATCAACATACACTCAGTCTGAATATGTTATTTAATTTCACAATGTCCCCACAACGATGTACCGTAATTTGGTTATATTGTGACGTGAAGAAGAAATGTTGATGTACGAGTGATTGAAAGTCGTCCAATCTATGTGAGTCAAATTTGCAAGGTCCCCCCCCTGTCTGATTCCTTTATGCGTCATAGCAATGATCAACATTACAACTGGGGGACCAGACTATAACCATCTGATCTTGGTCTTGGTCGAAGGGGTCGTATTTAAAATCCGAAATATTACCAAATCGTATAAAATATTTCTCAATATGAAATGCTGTACCATACGGTACTATCAGAAATTATCAATGCGGTGTAATTTAATTTCATCCAAATGCCATTCTTACTGTTACCATGGTAAAGCTTTGTATCGATAATACTTCATCTGATACGTGTTCTACCTTAAAGATAACAAGGTGCCTCGATCAAAAGTAAAATGTGACGTCACACCTGTACAGTCTTATCACCGATGGATTATAGAATTAGCTACATGTAGCGCTATTTCCCGCTAAAACGTATGAAGGTGAGGTGGATTGAAAGATGGAGACGTTGAATTGAGTTAGTTGGGGGCTTTTGGAGGACAGTTGCGGCGCGATTGAGTGATGAAGCTTACGAAAAGGAACACGGCACTTACGAGGGTGGGCGATGGTAAAGTGAAAATATATCAATCAAGACCTTTGCTGTAATCAAAGTTAACTCTTTAAGATATACCGGTATCAGATATAACTATTGGAAACTGATATAGCTCTTGAAATAACGAGATTTTTCAAAGATAGTTGAAAGCTTGCATGGTGAAGAAACAAAATAAAGGTTTGCGGTGTATTACATGTATCATACATGGCTTTCCAGTACAATATAATTCTACAAAACGCTAATTAAAATATTTTTTTCTAAAAAGCCTATAGATATAATTATCTTAGAATTTTACACATTTCTTCTGAAAACTACAAAATATTTAGGATATAAAGAGACATTAGTACTATTTAAAAAAAACTCATAATGCTTCTGGAATCTGTTCCAACTGAACTTCTGTTCTTATCCTCAACTCAATTTTATCATTTTTTAACTGCCACCAATTGCCCCTCATTGGTCACAACCCCACCCGTTACCTTTCAAGGCTTGCTGATGTTTTTGTTATTTTAAGGGTGATGAGGTCAAACCCTCTTGCCTCTGTTCATCCGTCTTCCGATCACGGCATTAAGTCAAAGAACTCAGAAGTTCTTAAACAAAAACAAGCTGATGCCATGGTTGGTGTGGAGATACTACACAAGCGCCATTATATTGAAGCCACAGCAGCCATCTTGAAACCCTAACCGTTTATATTACTCGTGCTACAGCGAGTGAAGTGGCCGGGTCTAGAATGCTTTATTTTCAATCCATAAACTGGCATGACATCGGATGGAAATCCATTGTTCATAAGCAAGTCTTATTACACCTCAAAAAACCTTCTGCTTTCACACTGGCTGCATTACATCAACGATAAAAATCCGCGCCATCATCGACATAAATTTCCTTTTAAAATGGCAAGTCGCCCCGAGACGTGAAATAGATCCAGCAGCTCGAACACGTTTTACTATCAGTTTGATCGCATTCCTTCGAGCTATGATTGACCGATATCTTCCCCAGTTGAAGAAAGAGCGACCAATCATGGTGTCTTAGTGGTCATTTTCGAAGCATTAAAACATCTGAGCTATAATCTTCAATATGCAGTGAACATTCTAATTCTACCAGTCCATTTTTAAACTAACACTGAATCAGTATATAGGGACATTTTACAACAAGTTTGGATTGTGTTACAAGTACACCTGGCAGATAGTGTAAAGATAAGTTTATATGAAAACGTTTTGTATGTAATGCCCACCAGATGCTGTATGTTTAACTGCATACAAAATCCCTAGAATTGCGAAAAGGGTGTCTTTTTACTGCGAATACGCAATCATTTTGTGAAAAATTCATATACACGTTATATGCATGATGTGTAGTTACCAAAGCATTTAGGCAGAATCCATTCTTGATCAATTTGGGTATTTTTCTTCTTCTTCCCGCCTAAAGTTCCCGCCAAAATCGTCTTTGATCGATCCCCACCTGCCAAATGTCAGTTCTGCAATGCTAACGATTCTGTTTTCCCACCTCTAGCTACCAAAAGGCCTTTTTTTCGTCATCGACTAAGTCAGGGTTTTTCCTTGGAATTTGGCCGGAGGGGGTGGGCTTTAGATGGGGGCAGGAACGAACTATGGGACATCTTAATCGCGTAAATACATCGGCGTCTTTCTCACAAAGACGCTTGTTTTTTCATTCAGATCAATGACCGCTTTTTAAAATGTAATCCTGTATTTTTACATATCAATATCAACAAAGGCAACTTGAAGACACTTCATGTCAAACGGCTGTTTTCATCTTTTTGTCTTCTTTTTAAAAAGCATAGGCCTACCGGAGGTTCCGGAAACATCACACCTATAGAGCGAGTATGACAACGTACTTATCATAATATCAAATTGCTTGCCACATAATGTCACTGGCACGTAGGAAAAATAAACTGCTCTTTTTTATTCGAAAAGGAAAACACACCCTTGTCTACCTCCCGTCACACTGCGAAATAATATTATCACTGAGTCAAATCACACAGCCCAGTAACCATGCAAGGAAAACTTGCGTCAGTTATTGGTTGTTACGCATTTCACCGTGTAATACTTGTGTGTTTGATCAATCAACCTTTGTATAAGACATTTTCATACAGCCTGGTGAAAAAACAGACGAGCCATTTTTTCCATCGAACGGCCTTGAATGTGTGGCGTTCGAAATCGCTTTGATGACACGAAACTGGGTCTTAATATTGGTAAAATTATCGATTGAAAGGGAGATGGGTCGAGTTGACATTTAGTGACGTCACTGATTATGACAGCTTGCTCTGTGACACAATGTTACTCATGCAATTTGAATCGACTGGGGGGGGGTCTGGTCTGCAGTGTTATTAAAAATCAGACGGTTATTACCGTTTTTAAATTGGATTTTTGGTTCGCTGCACACACGTTATCTTAATATATAAAAACAGATATGCACGCATTATCTTAATGTTACTTTTACATTTTGTCCGGTATCTGCCATGTAATATTTAGTGGTGAGTCAATCTGACAAAATGCACATTATAATTTTAGCATGGTAACTTGTTTGTGTTAGAGGGGTGCTTATTAAAGTTGGGTTCCAGAAACCAATCAACGCTGAACTATTTAGATCTGTTTAAAGGACCTGTATACGTTTGGTAATGACTCTGAGAATTAATGGCAATAAAAACTTACTTGGTAAGAAGTACAGCAGCTTTGGATATTATAATGCATTTTGAGAAACTTTTCACTTCGAAGTACTGCGGTTTTTAAAAAATATATCAATTTTCATCCCCAAAATTTTGAATCTGAGAAGCGTTACTGACAGTAACGTTTCTCAGATTGTGTATTCCAATTGCAGATTATTCTTCCTGCATGGACATAACCGCTCCAGTTTTTCGGCAATATCTCAAAAACGCTACCACCTTTTGAAATGAAATTTTCACAGGTTAGTTTTATGGTATAATCTACAACTTTAATGGATTGAAACAAATGTGGGTTCCAATTACCAAACGTAAACAATCCCTTTAAAGCTTTGTACTTAATACGTGTTTGTTTTGATTGTATATTGCCTTGATCTAGCGGCTTGGTTATGTGCCCTCTACAAGAAGTGGGTATTTATTTTTTATTTTTGTATCAATGACGTCGACAGATGGTCTCCAGCACTTTAGTTCATTCCACCTGAAAACGTTGCGTTAATTTCGAGTAAAACGTCAAGTGCAAAAACCTGCATTTGAAAATTAACGATTTTTGATAAGCCAAATTCTTTATTTGAATGTGGAATTCTTTGAGTGGAATTTTGTTTCTGGTGATAATTGGTACTTGAAGCAAGTTTAAGACCAATTGAGGTTTGGAATACCAACTCGACCCTTGCTGTACCGTCCTTATTCTACATAATTATGCATATCACGGTTGGGGTGATCATGTAACTGATGTAACAAAATACACACGGACACTTCTCTTGCGATTTTTTTAATAACGATTCGTAATAAAGCTTTAAATTACCGATAGGTTGACCTTACAAGAACCAGGTCAATAGGCACTATATGCCCACTTAAGGTCATCACTTTGACTCGCTAAAGGGTTGTATTTGTAATATTGGACCGGCCTTCCCAACACTGCTGCTGGATGGTTTACCCTAAGGCCATTGACAAAGAAAAAGAGACTATGTCTCGCTTCAGCTGAATTTGACAAGGAGGATCGATATGTAATATTAATTGTTATTATTCTGTTTGTAGGGCAGTTTTAATGACATATGACGACAACTCTTTGAATGCAAAACAAAAATTTGCAAACTGGAAATATTGAACGGGGATATCGCAAGGTTTAGGACATTAAACAAAACTCAAACCGATTTGCCTTATTTCTTTTTCAGTTTAGCATAATCAAAATTTAAATAAAATCTTGTGTCTGATCTAAGCAAATCTAATTATAATTTAAAATATCCAATCTAATCCCATTTACTACTTTATTTTTTATCATTACACATAACAGCACAATTAGCGCCAATAACAGGATGAATAGGAAACGAGAAAAAATGTTCAGTTTTAGATGTGGGAGGAAAACCCCAATGGGGACAACCCACGCAATCAGGTAGGGACTGAAAACCCAATCCACATAAGAGCTCCGGTCTCCAGGGTCAACAGAAGTAAACGGTAGGGAAAGGCTTAACTTAGCAAACCGCTATCCCCATACTTCAAAAAAATCCAATCTAATATGTTATGATCTGATCTATAATCGAATCTAATCTGATATAATCTAGTCTAATTATCATAATCTAATCTATTTACAAAATTATTTCGTGTTTCATTTGTTGTCAGAGAAGTGATATAAGGACGTCAAAACAAACCAATGATTGCTGAACTAAAGGAAAACTTAACAACTTCAGGTTGATGTTCAGTACCAAAAGTTAAATTGTGTCGTCCCTTAAAGTCTTTTAAGTCGATCGCAATTTGGACACAACCCAAAGAAATTGCACAGGGTAGAGCCTATATATAAGTCACATGACCTCTTCCGTGACCCAACTCTTCTGAAACTTTATTTCAAGATCCTCCACCCACTCAATTCAAGAATTGAATGACTTTTATCAATTAAAACTTTCTCTGACATCTAGGGCTCATCCTTCTTCGTGCCGAACCATGCTAAGATTTAACTTCCATGGTTTGTAATACGCCAGCCTAAATAGATTATATGGAAAGACACATTAGCTTGGTCGTAAACTTGGCGCCAATCGGGACAATTCTTGGCTTTAAAAGTCCAGCACCTCAAAAACAATCTCCTATAAGACAATCCCCGGGGGAACTGACCAAGATGACGCGATTCCCGCGACTGGTCCGCGCCCGCTTTACCTTCGCCAGACCACGACGCCATTAACTAAGAAGTGTCGCCGGCAGGGAAATCGAATTGCCCGGCAATCGATTCAGGGAAGCACTGCTTGGCACGCACGGCCTGGAATTGACGATTGCCCAAATTGTAGCCAAAAACAGGGAGGTCTGTACTCTATATATTTTTCAGCCGCGAAAACAGCAGCTGAACTAAACATGGCGGTGTTTTGGGACACGTGGCTGTTTGGGCCGACCGAGCGAACGTACGTGTGGACTGCGTAAATCAAAGGGTCATCACTCAACTTTAGCTCTTCGCAGAACCCAAATTCAGTCCCGACAAAACAACCTTTTTATGTTTTACATGAGGTCTTTACTCAGATCAGTGAGGCAGAGAGAAGTTCAAAGTTAAAGTGTGTCAAGAACCCAAAAAGGCAAGTACGTCATTAGTCACGTGACACAGTAATGATGTGACTTCACTTTATTGCTCTTTAACATAACAACAACATGATTACTACAGCAACGCAAACAAGAACTTGAAGAAGCCAACAAAAAAATCAAACAAGACAACATGTCCTTTTATATGTATTTTGTAATCAATTTTTTTTTTGGGGGGGGGCCAAAACAGTGAGTTAAGCTTATGTGCTTTTTCCAGCAAGGCCTATGATCCGTCGAAGAAATCTACATCAGTACTAAATGTTAATATTCTGGCCTATGACACTAAAACTATTCCTTACCAATCGTGCTCAGAGGCTACACCGAGTTAGAATAGAAATTATTACAAATCGAGCGAACACCGCTAAAATTCGATAACCAGACCTTGAAGAGATATCAACTTCATGTCCACATTAGACGTAGACGAACGAGGTCACAACAAACTTGAAGTCTACCCCCAGAAGCGCGCCAATTTCCGGTCTCCATTTAGACCACGTGCAAAGGCTCTCTTCAGTGAATAGGTGATAAACATTTTCGTCCCGAAGGTACCATAGTTCATGTACAGGTGCCAAAGGCAAATCTTACGCTGGCCCTCGTAGTTGCGTCTTGCCCTTGATACCCTGCGTAGGAGAGCCACACTGCGAACAAGTCATGTTAGTTACACGTCCCAAATTTATACAAAATCAAGTCTAGGGAGGGATGAAATCTAAGTAGGCGTTACCATAGTTCTCTCTTTGCACAGGCTCAAGTGCGTTGACCAAAAATACTTTCACTACAATAGACTGACTTGACGATAGGTATAGAAGTCCCGCTCTGTCCTTTTTTCAATTTTGCAAGGGAAGGAGATCGTTCAGTTCACACTGGGGAGTTGGTCTTAAGATTCGTCCATCAATACTGGGACATCTGAAGGGCTTAACTCACCACTCTCATTTTTCCTTGGGACAAATCGGAACAAGTGTTCTCCGTTGATGAGATGCGAGGTTCTGCCGGCACATTAGACAAATTAGTTCTCGTCAAAATGGAAGTCTGAGGGATCCAAATTAACATCATCTTCAGACAATACAGAAGCACAAGAAAAACAACAAACGGGGAATTTTATTCGAGATTTACAATTCAAATATTCAGTCATGATTACCGGGGTTTGGTGAAGCGTTGCATTATCGGCAGGTGGATCTGAATCGTAAAGAATTTTTTTTGTACTACTCTTTTTAGCTTTATGTACTGGCGTTCTTTGAATTACATACATTAAAGGGAAAACATAATTTGACAGAAATCTTTCAATTCATTCTCCCAGAACTACAGTCATTGCAATCGTGGTGTTCTACATTCGTCTCCTTGTATAACATTCCCAGATGCACAAAGTCAATGGCATGAGATTCGACCACATTGCAGGGAGCAAGTTTGAACGAGTAGGCACACATAAATATGACCTTTACCGGAACCGAGTTATGACCTTTTAGCCCGAGATGCAGACGATGAAATGTGGATTTGGATCTAGATTCTCAATTTATTAGAAACCATCGAGGCCCAAGGGGGCAAATTAGAAGTGATAGATCAACAATACTTGTGTTTACATTTTGTGTTTGAACACAGTGTAGGGGTGTAAACACACACACCGCCTCGTCTTCTTGCAAGAATTTGAGTCTATTTTGAAACAGTCGTTAAATGAATCGACCACGTGAATGAACAGGCACCGCTGCAAATTATCCTGAAGACAGCATTCTCTCTCTAGGATTTCCAGCCGCTTAGTATTATATGTTTATAGTTGTTGTCTGGTTACTTGTATGCCTATTTACTATTCATGTTGTAATTCTTTTTTCAAAGAAAATGACCAAACTATTGTCCCTTCTTTAATTATATTTATTTGAACACTCCTCAAAAATGGAGGGAATTGTTAGTATAAGCATGGTTTAAGAGAAAGCTTTTATTTTGCCAACTGTATTTGAATACGACGATAAATTAAAATTGTTTTGCCTACAGTATCGAACATTGCTCGAAGAATAAAATAAAAGTTTATTTCATTATAAACTATACAGTATTAAAATATCGATGAAACCCGCATTAGTCGAAACGTCTAGATCAATTGCTTTGTAAGGTATTGTTTTGCTTTTTATATAACATAAGTATATTTAAGCGATATCACTCTGGCATGAGAGCCATATATGGCATCCAAGACGTTCATATGACAACAATTGCCACTGTGATTCCAATTTATAAAAGTGGTGACCATTGTGATAGTGGTGTAATTAAAATCTCCATGTTTACATTATCTTCTCTAAGTTAACATTTTGACCATCAACCAGTATGGTTTTAGAAGCAATCACTCCACTGAAATGACCGTCATTGACATGATCATCAAAATTACCAGGGTTTTGAAAACCGTTCAATTTCGACCTCTCACATTTCTTTGACACAATCAAACACCACATTCTTCTTCACAAACTAAGCTGTTGCGGAATAAAAGGTATTTCAATAAACTGGTTTAACAGGCTATCTTTCAAAAAGGAAGCAATACATATAATAGTGTGCAGCAGCTATTGCTGTAATGAGAAGTCCCTCAGGGGTCCCTCCTTGGACCATTGGTATTTTCCCTGTACATTAACGACATGTGTCACTCTTCTACTTTGTTTATCATTTAATTTGTTTTCTTTATTGCATGGACAGTGCCAGCCTGGAGCCCACCATTCATGTTTTAACAATGAATTAGTGCATGCAGCTATATAGCTCCAAACAAAAAGGCTTTCAGTTATTGTTAACAAATATAAAACAGATCAACAGATAAAACATACTCTTCACTGCTGCCGATTTTTCAGCTTAAATCAGTTTCTATTTAATGACCCAATACACGATCTTCAAGTAAACCCAACCTTCTCTAAACACACTTTATGTAACGCCCAAGTAGATTCTTGTCATTGATTGGATGACTGTAGGTCACGTGACATTCATTAATCAAACCATTACATTTTCGTCCCATCCTTTTTTACTATTGCGCGCTAGAACAAACGTGCGTTATACACAGCAGTACAAAACACCCTCGTAGTGGATGTCAGAATACAAATCAGTTTGTTTGTATTCAAACCGCTATACGTCACGAATCGTGCATTTTGGTACTATGCACCGTGCATTTTTATCCCATCCCTTTTTTATACTATTGCCCGGAGAACACAGCAATGCGCATGCACGAGTTTCACACAGCTGTACAAAACACCCTCACAGTGCATGGATGCCAGAGTCATTCTTGTACATTTTATAGCCTGCCCGATATGGGGCAGAGGGTGCCCCCCCAATGTTCCCATACTTTAACACACTATTTTCCTCTTGTATAGAACTCCGCCGCCCCCTAAAATCCTCAAAAGAATTCCTGAGATTCCAAGCACACAATGAAGACACAATAGGGGGGGTACACCATACCCCATATCGAGCACCAATTGGTACATTTTGTTGAATTATCTTTTTCCTCTCCAAATAACAAAGATCTACTTTGATGTTAAATAGAACAAATAATGAAAGTTTTGGATTGGTGCAATGGAGAGAATATTTTAATTCATTGAAAGATGGAATATTTCATTCGACTCAGCATTTCATTTTTAACTCATAAAAATATTCTCATTATTGCACTCGTAAACATTCATTATTTGAAAATTTGTAAAGAATACCATTCAGTTTTTGTCTGTGTATTATTATCTTCTTGTTGTTGTATAATGATTTGTTTTCATTCTATTTTGCTGTTCTGTTTTTTCAAGGCATATATAAAAGCCCTGCTTTTTATGTTGCTTCCACTCTAATATTTTTCTTGATAATGTAAGTGAGTGAAGTGGAAATAAAATGTTAAATTGAATTGAATTTTTTTTCTTTCTTAATATCAATACATTATCCCCGAAGGAAATTGAACCGCTTTCAAGTTAACGTTCTTAAAGATTCATAAACGTTAAACAGATTTGTAGCTAGCGGTGATTTATTACTCAAGATGCATAATTAGTTCATTAATTTAGGGGATTAGATGACGGTGGTTCATTTATTGTCTCGGTTCGTATTCGGGAAAATATTTCTGCGGAAGCGTGCGATGCGCTCTTGAAATTATTGTTAATTTTTTTTTTTAAGCGGATGCTTTACGACAGATGGTGTCAAAATGACAACTTCACAGTCCAAAATAACTCTACACTGACAGTAAGATGACAGTCTCAACGGAACATCTCAGTTTTCGTCGGCGAGTTGTTTTTCTTTTAGAATCCCCGATCCCTCACTATAATATCAAGTTTCCTTTTTTTATCTACAACAGGAACGACTTAGACATTGGCGTGATCTAAAACAGCACGAACTAAAACAAATCGCCGGGATTTTCTTCTCTTGTTTTTAGAGCCGATAAAGTTTGTAATTTTAACAGCCATGTTCAATCGCTCTAATTGTGGGATAACGGAGCGGGGTCGAGCTGGCCACGAAGCCGGTAAGACGAGAGCTCGGGATTCGGGATTTACAGCACGGCATCAATTTCACCGGTCACTAACAAGAGCCCTCGATATGCTGACGAGCGCGGTGTAAGACCTGCATCGAATATCAAGCCCGTCCGTGCGGTCAGGGATGCGAAATATCTCAAGTATGGTGTTGAGTTCTAAGCGAGTTTTTCCTTTTCCACCTACAGCTCTCCATACCTTTTTATTTTTAGCGTCCGTGGTCGATGAATTTTGGCATTTTTGCTCATCAATCATTTAATTGTAGAAAGACATGAAATATACACGGGATATCACTGATGGAATGCTCCTTGTAAACGAGGCATGCCCGGCCATGTCTCCCAGATACGATTCACACTTACTGCATTTAGTTATACAAAAGTGTGATCCGTGTCGAGTTATTGAACTTTCAATACAACGACCGTACACTACGTAAGTAGTTCATATAAACTGAATTATTCATGTCGGCCATCTTGTGTCTAGAACCCTGAAGTACAAGCTGATTTGAGTTGCGGTACCTGATTAAATTGAAGCACCAACCTCGCTTTCATATGTAATTGAATTTGTTTGCAAACGTTACGATACTATAGCTGCGTCTTTTTCTCTTTTCCGTATACGAGAAACGAAATTATCCTGTAGAACTATCCAATTATTAGGACGGCATCTTTGTCGCGTTCCTTTATCACATGGATGAACGAGGTTAGATTAAAACAAGTGCCAGACTATTTTCATTTCCAGCTGGCTTTGTTTTGGTTACAATGACTGAACTGAAGATATCCAAGATGGTTATGCATAATAATAACAGTGTATTTATAACACTGTAAACCAATTAACAAAAGTGTGTCACCCTTTTTTGTTTAAATAGCAGCCTCGTTTTCACCTATGCGTATAACCGAGTGGATGTGTATTCCGTAACAACATCAGCATCCACTCATAGGTACAACAATGATGCTAGACCGAATAAGAGTCTGGTCCCATTCCGTTACATCAGCATCCACTCATAGCCCCAAAATGATGCTAGACGGAATAACAGTCTGGTCCCATTCCGTAACATCAGCATCCACTCATAGCCCCAACATGATGCTAGACGGAATAACAGTATGGTCCCATTCCGTAACATCATCTTCCAGTCATGGGCCCCAAAATGATGCTAGACGGAATAAGAGTCTGGTCCCATTTCGTTACATCAGCATCCACTCATAGCCCCAAAATGATACTAGACGGAATAACAGTCTGGTCCCATTCCGTAACATCGTCTTCCACTCGTAGGCCCCAAAATGATGGTAGACGGAATAACAGTCTGGTCCCATTCCGTAACATCAGCATCCACTCATAGCTCCAAAATAATGCTAGACGGAATAAGAGTCTGGTCCCATTCCGTTACATCAGCATCCACTCATAGCCCCAAAATGATGCTAGACGGAATAAGAGTCTGGTCCCATCCCGTAACACCAACATCAGCATCCATTGTAATTGTTACAGACAGGGAACATGACTTAATGTCAGTTGCTGTGGTATCGAAAGTAGGGTGCTGTGCACACGTATGCGCTTCCAATTTACGGTCACGTCAATATTGCTCTGAAATGGCAGACTGCATTCCAAAATTAATTTAAAGAGAAATTGCAACCAGTGTTTACCTAAATATTGATAAAAAATGTCTATGAAAGAAAAAAAGACACCGGAGTTTTAGTAGAACATTATGGTTGGTGGGTATCATGCATTCTGCTCTACCAGCCAGGCTCTTAGTGGATGATACCCATGCCTACATCCTTACGGACTGTGAAGGAGGTAACCCTGTTTCAGCCCCAGGAGTAGGTGGCAACGTGCCCCGGGTGGCAGTTGATTTGGATCGACAGCCCAAATCAGTTAAGTGTAGCCCTCACCTTGAAGTGGCCGTCCGGCGGTGTGATGTTAGGCGATCTCTCATAAAAAAAACCCCATATATAACAAAATGGTTGACTTTGTCCAAATGTTTGTAATACTCAACACAGTTTTGCATGGCTGCAGTGTTATTTGAGACCTCTTGGGGGCGTGGTTTCAGTCAGAGGGGTGTTGTGTGTCTTTTCAACACCCCGGTTAGAATATGTGTGTATTTTAGAGTTTGGTTTTGTTTAACAGCCTTTTTGACAGTTAAAGCATTTTATTTATTGAGGTTGGTTTATTTCAAAATCTTGGCCATCACTTTCATACAATGGTATGAAGTTACATGCCACAACAACCAGTTTGTTTTAGAGTTTTCTTTTCTGATAAATCTCGCACAGGAATTTCTGTTCTAGATAGCCTGTTTACTTCAGAGTCCATGGTCTGACTGTTATGTAGATGTTATTAAATTCCCTCACCTATACCCTCCAATTCGTTTCAGATATGAAGCCTAACCAACGAATCAGCCAGTCAACGAGGTACACACCTAGCACGACGTTTCACCGTAGCAGAAATTGAGTTACTGAGAAAATGGATGCGCCCAACACCTCCCAGGGAACCAATTATCACTGATTATGTGCGGCTGCGCATCAGAGGTAAACGCTCAAAGCATTCCACCGCATATCCGTGTGTGTCATGTGGTTTTATAGTTTGCGATTATCCAGTTGCCTGTGGTGCTTCACTACCGATGTTTATATCTAGGAATGACAGAGTGTGCAACAGTCGACAAGAGTCAATTTTCAAGATGGAATAGATTGGAAATATTTTCAGCTGCAGTTTTTTACCTCCTCGGTTAGAACAAACTGACAGGTATAACCCATCTTTCCCACGTGGTGCAATACTGAGTTAGTTATCACGACACGTCGCACGAGGCAGCAGAATCCTGTGTGATTATTACAGCCGGCAGGCAGCAATAAAATACCCACTGTATCGTCTGGAACATGACCGGCCCCCAAAACAGGCTCTTATTTTCACAGCGCACCGCCGAAAAGTGACAAACAGTTTTAAAAGAAACACTACAACGGAAATCGAGCGAGAGTGGGGACAACTCGACCCGTATTTAATCATGCCAGCATACTTTTAGTGAAATCCCCAGCGTGGTTTTCTATGTTGTTTTTTGACAGCCAGACGTCTCTACGCTACCGATGAAAACATCCCCTGATTCGGCTCCGATGATCATCAATATTCCATGATCTCCTAGGATTTCTCCAGGTTGGATCAACCTCTCGTGACAGGCTGATTTTACCTTAATCTATGCAAAGCCACTCAGTGGGGGCCAGAGGCGCGATTGCTCCCGGACTCTGTTCCCTTCATTTCCTCCATTCTCCCGATGCATTGTCCCATGCCACACAATTCTCAATTCATCAACGCATTTATTTTTACCCGAGCATGGGAATTCCCTGCTGAGTGTTAGACACCCCTGTGATTCGTCTGTTGATCGTTCTAACCGAGTCTTTTTTCCATTCGAGGTCCTGGACAGAGCAGACGATCAAGCAACATTTTTCCCCGCGTAATCTAGCCGCCTGCTCAAGCCGTTTTGCTCAAATCTCATTAAGGATTTAACAGGTGACTGAACTTAACTGAAACAATTTCACAGGAAATGTAAAGTGGTAATTTCTTTCAGCTAAGCTCCCCATAATGAGTTTAAGATAAACCGTGGAAAGCCCCCAACGTGCGTGAAATTAGCAAGCCTGCTTTTCCATACATTGTGTGCAACCTTTCAACACTGTATTTTGTAATGCTGTAAGTGAGGCATTATGGCGATGAAAAACAAGCGTCGTAAGCATTTGGTGAAGCAGCAGATTGGTGTGGTAATAACCGACTTAGAGAAAGTGATATTGGAGCTCAACACCGTCGTGCGGGAGCTAAAAGGGGTGCTGAATCAAATTGAGCGAGTCTCATCTTATCTGGACGAGCCAGCGAAACAAGTGGCTGATAAAGAGACTAAGAAAAACAAGCGTGTCATTAAGAAAGCGGCGTGTGTCGTGAAGAGCTGCGACAACGGTGTAGTCTTACCACGAGCCGTTTGCAGCCCTTGTAAATCCCTCTCGCATTTTGTGACAGTTCGCAATGGTTTGAATGGTACCAAATGTGCCTTTTCGCCGAAAAAGTGCCGAAACGATTGCCTGTTCGCAAATGACGTCAAGTTAGGCTCTGGAATCGTCTCTCAATGCAGTGCTGAAAAAGACTTGAGTTTGTACGGCTCCGGGGATGAAGGAAGTCCACGCATTGGATGCTCAGGTGATTCGTGGTGTTCGAGTCCTCGTCATGACGTCATCGGGTGGGATAGGAGGTTTTCCTGCCCGTCGCCAGCACACAGCCTGACTGCCAAACTTAGAGATACCAAAGCAAAGAGCGAATCCCAGACGTCATGCAGCGATGACACACAGTCAGTTGACTTCCAAGCTGACTATAACCATGACATTAACACGTGGACTACGTACGCAATGGTGCACATAGACGCATCCAGTGATGCGTGGTCCGCCGATGAAGCAACCCAAGGGGGCGATGTCCTATCCCCGACTCATTCCCACCACTCTGGTGACAACAAACGAATCATGCACATCTCACCCCTGGCAGTCGAATCTGCATGACACTTGATAAAAACAGCTCTTGCCACGAAATGCAAATTGAGGTGCTGACTTTATCTAAGTTTATCTAGTATACATTACAGTAAAGACTGAATAAGTACACAGTAAACCACTATACATGTGAAGTTATCATTACCGGTTTAGAAAATGTTGGACTAGCAACAAAAGTGTCAATTGCAAATGTCTGTACATAATAAGTGTAAAGCCTTTGTGTAAACGTAAAACGATGATAGAAAATTGATTGTTTTTACTGCAGTGCATATTCCATTGTCTTGTTCTTCACACTATGTCCAGATTCGCGTTTAGACTCTGGCAAAAAATGCCTTATTTACATAAACCAAGCATCATGGAGCAGGGATGCGTCCTTTTGTGTTTTCCTAAATTATTTGATGATAATTAATAAAGAGTAACTGTATTAAGAAATCTAAATTTGCATTTATTCCTCAAAAACTGGTTTCTTTGAGACGATCAGCAAACAAACATGTTAAGAATAGTCGAGACAGGTATGCTGTACGTTATGTGTATTTTCTATGCCTAGTTCCCTGCTCATTGTTTTGCTTACCAAAATAAAATGATATGGTTAAAGGCCCTGTACACTATCGGTAAGATCGAAAAAAAATGTTCACAGATTCACACATAACTTACATTAAAGTAAGTAATGGTTGAAAGGGTTCCTTAAAATATTTCTGCCTAAAATGCTATTGTTTCTGAGAAATGAGTAAAACAATAGTTTTTATCACGCGCGATATTTTGAAAAAACAGAAAACACATAAGGTCTCTTTTCACTATTTTCTCGTGATTTCGATGACCAATTAAGCTCAAACTTTCACAGGTTTGTTTGTTCATGCATATGTTGAATCACACAAAATGTGGACACTGATTTTGAGCTGTTACCAAAAGTGTACAATACCTTTAAGTAATAATTGTATTCCTTGCCTAGTTGCATTGTTCCCTGGCGGACGTTCATTTCTATTATGGCATTGTGCTTATACTAAACCTCAACAACAATATTATGATAATCATACAGGCAACGATCCAAATAATAACACCAACAATAGTAAAACGAGAGTACGCAAATGAATGATAATCCATGTATATATATATAAACTGATTCAAAATATTTTATTGTCTAATAGATTTCCACAAATTAATTTATATAATGTATATACAGAGAAATGTATACTGTTGTATTTATTTAAAATGTAACCAGAGTATCGAATGTCTACAAGACGTGTGTTCAATCGCTTTAGACTGTAGATAGATGTTCTAGTCAATCGGAAAGCAATGTGAACTGAGTTGATACTCAAACACCGCCAAAATAAACTTCATTTTTTTCTTATTTTGTGCCTCTTAAGAACTCACGACAAAAGCCTCGCATGAAGTACAACATATCTCGAATTACACGAGATTTTAATTGCTTTAATGTTGTTCCAAGGTGTTGGCGTATCACGAAGTAAACGCATGAAAAATCACAGAGTGGAATCTAATTGGTCAATTAAGTATCTGACGTACATGTAAATGCCTTTTACTTCTGCTGTTAAATCGTTTGCCATTTTATTCAGTTGATGTCATGAGGCAACGTGAACGAACATATTACTTGTTTTAAAAAAGCAAGTTATTATGTATATTATGTTATTAGGTATGTTATGCTGAAATATACTAATCAATCTTTAGATATCGTTCATTTTTTATGATCATCAGACAATTTACTTTTAAACTGATCACTTATCTCATGTCACACGAGGCAATTTTTATGGGCAACCAAGTCCACTGCCTATACAAATTATTTTTCGTCAGCTCCAGATAATGTTTCTAAAAGTGTCTTGTAATCCCCACGATTACTAGTCAACTAAGACAATGACACGACAACAATCCCCTGAACATTGCCTTGTGTGTCATGGCACTATTTGCTCGATTAAAAATTAGCTAATATTAAAGAAATATAACAGTCTGAAATAATGTCAAGTGCAGGACAATTAATTTGCATAACTCTGATCTAAATTTCTAACTATGTACGAAAATACATCAGCATTATAATGCATAAGAAGCTATTTTATCATTTAGAATAGTTTTCTCTGAAATATCTGCAACCATATAGCGAAGTTTCCAAAGGTTAATGTTGTGATGTATTTCAGATTAAAATGGTAACCACCCTTTAAACTACTACAACGGTGACTGTTCTGCTTGAGGTAAATGACAAGACTGTGGTGACGTCATTCCAGTGATGCATAAATGAATTTGAATTCATGGGTTGAAACTTCACGTTGTTTGTATTTAGTTATTCATTTACTTGGAGGAATACCTAATTAAGTTGTCAAAATAGCTTAACATCTGATCCGCACTGATATTTTGTCGTGGAAGAATCGCATTTTTTTCAATAGTACCCATTCTATATTAAAGCCCAGACTATTTGATTATATAAATTACCACTGACTTAGGAAATCTTTATTGCAGGCTCATCAATCTGCACCAATATCATTTTTTTCCCCTTCTATTCAAAACCAATGGAACCAAATTGAGGCTGATGGGTTATAAAGTCTGGTCCCTGAAATTGGTAAAATTAGAGAAGGTATTCGTGAATACAGTGAACACGACACAGAAGGTTACAGCTTGAGGTTTACCGGGGTGCCATGCTACCTTATTCATGCCATGTAAAACTTTGTGATAAATGAATAATGAATCTGCTGAAATTATACGTTACTTTCCCCTGTAGATATTTTCAAATATTTATTCCATTTAAAATAACATTTTAACAAAAGTAAAAGAATACTAAGGGGGAGTTGAAAGATCTGACTGTGTTGATTTAGTGAACAACTCAAGGAAAGGCAGAAAATATTAATTGACAGGAATACAAACTCCGGAGGAAGGGGTCTTGTAAATCAATATTCTCTGTATTACATGAATATTACTGGTGACTGTTATGGAATAAATGATTTGAAATTCTTTGGCGGTGTTAAGGTATTTTGTTTATTCAAGATACATCGATACCAACCAGACCATTACTTAAAGAAATATCATTTGTTTCGTTTCCAAATAGGTTAGTTTGGCTGACAAAAATCAATTAACTCAAATTTGAAAAGTAATTTATTAGTTAAATTAATTTGGTTCTGACAACAAGGAGAACAAGGAAACCATTTTAATGAATTAAATGCACCTGTCGATTGAGTTTTATTTCAATATCCAGTTGTCTTGTAGATAATTAACTCAATTGTGGAAAATTTATTCAGTTGTGTAGAAGACAACGTGACCAATCCGCATGCATAATCAGTCATTGGCAACGACACTGTTTGTTGCATGGAAAATTTCAACTTATATTTTGATCGAAATAGGCCTTGACATCCTGGTTTGCCTCGGAAATTGAAAAAGATTTCCTTTGTTGTAATTACTTATTCAATATAAATGCCACAGGCGAGCTACAATATGGGGTATCTGCGATGAAAACTGCGCTCTAAATCAACACACACCTCATGCTTGAATAAAAAATACTCCCTGAAAAGACTTGAACCAAGGCCAAACAAAAGGCATGAGTAAATTAAACCATAACAAGATATGTTAATTCAGATACTGGTGGGAAAAGATTTGAGATGTATTGTTGTTGTTTACTTTAATTAACAAACTCTTTGTCCTTTACAATGTATTGGAGTACAATAATGACCTACACACGCGTTGTTACAATTTTATTAAATTAGTTTATTGAAGAATTTAAAATTTAAATGAATGTATGCTTAACACCCCAAAACAATGTTGTACCATTCCTTTAGGCTTATTTCGTGAACAATTGAGGGTTAAACTGAATATATAATCTAAATTCTCAACACCGATGTTTAAGGTGCGTTTTCAGGAACCCTGTAGAGGATTGGAATGAATGTACTCTTCCAAACACAATTGATGTCAAATACACTTACATGAATACCATCACCATAATGTACTTTTCTACCGTTAATGATTACCAAGGAGATTGTACTTGAGGCTTGATCTTTCGGCATCTGGACACAATTGAAGTCAATTTAATGAATCCAATATAGACAAGTGCTGATCATCTGTTATTACAATTTTTTGCTCAAAGTTCAGTTTTGATTCAACAAAATTGTTCAAGATGTATCCAGCTTTAAGAGCATGACATAATATTTGTAAGAAATAATCTAGTCGTATTATAAATAGATTATCATTAGAAAATGTATATTTTTCAAATGGTAGTATAAATTATTTAATCACATCAGACAGTTTATGGATCACATTATATCATTCTATTATCTGTAATGTAACTGCATCAGTTTTTCAGTATTTATTTGTGGGTACAATTACATAGTTGTGAGAAGTTATAACCGATTGAAAGAAGGTTGATTTTGGTAGAGCAGCTAAGCAGAAAAAGTGCTAAGCGTAAAAACGTTAAAACCGCCAAGCAGAAGCTATTATAGTTACCAGCCGAATGTCATACAATGATATGTTTGTAACTGGTACCTGGTTTCAGCTCAGCATCGTTAAACAGTGTAACTCCCAGTATAGCAATTTACAGCTATCTCATTGGTCAGTCTACATGACGTGCAGACTAGTTCAACCAATGCAAGCACTCTGGCAAATACGTCACAGATAAAAGGTTACACAATATTCTCCGGTTTTCGTTTCTATTCTAAGCACAAATATTTGTCAAACAGATTCCCTGTTTAACAGCTCTACCAAATAACAACCCTGTGGGATAATAGTATTTGGTATTAATTAATAAACAATAAATTAAGTAAAAAAACAAGTGTACTTTTATGTGAACTAACCCTCTGTAAAAGTGGGAAATTGTGAACTGGGCTGCAAAATAAAACTTTATTTTGCATACATTTTTATAATGTATGCTAATAAATGGTCGTGTGTGTTTTATTCATTTGTAACTTAATCTTTTAATCCAGATGTAAGATTAGTAATTTTGAAAAGGAGCTCTTGTTTTTAATGTGTACCACTGGAGGCATCAGTTTCAGATCTTCAGATGATTTGGGCAAAATTGAAAACACTGATACATGAAATGTTCATGTTCAATCCACTTATGTTTACAAAACTTCGATTTCGATCGGAAAGCTTACTTGGTAATTTGTCTTGCGAAAAATTACAATCTAAAATGCTGTCGTCTTTGATATAAACAAAATTGAATCAGGATTAATTTAACTTGGTCATGCAAGAGAGAGGGATTTTCTTAAACATGTGTTGGAGCAATTACCAAATGTCAAGATAATTTCTCCGTTGAAAACTAGGACAACGCGCATGCTTCAATGGGATTTAACAGCGTGCTTCTGACACTTAGAAACATGAGGATTGACTTCAAAATGTACTCAGCTAAAAATCAATGATGTACCATCCCTTTATAAAGCATTTCATGGAAACGGTGGAGGGGAAGTGAAATGAATGAACTCTTGAAAAAAAACCTCTTGTGCTTGCATTCTTTTGAAATGAGTTTCTTAAAAACAAGGGATTGGAATTAAATTGGTCTTCCCAAAACTGTAGCTGCGTCGACCCTTTAGGATATGTTTCTTATGAACTCGAGGTTAAGAATGAATGTACTCCTCTAAAGCTCTATATCCCTTTAAACTCTGCTTTCCAATAATGGGTGCCATACACTTTTCAAATCGATCAATAATTCATTGCGAGGCTATTGATTTCCCAGTCTCGCTTTCATCTTTATCTTGCTAGATCGTATCATTGTAATTTGGTTACACAAAATATTCATTTGAATCAGCGGTGCGTCGAATGTTGTCGGTACACGTGTTCTCTTACTCCATACGATCAAATTTACATTTGATCCTGCGGCTATGCCAGTTCTTGGTTATACGCACGCGTTATTGACTATTCGGGCAGAGGACCATCCAATGTTATATACCTTTTTTTAAATGAGAGTAAGATTTGTACCTTCGCAGGAAAGTGATCAGAAACTAGTTTACGGGTGACATGTAAAAGTACATTGTACGATAAAACTATTCTTGGAATGAGGTGATGTTGGTTCTGAGAAGAACCAGGTGTGAGATACAACCTCAATTATTTAAAGAAAGAGTTATTTGCGTCTTCAGGAGAATGCATTGCTTGAAAAATCAATTCACTAGTAATTATTAAACGTATGATATCCAGCCACAGGCAATACAACACTGCGTGATATTTTGGCTGGTAATCCGTTACTGTTCAGTATACTGGTAATACATTGTATGCTGAACACAATTTACGGAGTCTTCAATTTTCTCCTGTAGTGAACTGTTTTTAAATACAGGATATTAGAGGGGTACGTGACAGCTTCCGAGGAGAAAGTGTCTTCAGTTATTTACAATTTACAACACGGCATTATAAGCACAAACGGTTGTGCATTTCTGTAGGTTTTCGTTCCAAAAAGTAAGCTTCTCTGGCAAGAAGAACGAATTAACGTCAAACTCAAATGTCAACGTGTTTTCTTTATGGAAATATTTCGAGTTTTGAGTGCCACCAAAGCTTTTAATATCATGGGATTTTAGAAGAAAAATGCCAAAGTTTTTTCATTTTTATGCCTTCCACTTATCAAAGCTTCTTCCCATTGAAAGAAAATCGAGCATCTTAAAATTAAATGCACCGGAAGATATTCCTTCGCGTGACCAAATGACCTTGTGTGGAGAATTCAATAAAATGATATAGGAGTTTCTACAGAAGATCACGGTGTGTTCAAACATGTGTGTAATATTTTTAAAAACGGACTTCACTTCATTTTCATGACCCTGACCGTGGTTAAAAAATATATATATATAAAAATCGAAATAGCGGCATCTTTCATTCCCCCAAATGGAAGTTGATTCTAAATTGAAAAAATAGAGACCCCATTAAAATAATAAAAGAAAATCAATTTATGAGGAAATGTAGATAGGATCTGCTCAATCGCTTTTAAGTACAATTATTGGTTAGATTGGTATAAGTTTGAAGTTCCATTCGGTAAAAATCTTCAAGAAAGGAAACAAAATGTACAACAGAAAAATTAACCTTTGAAAAATGTTGTCATCAAAAAACAGCCATTTTAGTTTCATTGCATTAATAACAATGTAACCAAATCGAGGAAGAAACATAGTCCATGCCTCTTTTTCATCAGTGAGAATAAATTTGATGATTGGAATTTTATGGAACTTAGAGGTATGGACCAAATGATTTACGGTGTGTTTTTATTTGAGAAAAACAACAACATGCAGGCATTTTCATTTTCATCATTGAATGTGTCATTTTGATTTGTATCCAAAACAATTTCTGACTTTATCAGAGATGAACAGAAGATTTCCCTGGATGCTTTGCCGCTTGGTTTATATTTCCTATAAAAACTAATCCACTGGCCACAATCTGTCGGTGTCTTTCTAGTTGCAGGAGGCCACATATTGCAACATCTCAAAACGTCTTCATCTACATCACAAACATATTATCTTGTCGTTTTTTTCCGGGTAACAAATTACTAGTACACATTGAATGCTATTATAAATATCATCGACATTATACTTTATGTCTGTGTTTTAAACGACAGAAAAGCATGGCGACTGATAGTGGATAGGCATCTATCTCCAAAGCCCCCCTTGGGAGGAAAGCTTTAAGTCAACAAGTAAGTCACCGGTAAGTAAACTGTGTAAGATATGCAAATTAGTTAATTTAATGCACCCCTGCAAACACCAACTAAATACCATCCCTTTAAGATCCCGCGAGATCGAGCGTTATTTACGAGTAACGCTGTGTCCTTATATACAAAGTATGACATGCATTTCGCAGTAGATGTAGGTGCATAATTCGCTGGGCATTTCCTCAAACGGTCTTGCCCAAGGGAGACGGAACCAAAAGTGTATATCGTACGCCCGAGGTTGAATCCAGACTAACCGAGATATCAGGTTTTTTACACGGAGGGTTTCGGGACACATACAATCACATCGTGGTCCTAGAGCAAAAGGATGCAGCTCCTTGCGGCCTTCTACGTTTAAATTGCCAATAATTGGAACGACTTGCAGGCGTGTAAGCAAGACAACAACTTACGGAAGAGTATTTGTCATCAATAAAATGTTCCAGTCGAAGCAGAGTTACGAAACTATGAACTATCCCTTAAATTAAGCTGACACCCCCAAACCACAGATAAAGGTGTTTTTCATTTACTTGTGACAGTGGAACTGTCTTATAACGGATAGTACGAGGTCAAATGGTCAATTGGAGTGGTCGCTTTTTATTTGAGTTAAAGTTATTTCGGTGACTGCTCTATATTCCGACAGACCGACACCCCTATGTTCCGACAACCCTATGTTCCGAAAACCCCTGATTATTTACATGTTGGGGTTAGGGTTAAGATTAGGAAAATATATGGGTGTCGAAACATCGGGATGTCGGAACATAGGGGTGTACGGGTATTTCACATCGTTATTTTTAACAAACGAACCGACAATGCTATGCATAGGTGGCTCGCTGATCTATTTTTCCACAGCATGTCTTGCTTGAGTGACGAGGGCGATACGGAGACCGTGAGAACGAGGTTGAAATCCGACGTAGGCGTCCAGCAACAGACCTTCCAATAGTGTAATTAAAACGGGGCTGGTTGGGCAAATATAGTCTGGACCCAATTTGGCAAAATGTATTCATCGATGCTATTGCATACAGAGAACAAGGTTCAGCCCTAGCCCAAACCAATTTTTCTTACTTACACTGTTCAACTGTATTCCCATCTCCAACAGTGATGATAAAAATCATGTGTTAATTTAATTGCAAAGACATTTACCTTACGGGGTATTTGCAGTTCAATACTCCATCAGGTCCTGTCCGATATTTTTGATTTCATTCTCAGTTTTTTTGTCTTCAAATCAAGACGCCACCAGCCCGGAAGCGTGTCACTCCGTTCAATACCCCATCACGATAATCCAATCTTGGAGACTACGACGTCAATTTCTCCCTTCAAGTTGTTTTAGAACTTAATTAAGTATCTCATCTAAATTAATTAAAATGTTACCGGATGACAATGTATTGTATTGCATGAGACTTTAAACACACCGGGCTGTGTAGAATAATTATATGATTTCTCAATGACGCTATCCTTTATATTACAACAGCACACAAGAGTAAACTTTGACAAAGGTAAGTCTGCAGAAGAAACCACAATATACAACATTCTGTTGTCACAAGTACACTGCAGAAACTGGGGTGTTAAAATTACACCATGGGTGTTGTCACATATAGATACCAAAGAGAGAATCAACATTAAAAGCTTAGGTTGTTAAAATAACACAAAAGTAATTATTTTTGCAGAAATTAGTGTTATTTTAACACCCTATGGTGTAAATTTTGATTCTTGTTAGCTATCTATATGTGAAAACACCCATCGTTTCAATTTTAACACCCCAGTTGTTGCAGTGTCTCCATAAAGCAATAGCTTGTCCGCCATACCCTAAGCACAATCGCGTAACAGCCGTTCTTGTTGAAAGGGTCTGTATACGTTTAGTAATGACTCGGCAATACAAACTTAAGAAGTACAGCAGTTTGGGATAGTATAATGCCTTTTGAGAAACTTTTCACTTTGAAGTACTGCGGTTGTGGAAAAAGATATCACTTATTATCCCCCAAAAATTGAATATGAGAAACGTTACTGACAGTAACGTTTCTCAGGTTGTGTATTCCAATTGCAGATTATTCTTCCTGTGTGGACAAACCGCTCCAGATTTTCGGCAATATCTCAAAAACGCTACTTGAAATGAAATTTTCACAGGTTAGTTTTGTTTAATACTATCTACAATTATATAGGATTGAAATAAACAGTGGGTTCCAATTATCAAATATATACAATCCCTTTAAAGACACACCCAAAAAAAAAAAGATCAATACAAAAACAAGGTTTTTTTTCTCCAAAAGTGACAATTCATATCTAGATAATGTGATTGAGGTTAAGATGTTTAGCTAAGCAAGGTCTCCCATGCTAAGCACAGTGTGCTTTAAAAGGCTTAGCAGAATCTACGTTATGTATCTTATTCCGTATATAGTAATCATTGAAACCAAATCGCGACTTGAATGACAAACAGTCTGACCCCATTCTTTGAAGTGAATATTTCAATTGGTGGGTATATATATATATAGGAAACCATGCAAAGATGGTAAAGATAGCTGTAGAAGATACCAACTCAGCTGGTCATGTAAATGTATGGAAATGAATAAAAGCCCTTTAGACTTTACCTTGTGATTCAATAATCAATGCATGAATATACATGTACATATCGGCGGTGTGTCAAATCTTCATCTCTGCAAAGCCTAAGAAAAACACATTAAAACGAGAGTAGTCCAAGCCGCCGCAGCGGAATTTATGACTGTTTTCGGCAACTAATGATGACATACAGTTGGTGTCCTTGGTGGGTAACTCTGACCTATCGCAGTTCACGGTCGAATGCTTTCAATTTGTTTTTGTCAGAAACAATTGGATGACCTTGACGTAGAAAATGACGTACTAGCTAGAGAGACCCCTCAAGTCTCCAGCCTTTTTTTTTTTGCAGGGATAGAGTTCCGAATTGGGCTTTTAGGCTATGGCTTGGACAATGTTATACTTTATGTACAGGCAGAGCTCATGACCAGAATATTTGTGTTAAGCACAGCTATAGGCTAAGCCTGACTTGGGCGTATGTGGCTTCGGCTGTGACTGTTCGCTACCGGTATGGAGTCAATGTTGATGTAGTAATCAAGACGATGTTAGCCACAGCCATTATTATGACTAGTGAATTATTATAGTCTCGGGTTTTATATTTTTTAATTTTGTTTATGAGAAACAAATAAAAAGAAGTTCGTCTTTCGTTCGGACCTCAATCTACAACTACATTCCGGTATCATCCACGTTCATTATACCATGCTTTTACAAACTAAATGTACCTCTTCCATTTTTGTACTAGAGTTAGGATGTTGGAAATACCACTCTAAAGATACATGAAGTAAAACATAGTTTTCCACTACGTGTAAACTTGACAAAGCTAAATCCTTCACACAAGGCATGTCGTCGTGATTCAGGCTTGAAATTCCATCTTTGAATAGGCCAGTCTGTTCAATTCAATTCAATTCAATTCAAATTCAATTTAATTCAAAGTAACATTTATTTTACCAAAGGGCACTGCCATAGGAAATGGGAACAGTTTATTTATCTACGTGTCTTTAAATCTGACACATTGAATCTTATTGTTGATGAGTGTTTTACAGAATGTACACTGTGTTTTTGTTTTATTATGATACTGTGGAAATAAATGAGCCTTGAACCCAGCGGCGTAACTAGGGTAAAATTTCAGGGGGGCACAAGGGGGTGCACCATTTTTTCTAGGGGGCACTTCTGGCCAAGTTTCGTTTGCCTTTTTCTTTAAAACAAGCCAATTTCCGTAATCGGGGTGGGGGGGGGGGTCGGACGGCCCCCCTAAAAAAAGAAAAACAAGAAAAGAAAAACAAACTTTTAACAAAAATAAAATAAAAAAGTCTGCAAAAAAATTAATTCTGCATCGTAACTGTGCAACTACTAAATAACACACAAGGCAAACAAATTGTTCAGCAATTTTTATCGTTAAAATATGACATATAACATAATTTAATATACAAAGATGTAAATAGATGACGTAATGGGTGGTATACGCCTTCTGAGCATTAAAAATGCAGAAATAATATTGATACAAAGATGTAATTCAGCTGTTTTCAGATATAATACCAATATCATAGCGCAGAAATGGCACCAAATGGCTTGAATTGGGCATTCTTTTTTTTTAAATTTCGAACTTCTGAGGGGGGGGGGGCACATCCTCCTCCCACTCCACCCTGCGTCGCTACGTGACAGGCGGCGCTAACGCACCGATGTACATTTTCTTTAATATTCGCCCACCAAAAACAAAAAATCCTGATTACGGGCCTGAACAAGGTCTGAACTATTTTTGTATGAGATAATCTGGCGTGAGTGTAAAACAAAATATATTTTCTGCATGTATATGGAAAAATAGTTTAAAAACATCGAAATTATCTCATCAAAGCGTATAAAATGTAACATTTTACACGTGCCCCCCGTGCCCCCCCCCTTAGTTACGCCACTGCTTGAACCTTGAACCTTTAACCTTGAACCTTGAACCTTGAACCTTGAACCTTGAACCTTGAACCTTGAACCTTGAACCTTGAATATTGAAGGAGCACCAAGGCCGAATAGTGGGGCATGGCCTTTGCCCTTGTCGTTGCGTTGATGCAGGCCTGACGATACAAAAAAAAAGCAAGACCGAAGTTCGGCCGCCGCAGCTCAAAGACGATTTACAAAGTAAAGTTCAAAGAAGAATAACAGTGGCGATTACGATAAAGACAGCCAAGCAGAAAATGCTTTTATTTATCCATCAGTGATTAATACAAAAAATAACAATTTAAATCTATTGCTAATGGAAAAGACCTTGATGAGTCGGGGTCCCAGACGCATTTCCCCCTACTCGGAAGGCCTTGCAACTCAGACATCAATGTGGCAAAACAAGTCAACCTATAGCTTTTCATAATCTGATCTGGTTCCAAGACGTCTGGGCTTAAATAGGAATTGAGTTTGTTAGTTCAGCCCTGACCTCCTTCTTATAAGTGAATAACAAACGAAGATACAAGCTGAGGCTTAGTGTTTTAGAAGAAATACCAGCTGGCCTTCGAATTGCATGCAACCTCCATGGTTACATTCACAAATTACTTGTTATTCTACAATGATAGATCATTCGGCATACAGGAGACATTAGAGTGCTCACTGTATTGGCAAAAAAATTGCTTAAACTAGGACATCATTCGGACAATAATGGTACACTCATAAAATAGGCCACGTATGTCCTATTTGGGAAACCTTGAGGCCGTGTTCAAAGCAAGAGATTTCCACTACGGCATTGGCAGCAGCGACAACGTTGAAGAATAGGACTTTCCAGCGTGAAATTAAGCTTTATAACGCTCAGAAGGAAACAAACTCACGCGAGATTTGCATAGTGTATAGAAGATGCCATGTTTGTGACGTCATTACATAAAGCTGCAAAACAAGTAACTGTAGGCCAAAATGATAAACATGTATGGCGTTTTTGGTCATTGCAGATTTAAAATTAGAAACTAAAATTGATGAATCAACATTCGCTGCTTCGAATCTTATTGAAACTAGAGCCCTTGTTAAAGGTATCGTACACGTTTGGTAATGACTCAAAACAAATATTAGCATAACAACTTACTTGGTAACAAGCAACGGAGAGCTGTTGATAGTATAAAACATTGTTGGAAACGACTCCCTCTGAAGTAACGTAGTTTTTGAGAAAGAGGTTATTTCTCACTAAAATACTAAAAACTTCTTGCAAGAAGTTTTATTCCTATCTGAAAGCACACAAATTTGAACAACAAGGGTGTTTTTTCTTTCATCATTTTCTTTCAACTTCGATGACCAATTGAGCCCAAATTTTCACAAGCTTGTTATTTTATGCATATGTTGGGATACACCAAGTGAGAACACTTGTCTTTGACAATTTCGAAACGTGTTCAGTGCCTTTAAAGCACTCATACACACAAAATGTTCCGAAATAAGTTAACAAGGAAAAAACCCTGTTTTCACAATATTTATTGACAGACCTTTATTTATTTAAGTCTCTTGTTATTTGAACCATGTATTCTAATTATAGACTAAATTTAATATACGTTTTAGTAGACTGCGGGCGAATGACGTCATTTGAGTAGGGCGCCCTCATTTAGAGATACAAACAAGGTTGGTCATTGGCTCATTTTCTGCGCCGCGCGCTTAGATGTGCGTTATTTTCCATTGTTTGATCATCTCTTTACTCCTAAGATGGCCGCGTTGCGACGTCAAGGCTAATGTACAATACACAATTATGTCATTGCATTTACAGGTAATTTAAAACTCATTGTACGTAAGAAAATACTTCATGTTATCATTACCATCTTCCTATGTACACAGACTATTTCAAGAAAAACTGAACACGATATTGAATCATTTAATATGTAAAAATTATAAGAAAAGTAAATTTACATATTTAGCCTAAGATTAAATCGATTCGAAAGTGGAGACAAGTCAACTGGGAATCGGTTAATTTCAAGTCGGTTAGTCGGCAAATCTCAATTCAATCCACAATAATGCAATCGCAAATACCTGCAAGCAATAAACACAGACAGTCTTTGCCATCAACAGTCTCAACATTCCAATTCAACAATTTGAAGAGGTTTTAGAGAGATTTAAATGTCAATTGTATACTTTGGTAATAAATTAGAACCTTTGAACTTTGCTCAAAACAATCCTGGCCATTTAACCGCACTTACCGCGGACAGGTGGTTTGGTAAATGACTGAACGATGAGGATTTTTTAGAGTTCGGGTAAACAGTGAATCGGTTGAAGGGACCAAGATTCATAGATGAACTTTATTTTGTTGTTACTAATGCTGTACCTTATCTTGATTCAAGAGAGTAAGGGTATTAACAGCAGGAGTGTTACAATAAAAATACTGGGCTGTTCAGTTGATTCATCCCGGTATCTGTATAATTATGAAAACACCGCAATGGTGTTAGATATCCCCATTGCTATATCGTTGGTGAAATTTATACCATGTCGGTTGTGTCACATAAAGATACCACGAGCTTTACACTGGAGTTTTATCAATAATATACCAATAATTCAGATACTACACTTTAATTTATTAAGTTCCAAAGACGGAATTTAAACCCACGGCGAGGCAACAAATAAATAAATGACTTATAAATGACTTGGACAGCGAGCCCCCATCGCGATCAATTTACCTCGTGAATCTCTTAACTCAGTGACACGTCATCCCATTATCAAAAATGTATAATTTAAGAGTGTTAGCCCTGTCTCCGAACAAGGTGTCAGCCTTGTTCGTAATCAATCTGAACTTGTTAGGCAGTTTGTCAAATTCGTCCATTATCGTTCCGTAAATATCGGAATATATCCTCCACCTAATGGAAAATCACTCATAGGTAAATATGGGTGCGTTTGTATTACGCGGGTACGGAACAATACAGCGTGTTGTTTTATGACAGCGTGTCGAGTCATCCGACCAACCGTTTCTCTGTGCGGACTGCATGCGAATTTGGCGCAGAGGTAGTCTGATAACGGGAGTGAATCAAATGAGGTACAAATTAAACATATTATTTTATGTTTGTATGCGAAGGAATATAATTGAAGCGGGAATGAATTTTCAGATACATTTACGTCTTAAATAATAACAATTGATTGCACAATATGAACATATAGCGCATAACAATAAAAAACAAAAAAAATGCAGAGAAAAATTAAAATTACTCTTACTAGAAAAAAAAATTAACCGTAAAAAATGGGTTTTTAAGTGAAGACATTTCAGTTAAACACCATTTGATTTACCTACTATACCTCAACTCAAAACATTATTTATATTTTCGTAAATTACATTATATGGATTAAATGTGATCAAAATACAATATCTGTAATGGATGCATGTATTCACTGCACCATGGTAAAAGAACAATATAATTTGATCTTGCGTAACACCAATATTATAATAAGCACAATCGAGTCCAACAAAATAGTTGGAATAAATAAAAAGCATTTTTTTTATATTGTTTTCCTCATAAATCGGTTCACTTGATCAGTTTTATCTTACGCAAGTAACAAATTCAGAAGATGGTAGATTAGGGTGGAAAACTGTTATATATATTTTACCGAGTAGTACGCAAGTAACAAATTCAGAAGATGGTAGATTAGGGTTGAAAACTGTTATATATATATTACCGAATAGTACACAAGTAAACAAATTCAGAAGATGGTAGATTAGGGTGGAAAACTGTTATATACATTTTACCGAATAGTACGCAAGTAACAAATTCAGACGATGTTAGATTAGGGTTGAAAACTGTTATAGGCCCTTTATTTTTGACCGAATAGTACGCAAGTGACAAATTCAGACGATGATAGATTAGGGTTGAAAACTGTTATATATATTTTACCGAATAGTACGCAAGTAACAAATTCAGACGATGGTAGATTAGGGTTGAAAACTGTTATATATATTTTACCGAATAGTACGCAAGTAACAAATTCAGACGATGGTAGATTAGGGTTGAAAACTGTTATATATTTTACCGAATAGTACGCAAGTAACAAATTCAGAAGATGGTAGATTAGGGTTGAAAACTGTTATATATTTTACCGAATAGTACTAGAGTTGAGTATTCGGACTAGGCAAGCAAACTACGGTTCATTGGTTATTCAGTATCTCTCAATCTAAAGACATTTGTAAAGTCACATTCCCAACCTACGCGTATACACTCAAACTAGACAACTTAAAGCTGCATGACCTGAAGAACGGCACGGCATGACAATTCGTACCGCGTGCAGGGTAAACTGTGAAAATTTATTGGATTATTTGTTTTAAAATGTACATCCAACGGATAAAAACTGTTTAGTGACACGATTTTAATTTCAATTTCAAAAGCTAAAATCATATTATGCATGAATTAAAAGGCCTAAATACATGTACTTCGTGGAAAGAGAGAAAAAAAGTTGTATTCTGCGGGTAGATCTACTTATTTACTTTAAAGGGATAGTACATCATTCTTTTTGGTTTACATTTAATTTTAAACCTAAAGGGATTCCATACGATTCGAGTGTTGGAAAACATTGTACTCTAACTTGACAGATTTCAAAGGGAAATATTTCTCAGGACATAAATGACACTGATATCAAGGTTTTATCAAATGCCAGCTTTCAGATTCAAGTTGTTTATAAGTTGTTAGCCTAACATTCCCAATAATGTAGTATGGATTTTTCACAGAGATTTTAACAAAGTGGACGATCCCTTTAAGTTGTGTCTAGCGTTTCTTTCCACTCTGCTGGTTCGATCACCTTTGTCAGATAGGAAATAGGATGGTTTTATACAATGATTACCATATAGAGAGCTGAATCTGTGTGCACGGTCGGCTAGCTTCCAAATTACCCCGTTTTGTGACACATTTCCCGCCAAAAACCTCTCCTCTATATCGCTTAGATTTACTGTCAAGTTGCATCTTGTGAAGTCAAGTCAGTGTGTCAAAATGAGATAGAGTTTATTTCGATTCGATAAAAAGTACGGTCAGTAAAAGTACAGTCAAATGAAGTAGACAGAATCCGTGAAAGAGGAGGGGAAAAACCACACACACACAAAACAAAACCACACTATAGGCAACAGAATTGCAATTTTGCGATAGTGTGTTTCGAATTCCATACCAAATGGTTGGTTTTCAATTTTCATTAGCCAAAGCGACAACTTTACAACACGTTCGGGTATACAGTCGTTGTGCGTGTTGTTAGTTAGTATTAAAAACAGCAGTTTAAGTTAAATTAAATGGATTCCATTAGTGAAAAACAATAAAGTGGTTTTGGCAACTTTACTTAAAAGAACTTCTCCATTTCGCTGTCATTAAGCACTGCACTTTGTTCATTCAACAAATTATGGGAAAAGGCAGCTTTTCTTTCTTGTACTGTGAATCACTATTACAATATAAATCCAGTAGCCAAATGTATGGATGGCGACACATAGATGATGCATTGTTTGTTGGGGGTTTTGGGGGTGTTTGTTTGTTTGTTTGTTTGGGTGTTTGGGGGGGAGGGGGTTATTTAGACACACGAGGTTTCCAAAAATTTCCTTTTTCAGAAACTCACCTTATGTAAACTTATCTTCAGATCTTGTTGGAATACTTTGTGTGTATTTCAAGAGTATTTAACGAACTTGCAGTTTGGGGATTATTTTCTTCCTTTCTTTCTTTCTTGTTTTCTTGATTAAGTTATTTTGTATTTTTAATTTGGATGTGTATGCCTGTGCAAACATTTTTCGAGCTCCGATTGTTTTTCAGCATTTTTCTTCATTTTATATCATTTAGATCTATGAAACCAAACCGAGGTTGGAAGATGACTATAGTCTGGTCTCGTTTTTGTCTAATTATTTGTAGTATAAACCCGTATGGTTTAAAAGGAATTCAGACCATCTTTTCCCCCAATAACAATCTTTAACTCTGATATTGAATTTACTACAAATTTAAAACGTTGTAATTTGAATTGAAGAACACAGTGGATGAACAAAAACAAGGGTGCGTTATGAATGATGTAACATTCACAAATTAATCATAATACATTATTCTTGTAATAGATGAGCAAACATCTTCACTTTATATAGGATTTGAGGCATCGCATGGTGAGGTATCAATATATGTTTGGTTTGCGGTAACACCATGTGTATATCTACTTGCTAGGTAGATTTTGTTCTTTGAGAACTTGTCTTGCTTATTATTCTACTGCCGCAGAGTAGAACATTTTCGGAATTCGAATATTCTTCACTTTAAACTCTCCCGATGAAAGACGTCTTCTTCACGATGTTTAAGCTAAGATAGAAGTCTTGCTTTAAACTTGTTTCTCTCTGTCTGAGACCCTTGCTGGATCGCTGAGAACTCCAGTGTGTTGACAGCAATCTAAATTGACTCGCTTGTCTCTCAAGCTTGTAGGTCTGCAATCCAAGCAAGGGATCACAGACTCCCGAAGATTGGGGGGGGGAATCTAAAAGTGACCAGGCAGAAAGATTTGCTCCCCAACGGCACCACAGGGGGTAATTTTCCCTTTCTTAAAAATAAAAAATCACATTTAATTGTATTGCCTGTATTCTTGATTTTCCAAGGAAATTGGTGAAAAGAAAGGGAGGACACTTCCGGCATGTGCCAAAGATGAATATTTTTTTAATTATTGTGATTTGAAAGAGAATGTCAGATAATTCGAAGTAGGGGCCTAATTTGATTAATTAACTACTTGTGGTTTTAGAACCAACACTAGAAAGGTCCTTAAAAAAACGGACTTTTTCAGTTTTGAATTCTCATCATATCCCCGGTAAATTGTGACCCGGACACATCAAATATACTCCTTTATGTGGACCATGAAAACATAGTCAGGACCCCCGTAGAACTGTCATGTACACAATGGTTAAGAAAGACCAGTATGGTACCATATATCACGGATTAAACCACGTTTAAAATAGTAAATCAGTGAAGGCAAGATGCACGATTAAAGGAACATTACAGAATTGGTTTTTGCTAACAAAACAGTTGCTGGCAGTGTAAGCACTTTATATAATCCACCATATACATAAACTGACAAACCTGTAGAAGTTTAAGATCGATCGGCCATCTGTGGGTCACGAGAAAATAGTGAAAAACCGATTACACATTTGCATGTGTTATGCATGAATAAAACTCTCATGAGCGATAAACTCCAATCGGAAATTAGTTTTATTTATTTATCATCAAATATGGCATTTCTAGGGATACTTTCTACTATCATCATCATCCGTGTAAGTTTTATGTAATTCTGTGATCTTAAAGAAAATTTTAATTACCAGTTCTGTAACGTTCCTTTAATAATTAACACGTCATCAAGTTCAATATCTGATGTGAGTAAAATAGGCCAAGTCTGATGGTGGCTACGGCTACAGCTACGGCTAGATTGAGCAAGACCCGTAGCAACAGTCGTAGCCGTATATAGCTTTAGCCGCCAATTCCGATACGGCCATACACTCAACTTAGCCAGTATGAATAATAACTAACCTACTATTTCTTTCTTTTTCATTTAATGCTACTGTGAAGATCGAATCGTTTCATTGGCCGAACATCATGTTTAAAATAGACAAGTGTTATGCTGAAAATGGGGTCACATGAAACCGTTATGAGAGGCGAGAAGCAGCGTGTTTGACGTTAACAATTCCGTCGTTCTGATTGGTTCAAAATATTCTGAGTCGTACGTCCAGTTGTTATGTAATGGCAACATTCATTTGGTAACTTTTTCCCATTTACAGTCCATGTTCATTTAATTTTAGATTTATCTGAAATGATAACCACAATGGTGGCATAATGTGTATACAATTTAGTAGGGGAGATGCCCTTAGCTTTCGATCCAAACCGGAACTTCGTCAGAGGCATA
The DNA here is from genome assembly GCA_021014325.1 of Plazaster borealis. Taxonomy (NCBI): domain Eukaryota; kingdom Metazoa; phylum Echinodermata; class Asteroidea; order Forcipulatida; family Labidiasteridae; genus Plazaster; species Plazaster borealis. The sequence continues at coordinate 735,762 of CM037459.1, forward strand.
AACAAACACAATGTATAGAGATGTGTGAACTTCCAAGCTATAGCAGTCCACAGTCGCAGTCAAGAGCCAACAAATGTATCAGATGAGTTACTTAACACCGACACAGCGCATTAGTTCTTCCTGTGGAACCTCACACCTTCCAAGAATAGAAGAGTTTCTTTACAGTACCGTCTTACCTGTCATTAAAACGATACAGGAAATGTCTCGTCTGCACTAATCATTAGGTTACAAACAAGACACATTTTTCTCCTTTTTGACAGCGCGTAAGTGACAGACAGTTGACGACGCTACAACTCTACACGACACTATGGGTCAATTTTTGTTATTTGGCCAACCATATCTCAATGGCTATCATCTATAGTCTCTTTTGTTTCTACACCTGATGCCCTGGGGCGAATATGCAATAACTGACACGTTCTTAATTATTGAGATCCCGTGGGCCAATTCTTTCCTCCCAACAACAGGCAACCCATACTTTTTAAAGGGTTCAGGTTTAAAAGGGTTTTGTTTTATTTGCCTTACCCCCCCCCCTTTATTTTAGGCGATAATAATTGGGAGACCCAAATTGCCTGTAGTGTAGTGAGATTTAAATGTCTGACGTACGACCCTATGTAAGATTTTGAAATGATTTTCCAACTCTGGACGTAGGAGGGCGCCTTCTTTTTGAGGTCATGTTATCGAGGCCTGAGATTAACTTTGTTTTATTTTGTTTACTGTTACTAATTAATTAATGAGGTAAAACAAGATTTAGTAACAGCTCACAAGACTCTAGAAGCTCAGAGCCAATGGTAAATTCAACTAATGTGATGTAGTCTAAAGTGTGTGCATGAATATTCATAGCCTTTTTCCATTAATTTAAATGCAATGAGTTGCTCAACGGGGCATTCTGAAATTGTCAATTAAACAGGTAACCAGCACGGATTAACGGGTTGGCATTTATGTGAATGATAAATAATTCATATTGCTGTGAGGCTTTAACGATTTGAAAACTCAAGGATATAAAAATTATGCATTTCTTTGTACGGATCAGTGGTTTTTCCCTTCTTCTTCTTCGTCTTCTTCTTCTTCTTCTTCATTCGAAAGAACGAAAAAAGAAGTAGAGGTGGATCTAAGAAGAATCGTGCAGAAAAAATCTCGCCCTTAGAAATAGTAAATAAAAAAGTTTCGAAAAATAAAACCAAACGATTCGAAACGTTAAGATATAACTGGCACCTGGTTTTTCCCAAAACCCCTTCTCCGCAGGGGAAATATTAAAGACAGATATAATCCGAAAGATGTAGCTTACATTTCTTTACATATTTATACAAAGTCTCAAATCTTTCAAGAAATGTCTCACAAGCTCAATGACTAGCCATTCTCTACATACCGCAGTGCCTCGGGATTATGAAAATGTGACGAAAAAAACCCAAGAGCTTTGCTTTTGAAAATGCAACCGAGGCGATAAAAGGTCTGTCGGTTCAGCCATTGCTGTAATTCACCAAGTGATTGAACAATCGAATATTAAATTAGAGCAATTCCACGCTATGGGAAGTAAATATTTACAAATTGTCAATCAAGATGTGAGAGTCTTTTTCTTGTGCGTACTCTCTGAAGACCCCCGGGTCAGAATTGACCCCGATACCTAGTACCAGGAGACATGACCCATTTTGGGGTCAGGCTGACCAAAAAACTGATTAAAAATCGGGATTTTGACTTTGGGATTCTGCGTTCGTTTAACACAGTTGAGGAGTCAGTTTAACACAAATTCTGGGTCATACTGACCCAGAAATTGGTCTGACCCCTCTTCGACCCGGAACCCGGGTCAATTCTGAACACGGGTTTTTTAGAGTGTATCTAAATAATTAATAGTACACTCTCCAAGGTCAGAATTGACACGGATTCGGAGTCCACTGCAGGTCATTGTTTACCCGCTTGCGATTTTTGTTTTTCCTACGAACTTTTTGTACCCCCATACGGCGAACTGTGTACAAACTTCTTTTAATAGCGCGCTCTTTTGAATCATCCTCCTCTAGCCCATGTTGATTTCCCGTATGGGGACAAAAAGTTTTTAGGAAAAAAATCCTGCCCAGTGGACACAGGTCCGGGTTAATTCTGAGCCGGAGGTTTTCAGAGTGAAGTTAAAAAGTTGTGTTTAACCTGCAAAATACTCATTTAGTTATTATTAAAGGCAAAGTACACCTTTGGGGTTTTTAGCCGTTCGTTTCAATCCTAAATAAATGTATGTACAATAAAACTAACCTGTGAAAATTTCATTTCAAAAGGTGGTAACGTTTTTGAGATATCGCTGAAAATCTGGAGCGGTTATGTCCACGCAGGAAGAATAATCCGTAATTGGAATACACAATCTGAGAAACGTTACACGCTTGAGACGTTTCTCAGATTGACATTTTGTTGAATCCCTCTCTCTAAAACAAAATTCCTTAGAAGGGAATCGTTTCTCAAAATGTTCTACATTATCAACAGCTGCAGTGCTTCTTACCATGGTCATTGATTTTCAGAGTAATTACCCTTTAAAATTAAATTTATATGTTAAAGGCACTGAACACGTTTGGAAATTGTCAAAGACCAGTGTTCTCACTTGGTGTATCCCAACATATGCATAAAATATCAAGCCTGTGAAAATTTGGGCTCATCATCGAAGTTGCAAGAAAATGATGAAAGAAAATACACCCTTGATGTACAAACTTGTGTGCTTTCAGTTAGGAATAATACTTCTTGCAAGAGGTTTTTATTATTTTAGTGAGAAATTACCTCTTTCTCAAAAACTACGTTACTTCAGAGGGAGTCGTTTCCTACAATGTTTTATACTATCAACAGCTCTCCGTTGCTTGTTACCAAGTAAGTTTTTATGCTAATATTTGTTTTGAGTCATTACCAAACGTGTACGATACCTTTAAAACATTACTGGGTATTAAAATAAGATAAAATGAAATTGTGATTTGAATCTACCAGAAAAATCAGATTGCGCAATCCTCGTGTAATAGAACAATCGCACACATTAAAAAGCGCAAGATTCTTTCATTCAAAATATTAAAGCAATGTAGTTAAAGGGTCTGTATACACCTGGTAATGACTTTGAAAATTAATGGCAATAAAAATTTACTTGGTAGAAGTACAGCAGCTTTGGGTAGTATAATGCATTTTTATTTAAACTTTTCACTTCGAAGTAGGCCCTACTGCGGTTATGAAAAAAATATCACTTTTTATCCCCAAAAATTTGAATCTGAGAAGCGTTACTGACAGAAACGTTTCTCAGATTGTGTATTCCAATTGCAGATTATTCTTCCTGCGTGGGCATAACCGCTCCAGATTTTCGGCAATATTTCAAAAACGCTACCACCTTTTGAAATGAAATTTTTAACAGGTTAGGTTATGGTGTATATCTACAACTAGGATTGAAGCAAACAGTGGGTTCCAATTGCCAAACGTATACAACCCCTTTAAAGGCATCGTACACGTTTGGTAATTGTCAAAGACCAGTGTTCTCATTTGGTGTATCCCAACATATGCATTAAATAACAAGCCTGTGAAAATTTGGGCTCAATTGGTCATCGAAGTTGCAAGAAAATGGTGAAAGAAAATACACCCTTGTTGTACAAATTTGTGTGCTTTCAGTTAGGAATAATACTTCTTGCAAGAAGTTTTTTATTATTTTAGTGAGAAATTACCTCTTTCTCAAATACTACGTTACTTCAGAGGGAGTCGTTTCTCACAATGTTTTATACTATCAACAGCTCTCTGTTGCTCGTTACCAAGTCAGTTTTTATGCTAATATATATTTTGAGTAATTACCAAACGTGTACAGTGCCTTTAAGAACATGGTGGTTCCCAAAATACGCGCGATACTTTCCCGCTTCTACTCTTATGCTTTTATTCTCCAGCGCTCCCACAACCACACATGTTATTTTCTGCAGGCAAAAAGAAAGCCCGTCTTAAATTTCGTCCGAAAAAAAATTAAACAAATATTATTTCGCTTGCCGGCAAGAAGACGTGTATTGACCGAGTGTCTTGCTTGGCAATTTAGTTACAATACAAGCATGGGGGAAAAAAATCTATACATCTAATAAATGACAACAGGGATTCTCAAACAAAGCCATGGATGTGAGACTGGATAAATTAATATACAATCAATTTAGGAATAACAATAAAGGAAATGCTGAGGCAGTTTAACATAATAAAGTGCTGAATAATAGCAAATCCATAGGTTTAAAAATTATTTGAAATCCTGAGCTAGCCTCAGTCTTTTTAAAGGACGGATGAATACTGTTCTCTTAAATTTAAATTGATATGTGCCGTTCGACCGAGTGTGGCGCATTAAGTCCTGTTGTATTTTGCTTGGTATCTTGAAAACTCGTGTAGAGGTGAACATCAAAGCAATAAAGCCAGGTGCCTGTGCGTTATTGTAGCACTTTTTTTCTAGACGCCGTTGCAAGTGAAGACCATCTGCTTTTTAGAAATATTTTCATTAAAATCCACAGTCAATTTCCTGGTTTTTCTTCCGTCACAGGGATTTGTCCAATGGGTATATGTTGCTGGATATTGTAGTATGCAGAGTAAAGTGCGCATTCTACCTGTGGCTCGCAAACCGCCCGGTTCCAGCAATTTCCGAAGGTAGGAAATGTGAAACTGGTATAACTGACAGCTTGAGGGTGCCTACATCACGACAACAGAAAAAAGACCCCCTCGGTTTCGACTCAGATTTTATACTTTGTTTAAGTCAGACGCCTTAATGCCTTATGAAGCATCAATGCTTGAAGCAACACCACAAACAACAAAAAAGGCCCTCGTCTTTTCTCATTTAGACTGTACCTTTTATTGCCTGTTTCGCGCCCGAAGCAGGCAGGGCGGAAATTTCCTTGGAAGAGACAGAAGAATATCGAGATTTCTTCCCATGCACGACGAAGGATAAAACCTTTAAATCTAACCTACGTTCAGTGGTGTGATTTTTTTCCAGCGAACTGGTTTGCCAGAAGGAGTTGTGCATTAATACAAAAGATTCATAGGCACAGATGTATCGAGGGCTGAAGCAGAATTTCGAAATCTTGAATTAAATCTGGTGGAAGCTGGATGTCAGGTATACTAATTCAAGACAAACGAGGCGTTAGTTTTGGCAGTTCCTCCTTGCATACAAACAAATTCAAGAAATTCGTGCAAAAAGTGCGCCAACAGAATGTAAATCTGCCTAATGCTCTCCGTCGAGACATTTGTCTTTGTTTTCCATAATTATAAATGGATTTTGTTTTTAGGGTTGTACCTCTGGTGAAGGTTTGGTTTGAATCGGAAGCTAAGGCCATCCGATTTAATTTAACTGTTAAATGCAACTAATATATTTTTCTTTTATCTGAAGGAGTATCTTTTTTAAAGACAAACAAACCCTGAACGGTTTAAATGAGAAAACCCTGAACTTTCTAGGTTTTACTTTCACTGCGATTTCATACTTTGTTCATGTATATTCCGGGTCCGAAATGACCCGGATCCGGGCCTGACCCATTTCTATTTCAGGATGACCCGGAATCTGAAACAATATGACCCAGGAATGGGTCGACCTGACGCAGAATCCGAGTTAAAAACCCATTTTATAACCACTGCCCGGGTCAGCCAGGCCCCCTGAGACCCGGAATCCGGGTCAACTATGACCCGGAAGTTTTCGAGTGTGTCATCACAAATAATGAACTAAGCCCAATTCTATAAAGCTGCTTAAGATGGTGCTGAACAATCATCTGCTAAGCAAATATACGCAGGAAACCAGTTGCGAAATGGTACATAATGACATTGTATTTGGGCTGGTAACCTTTTTTTCTGGTTAATGTTTTTTTTTTTTGCTGATGCACTCCTCTGAAATCAGGCCCTGGTCGAAAGAAGGACAAGGCTAATTCCTGTACGAATTTCTATAGAAAGTTACATTTATCATACTTTTTATATCACAAAAAATAAAGAACTGAGGTAAACAGAGGTTGGAGGTCCCCTTGGTGTTGAAGAAGACGAAGCCCTTAAACAGCATCTACAGCCTAGCTACAAGACCGCAACTCAAGAACCAGAGTGAAGGGCCTGGATCACCCCCTTGGTGTTGAAGAAGACAAAGCCCTTAACAGCATCTACAGCCTAGCTACAAGACCGCAACTCAAGAACCAGGGTGAAGGGCCTGGATCACCCCCTTGGTGTTGAAGAAGACGAAGCCCTTAAACAGCATCTACAGACTAGCTACAAGACCACAACTCAAGAACCAGAGTGAAGGGCCTGGATCACCCCCTTGGTGTTGAAGAAGACAAAGCCCTTAACAGCATCTACAGCCTAGCTACAAGACCGCAACTCAAGAACCAGGGTGAAGGGCCTGGATCACCCCCTTGGTGTTGAAGAAGACGAAGCCCTTAAACAGCATCTACAGACTAGCTACAAGACCACAACTCAAGAACCAGAGTGAAGGGCCTGGATCACCCCCTTGGTGTTGAAGAAGACGAAGCCCTTAACAGCATCGACAGACTATCTACAAGACCGCAACTCAAGAACCAGGGTGAAGGGCCTGGATCACCCCCTTGGTGTTGAAGAAGACGAAGCCCTTAAACAGCATCGACAGACTAGCTACAAGACCGCAACTCAAGAACCAGGGTGAAGGGCCTGGATCACCCTCTTGGTGTTGAAGAAGACGAAGCCCTTAACAGCATCGACAGACTATCTACAAGACCGCAACTCAAGAACCAGGGTGAAGGGCCTGGATCACCCCCTTGGTGTTGAAGAAGACGAAGCCCTTAAACAGCATCTACAGACTAGCTACAAGACCACAACTCAAGAACCAGAGTGAAGGGCCTGGATCACCCCCTTGGTGTTGAAGAAGACGAAGCCCTTAAACAGCATCGACAGACTATCTACAAGACCACAACTCAAGAACCAGGGTGAAGGGCCTGGATCACCCCCCTTGGTGTTGAAGAAGACGAAGCCCTTAAACAGCATCGACAGACTATCTACAAGACCGCAACTCAAGAACCAGGGTGAAGGGCCTGGATCACCCCCTTGGTGTTGAAGAAGACGAAGCCCTTAACAGCATCTACAGACTAGCTACAAGACCACAACTCAAGAACCAGAGTGAAGGGCCTGGATCACCCCCTTGGTGTTGAAGAAGACGAAGCCCTTAAACAGCATCGACAGACTATCTACAAGACCACAACTCAAGAACCAGAGTGAAGGGCCTGGATCACCCCCTTGGTGTTGAAGAAGACGAAGCCCTTAAACAGCATCTACAGCCTAGCTACAAGACCACAACTCAAGAACCAGAGTGAAGGGCCTGGATCACCCCCTTGGTGTTGAAGAAGACGAAGCCCTTAACAGCATCTACAGACTAGCTACAAGACCGCAACTCAAGAACCAGAGTGAAGGGCCTGGATCACCCCCTTGGTGTTGAAGAAGACGAAGCCCTTAAACAGCATCTACAGCCTAGCTACAAGACCGCAACTCAAGAACCAGAGTGAAGGGCCTGGATCACCCCCTTGGTGTTGAAGAAGACGAAGCCCTTAAACAGCATCGACAGACTAGCTACAAGACCACAACTCAAGAACCAGAGTGAAGGGCCTGGATCACCCCCTTGGTGTTGAAGAAGACGAAGCCCTTAACAGCATCGACAGACTAGCTACAAGACCACAACTCAAGAACCAGAGTGAAGGGCCTGGATCACCCCCTTGGTGTTGAAGAAGACGAAGCCCTTAAACAGCATCGACAGACTAGCTACAAGACCACAACTCAAGAACCAGAGTGAAGGGCCTGGATCACCCCCTTGGTGTTGAAGAAGACGAAGCCCTTAACAGCATCTACAGACTAGCTACAAGACCACAACTCAAGAACCAGAGTGAAGGGCCTGGATCACCCCCTTGGTGTTGAAGAAGACGAAGCCCTTAACAGCATCTACAGACTAGCTACAAGACCACAACTCAAGAACCAGAGTGAAGGGCCTGGATCACCCCCTTGGTGTTGAAGAAGACGAAGCCCTTAAACAGCATCTACAGACTAGCTACAAGACCGCAACTCAAGAACCAGAGTGAAGGGCCTGGATCACCCCCTTGGTGTTGAAGAAGACGAAGCCCTTAACAGCATCGACAGACTATCTACAAGACCACAACTCAAGAACCAGAGTGAAGGGCCTGGATCACCCCCTTGGTGTTGAAGAAGACGAAGCCCTTAAACAGCATCTACAGACTAGCTACAAGACCGCAACTCAAGAACCAGGGTGAAGGGCCTGGATCACCCCCTTGGTGTTGAAGAAGACGAAGCCCTTAACAGCATCGACAGACTATCTACAAGACCACAACTCAAGAACCAGAGTGAAGGGCCTGGATCACCCCCTTGGTGTTGAAGAAGACGAAGCCCTTAAACAGCATCTACAGACTAGCTACAAGACCACAACTCAAGAACCAGAGTGAAGGGCCTGGATCACCCCCTTGGTGTTGAAGAAGACGAAGCCCTTAACAGCATCTACAGACTAGCTACAAGACCACAACTCAAGAACCAGAGTGAAGGGCCTGGATCACCCCCTTGGTGTTGAAGAAGACGAAGCCCTTAAACAGCATCTACAGACTAGCTACAAGACCACAACTCAAGAACCAGAGTGAAGGGCCTGGATCACCCCCTTGGTGTTGAAGAAGACGAAGCCCTTAAACAGCATCTACAGACTAGCTACAAGACCGCAACTCAAGAACCAGGGTTAAGGGCCTGGATCACCCCCTTGGTCTAGAGGATGAAACCACCCTCATCTCATGACACTCATTGGTGTTACGTTTCAGAGGATTTCTAGACCCTCCTCATCATACAAAAGAAACCTTGAGGCACAATAATAAGGCACAATTCATTCCCCCTTGATGGTCACATATATACTTCTTTCAGTATTTTTGAGGCAGGGGAGGAACATTGTGATATCGGAAGCAATCTGTCCAGAGAGATCAAAGTTCTATAAACGACAAATATTCCATGATTGATGCTTTATCCCGCCTCAAGCAGTAAACAAAATGAAACTTGTGTCTCAGACACAAAACTATCTGCATGGAAACCTAAACGAAATTGGACTTGACAACAAACGTGCACGACAACTGAATCATCAAACCAAAAATGGAACAAAATGTGACTTGACTGCTTGGAATTTGCCTATGAAAGAATCTGATATAGTCGGAAAGTGATGTTGCCAAGCATGCGAAGAGGGTGATCTAAATCGCTTAGGCTGTAGCAGTGAATCGACGGACGCCCACTTATTAAGACCGTCTGGACAGTTAAAGGAGTAGCGAAATATAACAACTGAATTTCCATATCATTAAATGAGTATTCTAAATACTTACTTTGTCATCCAATTACCATGAGATATAATTTGTCTTAGATGCTTCCATCTTTTTATCAAAACCCAGAACATTATCACCCCGTTTTATACGGATAATAAGACACGTCCGTTTATATTATTTTGGCCAAATGAAGATCCTCCCAGCTTCTCAAGTAAAAAAAAAAACTCCTTCAGTAAAATCGATCCGAGACTTAAGTTGAAATGTATCCAACAATATTTAAAAATCAGTAATTAGGCAATGTCACGAGTAGTTTTTTGTGTATGCTTTTTTGGTGATGTTTTCGCGCCGTCCAATTCAATATTTATTTTAAACTTTATGTAATCTTTGAAGTGTGTTTTTTTGTAATTAATAATGATATATTATTTTTAAAAAGTATGTATATATTATATACAAATGGTATAATATATATTATACTATAAAGACTATCTTTAACATTGTTGATTATGGCAAACTGCTGCTGAGGGCAGAGGCACAATCGTATGACCTTTGTCGTTGGATTAAGATAATACATCAAACATTAATAGACAAGCAACCTGTGAAACGGCTACCGTTATTAAATTGAGTTGCATTAAAGTGAAGGTATACGTTTGGTAATCACTTTTAAAATTAATGGCAATAAAAACCTACTTGGTTAGAAGTACAGCAGTTAGTATAAAGCATATTGAGAAACATTTCACTTCGAAGTAATGTGGTTATGGAAAAAGATATCAATTTTTATCCCCAAAAATTTGAATCTGAGAAGCGTTACTGCAGTAAGGTTTCTCAGATTGTGTATTTCAATTGAAGATTACTCTTCCTGCGTGGACATAACCGCTCCAGATGTTCGGCGATATCTCAAAAACGCGATCCCCCTTTGAAATGAAATGTTCACATGTTAGTTTTATTGTATATCTACATTATATATAGGATTAAACCAATCGAATGGTTCCAAAAACCAAAGGTATACTTTCCCTTTAAAGACTAAATACGTTTGCCATCACCCAAGCGTGGAATTCACCTTCATTATACGGTGCAGACTTAACGTTGTTTTGTCCGTACAGCTATGCGTGACCAAACAGAGGTTGAAGGGGAAAATAGTCTGGGCCCCTTTATATATACGTACAATCAGTATTTGATATTACCGTTGTACATTGGGAACATGACAAACATGGTGGCAGCACGAAAGGGCGTTTGCCTCAGTTGCAAAAAGCATATGTATAAGAAGAATTAACTGCCTACGAAATACTTGCTGCGCAAAAATTGAAGCAGACGAAAACAATGTAGACACTGCTTTTGGCTCATGGAAATGATGTGACTGTCACAGCCGTAGAATGGGCCCCAGGTTGCAAGTAATTTCACTGCACACTGCAATAAATGGATATAATCTTTTGTGGAGTGCAGCAAATTTAATTTTCAACAATTCCCTGAGGTTTGGATTGCTGACGATAACATCTGAAAGGCTCCATGCCCAAGGACAGTTTAAGAAGAATATCCTTAAAATAAATCTTCTTGTTCTGATCTTGCAGAGATGCTCTCCACCATTGGGACTCATTTTCAACCCGAATCAATATGCTTAACCTTGCAATTATGCAAAAGTTAGCAAAGCAATCGAGAACAAATCAAAATAAATGTTACATTCGATTGGAGCATGATAAACAAAATGTCAAAGTTATTACAGCAGTTTAGTTTTTGAATTGATTCATAAGAAATTAAGATTAAACTGAAGGTTATCTCTGCACGGAAGATGTACCAACAATTTAAAGGTGTAAAACATCATTTGTTTTTTGGAAGAGTCAACTAGGCCTAATTTATATCTTAGCCAACCAGTGGAAATGTCATAAAATCAGTTTGAACATCTTTTCGAGAAATTACTGCACGAAGATTCGTTGTTTTTGTCAGAAACGCGTTGTGTGTGCTAATTTTGATTTGACAGATCGAAATATAGAATCGAGTTTTTGGGGTTGTCATCTCTAAGTATTTCAGACGGAAATATTTCTCAGGAGATTGGATCTGAAATCTTCCAGATTAAACAATCGTCACAAACATGTACCATATCTTTAACTATTGAATGTTAGTTTATCAAATTGATTTTTGTGGGGACTTCCAACAAACACGATTTAATCCCGCCAAAAGCATACACAAAAAATCTACAGACTACAGACTAATGAAAACGAAAAAGGTGATATCCATAGTCTAAAAAGATTTTTTTTATTTCAAATGTACTGACTGAATATAACTGCTTGGAGTTCAAGTGTTATCAATAATCAGTTATAGTACAAGACGTTTGAATCCTATAAAAAAAGTTTTAATTCTAATTATTTTAAACTAAAAGTTTTTAAATCAACAAAACCACAACTTTGGTGTATTAATATATGCAAACCCATCAACCAATTGATCTGGAAATGTTTAAACTTCCCTTCACTAAATTACATTGAGAAAATGGCGTTGAATTAAACGCACAAAAACAGACCAGAATTGTTGTTGCATGCGATTAATTTTAAAAGAAATTGGAAATGACATATCAACTTAATTTTGAGTCACCAATGTCATTTTGTATACCCAAAACCAAAAATATCAGTTTCTTATAAATTGCTTTCAATTTGGGCACATGTTTCTTAAATTAAAAACCAATAAGATTGTCTCCCAAGCAAACTTAATATGTCATGTTTGATTACAGTGACTAGCAATATAGGCCTAGAGCATGAATATACCTTCCGGGGAAGTATAGATAATCTGAAATGTCATGTAGCGATTTCTTTCTTTCTAATATACCTGAGATATTTCAGAATAGAATGCAAGCCTTTCCATCTTCCCTCTATAAACATCACTATTTCAAGTAATTGAATAGCACTCAAAACTAGGGCTATAGAGTATTTCATAACACCTTGAAAAATTAATATCCCACTGTTACCCAAAATCAATTAGGTATAGAAAAACTAATCGAGTTGACTCATTTCTTTTCTGAATAAAATTCAGGTCATTGACAAAAGAGTTTTGTGGTAACTCAGTTTGAAAAACGGGATGACTGTTTAATTTATTCAAGAAGGGTGTGTTTCATGAAAATACAGTTTTATTCTGATATTGCATATTTGTTGTTGTCTTATTCAGTCAGTTAATTATTGACGAGAATTCGTAAAACAATTGAAGTTACTGCACGGTGGCGTTTTACAAACAAACTGGTTGATGATTTATGAATAAGTTGGAATCCTGTCTCCGTGTGTACACGACTACCACGAGGATGCAAAAACAACAGGGTTTTTGTAAAAAGGTAACCAACAAACAAATTTTAATACTTAAAAACTATTAATAAATTCTACACAATTTCATGTTAAACCATACCATAAAAATTTGATGTGTATTTGTAGAATAAAAGAACGAACATTTTAAATGACTTTCAATAATGCAACATGTTTACAGTAATTAAAACTAACCTGTCAACCTATAAAAACTCATTGGTAGTTGATACTGTTGCCTGGAAACATTGTTTTAATTTAATAATAATGCAGCCTTTCAACCCGATGTAATAGGCCTATCAATGAACTCATTTCGTTTTCAATGGTTCTTAAAGGCATCAGAATCATAAAAAAATGTTAAATGATAAATTTTGTTCAGTTCAGGGAAATTGTAAAATAATCTTCCAATTTATCCTGAATTTGCTTCTTCTTTTTTAATTGGCTTTTTACAAAAGCGTTTGTTTCAATGTTAAAAGGAGTTGTTATTTTCTTAAATATGACTAAACTATTTGACAGTTGATTGTTATTATGATTAATCTCACTGACCCCTGACCCCCATCCACCCCTAAAAGAAAAGAAAACACTGTTTAAATTCGTTTTCTTTTATATATCAAAAATGTGAACAATTTACGTTTTGTAGTGTAAACTTCTTTATGATTTCTTTTGCATGTGATGAAAAAAAAAACAATAACCCAGTTTCAACTTCCATGTAATTGGAATGTTTGATAAGCTAGTTAAGACTTGTTTATTTAACACAGTGTGATACCCTAATAATTATTGTATGTTATTCAGTTGATGGTCGTTTCCCAAAGGTTACCTCTTTTAAGTGATGTAAATGATCTTTGACTTTGGGGAAACTAAGGCAAATCACTGAAATAAACTCAAGGCTTTTAGTTTGAACATCGCCTGTTTCTCACCGGTCTAGACCAACATTCTCTTTTTCCCCCTCTCAGTCTTTAGAGATCTGTCCTTGGGCTGTCTACGTCAGCGATTAAAAGCACCCGGGAAAGCTTAGAATTGAATTTACCTTCGTTGTGGGTGACTGCAGGGACAAAAAAAGAAGAGAAGATTGACAAAAGATGATGTTATAAGTAGATGTGATGAGAACCATCGCTCTCATCATAAAAAGCAGCTCTAAAAATACAACCTTCTGCAGACATGTTTTTAAAGGTACGGTACAAAAACCATCCTCGGAATATTCACACCGTCTTGATTTCAAACACATCTTAAATAAAATGGTACATCGCCAGTTTTGGGAGAAGCTTTGCTCACTGAGGGTGAATCGTATCATCTAGAATCATCTACTTTTCTTCAAGAATATATATCTAAAGGGATGGAGCAATAATGTATTTTATTGATATAAAGGGGTACATACAAACCGTCTAATTTTCGATGAAAATACATGTATCTTAAAAAAGATATTTTTACCGGGGGAAGATTTATTCAAATTACCCAGTTTTCACAGAAACATGTTTTTAAAGTACAACAGTGGATTTTGAAAGACCCGGTGTATTCATTTAATTCATCTCGTTTGGTAAACACAGCTATGCCCCGAATCAACACTTATGGAAAAACACGCTCAGTTTGTTTTTTTAGGAAACAAATTATAACAAAAGCGACTATTTTGGACTAAGAAAAAACAGATTTGATCGACTATCTATAACAATTTTCTTTAAAAAAACAAATCTCAGTAAATGTTTTTATGAAGATTAAACTATTTATTTATTTCTTATTTACCCTGGGGAAACCTCTCAGTGAAACACTGTTTTTCAGAGGTGCCCAGCAACTACATACACATTAAAATTTTTAAAATGTATTATAAATGTAAAAATATATTTAACTATGCACACAACTTGTTTTCCTGATATTCATACAGAAATCTCATGATCAGCTTTTAATTCACATGTTTCAATCTTGCTTGAGGGGAATCATTTCTAACTCTATCCAATGGTCTTGAATTTCATGAGATGGTAACATTGTTGATGTTTGATTACGTTTCAATGCAGAGGGGAAGTAAAAATAGTCATTGTACACCAACACGTACGGTTGGTTACAGTCTGAGTACAGACAGAAACACTAGTCACGTACTTGGAGTGAAGGAAGGTCAAAACCACAACAAAGGCTATGTATTAACATACAGGTATGTTGTCACCTTTGTCTGGTTTCCTATGCACCCAGGGACAAGCTATAGTTGTCATTTTACACAAGGGACCAGACTAGCCTTAGAGTCGTTGCATGGAGTTAAATAGAATACACTCAAGTTGATGTGAACAAGATTTACAGAGAAGACCAGGTGACTGACACGGGGGGGGGTAGCTCAGACAATGGAGTCGCCAAATTTAATTGAAAATGTTACATGTCGAAACAGCTCACTTACAAAAGTTTCAAATTAAGTTTCAACAGACAGATAAAATATCAAAGTAGACAAACATTGAGTCCACCAGACACCCGGGCATGCCCTTTAGCTAAATAATCACCCCCCCCCCCCCAAGGAAATGTGCTAACTACTTCTCTGTCCGAACCTATTTTCCATCAACAAAATTGAGATAACGTTTTTTTAAATGTCA
Source organism: Plazaster borealis (assembly GCA_021014325.1). Lineage (NCBI taxonomy): Eukaryota > Metazoa > Echinodermata > Asteroidea > Forcipulatida > Labidiasteridae > Plazaster > Plazaster borealis. The sequence continues at coordinate 750,855 of CM037459.1, forward strand.
ATTGGAAAGAGGTTGGAAATATCTTCCCCTAAGGATCCAACCCCCACCCCCTGCACCCCTGACGCTAAGTTCAGTAAACATGAAGGCTCTACCTAGACGAGCTGGGAATATTGACTTACAGACTAATTACACCTTACAAGACACGGCACGTCACATTACGTGACCCCATCTTTAATTAAAACATGTACACCACGCTCCTATACTATACCCCGATTGGTGTTTTACACTGCACGTTGTTTTATTGAAGAGAACAGTTGACGCACTTGGGTTGCATACTCGGTAATTTGTATCGACTTACTTTGTAAATATTTGAAGAAATTATACATTGCTATGTGTATAAGAAACAAGTGGACAGTTTCAACAGGAAGTTTAACTTTCAAGTAAGGAGCAGTGTGGTATGTAATTGTTGTTATCATATCAGATACAGCTATCAGGAATGACATTTTGCTTGGGTTCAACACTTAGTCGAGACCCGGGACCTCCCAGATGTTACAATTAAGGAGGTTTACAGACTCTGTGCATCACTGGAAATACAGAAATACAAGAAATACTCCTAGAGGTTTGGACACAATGTCGACTATTTCTTTCTCCCTTTGGTAACTGCTTTACTTCTTTCAAGACAATATTTTAATGCTCAAGGAAATCTTCAGAAAATCCTGAAATCAGGAAAGATCCTTAGAAATCAAACGCCTGAAACGTGTAACAAGTTTATTTTATGACACAAAAAGCTGATTGTATTGTTTAAAATTAACTATCAGTAAAATGTTGTTATTCTAACAACTGTATACATTTTCATAAATAATGTTTGTAAAACCTTATTATTATAACAACAATTACAATTACTTCAGAAAATATATTCTTGTTTGCACAATTTCGTTTATAAAACGGTTTATAAACGTACACGTGGAAGTGTCATGACTGCGTATTCACATCAAGATGAAAGGGAAAATAGCCCTTCAATGACTTATTAGGTAAAAGAAATATGCACAAACTTTCGCTGCAACAACAATTAGATGTATTACAGGGTCTGTATACGTTTGGTAATGACTCTGAAAATTAATGGCAATAAAAAATTAATTGGTAAGAAGTACAGCACCTTTGGATAGTATAATGCATTTTGAGAAACTTTACACCTCGACTGTGGTTATGGAAAAAGATGGCACTTTTTATTCCCCCAAATTTGAATCTGAGAAGTGTTACTGCAGTAGCGTTTCTCAGATTGTGTATTCCAATTGCAGATTATTCTTCCTGCAAGGACATAAACCGCTCCAGATTTTCAGCAATATCTCAAAAACGCTACCACCTTTTGAAATTAAATTTTCACAAGTTAGTTTTATGGTATATATCTACAACTATACAGGATTGAAACAAACAGTAGGTTCCAATTACCAAACGTATACAATCCTTTTAATCGCAGTCCATTTTTGTAACAGCTATACAATTTGTTTTTAATATATAACATATTATAATACATATTATAATACATATTATAATATAATATATCTTTTTTTACACAGCTTCGTCCTAGTCCAGTAGCAACTTTCTATAATATGGTTATTAACATTCAGAATAAAACTCCTGCGGGTGGGTTGTCTTCTCTAAAACCCTGTCATCCAGAAACCTAAACAAACTCCAAACCTTGCAGTGATGTTTGGTTCGATCGCAAAAAGAAAGAAAAAAACCCCTGTACGTTTGATTGTTTTTTTATCAGGATGTGTTAAGCAAGATATTCATAGGTCCACAAACTGAACCTAGCGCCTGAAAGAATACAAATATTTATTGAATTGACAGTCAGAAGGTGATTAAAGGTGTCACAATTTCAGATGAGAACGTTCACTCCAATCTTCTAGTTTTAAATATAAATATACAAAATAAATACAATTAAACAACATGTGAAAATGTTATCAAAACAGGTGGTTAAATCTCCCACAAAACACCGATAATATTTAATAATTATTTGTGAATGATTCTGTTCTTTTGTCATTTTGAAAATCCAAATACGAAAGTGAGGGTATCAGTTGTCTCCCATTTATCAAAACAAGTTGTCTCAATTTTGAATTTATAAAAAAGGTTTTAATACTGAAAGCATATTTCGGTGATTACTGATCATGTATCATATCTTTAAGCCTGAGTGGATAATTAGCTCGAAGTCCTACCATGCTTTGGGTAAATCAGTAACAAAGGATAAGGAGAGGGAACCTAAATGTGATTGCAGAATGGTTTCTTGCCATGGGAAAAGAAATCCGATACTGTTTTTTGTCCAATCCCAAGTCTGACCCTTGATCCCATTTATACATTGAAATTCCAATGATATTGTGCAGATGTCTTTGCGATTTAGTAAAGCATTAAAGAGATATGTCCCTAGATTCTCGCATTATTTAATTGTCCAATTGTATCAAACCACAAACAATCGCTGCTTTTCAATCATCTTGTAAATGTCACTTGACTCAATAAATCAGTGTCTGAAGAAGTTATGATTATACCTGGGAGAGTTAGCGCGGCATTAAATTTGAGATTATGTTTTTAAATTGATATAATATGATTCCCTTCGATCTTTCTTACATAATAATGCAATTAAAGTTTGAATTTAAATTTATCTTTCAGCTGGACTGTAGTAATAACCGATTTGCTCATATTTAAATCACAGCTGGTTTTAGGATGCAGCTCAACGTGTCCTTTGTAAAATAATTCAGGAACAAGTATGAGGCTTAACATAAAGGGATTGTATACGTTTGGTAATTGGAACCCACTGCTTGTTTCAATCCCATATAGTTGTAGATATTATACCATAAAACTAACCTGTGAAAATTTCATTTCAAAAGGTAGCGTTTTTGAGATATTGCCGAAAATCTGGAGCGGTTTATGTCCACGCAGGAAGAATAATCTGCAATTGGAATACACAATCTGAGAAACGTGGCTGCAGTAAGCTTCTCAGATTAATTTTGTTGGGGATAAAAAGTGATATCTTTTTCCATAACCGCAGTACTTCGAAGTGAAAAGTTTCTCAAAATGTATTATACTACCCAAAGCTGCTGTACTTCTTACCAAGTAAGTTTTTATTGCCATTAATTTTCAGAGTCATTGCCAAACTTATACAGACCCTTTAAACTTCATTTTAAATTATAATTGGATTTTGGTTTATGGTACGCCACTACATCTCTAAATTAACTTAACAGGTTCTTTACAGGAACTATTATCTGTAATGGTTCTTGAACCAGAACCTAAATGGAACCCCATCATGTTTACAGGAACTATTATCTATTATGGTTCTTGAACCAGAACCTAAATGGAACGCCATCATGTTTACAGGAACTATTATCTATTATGGTTCTTGAACCAGAACCTTAATGGAACCCCATCATGTTTACAGGAACTATTATCTATTATGAATCTTGAACCAGAACCTAAATGGAACCCCATCATGTTTACAGGAACTATTATCTATAATGGTTCTTGAACCAGAACCTAAATGGAACCCCATCATGTTTACAGGAACTATTATCTGTTATGGTTCTTGAACCAGAACCTAAATGGAACCCCATCATGTTTACAGGAACTATTATCTATTATGGTTCTTGAACCAGAACCTAAATGGAACCCCACCATGTTTACAGGAACTATTATCTGTTATGGTTCTTGAACCAGAACCTAAATGGAACCCCATCATGTTTACAGGAACTATTATCTGTTTTGGTTCTTGAAACAGAACCTAAATGGAACCCCATCATGTTTACAGGAACTATTATCTATTATGGTTCTTGAAACAGAACCTAAATGGAACCCCATCATGTTTACAGGAACTATTATCTATTATGGTTCTTGAACCAGAACCTAAATGGAACCCCATCATGTTTACAGGAACTATTATCTATTATGGTTCTTGAACCAGAACCTAAATGGAACCCCATCATGTTTACAGGAACTATTATCTATAATGGTTCTTGAACCAGAACCTAAATGGAACCCCATCATGTTTACAGGAACTATTATCTATTATGGTTCTTGAACCAGAACCTAAATGGAACCCCATCATGTTTACAGGAACTATTATCTATTATGGTTCTTGAACCAGAACCTAAATGGAACCCCATCATGTTTACAGGAACTATTATCTATTATGGTTCTTGAACCAGAACCTAAATGGAACCCCATCATGTTTACAGGAACTATTATCTGTTATGGTTCTTGAACCAGAACCTAAATGGAACCCCATCGTGTTTACAGGAACTATTATCTATTCTGGTTCTTGGACCAGAACCTAAATGGAACCCCATCATGTTTACAGGAACTATTATCTATTATGGTTCTTGAACCAGAACCTAAATGGAACCCCATCATGTTTACAGGAACTATTATCTGTTATGGTTCTTGAACCAGAACCTAAATGGAACGCCATCATGTTTACAGGAACTATTATATATTATGGTTCTTGAACCAGAACCTAAATGGAACCCCATCATGTTTACAGGAACTATTATCTATTATGGTTCTTTAACCAGAACCTAAATGGAACCCCATCATGTTTACAGGAACTATTATCTATTCTGGTTCTTGAACCAGAACCTAAATGGAACCCCATCATGTTTACAGGAACTATCATCTATTATGGTTCTTGAACCAGAACCTAAATGGAACCCCATCATGCTAAGACTCCAATCTTTCCACTAATTATAAACATTTCACGCCAGTGCGCAAAACATGAACAAGTCGAGTCTCTGTACTGTAGGTGCTTCTCGATTAGGCATCGAATGTACCACTCAGCATTCCTTTTACATTACTTGCAGCAAACTACTCAGCAAGACCAATTAAATGATAAAACCACTTATTACTGAAACAATAAATACTAGTGTGTCAACAACCAATGTACTTTCCTTTGTAAAGGTACAATATACGAGGTTATTTATAATTAATTGTTTTTAATTGATGTTTGGGAGAAACATCTGGTGAACGTTTCCTTACATCCATTTATTTCCTGAATTTTCCATCAGCTGATAAAACAATTTAAATATTCAAAAAAAGATAACAGAAATATAAAAGATGACAAATAAAAGTTAAAGAATGTTTAAAATTGATGTAATGTCGTAAAATATATTGTAAACAATTTGATATGAACGATATTTGGCATTTTTGTACGCTATATGGAATGTGGAGACATGATATGGATAGATAAAGCAAAAGGTGGAGCAGTGAGATCAGGCAAAACGTCAACAACAACAACAACAACAATAACAACATGAAATGAAATGATACTAAATAACAAATGGTTATTGAGCGTTCCTGTAAGCCTGGGGTGCCCCTTTAATACTCGAGTGTCCCTGCAAGATTCAAATGCCCCTTTAATACTAGAGTTTCTTTGTAAGACTTGAGTAACCCTATAACAATTGAGTTTCTTTGTAAGGCTTGAGTTCCCTTTAATACTTGTGTTTCTTGGTAAGGTTTCAGTGCCCCTTTAATACTAGAGTTTCTTTGTAAGACTTGAGTGACCCTATAACAATTGAGTTTCTTTGTAAGGCTTGAGTTCCCTTTAATACTTGTGTTTCTTGGTAAGGTTTCAGTGCCCCTTTAATACTAGAGTTTCTTTGTAAGACTTGAGTGACCCTATAACAATTGAGTTTCTTTGTAAGGCTTGAGTTCCCTTTAATACTTGTGTTTCTTGGTAAGGTTTCAGTGCCCCTTTAATACTAGAGTTTCTTAGTAAGGCTTGAGTGCCCCCTTAAAACTTGAGTTTCTTGGTAAGGTTTCAGTGCCCCTTTAATACTAGAGTTTCTTAGTAAGGCTTGAGTGACCCCTTAAAACTTGAGTTTCTTGGTAAGGTTTCAGTGCCCCTTTAATACTTGAATTTCTTTGTAAGACTTGAGTAACCCTTTAATACTTGTGTTTCAAGATAAGGCTTGAGTGCACCTATAACACTTAACACCATATGCATTAGTCGTATTGAAACATGTGTTTGTGAAATTCGTGTTTGGATGCAGGACAATTTCCTTAAGCTAAATGATCACAAAACAGAATTTTTGATACTCGGTTCACGGCAACAACTCTCTAAAGTTACGATTCCCCATATTAATATTGGTGACTCCGAAGTTACCGCTGTTACCAAAGCTCGTAATCTTGGTGTGATATTCGACTCTTCCATGACACTTAGTTCGCATATTTCTAGTATTGCACGTTCTACCACATTTCATATTCGTAATATAGGCAAAGTAAGGAAATATTTAACACAAAATGCAACTGAGCAGATAGTCCACTCTGTCGTAGTTTCCAGACTTGATATGTGTAATTTCACTTCTATATGGTCTTCCTTGTACTCAAATTGAACGTCTTCAGCGTATTCAGAACTATGCTGCTCGTGTAATTACCTTAACTAAAAAGTCCTGTCATATAACGCCGATTTTAAAAGAATTACACTGGTTACCGGTAAGCAGTAGGATTAAGTATAAACTTCTGCTTTTTGTGTATATATCGCTCACCAACATACCCCTGCATATATTGATGATCTTCTAAACCCACACAATCCTCCTCGCAAACTCCGGTCTTACAATTCTAGCCTCCTTATTGAACCCATATCCAATCATTCATGGGGAGACCGATCTTTCTCACATGCTGCCCCACGTCTATGGAACAAATTGCCTGCACTAATAAAATCATCCGTTTCTTCAACACAATTTTTAAAAAAAACTTAAAACACATCTTTTCAAACAGGCTTTTGAGTAAATGGTTTGATTTTGTTATTTTTGTTACCTTCGATGTTTTCTTATATATTGCATTTGTATTGTATTTCTATGCCACATGTTCTAGATTTATTCTCAACTTAGGCTTACGTTTTAATTTTGGTTATTGTACATAATTTTGAATGTTATTGTTTGTATTTTAGCGCCATGAGCACTTTGTTGGATTTGTGCGCTTTATAAGTTTTCATTATTATTATTATTATTATGTTTCTTGGTAAGGCTTGAGTGCACCTTTAATACTTGTATTTCTTTGTAAGGCTTGGGTGCCCCTTTAATACTTGTATTTCATGGTAAGGCTTGAGTGCACCTTTAATACTTGTATTTCTTGGTAAGGCTTGAGTGCCCCTTTAAGACTTAAGTTCCTGTGTAAGGCTTGAGTGTCCCTTTAATACTTGAGTTTCTCCGTAAGAGTGAAGTGTTCCTGTAAGACTGGGGTGCCTCTTTAAAACTCGAGTGCAACTTTAAGGCTATAACTTCCTTTACATGGACTGAAGAGACTGCTGGATTTGAGGCATTAATGATCATTCAATGCGACTTGAGATCTCTCTCCATCTTACAAATGAAGACTCATCCATGTGTTGGCCAATACATCACATCACATTCTCATCCGTGATGTCAATTAAGTAAATGGGATTGTGTGATCAAGAAGAAGGTACAAACCAACTCAAAACTCCACTTTTCTCTGAGATATTTCTCGAGGAAATATTCAAAGCGTGACCTACTTTGGCTAATTGAGTCTCGAATTACAAAACATGTTTACCTGCATCGTACATGTATTTAAAACTCGTGGAAGTTTACTTGGCATTTTTCCTGGGAAGCAGTAAGAATCAACCCAGTTTGTTCAGAAGATTTGTATACTAAGTGCTAAAAGTGAATGTAAATTGCACACATGAAGATAATGGAAATTGTGCGAGTCTCAAAGCTTCAGAAATTATGTTAAAATATGGTTGCTTTTCGTCTCATAAAATCATTCTTAACAAGCTCCACCTGATAAGAGAATTCAGCGCCAGGAGTGTCATTTGCGACAAAATGGCTCATTATAAATGTACACTATTATTATTGTACCAGCCTACATTATACCAACTGCATGTACACCAATTTACAACAAAATTTACGTTACGTTAGCAATATGGATTTACTACAATTCATGTTATCTTCACTACCGCTGAGGGCGCTATTTATATCCTGCTCTTCTAAAGAAAATGTCTTTATATTTTGGTTACTCGTCACAAAGCTCTTATGGCGATGGCTAAAGAAAACTTAAGATAACTTGAAATTTCCCCATTGGATCCTCTACACCAAACAGCATTCATAAACCCTGGTCATTAAAAGTTAAACCCCAGATGGGCTAGTTTTCTTCCTGATTGAAATCCTACCCAAAGAGGACTTCAATCAGCCCTAAAATTTATCCCAAATGGGTTAGTTTTTACCCTATTTAAATCCTTCACCAAAGAGGATATCTTCAATCAGCCCTAAAATTTATCCGAAATGGGTTAGTTTTTACCCTGATTGAAATCCTACCCAAAGACGATATCTTCAATCAGCCCTAAAATTTATCCCAAATGGGTTAGTTTTTACCCTGATTGAAATCCTTTTCCAAAGAGGATATCATCAATCAGCCCTAAAATTTATCCCAAATGGGTTAGTTTTTACCCTGATTGAAATCCTTTTCCAAAGAGGATATCATCAATCAGCCCTAAAATTTATCCCAAATGGGTTAGCTTTTACCCTGATTGAAATCCTACCCCAAAGAAAATATCTCCATTCAGCCCAAAAATTGATCCAAAAATGGAAACCCTACCCCATTGAGGGTAGTAATCATGATTCCATGAAGGTGGACAGCTTGAGTATGGTTACAAATCCACACCTGTCATCATAAGCCCCAAGCTTGAACTACTTGACCATTGAGGTCACAGGTTCAGATCCTGGTCTTGTCAATTCTCTTGATTCTAAAATGTTGAGTACTGAACTATGATTAAAAATTCAAAATCAGACAATATTTTTTGAATTATTTCAAGTAACACAATTCCAACCTGTTTTTGTTAATACATTTTGGCGACAACACACAGTAACAATAATATCTCACCTGTTCATAACCACCCTCCCCCTTTCTAAATGGATTAGTCCTTTTTTTATTTAGAGTAAATTCACCCTTTTCTAAATGGATTAGTCCTTCCTTGTACAGTAAATCTCATAATTCCATTTGGCAGATGGTAGATCAGAAATGTTGCTACAACTAATGACATTACAGAATCATTTCTATATGGCAATTGGGAAATAATATGAGAGTTTGTTTCGCTTGTTACTATTGATTTTGGGGATGACGTCTAAATAAAATAATGTACAAAATAAGTCACACGAATATGCAAGTAGCATTTGATGGAATTATGTATTCATAACTTGGCAGCCGAGGTACACTGTAATAAGTAATAATGGGATGTACAATAATAAGACATGATTTAATATGGGAAATTGGAAGAAAAAGGTAATTTAAAATATTTGTATTAGGTTTGGTTCTTTTCTAAAACAAATGGCTATTTTACTCTTGAAATTACATAAGTTCATAAATTTGGAGTGTTTTTGATGACTAAAATGATGGTGTAACTCAAGTGTGATTAAAATAATTTTAATTTATTCTAAAATATTTATGCAGGTAAGCGCACTCATAATTAGGTCCTAAACAAATACAATGCTATTTAGCCTTCAAATTGTTTTTCATCCATATTAATGATTGTGAACCGCAAAATCCTAAATTACTTTCACACGTTCTCAAATCACAAATGTCATCAGACTTGTAAATCTGAATTGAAATGAACTTATCAAAAAGCATCAAGTGGGAGAAATATTGTCCTTGGTTTGAAATAATTGACATTCAACAAAATACTGTGGGGAAAAAAATCCGCAGGCGACTAGGTCAGGATATGTACCCACAGCTTTGAATATTTTAGGGCCAATATCTGTCGAACTGGTTTCATCGAGCTTGCATGGTGACAGGAAGCCAGTTAGATTCCTATAATTAGCAAAAGTATTCTATTTTTAAATTTAGATACAAATCTAGAATCATGATAAATAATCCATTAGCATCAGTATTTCTAATCGCTGATTACACTGGAATTCAAAACCCAACAACAACCAAAACAAAAGCTGATTTCTTACAGTAGTAGTACACCTCCAGTGGGATTCGAACCCAACAAGAACCAAAACAACAGGTCATTTCTTACAGTAGTAGTAATTCCCCCTCAAATGGGAATCGAACCCAACAATGACCAAAACAACAGCTCATTTCTTGCAGTAGTAGTACACCTCCAGTGGGATTCGAACCTAACAATGTCCAAAACAACAGGTAATTTCTTACAGTAGTACTACAGCTTCAATGGGATTCGAACCCAACACCTCAAAAACAACAGGTAATTTCTTACAGTAGTAGTACACAACCAGAGGGATTCGAACCCAACAACAACCAAAACAACAGGTAATTTCTTACAGTAGTAGTACACCTCCGATGGGATTCGAACCCAACACCTCCAAAACAACAGGTCATTTCTTAAAGTAGTTGTACACAACCAGTGGGATTCGAACCCAACAACAACAAAAAACCTCATTTCATAAAGTAGTAGTACACCTCCAGTGGGATTCGAACCCAACAATGTCCAAAACAACAGGTAATTTCTTACAGTAATAGTACAGCTCTAATGGGATTCGAACCCAACAAAGTCCAAAACAACAGGTCATTTCTTTAAAAAGTAGTACACAACCAGTGAGATTCAAGCCCAACAACAAAAAAAAACAGCTCATTTCTTACAGTATTAATACACCTCCAGTGGGATTCGAACCCAACAAAAACCAAAACAACAGGACATTTCTTACAGTAGTAAATGTAGTACACAACCAGTGAGATTCGAACCCAACAACAACCAAAACAACATGTCATTTCTTACAGTAGTAATACACCTCAAGAGGGATTCAAACCCAACAATGACAAAAACAACTGCTCATTTCTTACAGTAGTAACACACCTCCAATGGAATTCCAACCCAACATTGACCAAAACAACAGCTAATTTCTTACAGTAGTAATACACCTCAAGTGGGATTTGAACCCAACAACAACCAAAAGGACAGCTAATTTCTTAAAGTAAATCACATCATTTCATTCATAAGGGGCAAAAACATTTAGCTAATGTTCCTGAATGTGAAGCAGAAATGTTATCCCTAAGGGGCTATTCAGAACAACCAATGTTAAAATTTTGATCTGTTTCTAAATTGTTCTGGCCCACCCATCCACCCAAAATTTATATTCACTGAAGAACAAAGAAATGCCTTATAGGAAGCAGATACTTTAGATCAACGCTCTCCCAGCTCAGGAGATTTTAATGAGTTTTCCTGGCTTCCGGTATGCAACTTTGTAGTTGAAACAGAAGAGAATACTCCGGCAATCTTCCCATCAGACACAGAGGTCGGCTATCGAAACAAGGTTGACTGATAACATTGGACAGCACAGACATGTCAGACGACCTGGAAGAGGCCGCTGGATATGTTTTTTCCCCTTTCAAACTGATTTTCCCGCTGTTAAATTTGAAAACTTAATTTTGTTTAAGGTTTTTCTTTTGACTCACTAACCCACAATTAAAAAAATAATATCAAAATTTTGAAATTTCAATTAATCTGAATAGGCCCTTGAGTATCCAGCAGTAAAACATTCTGAATACTAATATTTACTGGGGTTACACTCCTTTGTTTCGACACCCCTATGTTTCGACAACGTTTGTGTATTTTCCTAATCCTAACCCTAACCCTAGTGAATAAATCACAGAGGTTTTTTTAAACATAGGGGTGTCGGAATATAGAGCAGTCACCATGTACTGATAGTCTGAGTGAAAGCTGTGAACCAAGTGTAAATATTTCTCAAATGCAGAAATGAATCTGGTTGAGGCAATTCAATATACAAGGGAACTACCTTACCTTCTTTCTTGCCTTTGTTTACAATGAATTCTTCTTGCTTAAGATGATTGTCTGTATCCATCTGTAAGAATAATAATAATTATTCTTTTTATTATATATTTCTGGTAATAAAACCAAGGATGCCTCATAAGTGAACTTAATCACCGTAGCTCGCAAACCTGAGGAAACCTGTAAACAAGGGTGCTTGCTATGTGAACCAGAAACACCGGGGTTAACCCCTACTCTTCCAAGTATTCTGGTTTCTTTTACCTGTACTACCAATCCTAGTACACAGGACCTACGGCTTAATGTCCCATCCGAAAGACAAAGCAATTATGGTAAAGTATCTTGCTCAAGGATACAAGTGTCATGACCGGGACTCGAACCCACACTCTTTCGATCAGAAACATCAGAGCTCGAGTCCGGTGCTTTTAACCGCTTGACCACGACACAATGGTGGAAAATACAAATAAATTGTTCAGCAAACATTTCATACAATGTTTGAGGATTAAGAGTAAGGACGTAGTATTTGGATTATTATGTCAAGGCTATAGAGCTTTTTCTCCCAGCTCTGCTCATTTCAACTTCCTGTCATATTAATATGAAATTTCCTTTTTTGTGTTATAGATTTTATGTTTGCTTTAAACTGACAACCTGTTTATCAAAGGAAACTTTGCATCTTTTCTGCTAGTTCTCTATTCAGACTGAAGATGGCGCTATAATGTTTATTTCATCAAAGCTTTATTTAAAAATGTAATTGTATAGAAAATAATTTTGAACTTTTCAGGCTTTGACTCTGAAAAAGAGAACACTTTTTAGTCCAAGTAATGACCTACACATGGTATAATTTTGTAGGCTATTTAATAACAATCTTGCTGATTTTCTGAGGTCGAAAAATCAGAAATCAGATTAAAATAGAAAAAAAAACATCCCTGATTTCAAGTAAGACTTAAAGGTTTGCTTGGTGGAAAGACATAAACATAAGAAATTTGCGGTGACACCATGTAGTTAGATCTCTTTTGAGTGATGGTGGTTCTGAGAAGAAACGATGGACTCAACATTTTGGAGAGTATACTCTGTCCGTCGTCAGGAGACTGTTGGATTCCAATTTGGCCTGTGGCTTATTATGTGAGAGTGCTGGATGCGTTGGGCTGTGAAGGCGAGAAACTGGTGGTGTGGAACGTGGAGTGGATGTTCACTCTAGCTTGGGTTATTGAGCAGGAAGGGTGGGGTGTCATCAGTGACATCTGGCAGCCAATCCTGCTCACTAACCCAAGCAAGACCAAGCAAGACACCAGTCACCCCCCCCCCCCAAAGTCAATTCAATTAGGACCCTAGTCTCTTCACCAACACCCACCTTCCTGATTTCTGGCGACCCTTCCTGCTCCAGCACAAAGCCAGACTGACACACCTGAGTGAACAACCACTTCACTCAACCCTTTCATGGGATCCACTCCAGGTTCCTCACCACCGGTTTCCTGCCTTCACAGCCTAACGCATCCAGCACTCTCATGTAAGCCATAGGCCCAGTTGGAATCCAGCAGTCTCCTGATGACGGACAGATACTGTCCGAAATGTTGAGTCCATCGGTTCTTCTCAGAATCACAAATGACTCAAAAGAGATATAATTCTAACTACATGGTGTCACCGCAAAATTATTATGTTATCCCTGATTGTGACTGTCAAAACACTTTTTATCCTGATTATGCGAGTCTTTATTACTCCGAGCAAAATCCCAACTTTATACACAAATAATTAGATTGAAAAGAATTTTTCTTTTGCAATTTATTCTTTTGTAAGCTGTGTCAAACAGAAGTTATTTACATGAGGCCCTTAGAAAATAAACTTACAAATAGTTCTGTTTCTTGTAACTGGGATCCTTTGAGGTCGACAGAAACTTTGAAGGATTGGAAAAAGAGATAAGATAGGCCAGATGGACGTTGAATATCACAGATGAATGTTGAGTCTGCCTTGGTTAACTCAAACAACCATTTCTGGAAAATTAAATTATCAAATTCAAAATTGATTATAACAATCTGAGATGTCAAAGTAATTCAAATTTTACCTTTAGTACCACAAATACAAACATTTATGTTCAATAGTAATTTCTCAAAATATTACAATAAACAAACGAACATACGACACACAAAAATATTACAAAGATTTGAAATCACAAAATGGGAATTGGGATCACTCAAGCAATCTTTGGAATATTATTATTATTTTTTGATTCCTTACGTTTGTTAAAGCAAAAGCTACCAACAGAGGAGAACTTATGTTCAAGACATGATCTCAACATTGAGCAAGAAATTAAAGAAAACCTTATTTGTTTGTTTCTTTACCTCATTTGTACCTCCCTGAGCTGCATACTCAAATGTGCACTTGAAGTTTCCCTGCAAGAAAAAACAAACACAAAAAATGACAAACATACTAAATCAATATCAATCTATTATCGTTCAATCTATTATCTTCAGAGTTGTAATCGAGTCACCTGTGTCGAGTCAGAGTCCGAGTCTTAAGTAACTTGGTCCGAGTCCCAAGGATTCAGCTTGGCCACAGAAGTGGAGCTATCTTTGTTCAAACCGTTTGTCCATACGCTCTTGTTCCTGTTTGTCAGTCCATCAGGCATCTCAGTCACCACAAGCCCGGCTTCTAGAAGAAGCCTCAACCCTTATTTTGATTTATAATTTCTATCTACCTTTTCAATTTAACATTTACTACAAGTACAATTTTAAAACCAAGGTGAGTGTGACATTTACTTTGTATTGTCTGAAATGTAGCCTAGTATTAGGGCATACAACAAAAAGTTCAAACAACCTTCCACTTTCGGAAGGCAAAAAAATCAGAAATATACTAACTTACTTAGTAACTATTAACTAAATAAAAATGTATTCTGTTTTTCTTGTTATTAAACATTAAAATTAAGATTAATAAATGTAAATAACATGAAAAATAAAAATAAGTTACCAATTCCTTTACTACTGTCCATACTTGTCCTCCAGGTTTTACATCAAAATGTTCAGAAAGTGATGAATTACATGATATTTCTTTACAAAGTAAAGTAAGGGTAATTAATAGTAATAAATTGATGTAAAAACAGACGAGCTTTCCAGCTTTGTTGTTGTCCGTGGGCGCGGCCATTTTGGTTTTAATTGTAGCGCCCTCTATCGGTAGCAATCTTCCGAACGCCACGATGGATGGTTGAACAGGCATGGCAGAGTATCTTACAATGCATAATATTGAACATTTTTAATTTATTGGAACTTGGAAGACATGTTTTAATTTCGTCTTGAAAAATATTCAAACTTTGAGCGTGTTTTGTTCCAATGATCCGAACGCCGACAGATCGATTATTTGTTAGGTTTTTCCGGTAATTTTCCGCAACAAAAAGCAGCCCAATCACTTCATCATGGCCCCCATGCATTGTAATAATTTATTTGCCTTTGATGTTGAAACCGTCATTCATTTTCACTTTGCCTGCGAATAAAGCATTTAATTAAACTCATAATAAGGCGTTCAGTTTAGCAATGCAGAATTGGCATTCAATTTGATAAGCATAGGCATAACATGGAGGTAGGTCTAGTCCTACCTCCATGGGCACAACCAGAGAGCAGCGACAAGCTGTTGCATTGAATGCTGTTCGAGTTTATTGTTGAATGGAGCAGTTTATTTTCTAAGAAATTATAGTTTTTTCACCGGTCATCTGTTATTTGTTTTAATCGCATGACATGAAAGAAGAATTACCGGCTGGTTGTTTTCAGGAGCTTTCAATTCGCCCGAAATAAGCGACCGCGACGTTTAATTTATAAAAGGCCTCCGGAAACAATTTCTGGATTCTAGTCAATGGAAATAGCGCTTTCAATGTCGTTGTTCTTGTTGCTGTTATTTATTTGTTTGTTTGTTTGTTTGTTTGTTTTTTTTGTAGTGTTTTGTTTGTTTAAGAAAACAATTAGTTTTTGAGAGAGAGCTACCTCCATGGAGAGATTAAGATAAAAGTTTTTAAAGTTATCTTGCTCTTCTCAGCTCTTCTCTAGTCATAGCGCCCTCTGTTGTTACATTTCAGGTTTTTAAAAAACAAACTCACTGAATTATTCACGAATCAAGACCCTTCTGCATTTTTGCAAATTCATTATGAAATTACATATCAGTAACACATACCTGAATAATTTAAGGTTTTAGAAACATTTGTCCAATGACAATTCTTGAATTAGTCCCTCTTTTATCATACAAAAACAACACACATGCAGGGCGGTGCTTGACCACTAAATACGGAGTCCGCTGAAAGTCTTCAACATTATATAAAAGTGACAGTTTGATTCCATTGCGTGAAAATAATTGTATTTTTTCTTTGAAATATAATTAATTTGAGTCAAATACAAAATTGGTAAACGTTAAATTTGAATTTGAGATTTTTGTTGCAAAATTATGCTAAAAATCAAAAGTGTGCAACCAAAATGTGTATGGCATTTCAGAGCATTTTACAAATTCATGTCTAGCACCCTCATGTACAATTCTATTAGATGCAAAGTACGTAGAGCTAAGTACCAGACTACGCACGCAACAGCGGAACGAAAAAAGTTGAAACAAGTCGTTTTCACATTCCAGCAAATTCATCGGTCGTAACGTTCAGTTTCGTACTGAAAGACCACACTTTGGTCTACAAAATGAGGCAGCTGTGTAGTTAATCTGATGATATGCACGTGAGTATGTTTTGGAAAGCAAAAATATGTTTGGCAAGAAGACCTGCATGATTTAAAGTTTTATTATATTTATTGTGCCCGAGATTAGACTAAATAAATGGAATGTTTGCCGAGGGAGGTAGTTTCACTCACAGTCAAAGTAATTCTACCTCCATGGTTTGATTTAGTTAGAAAAGACATTAGTACTTAGCTAGAAGGGAAGGGACAGGGTTTTTTAAATATTAATCCTTCTTGTTGTAAATTTTTGGGATTTAGATAAATGTTTGTCTAGCATCATAAAAGAACAACCTTTCTATAATCTATGTATGATAACCTCAATGCAAGTTCTAACCCAGCAAAACAGTCTGACAGTACAGTGCGTAGGTACTTTGGTGCTGTGGACCTCAACCTGGATAGATTACTAGGCAATAGCATTAATTAAGTTATGCAGTGGATACTCCTAGAACTGAGGTACGTTCCGCTATCGTTTGTGGAGATGATAGCGGAATGAATCTCATAGTTCTAGGAGGAGTAGGCAGTGACAGTGACTCAGTGGATATTTTGCCAGCACTGGGAATCATACCATTTGTTATGATTAATTATTTTTTGACTTTATTTCCCTTTATGATCTTTTTAAAAAAATCCTCGGGAGCCACAAATCAGAAGGGGGAAAAGATAGTACTACTTTAATACTAGTAATATTACTAGTATTAAAGTAGTATTATCCATAAATTTAAATGTAGGAATCAATTTATGTTATAAAAGGAGAGATTTCTTATTTTTGGTGATGAAGAAAACAAATTAGGAAATATGCCATGGCTCAAACCTTGAACGTTTTGGTACATTCTTTTTTTTCTAGACAAGAACGTTATGCAATTTGCTACACAGCAATAGTCTGAATTTTGAGGCAATAAAATTATATAATGTCGGCTACTCATTTAGCATCAAAGAGGGCGCTACACTGTAAACCGCCTCAGAGATGAATATTGATAGAATTGCCACTTCTTGTGATTAGAAGCCATTTTGTGTAAAAAAAACCCGCATTGGCGAATACAGGGTGCCAGACTAGTCTGCCCATTGGGTTGTGCTGCATTTGGACCGAAAATGGCGTCCAGCAACCACAAAACCAAAACAAAATGGTCCCTCTATGTTGCAACTCTCTCTCAATACACAGCTCTGAACCGGCTTTATAGTGTTTACTAAAAGTTAGACGGTACCGACAATAATTCCACTGGCACTACCATTAAGTTATTATAACTTAAAGTTATTGATTGTTGATGTTTTTGTCTCTGTTATTGAAATTGTTTCCATTTTAGCAAGTACAACCTTTACACAAGAATGGCCTCTAAGTCTAAATCACCAAAGGGCAAAGGAATCAAGACGACAAGGAAACGGACAGAAATCACACAATCTGCCACCTGTTCAAGCACATTTGTTGCATCACCAACAAAGTCACCCAGCTTCAAAAAATCTCCGCAAACTCCAAACTCAAAGACCGGTAGTCCCAAAGGTACTGCAAAGTATTCCCCTAATTTCAGCCGCAAGAAAAGGAAAAAACTATTCCAAGAATTATCTGCAGCTTCTGTTAAACCTGATGATGCTTCGCCAGTTGAGTCTGGCAGTAAAAATACAATTGAGAGTTTCTTTTCCAAAGTCAAACCCCAACAGTATGTCCTTTGCCCTATCTGCCAACAACGTGTGCCATTATCTTCAATCAATCAACACCTTGATGAAGGATGTGTGGACACAACGACCAAAGATGAGGAAGACTTTGTACAAAATCCAAAAAAGGTAAAAAGAAGAAGAACGAAATCAGAGAAAACCAAAGATAATACTGTCCAGAAAGAAACTGTTGATAATTGCGCTTCAGCAAGGAAAATTGCTGAGGTCAAGTCAGATTTAAAAGATAGACGGACGCGGTTGATGTTAAAGAAGAAGATTGAATCACACTCCCTTTACAAGTCTACCTCAGATGAGTCAAATTCTGACAATCTTCATAAAAGCTCTACAAGTGGAAACAGACTTTTTCAAGAAAATAACCAACTCAGCTCATCATCCTCAAAATCGCTAGTCCAGAGCAAATACTTCAAAACAGCAGGTAACCCAGACAGGAATTCTGAAATCTCAAGAACTCCAAAACTAAGACAAAGTCTTTCTGTAAAAAGTACTGAAGAAAAACTTTCCGCAGAATGCAACTCATCTTCAAGTTTGAATAAGGATGAGGGGATATCCTTGGAGAGGAAACTAAGCAACGCTAGTACTTGCTCAACAGTCCTCCTTTCACAGAGCCAGGAATGTAAGGAAGACTTCTTTATGATGTACTCCAACTCATTCATTCCCTCAAGCCAGGGGACATCCACCAGCGATGTCTTCGGTGACACATCACCGGATTTCTCCCACTCATCCTCCTTCTCTAAGTTCATGAGACAAAACATATCATATACAAGCATGGCATCTGATGGAGGTGAAACAAATGAAACCCCTGGAACCACAGATACATCCTCTGGTATTGGTTCACAATCCTCTAATAGCGCTGGATCTATCCAGCCTGAGGACCTTCCCAGCACCAGCAGCCAAGCAACATGTGAGGAATTCATCCAAGGCGAAGAATTCTCTTTACTAAACTGGGAAGATGATAATCATTCCACATCATTCACAAATGCTGCAGAATCAAGTCAACTTACTTCTAGAGTTAGTAAGAGTGTCCTTAGTGATTCGGTGTTAGAGACAATCCCTCTCAGAGGCTCCTCTCTAGGTCACCTTCAAAAAGATACACCCACTCGGACATTCAACAAAACAAAAAGCCCTGTCAGAACCCCTTCAGTCACACCTTCCAAGATGTCGCAGGAAGCAAGAACCCCTTCACCAGAAAGATCCAAGAAGGGTACGCCATCCAAGAGCAGAGCAACGCCATCAAAAGGAAGCCCTACAAAGACGACCCCTTCTAAAACCTCTAGTAAAGCAAGAAGCCCTACCAACAGCCCTTGGAAGTACAAGGACCCGTACTTCTTGGTCAACTTCAAGTTGATCCTCAACACTGTCTTGGGGATTGAGGATGATCAAAGTCTCTTCAACGACCAGGACATATTGTTCATTGATAGTTTCAGACAACTCTCAGGTATTTTATGACTCACAGATTGTCTTTAAATTTTCTTAAGTAAAGATGGATAACAATATAATTATTATTATACCCCTCTGCCTCTAGCTACCAAGCAATCTCGGTGGTCTAGTTGGTAAGACATGTGCTCTAGAATGGCAAAGGTCGTGATTGTTTTTTCACTGGACTCGGGAAAGCACTGAGTATACAGTGCTTTACAATCATCAGTGTACGGGTAAAACCAAAAATAATATTCTTTATCCCCGATGCAAATTTAACATCTATTAAATATAATTATTGCATAAAAATGATGTCCGTAGCATTTTCCCAAAACAATTTGCTGCATCAAATGTGTAACTTTTACCTTTTGCACTTTGCCCTTTCTTTCAACAATATATGACATTTGTACATTCTGTTCATAACCGTTAGCCCCAGCCCAGCAGTTATACGTAAGGCTTTTCCAGCGGAAACACGCCTGGCTCAGAGTCTCAAAGTTGGATTATGAAAGAATTGCTGATGACCTCTCACCAGTAGCGGATGAGTTACATCAAGCTGGTCTCAGTCAAACAGGTACAAGAAAAACTGTTAAAGGCACTGAACACGTTTGGAAATTGTCAAAGACCAGTATTCTCACTTGGTGTATCCCAACATATGCATCAAATAACAAGCCTGTGAAAATTTGCGCTCAATTGGTCATCGAAGTTGCAAGAAAATGATGAAAGAAAAAATACCCTTGTTGTACAAATTTGTGTGCTTTTAGATAGGAATAAAAACTTCTCGCAAGAAGTTTTTATTATTTTAGTGAGAAATTACCTCTTTCTCAAAAACTACGTTACTTCAGAGGAAGTCGTTTCCTACAATGTTTTATACTATCAACAGCTCTCCGTTGCTTGTTGCCAAGTAAGTTTTTATGCTTATACTTGTTTTGAGTCATTACAAAACGTGTACGATACCTTTAATTTACTTAAGGGAAGACATATCCCTGTTATCTCTAAAGATGTGAAAACTGAAATAAGGTCATGTCTGAATTAATGGCTTCAGAATTGGGCTGGCTATGGCTGTTTCTTCAAAGTTGTCACCGCAGCCAATGACTGCAGCCATAGCCAAAGTCAGATGAGGCCATAAGTAAAGTGCAGTTTTAATGAGCAGCTTTGGTAGATGGTAAACCTTTCTAACAACTTATCATGCAGTTTCAGTGATGATTTTTAAATTTAATTAACCTAAAAATTGTGTTTTTCAGAACAAGACCTGGATGATTTTGAAACCACTTTAAACCTCTGTGCAGCTCCTGACTTGAAAACCCTGGCGAAAACTGTTCGTCTGAGCACGCCCTCTAGTGGCCAGACCAAGCAAGATCTTGTTGATGCGTTACGGAAGCATGGCCGAGAGCAGCGGTCAATATTTGCAGTCAGCATGGAGGAAGTCCTAAAGAAAAAGTACTATCAAACTTCAGTCAATCCATGTTCTCTATATTTTAACACTCCTTTAACCGATTTCCTATTTGTGTTCACATTTTATTAAATTGTTCTTCCCCTCCCTGTTTTCTGTCAGTTTGTGTTTCTAAGTCTTCACTTTGAACTTTCTCTTGGCATTAATTGACCTGGACTAGTCTTTCTTTATTCTACTTAAAGTTTATGGTTTTGAGGCATTGCATGGTGAGGTATGAATGTATACATGTATATTGGGTTTGTGGTAACACGGTGTGTATCTACTTTGCTGTGTAGATTTTGTTCTTTGAGAACTTGTCTTGCTTTTTATTCTACTGCTGCGGCGTAGATTTCGCATTCGGCAGACTGCTAAGTTTTGAAACGAACTGTCCTGCTTATTAACTACTACCTGGGTGGAAGGTAGGAAATCGGCTGGGACTACTACTTTCGCTTAGTGGATCGAGGGTAGTAGAATAAATAGCAAGACAAGTTCTCAAAGAACAAAGTCTGCACAGCAAAGTAGATATATACATGGTGTTACCGCAAACCGAATATATTACTTAAAGTTTGCTGACCTTCCTCAACATTTAATGCCTAGTGTTCCTCCACAGGGCTAAGAAGATGCTGGGATCTTGTATCCGTCTGAGCAATGAACCGAGGGTAATCTTCTCTCGTGTCCTCTTGCTCTTCTCTTTGACGACTGATTTAGAGGAGGAAGACAAGGCCAATGGTGGGATGTCACAGCTGTAAGTCCAAACCTCAAAATGGAAAAGCAAAGAAATTATTAAATTGTACATTTGAAGAAAGAAAATAATGACAGTCTATAATCATGTTGGTAAGTGTGACTTAACACTGAATGTTTTCATTGGCCTTTGACCTCAATAATTTAAACTAAAAAGGGGTCACAGGGCAGAACAAACTGAAAGCCCTTTGATAGCGCTTTAAACGTGTTACAATTCCACTGTTACTCATGTTACACTCATTAAGTTACTGAACAGGCTTTCAACAAGTACCAATATAGAAATAGAAATACACTGTTACATGTAACACTGACCTCAGAATCAGAAATCCTGATCTTTGATTTCTAATTGTCACCCTTCATAAATTTTTGCAGACAAACACTTCTTCTGTCCAACATGGGACGAGTTATTTATCCCACCTACAAGGTTCTGAGATCAGTCAAGATATTCAAGATGAGAGAGGATCTCCTAAGGTGAGTGGTGACCAAAACAAAACCATTTATTTATCAATCGTTTAAGGATGATACCCACCTGGTTTTGATTTTGTCAAACTCTTAGGATTTTCTTAAGATTGAGACTGTAGTGTACAAAAACTTGAAATGAATCGACCGTGTGACCATACCCAGAGTGACTTGGTGTTACATTGGTTATTTCCAGCAAGGCTCAGGTTGGTTTTCAAGGATTCTTTTACTTCAGTCTTCAGTTTGTATTTTCAGACGTTATTGATTAGTTGATTTATTGATTAATCAATTGGTTATTGATAATCCATAGATATGAGACGGCCCTTCATTATGAGACTGACATAGCAACAGCGATGAGTACCAATGATTTTGAGCTTGCATACCAGCTTCAACAGACAGCTATGGAAAGCTATCAGCAAATCCGAGGAACACCAAGAATTCTCAAGTGAGTAGCGATTTTAAAATTCCCAATTCTTTACAGGCAAGATGTAACAGTAAACGAACAAAGTGCAAACTTGTGATCTTAAAATGGCCTGACGTTGTGACCCTGGCAGTCTTTCTTGAAGGCTAAAAGCTAAATTTTAAAATCTGAACTAAAAATTGTTTGGTCATGAAATTTTGTGTTTTAAATCTGATCACTCAGTTTGAGTTGAACAGAGGAAATTCTTGGAATTGAGTTTGATGCAGCTAACCTGTAACCTTTTACCTTTGACCCCTGGTATGCCTGTCTAGTCATGACCTGTCACTGCCGGTGTTCCTACGTCGTTTCACAGCGTCATGGACCTACACTCGTATCATGTACACCGGAGTAGAGATACTACAGAAGATGAGACGGTACGCTGATGCAGTAGAAGTACTTCAACAGCTCCTTGATCAGACTAACTACTGTATGACCAGTAGAGGGCGCTGGTGGGACCGACTAGCACTGAATCTTGACCAGCATCTTAAACGATCTGAACAGGTGACTGAAAGGGATTTATTTCATCTGATATTCAGAGATGAATTTTTGTCCACAGACAGATTATTTTGAATGTCTCAAACTGACATGAAATGTGTGAGATGAAAGTTAAGAAGACAATGTATGACCCTAAATTGATTCCTTGTACTTTCCCTTGTAGAAAAATAAATTTATTGGCATCCTATAGATCCCTGACTGCCCTTCTGTAGTGAGCATTACAAAGTGGTAGGAAGGATACAATGACTTGTATTTAAATAACAGTGAAGAGGACTGACAGACTAGAGCAAGCTTGGCAAAATGTTGAGAAGATTTGATCTGGTTATTAAATGAACCAAGAACACGGTTCCTGTAAAGAACCATTCTGATTCTGATAAATTACACTCAGAGATTACAAACACGTTCTATTGCAAACCAAAACTTGTATCAATCTACATGTATGGTGAAGAGAACAATAGAAAAAAAGTAAAGCCAATATGGCTCATCAGGCCGGTGTTTATATCCGGTTTCATCGGCATTAAACGACTGAGAATATTTCTATTCCTCCTAGACAGGATGCCAGTCCATCGCAGGTTACTCCCCAGCTCTCGCTGGTACCCATTTGAACTCCTGGGTGGAGAGAAGCAATTATGATAAAGTGCCTTGCTCAAGGACACAAATGTAGCAACCGATCAGGCCAGGAAATCGAGCCCACACTCTGAATTACAAAACTTGAGTCCAATGCCCTAGACCACTTGGCCATAACACCCTCAAGAGAAGAGAATAATGACTAATCAAATATGAAAAATATTTCCCTCAAAATACAGAGAAGAATTAATGTTGTGTTGTAACCAACAGGCACTTGATGTCATCAAAGAGGGTCTAGAAGATAGCTTTGTAAGAACAGGACATCATTTGGCGCTCCAACTACGAGCTCAGAAGATTTTGAAAAGCTCTAGTTATAAAAAGAAGAAGACACGGCTTCAGGAATTTACATTCGACCAAATCAGAGAAATGCCACTGGTACGTTACAAACAGACATAACCAATGATTGTTTTGTCTTTCAGGCGTAGTATGTTCATCTCTAATTCTGTATCACCTTGTGGCGATGAGAAAGAAAAACATGTGTAGTATAAAGGCTTTTCTCTTGAACTAATATCAATGAATGATTGTTTCTAATAAATCATGAATATGCAGCACTGTGAAATTTGCATACATGTATTATTCATAACTTGCATACTAGGTCCCTGCTGATGGTCCATTTACTCATGAATATTTATGTGTGTTAATTTGCATGTAGGTGACCATTGAGGGTCAAATCTTGCCATACCAGGCTCCAGGGATTAAGAATACCTTTGTGAGGGAGTGGACAGGAGGCAAGAAACGTGACGGTGACCTGGCGATATGTAGCGTAGAAGAGGTAGCCTTACATCACTACAAGAACCTGGGCTATGAAGAAGGTAAAACTACAACTTTTCAATGGTTCAATTTATAGAAACGACTTTATCATTCAAAAACTATTTCATGAATGATATTAATATTTGTTTCTTATAAGTCTATATCCTAGATAAGATGCTGTACAACATGATTATCCCTGTTCATCAGGCAAACTATAACCATTCCATAAACTTTCTAAACTCGGTGGGAGCTTAAAACCTTGACCTTCTTAAATAAGTGCCGAGAGGTAATCCAACATAAATACCATCTCAGCCCTGGCTGTTCTCCATTTGTACACTAAGGTGAAGAGAAGCTAATTATGGTTAAATGAGTTGCTCAAGGACACAAACATCATGGCCAGCCAGGCTTGAATTCAAACCCACACCCAGATGACTCTGTAACCAGCACCAAGTCAGCTGAGCTAGACTACTCACTACAGCCCCTCTGTCTGTAGACATCATTGCTTTTTTAAAGACCAATGTCTTCCTTTAATATATTCTGGTTTCTTTTTCTTGGTCAGGTGTTCATGGAGAGGGAAGTACATTCACAACGTTAGCTTTCTTATTATTCTGGGATATTATGTTCATGGATGGAATACCCGATGCATTCTGCTATCCATACCAGGTAAGAGCCTAGAATATGAATCAATCTACTAAAGGTTTAGACCAAATAGATTGAATCATTAAGCTGTGGTCATTGTACCAACCAAGAACCAACTCGCCTTATTCTCATGCTCTGGAGAAGATTTCATACATCTGCTAAGCACACATGGATATTTGGCTAAGCAAAAACAGTACCAGCGAAAGTAATGCATTATGCTTACTGCTGGTCCTCTCCAGTTGTTTGCTTAGAAAATAAATTTGTTAAGCAATAAATTCAGCTTTGAAGATGTGGTAGATTTGGCCCTCAAGCCTCTATATCGGGGTAAAACTGATGGCACAGAAATTGAGCAAATAAAATCAAGAAATATCTTTGTTGAAATTTTATGAAGCTGAAACAAATTTGTTGAAACTTTTTTGTGAAACAAATTTATTTACACTTAAATTTTCATCGTCAATTTTTCTCCAGTCGGCACCTCTAGATATCCGGTCAGATGATTTCTTTGCAAATCGGCAAGATGTTATAGAACAGCGGCTATCAGAGCTGAGGAAAGCAGATGAAGAGGATTTATTGAAGAGACTTGAAAGTAGCTGGGAGGAATACAACGGAGAACAATGCACTGGAGTTAGATGGGAGCTATTTAATGATCTAGATCATGCTAAGGTAGGAAATTGTCAGCAATTTTACTGTACCTTGGTGAAGGGTAACCAAATTCTGGTGTGGTTTTTTTGTTTTGCTTTTTAGGGGATAACCAACAGCGATTAACCGCCACTACAGGTATCATCAAATTAAGGTATCAAGAAAGCACTGAAAACATTAAATAAAATAAATATATAACAATTTACAAAAAACCATAAAAATAAAAAATATTTAATGATGTAAACATTATTAAGAATATGTGATGCTTTATGCCCAAACCAGGTACTTCATACCAATAGCTGTTCAGAAGATAGTTTCTAACATATAAAATGTAAATGAAAATTAGATAATTGCAACTAGGAATGGGAAAAGAATTATGTCACTAAAAGAACATTTTTTTTTAATGTTTTTCCACAATTCAAGAAATCAGTGAAGAGTTTCCAGACAAGTTTTTTGAAGTGATTGTTTATCTCTTACCTCATTTCCTCAGAGTCTTCTAGTTTGCTTTGGTGGTAAGTTCATAGCAGCTGTTGCTGAGCGAATTCTACAAGATCATCGTCACTGTCGAGGGGGTATGCCAGACCTAACAATGTGGAGCCCACAGTCGGGCAAATTCAAGGTAAACTAAAACTCCTCTTTCTTTCTGTAAACTCTTAAAGTTGTTTGTATTGATAACTAACCTCTCACAGGTTGTTTTTAAAAGGGGGGTTGAACAAAGAACAATCGACTAGGGCGGGACTTGAACCTGCGACTTCCAAATTAACGTGCCTTTGGTCAACCCAAATTTATTAAAAATTTACCCAGTCAGTTTCCCTTGTGGTTTATTACTTTACTTTCTTTTTTAAACAAAGTTTGTTGAGGGATTTTTCTTTAAAGCTTTAGGAAACCTGGCTTAACTTGCGATCTTTTTTATTCTTACAGCTTGTAGAAGTCAAAGGACCAGGAGATCGTTTATCTCAGAAGCAGATTCTATGGATTGATTTCTTTCTGTCTTTGGGTGTAGATGCCGAGGTCTGCCATGTTACAGGTCAGAGGTCATCTCTTCTTTTTACTTAACTGTTGCAGATGTCATTCATAAATATTATGTCAATTCAAATATAGATCACAAGATTGCAAATTGTTATGATTGGACTGGATCTGAGATGGGTATTTTTTAATATTTATTTTTTATTTGCAGCTGTTGGATCTAAAAGACTTAAATTATTTCGTACTTCAAGCAGAGATAGTGAAGCATCTAGTACACCCAGTTTAAGTCAAACCTGATATATGAAGAATGTGTAAAGGTAAAAACGAAGCAGCCTGATGGGGAGATGATATTACAGTGTGTTGACCCAGAAGACAGAGTGTACTGATCGAAACGTCGAGCAGAAACTGGCTCTTCTCAGAGCCACCACTACTCAAAAGAGATTTCTTACATGGTGTCACCGCAAACCTTACTTACTTAGTACTTCCACCATGCGTAGCTTCAAGTCTTATCTTAGTGTATTTACCCCTTGAGCCAGTGTCACACGCGTGTACTGTCTGTCACGCTCGCCATTTTGGGAGTCAATGGCACGCATGTAAGCACTATGTCGCCTAAAATGCCACTACACTGTTTAAACACACAGAGAAATTGACTCCCAAAATGGTGCAACCAAGATTATTGTGATGATGACGTCAGGTGAATTGAGTCAATAGTAGGTTGGAATCTTGCTCATGTTAATAGAGGGCACAAAACTTATCCATGGTTTGCATCCCTGTACCAAGTTAAAAATGATCCAAGAAAACACAGCACCTTAAAGGGATTGTATACGTTTGGTAATTGGAACCCACTGTTTGTTTCAATCCTATATAGTTGTAGTTATATACCATAAAACTAACCTGTGAAAATTTCATTTCAAAAGGTGGTAGTGTTTTTAAGATATATGGACAAAAATCTGGAGCAGTTATGTCCAGCAGAAAGAATAATCCGCAATTGGAATACACAATCTCAGATTCAATTTTTGGGGGATAAAAAGTGACATCTTTTTCCATAACCGCAGTATTTTGAGGTGAAAAGTTTCTCAAAATGCATTATATACTATCCAAAGCTGCTGTACTTCTTACCAAGTAAGTTTTTATTGCCTTAATTTTCAGAGTCATTACCAAACGTGTACAGACCCTTTAATGCCAGTAATATTGACAAGCAATCAAAACACTTGAGTTTGATTGAGCACAATTGTAAGCGAACAAAAAGAACACAAAATTCCAAAAGTTTTAGGAGTAGAAAATGGATTTATTCAGCTCTCTTATGTTAAGTACATCAAACACACAATGTGAAGAACCTTGTGCAGACAACATCATTCAATCATGTTTAATTATTTGGGGATTGGTCAAGAGCATATGTTTAAGTCTCCCCAGTTTTTACAATTCTTAATCAAAACAACTTCCCAGATTTAGGTATGAATGAAGATGCTGGTTTAAAGGCAGTGGACACTTGGTAATTACTCAAAATATTTATCAGCATAAAACCTAACTTGGTAACAAGTATTGGGGAGAGGTTGATAGTATAAAACATTGTGAGAAACGGCTCCCTCTGAAGTGGAGTAGTTTTCGAGAAAGAAGTAATTTTCCACGAATTTGATTTCGAGACCTCAAAATTAGATGAGGTCTCGAAATCAACTTGCATCTGAAAGCACAGAACTCCATGTGACAAGGTTGTTATCTCGCAACCTCGATGACCAATTGAGCTCAAGTTTTCACAGGCTTGTTATTTTATGCATATGTTGAGATACACCAAGTGAGAAGACTGGTCTTTGACAATTACCAATAGTGTCCACTGTCTTTAAGTATGAGGATTTGTTGGCGTCTGTAGAGAAGGATCAGAAACATGATTTCCACCAAAATAATGTTGATTTTAGATGTCGCTGCACAAAGTCTAAAAAGGCAAGTTTTCACTAAAATATCAGAATACAAAGATAATTAAATTACTTAATTAATTACATGATATTTTGAAAACATTTATTACTTATGCGTTTTAATTTGGCCTCATGATTTTTTCATCATGTTTCTAATTTGCATTTTTTATTGTTAAACAGTACTAATTACTTATTCATTAAACATGAATTTTAAATTTGGACATGTGATAATTAAACAGTTCCCATTTTCACCAACCTGTTAAGCAGAAAATACTACTTAGCATAATTAATCTGCTAAGCAGAAATAATCTGGGTACCAACCATAACCAAATCACATAATATCTCATTTGTTCTGGGTACCTGTGTTAGATTAGCATGTAATTATTGTGCTTAGCAAATGGGGCCTTATAGAACTGGTCTGGTCACAAGTTTAAGAACGTACAGTACTGGTAGGAAACTCGGTGCGTATTTAGAGGATAAAATAATTCAATTTGATGTTTTATGTATTTATAACATAAATATTTATTATTTTTGTAATTTTTATTCTATCAAGTGCAACGTTGTTCACTCAGGCTCATATGCATCTCACTACGTTAATTATTCACATAATATATCTATGATAGTATTCATATAACTTTTTGGGTATGGACGGTAAAAATCAGATTTATGCAAATGTTAACGTGTGATTACTTTTGCCATTAAATAAGCGATTCATAAATAGTCAATAGTTTTTATTTGATATTCGAATATGTCTTTAGTTTTTTACAGAACCCAAAGTCATGGGTTCAATGTTGTTTACTTGTAAACAACTGTTCAGGTAGTTTATAAATTAATAGAGTTAATTTGGAATGTTGGCAGGAAGGACGGAAAAAGAAAATATTTTGTTTAGTCGAGGTATCATAATTATTTGAACATTGCAGTTGTGAATATTGCATTTACAAGTTTTGCCCTGGACTTAATTTACATGTAATTTCATGCCAAAATTATTTACTTATACAACATTGAGACCACCGTAATTCCTTTATAACAATGAAGATTGTTTTAATATTAAGAAATAAAGCTTTACACTAAAGGATAGATGCCTCATTCAAAATTTTAATTATAAAAATTGCTGAATCTTTGTTGCCACATAGTTGCAGATATTGCTATCCTGATTTGGGGAGAAGGTAGAAGTAATATCCCGATTGGGGTAGTTTGGTTGTTATTATACTTCAAGGTTTCTTGATTGGGGACATTGATATACTTATTAGAGAAGAGTGTTCCAATCGGGGTAGAAATGTGTCCCAATTGGGTGACAATTTCTTGCTCTTCTGAAGTACTGTTTGCAATAACCTTTCAGCCTCTGTAATCTTATCCTATATGAGGTTATTCTAAACTACAATCATTTTAAGTACTGATTTGACTCGTCATTCTAAAGAAATAAACAGAAAAATCTGTAAAATAGTGAATACAAATAACACAGTCACAGCAATAGCTTACAAAAATATCTTATTTTTACAAAACGATATTAAGTACAAAAGTATGAATCTACGAGTCTAGATGTATTAGGCTAGACTTTAAAAACGTAGTTGCTTTCAAGGAAAGATGGTAGAAATCAAAACATGGCACTTACTGGTATTAAGGCTGATGTTTCAAGGCAATCTTTGAAGTTTTTGAATACAAAATATCTCTAAGAAGAAACTGATTTTGGGTTGAACAAATTGACTAGAGCGGGATTTGAACCTGTGACCTCTGGATAAACATGCTGGCACTCAACCAACTGGGCCATCTAGCCGTAATATTGGTGATCTCCCTATTTTATCTGTATCTTTGTTCAGAAACTGATGACATCTTGTCATAATCGAGGCACTAAGAATAACACTTCGCTATAGAAAATTACAAAATTAAGACAATAATCGGTACTTCTAGTAGATGCAGTGGTTGTGACATTGTTAGGAAAATGTGGAATTCACAGCTGAGACTTCCAACAGTGGTCTAATAATCACTTACATTCCGACTAGCATTTCTTCACAGATATTGCTGATGTAGATCACTGGTCACCAGGCTAGGCCTCCACCAGCCTGGCTCGGTGGTTTATTTAGCACAAAGATGATTGTACAATCGGCCTACCCTTGTTTCTCACAAGACTTTGGGCTGAGCACACAGTGCTTTATAATTTTATTGATGAAGATCAAATTTAAGTATGTTTCCCAAGGCACCTAACTTCCCTTTCAGGTCATGCAGTGAAAACTGCAACATACATGAAATATTGGAAGGAAAGACTGTTTCATATGGTGTTACAAATAAATATAAATTCAGCCAAAAAGTCTTCCACGTTAAATGTCATATCAGCATACATAATTATAAAAAAATATTACTTGCATTTGATTTGGAAGTTTGTGGATGTTTGAGATCAGAGGTGAGTATCAGCGATTTGTATCCGTCTCATCTCGTAATGATCACCATTCACATCTCTTGTCCCATCCAACTCATGATCATTTTGTGATTCATCAGCCCATCCGCTGCTCACCCTCGACGCCCGGGAGACCGGCCTACTCCGTGAATCCCCTTCTTCGCTCACATAAGCTCCGCCCGTCTTAAGGGCGAAGATTAAATCATCAAAGTCTTGGGAGTCGGTATCGTCGTCATGTGGAGGAGCAGGATCTTGGAAGGGGGCGGGTGCGTAGAGATTGTTGCTGTGAACTGATGCAGGTCGGCTGACAGTGATGACTGAAGCAGGGCGGCTGTGTTGTGATTGATTTGTCTTACTGTGTTGACTTATATGACTGTGATGACTCATTTGGCTATGGTGACTCTGACGGCCAATAGACTGGGCATCCCATTCCAACTGCAGTCAAAAACAAAAAAGTATATTTCCTTTTAGCAATGAATTTATCTAAGCATGATAAGTAATTATTTTAGAGCCTTTCTCTGATCCTACTGCCATCAGACCACAGTTACTAAACCCAAATCCCCGACTAGTCACAACCTATGGTTCTATTGACACCACTTACCTCTTGGTTACCAATGACTGTCATACCAGGAGGCTGTTCTGCCTTAGTCAGCATGATTTTAGAGCCTTTCTCTGATCCTACTGCCATCAGACCACAGTTACTCAACCCAAATCCCCGACTAGTCACAACCTATGGTTCTATTGACACCACTTACCTCTTGGTTACCAATGACTGTCATACCGGGAGGCTGTTCTGCCTTAGTCAGCATGATTTTAGAGCCTTTCTCTGATCCTACTGCCATCAGACCACACTTACTCAACCCAAATCCCTGACTAGTCACAAACTATGGTTCTATTGACACCACTTACCTCTTGGTTACCAATGACTGTCATTCCAGGAGGCTGTTCTGCCTTAGTCAGCATGATTTTAGAGCCTTTCTCTGATCCTACAGCCATCAGACCGTTTCCAGGGTACTGACTGTTCTCAAGCAGCATGACAGAGTTATCAAAGCCAGACGGGTTGAGGGAATAATTTGCCTTCTTGGATCGACACAGCTGGTTGCGTAGGATGGTGTAAGCTACAAAGGCGAACAAGCCCTACAAAAAAAAACCAAGAGACTCACTTAAAATATTGGATTGGTAGTCATCAAGTACAAAATTGATTAGTAAGCTTGTTCTAAAGTTTAAAAAAGAGAAATATTTCTGCCTGAAATTCTGTCCAAGTAAACAAAAATTGCATCTGAAGACTTCTCAAGTTACCTTTTGAAGTATGAATGTGCACAAAATCCCTGACAAACAAAACAGTTCTTCATTGTTTTCATGTAAACCCTTACACCCAACAGCCTAAATTTATGAAATTTTTACAGGCTGAGTGGATAATGTGTTTATTAAAAGCTAGAGAATAAGACATGAATTCACTCTTCCCTTCAAAACATTGATGTAGAACACTTTCTTATAAAACTTACCTGGACAATGTTGAAAATGACGAAGATAATGAGCAACCAGAGCTGCCCAAAGGCCATATGAAGACCTCCAAATAAACACGTCAGGGAAATGATGCTCCAGAATACCAACAATAACTGCACCTCTGAAAAACAACAAACAAACAAAAGTCAATTATAAATCACCCCTCACAACTTATCTTGTAATAAACCAAGATAGAACTCATTACACTAACAGGCCATTTTTCCCTTGCAGTCTCACTATGGTTGCAATTACACAATATCAATCAATAACTTTAATTTCCACATCAATGCATAAAGGTATGAACACACAAATCAATTAAAATACATTTTAAAGTAAATAGGACAAGACCAACAATATGCTTAGAACAGAAGATCAGCAAAGATGTGGAGGGGGTTAACAAATAGCAAAGCTTGTCGAGTGCAAACCTCTTCATTTAAATAGACACCCTCACTGCAACATGCGTCATGCTGAATCTGCCCATTTCGAACTCTGCAACTTGGTAGTCGCGCTTGACATACAGCATGAAAAGCACACGCGAAGTTACAAATCATGTAAATGTCCGTTCGAAATAAACAACACACCACTGCGCTTGGGGCAGACCCAACATGGCGTCCACTACCATGAAAGTGTATATTACTTGTGCTCTAGGTAAGGTCTGAACCTAAAGCACAAACAATATAGATAAACATGTTAGTTTACAGAAATTAGTACAAATATTAATTAACAAAAGACGGTGAATAACAAGAGAAATAACAGATACTCATTGCCAACAAACCTAGAAGCATTTAAGTAACACGATGTAATCAAACTAAATTATTTGAATCATGTACTACAAATGAGCAATAAGTAACGAGACAATTCCAGTTTAAAAGTGAGGCAATGAAGCATAAAGCAGATGAAAGAACAATAATAAATATGGATTTGTTGAATAATAATAATAATAATAATATTTAAAATTTATATTGCGCCCCTTACATATAAATGATCAAGAGTGCATAACACATGTTAAAATGCACAGAATGGAAGAAAAGATCAAGATAAAAGACTGGTCACCAGTCCAGTGCCCAAACAACAGTATAGGGGATACGTCTGTCCCGCCAACAGAGAACTAAAAGTTACTTGTTACAATTACTCATAGGCCTATCCCTGCTGGCATCGGTAAAGTTTTGATCTTTTCAGGAGACAGACGCCTCTAACCCTACCTATGTAAACAAAAATCTAATCTAACTGGCAAGGCGACCATAGAAGAAAGACAAACAAAAGACACACCAAAACAAAACCAAAAAAACTAAACATGTTTATTTAAAGAAAAAAGAAAAAAACTAAACATGTTTATTTAAAGAATGTGCTTTAGTTTTTTCTTAAAGGACTTGATACTATTAAGTTTTTGAAGACAAAAAACCAGAGAGAGTCTCATAGTTTGGGTCCCGTATACTTGAAAGTTTTTTAGTAAATAGTTAGTGAGTTGAGGGAATGTGGAACAGGGAGGCTTGGTGTGTAGAATATGAATGTACCAGTGTAGTACTGGTAAACATTGAGGCAAGACATTTAGGTAATTCATTGTTTATGAACTGAAACATAAAGCTATCAAGTTGTCAATTATACAAATCAGTATTTTTTAAACAAGAAAATCTTAAACCAAATCCTGGAAGTTTGCTGAGAATTTCAATGACTTTGGGTCAGGGGTCAATGTTAGTCTTTCTTACCAGTCGTATTATAGCTTCCCATGTAGATATCATCGTATCTCTTCCATTGCGGTTTGACTTGGTAGGCTTGAATGAAGACTGTAGCTACAGCAAGAAGACACAGAACGGCTGGTCCCACAGCGCTGGCTAAAGCTGCATAACCATTTGGCATGAAACAACTGTGGAAAGAAAGAACAAAATATGTCATCAAAAATGTTGGCAAATATTAAATAATTTTAAGGTATTATTACACTTTTTCCCTTCTGTTTCCTATCA
Organism: Plazaster borealis; assembly: GCA_021014325.1. Classification (NCBI taxonomy): domain Eukaryota; kingdom Metazoa; phylum Echinodermata; class Asteroidea; order Forcipulatida; family Labidiasteridae; genus Plazaster; species Plazaster borealis. The sequence continues at coordinate 785,272 of CM037459.1, forward strand.
TCTAGTTTTTATGAAACACACGCACACACAAATTAATAAATTATAACAATTTGAAAATCCATGTGGACATTTCACCAAATTAGGTGTTCTTGATTTTTACAGTAAAGGTTTGACTTAGGCTCGTCAGTAATTTTGAAAAGTGCACTTTCCATACATGGATTCAAACAGGGTAGACGATGCCTGAGCCAGAGTTGAAGCCAAAGAAGTTGTTTCCAAACAGGCTGAAGTCTCAATTCAATAGACCATTATAACAATGCAGCCATCTTGTTTGTCTCTCAATAAAATCAATGAAACCAAATCGAGACTGGACGAGAAAAATAGTCTGGTCTCTTTCTTGCATAATAAGACTCTGTATTCATTATTACTATAGGACATCAGGAACCTGACAAAAAGGTAGAGGTAGGATCTATATTTATGCATAGCGTCATTGTAAACGAAAAGGAGGCTACAGGCGCAGTGCCAAATAGTGATCACATATTTCGCGGCTGTGATTGGTCAATGAAAAATGGGGTGTGCTTTACTGGATTGGTGTTGGTAGCCTCGTTTCGGATTACAATGATGATGTCATGTATAGATATTAAGAAAGGTGTATTGCAGAATGAGGCCATGACCAAAATAACCGCTTCGTCAGTGGCTATGGCTGGAAGGCTGAAATAGCCATAGAGTTATATATAGGAACTAGAGGGCGCACTGGCAATGCTGTGTGCTCAAACGCGACGGGACCGCAAGGAGACCCGCGCGCCATTCTATAAAGGGCTACATTGAATACGAAGTACACGTTTTTTGACGATGTGATTTTCCCACACAATAACACAGGAAGGAACTTTCCCCATGGTTTGCATTCTGATTTACACATATCACATGCATCGATGTTGTTTTTGCCTACGTACAAAATGGCCGCACGTCGGGCCGCGTAACTAGGCCAGTGCGCCCTCTAGTTCCTATATATAACTCTATGGAAATAGCCTATTGTTCAATATTACCACTGTAGCCAACAGCCATAGCCAAAGTCTCTAGATTCAGACACAACTTGACTTACATGTCACCGTTCTGATGTACATCCCCATATATCACATTAGGGTATGGTGGGTCCACCAGGGAATCACCGAGGACAAACTCCCAGCCAAATGCAGCATAGGCTATCACCACGTAGATGACGATAGCTACTACAGGTAAACCTGTCATATACAAAATAGGAAACTCTATTAACTTCATCTACAAAGAAAATAATAACTAAGAAGAACTGCGCAAATTAAATTGTCAGTTTTCATTAAAGTTGCTGTCAAATAATTGTCCGATCTTCTATTAATCTCCAAAACTTTCACTTGATGTGAAATTTCTTTAGTGCTTTGTTAACCATTCAAAAAGAAAAGATTCTCTTTAATATTAGAAAATGTGTTTGTCTACTTACACCATCCAATCACGAAGAACAGAATGTAATATCTGTCTGTGTGTTCGTCATTTATCACAAAGACTTTCCAGAGGTTGAACGCCTGAAGCAATAAAAAGAAATTTAATCAAAGTTGAGTCAATTACAAGCCTGCTAAAACAAATCACAGCACTAAAATCAGATTCACGAGTCATTTGAAACTTATTTGGGGCTGGGGTTGGGCACACACATGTACTATCAAAAGGCCCAGAAAATTTCACCCAGTGGGACAATAAAGTTTGTATCCATCTATCTATCTATCTATCTATCTATATCTGAAGGGGAGGGGGCTTGGAGAGGGGGCATGGGGGAGGGGGACAGGGGAGGAGATGGTGGCCTTGAGGGAATGATTTCGTGCACCATCAAATAAGGAGGTGGGGTGGCCTTGAGTGGAGATGTGTCGAGAATCACTTGTTGGGTGATCTCTGATCCAGTAAGCCATTAAATAAAGCAAGGTGTAATTTTGCCTCCTGGGGAGTAGGGGGTACACCTCTTCCACACCTGGAGTGCATTTTCGCGGTCGTAACCAATAACTGTTTCGGTTGACTTGGCCATTGGTTAATCACTGGCCAATGACCGAAACAGTTATTGGTTACAGCCGCGAAAACGCACCCCTGCCTAGGGAGTTGGGGGTACACCTCTTCCACACCTGGGGTGCATTTTCGCGGTCGTAACCAACAACTGTTTCGGTAGTAGGGGGCTCACCTCTTCCACACCCCTCTAGATCCACCACAGTAGACATCACTTTAATTCTTACCTGTATGAGCATCCAGGAGAATTGAGCCAGGAAAAAGAAATGGATGAGAACGCCAAGAACTGCACAAGAAACTGCCGAGACTTGACTGCTAATATAGGCTGATACCACAAATACAATCTACAAGAAAAATGGATATCCAATTTTAAATCAGTCACTCAATACTCAATATACTCAATACTCGATACTCAATACCAAATACTCAACACTAAACACTCAATGTTCAATACTCATACTCCATACCAATACTCAATACCCAATACTCAATACCCGATACCAATACTCAATACTTAAAAACTCAATACACAATACTCAATAACACTCAATACTCAATACAACTGTAATGGTATGATGAGTTTTCCAACACTCAAGATAAAGCAAGATCATTTAGGAAATAACTCACTCGTATCTTTCTGAATCTCAATGGACAATGTGAGGGTTATATCACTTTGACTCCTTCAATTTACATTTTTTTAAATTAAGAGTAAAATACAAAGACAAACCTCAACACGTTTTATCATTGCCTTTATAAAAGACAACTTTTGGCATTATCTTTTTAATTTAATTGTGTTACCCTTGCACATGTTATGTAAATATTAGAGCTTTAAAAAACATAAATAGATTTGGCGCTACACAAGTGTGTTTTGATTTTATTTTGTTAAATTGGGACTAGGGTATTTGACGACCAAGATATCAAATCAAAATGTGAATCAAAAACTAAACATGGTTAGGAAGTTACCTGCAGCGCCATGCATGCAAAACACATGTGCATCAAAAGCTTGGCTGAGAACATGGAGTAAACGGCACAGAAGTTGTGAATTATGATGGCGAAAAACAACCCACCCTGTAGAATGAAAACAAAAGAACCAAATAATCAATAATTGATTGAGATATTAAGCCGTAGATCCTGTGTATTAGGACGGGTAGAACATGTAAAAGAATTCAGAACACAAACCCTGGCAGAGTATCTGCACACTATAACAATTCAAATTTAAGACTTTTTAAGACCCTCTTAATGCTCTTAAAATTAACTACACCCTTCATCCATTTATTTAAGACCTCAAATAACTGAATTTAATACTTTTTAATGCTTTTTAAGGCCTTAAATTTGGATAGTTCAATTTAGGACTTTTTAATACTTTTTAAGGATCCGCAGAAACTCTGCCTTGATGTGTATGGGTTTATCCCGGTATTTCTGCCCCATAACCAGCAACTCGTCTCAAGGGATTCCTCAGGTATCTGAGCTACAGCGAGTCATTTTGTTATATGAAGGTATTCTTGTTTTATTACCCAAATAAAGTAATAATAATAATAATGCCATGTTTTACTTACAATGCAGATGAAGCAAGAAGCGTAGATGTAAGGATTGTAACCGACTAAATTATCGGTTTCAGCCTGAGCAGCGTAGTCCGATAAATGAGTACAAGAACACTCCACAAAGTCACCCTGGTCAAACTGTAAATGAGAAACAATGGATTTGGATCAATTTGGTATTAAGTCAAGTGTTTATCAGGGTCCAGTTTCATAAAACTGTTAAGCAAGAAATGGTGCTTAGCATTTAATCAGAAGGGAACCAGCCACAAATTATATGCATTACATCGTATTTTGGCTGGTAACCTGTTTCTGCTAAGCAAGAGTTTTCAGTGCTAAGCAATTTATGGTACTTTGTGAAATTAGACCCAGGCAGACAAATATTCATTTTCAGCTCGGGCCAAAAACAAAAGCTGTTAAGCAACGGACAAATGTTGCTTAGCAGGATTAGGTTACCAGCCAATAGACCACGCATGTATAATCTCTGTGACTGGCTCTCTGCTAATGTTTCCCTAAGCAATATTTTCCTGCTAAACAGCTTTTTAAAAGTGGGCCTGCTGCACCTAATTATATAAACCTTCTTTGCATAACAACATTTTGCTTCAGTAGAAACGAACAACCAGACAAAATTCAGAAGCTTAACATAATCATCTCAAAACGGTGACAGTATTTAATGCAGCCACCCCCAACCCTTCCTGGTGTCAGACTTACCGAGACCTGGCAGTTATCTGGAGACCATCTATCGGTGAAGATGACACAGCTTGCCCCCCTGGGTGTTACCCTGGAACCATCAGTGTAGATGCGATATTTGACTGGGGTCGTCAGACGAGTGAAATTCTGCTCAGCTCCCTTGATGGCTACTGACAAAACCTATAAATGAGATTCAAGACATTGTTTATTTTGTTCATGAAAATATTTCTTGTGATGGTTTAACCTTATTTCTTGTGATGGTATGACCTTAACCAGTGTAACATGGAAAAAGAGATGTAACCAAACCAGGGCTTGGGGGGGTCAAAAAAAGTAAGGAATTACAATTATGAATTTCACTACCATTTTTTTTGTCTATATATTTTTTTATTCTGGTTGTAAAGGCAAGGACTCTCAGGAAAGTGAATTCAATCACTATACTAGCCAAGAACCCCATGGAGAGAAGACAAGAAAGTTTTAGTTTTAGATGTGGGAGGAAAACCCCAGAGAATTACTCCAGGGAAAACCCACGCAGTCAGGTAGGGACCGAAAACCCAATCCACATAGTGCCCGGGGTCCTAGAGGTGGAAGACAAGAAAAGATAACACTACACCAACCCTTGTTCTAAGGAAACAAGACAAAGGTGTATTTTTGTTTACCTGATTGTTGAGTGTATTGATTTCATTCTGTCCATAGAACCATTGCTGGCTACCGTACTCAATAAAATGAATATCCTCACATGACGACACACTGGTATCCAGCAGGTTGTTAGGCATTGTGAAGCTATTCTGCCCTCTGTGGATGGGAACCATGCAAATCAAGATATATAAAGAAAGTGAAGCACAACAGGTAATCTGAGGTATAGTTTCTACATATATACAAGTTGGAAGGGAACCAGTTCACCTAAAGCCCCCACACTAACTAACACCTCTTAAAGGGATTGTACACGTTTGGTAATTGGAACCCACTGTTTGTTTCAATCCTATATAGTTGTAGATATATATCATCAAACTAACCTGTGAAAATTTCATTTTGTAGCGTTTTTGAGATATTGCCGAAGATCTGGAGTGGTTTTGTCCATGCAGGAAGAATAATCTGCAATTGGAATACACAATCTGAGAAACGTTACTGCAGTAATGCTTCTCAGATTAAATTTTTGGGGATAAAAAGTGATATCTTTTTCTATAACCGCAGTACTTTGAAGTTAAAAGTTTCTCAAAATGCATTATACTATCCAAAGCTGCTGTACTTCTTACCAAATAAGTTTTTATTGCCATTAATTTTCAGAGTCATTACCAAACGTATACAGACCCTTTAACCACACTTTTTTAGTAGTTTCTACTTATTCCCCACATTTCTTCATTTCAGTTTTTTTTTTTTTTTTTTTAAATGGGAATAAGGGAGATGGATGACATCCATGTGATGAGAATATGTTGAAGGACGAAGACAAACTCATCACCTTTCAAGATATGATCTATTACTTACTTTCCCTGGAAGCTGTGTTCATTGATCCGACCCCTAGACCATCGTCCTGTCTCTACCTTAGCAAGATCACATGACATGGTCTGAGGTTCTGGGGTTTCACACGGTAGATCAGTCACCAGGATGAAGGCAAAGGAACTGAAGGATTCTGCAAGATTGTAGACACCCCTGGAAAAGGAAAAGGTGTATCACAGTCAAGTTACCAAAGATTTCCAACGATGGAAAATACCCCAAAAGAGTTTATTGCATCAGCTTTGAGAACATGCATTTTTTGTGTGTAAATGCACCAATGTTGTACGCTGCTTATTCTATCCTACACAAACCTTATGGTTCCAAGATACATTTTTAAGTGAGGCCACTCATGTGAGATATGAAATTATGACAAAATCATGTCAAGTTTGTTTTCCCCCTGACGTGACAAAATATGGGAAGAACATCTAAAAAAATACTTAGCTTAAAAGAGACACAGATTCTAAACTCCACTATAACATTTTCACTTTGATGTCGTAGCAAGTATGTTTGTTCCGAGTTCAGTGGGTAGAGTGAGGGGGGGGGGACAGGGAGGAGGGGGAGGGGAAAGGAGGGGGCGGGGGAAGGGGGGTCTGTACCTTGTATCTTCTCTAACTGGATTCATCAATGTACAATAGATCTCCATCAAAGGGCTGAGGAGGTTGCTTGGCAACCTGCGTCTTCCTCCCTCAGCAACAATCATATTAATGGTATCTATGACGACAGTCAATTGCTCTTCTGTAAGTTGACCTTTGACATGCTCAGCCATATCCAATAGGATGTTGTAGATGTTGTCGTTGCTTAAACCCACGATGGCGCTGTAGTGATTATCCCATATATTGGCAGTTTTCTCATCTTCGACTAAAGTGATTGTTGCGATGCCAAACTGCGGCTGTATTGAAGCCCCGTTTGTTGCTTGCATCAATCGGATCTCAAGCACCTTGGGGAAGTTTATTGATGACGGAGGTGTCTCAGGAAGTAAAACTACGTCAAGAAGGATGCGTCTAACACCAGAGACAAACTCAAGGCTCCCAGAGTCACCAATATAATCCTCATCAGCAATGGCTGGGTACGCAGTCAAGCCAGCGAGTTTAACTGGTCCATCGAGTTGAAACGTCCCCCAAGAGACTGAGCTGTCTTTAGTACTGCCTCCAATTCTCTCCACACGTAGACTGACACGCTTGGTGTTGGAGTGGACTGAGTGGAACCTAAACATAGAATGAATCATGGCATATTAAACAAGGGGATGGATCATACCTCTAAGCACAATTTGTTAATGTGTAATTACATGATACTTAATGATACTTAAGAGTGGGCGTCACTAAGGGAATAAAAGAGTAGCGACGAGTTCTTAAACGGCCGTTTTAAACCGGCAGGGTCGTGGCCATGCAATAAAGGCCCGAGCCGAAGGCACGTCCACGACCCTGCAAGGTTTTAAACGGTCGTTTAAGAATGAGTCCCTACTCTTTAATTCCCATTCATAAATGCCCTTTTGTTAAAAAGCGAATTTATTTTTTACAAGTAAGCCTATTATAGAAAATCTGTGACTATCTGTTTGAGCGAATTTTTGAAGTTTGTACATTTTCAAAAACTTTTGTAAAATTCTGTTTTGTGCGCGTTGGTTTATGTGTACGCGCGTGTACAACAAGATTACGCACGGGCATTCTAATAGCTCTGTACTGCGTTCTGCGTAAGTAAATTGGCGTAAATGACATGCGCGCCCATCACTCGAAGCCAGCCATGTTTAAACACTTCTAGCCGGTGTTATATCGTCCGTTTAAACACCCCCACGTGACGTGCTCTCCACCAATAGGAATAGAGAAACTGTCTGGGGTATTTATGAATAGTGGATAAAACCTTGACTAACCGTGTATCTGTAGTGAATAATGTTAATGTATAATTACAGTGATGCTTAAGGTGGGGCATCACTAGTGGATAAAACCTTGACTGACCGTGTATCTGTAGTGAATAATGTTGATGTATAATTACAGTGATACTTAAGGTGGGGCGTCACTAGGAGATAAAACCTTGACTAACCGTGTATCTGTAGTGAATAATGTTGATGTATAATTACAGTGATACTTAAGGTGGGGCGTCACTAGTGGATAAAACCTTGACTAACCGTGTATCTGTAGTGAATAATGTTGATGTATAATTACAGTGATGCTTAAGGTGGGGCGTCACTAGTGGATAAAACCTTGACTAACCGTGTATCTGTAGTGAATAATGTTGATGTATAATTACAGTGATGCTTAAGGTGGGGCGTCACTAGTAGATAAAATCTTGACTAACCATGTATCTGTAGTGAATAATGTTCATGTATAATTACAGTGATACTTAAGGTGGGGCTTCACTAGTAGATAAAACCTTGACTAACCGTGTATCTGTAGTGAATTGTAGCAATCCGTATGGATAGTCACTGTCTGCTATGGTCACATTAGCAAATCGATCTGTTGGATTGAGAGTAGCTCCCTGACCCACACCAATAAGCTCAACCAAGAACCAGGTGGCAAACTCAGGATCCTGCAATGGAAATAAATCAAAGACAGAAGTGACTATACAAACCAAGACTCAATTTCCTATAAGCCATTTTGAGATATGGTTTGGGTAAATTTGTCTGTATACCCATGGAGGTATAAGACCACAAGGAGTTTGAACAGCCCGCCAAGCCCTCACAGGGTAATTACTGACCAATTATTGACCCTGGCTGTACAGTGGAAAAGGCATGGAGGCTAGCGCTCACTGCGGGTCAGATTTACGACCGCAAGATCTCATTGTGCACAGGGTCTGGTACCGCTTCGGACTGCACAATGGAGAAATGACTCCTTTGTGGTTTTTTAATAGTCCATAATTCCGAACAAACGAACAAAACAGTTTTCGCTTGCGCAGTAGCTCTATGCCACACGTACAGGTTAGCTTTATTGTCTGTTCGATGCGCTATAAGATTCTGATTCTGCCGACGTTTCCTTCATTAAAATCCAACTTTCAGAAGGTAAGTTTCGATGATATTCCGGCAATACAATAATTGATACATGAATGAAAATATAATGAATGAATGAAAATATTTCTGTGATTTTTATAACTTTGGGCCGAGTTTGGCTGGTTAAAAATGACGTCGTTTGCTCAGTGAACCCCTTTGTCTACGCATTCGTGCAAACATTCACATGGAGCGTCGCAGAGCCTTTTTGGGGGGGACAAATGAAAATCTGAATTTTTCAAAAACATCGTACTACGCTGCATCTTGTAATACCGATGCGTGCATGCATGACGTAATCTTTTAACCTTGGGTCCATACTGCGCAAGCGCACACAGAGAGACAGCTTTGTCGCGTGTGGTTAGGAAATGTGTTACAACTGCTCTTTTATCTGTGGCGGTACCAGACCTTGGACGTTTGATCTCCTGTTCGTTGTAACTCCTTCTGGTCTTATTCCTCCATGGTATACCCAAACCAACCAGTGCACTCCTAGAGTGTCCATCATATCTCAAAAAGGCTAATTGCTTCATTCAACTGCTTGGCTATAATGCTTAAACAGAAACTTTTCTCTGTTACTCATAGCCACTTAATGCAAGCATGCAACTTTCTCGCTTTAACAGATGCTAATCGTTGCGGTACCCGCTGCTAAAACATAGGATTCGGACTGCCTCTATCCACCGGGCTAGCCCTGTGGTCTAGTGGTAAGACATCTATCTGCTCTAGCAATGCAAAGGTCGTGGGTTCGAATCCCATCCGAGTGATTTGCCTGTGAATTTTTTTCACAGAACTCAGGAAAGTACTGAGTAAATAGTGCTTAAAATACACATCGGTGACTGTAAGGTTAAAAACAAATTATAACTTTGTTGCTGCAACAAATAAAGGACAAAGAAGAGGACACTGCCTTGCATACAGTTTTTTAAAGCATTTTCCAGTTTTATAGAGAAGGGAAAAAAGAAAGAAAATCAGCTGCGTTTTGTTTTATTAGAGAAGCCTTAAGCGATCTTGGTGATCCATACACAAATCGATATTCTAATGGCGGTCTTACTAGAATGGAATTCTAGTGCTGTAACAACCTTCATTAACTGAGAATAAAAGGCCCTTCGGGGCTCCAGCCAAGGCTCTGGCAGATATTTTGAACAGGAGGATAAAGCCGAAGCCAAAGCCAGAGCCAAGCCAAAGCCAGAGCCAAGCCAAAGCCGGAGCCAAAGCCGGAGCCAAAGCCGGAGCCAAGCCAAAGCCGTAGCCAAAGCTGGAGCCAAATTCAGAACTCTGATTTCCTAAAGGGTTCATATTTCCATACCTCGTCTTGTCTCAGCCTGATGTCAAATGTACACATTTGTTGACCTTCAGGGCAGGTCACAATCCCCTCAACCTCTTCAAGCTGAGATGACAGCTCAGCATCTCCAGCTATATCACCATGGGGACTATTGGTCGCTCGCCACTCAATCTGGAAACAGGAAAATAATTATTGTCAACACAAAAGCATGTAGCAGTGTAGACGTCAAAGTACATCTCTCTGGAGCAGTGGTATTAGAGGCCAAAGGTACATCTCTCTAAAGCATTGGTATTAGAGGTCAAAGGTACAACACTTATATCCAACTCACCATGACTTCACCAAAGAAAGCCTGCCCTCTATTGACCGTAAGAGTCACAGTGGGTAGTACATCTTCATCGACAGACACCAACATGGACTGAGCAGCAAAGCCAATCACACCATTAAAGTTATCACTGCCAAGAATTGTTAAATCAGTGAAGCCCTACACACAGGAAACAAAATTATCAAATTAATAAGAGCACTGGAAATAAACTGTCAAGAAGAATATGTTAAAAAATACAAATTTTATTGTGCATTTCACTCTGCGTCGATTTTAAACTGGCCCTTTTGTATGCTACTTTGGTAAAATGCAAAACTCAACAGTTTTTCAAAGACACTTGAAAGAGACGTTCATAGAAAATGATCTTTCTAAGGACTGTTTATTTTTCAGATCATTCTTTTCCTTCGATCATTCCAGACAAGCGCCCTCTATGACAGTAAATTATTTCCATGAAATTAAAGTGGGAAACATTGCGTAGCTTCAACGTTACCTTAAGGTTGCCATCAGGCTGACCTCCAGCTACTCTAGCTCCTCCTGCTGGCTCTGACAAATAGACAAAGAAGACTTCAGCTGGCTCGGCAATGCCATCGTCACAAACTTCAACTTGGAAACTCTTTTCTGTCTCTCCATCCTAACAAGAAAATATCACCAGAAATCCTCAATCCTCTGTTTTATCTTCTCTTGTTTTGTTTTTCCATTCATCTTTTGACTCTCTAGGTCCGTCTGTTTTTTGTATTTCTATTTCTTTTAATTTTTGGTGTTTTTTGCCGTTTTGTTTTTTGGGTTTTTCTCTTTTCTGTATGGACCCGAATGGAAGTTATTGGCTTTTTGGGGCAATCCTTGGATAATTAAGTGCAGTTTTTCTTTGTTTTCAATTTTGCTTGATTTTATTTCATTGTTTAACATCCTGATGCTATGTATGTTTTTGTTGCCATGTTCTGGCTGTATTTTATCCGAATAAATTAAAAATCAAATCAAATCAAATCAAGGAGAAACACTTGTATCAAAAATGGGCAAAAACTTTTATATATTCCCCTACATTTAACCCCAATTAAAAATCTCAAACCAGTGGCTTGCAACATTGACCAAGTTTTCCATCTCTAACCGTGTTATCCCCATATGGGGGTTTTCCTCCCACATCTAGAAGTTTCTTTATCTTCTCTAAACAAGTTTCTTCAGATCTAGGGGATTACAGAGCAAGGAACTTAACAGAACTCCTTGGTATCTACTCCTTGCGTATGACATTATAAGATCAAACAGCGCCCTCTGTGTTTCCAACACTGAGAGTTTGTTTGAATAAACAGTAAGCGTTCTTTCATTCTATTTCACCTTCTGGAAGTCTCAAGAAAGAAATACGTTACATCAAATGTTTATGCTATCTGTCATGATTACATAGGGGTCAAAGATGAAGGGTCAATAAACTCACCCTGAATGTGATGTCCATGTTGACCTCTCTGTAGTCCAGACCAGCCGTAGCATGGGGTCTATCCATTGTATTAGCCAGGGCATTCTCTATGGTGTTTGATGTATCACTAGGACGTAGAGTTACACTACCTTGCCATGATTCTCCACCACCTATGGTTCGAACCCTCACACTGACATCACCGTGGGTACCTCCTGTACAGAAAGAAAATAGTTAAAATTTAACGTGTTTACCAAAGGACATTTAAAATCAGTATTTCTGTTCTGCAATGTCAACCAATGCAGGATGCAGGAAATAAATAATAATAATAATAAGACTGGTAATGCTCACATATCCACCCTGCTGGGTGTTCAAGGCGCAGTAAAAAACAAAACAAAACAAACAAAACAAAACAAAGACAAAAACAGATGTAAGCAAGATGTAAACAGGTTTCATTGTTTTAATCAAGTAGTTGTTCTGATCAAACTGTAAACAAGGCATTTTCTTGTTAAAGCCTTTGTTTGAGATGGTGGATTTTTTTCAAAATTTTGTGAAAGGGCTAATGATGAGACTTGAGAATCCAACTATGCTGATAAATTAAAAAAAATTAAATACGGTACTAATTTGTGAAAATAACTCAAATTAATTTGTAAGAAAATTGCCTTCCTGTTGGTCAAACACAGTCTTAAAGGCATCGTACACGTTTGGTAATTACTCAAAATATATATTAGCATAAAAACTGACTTGGTAACGAGCAACAGAGAGCTGTTGATAGTATAAAACATTGTGAGAAACGACTCCCTCTGAAGTAACGTAGTTTTTGAGAAAGAGGTAATTTCTCACTAAAATAATAAAAACTTCTTGCAAGAAGTTTTTATTCCTATCTTAAAACACACAAATTTGTACAACAAGGGTTTCTTTCATCATTTTCTTGCAACTTCGATGACCAATTGAGCCCAAATTTTCACAGGCTTGTTATTTTATGCATATGTTGGGATACACCAAATGAGAACACTGGTCTTTGACAATTACCAAACGTGTTCAGTGCCTTTAAATCCTCAAGTCTATTACCTGTCCTGATGATGTTGAGAGTAATGAATTTACATGTAGCTTCACTCTCTACAGTCTCTACTACATCAGGATTCAGACTAAGCACACCATTGGGATCATTACTGCCCTCTATTGTCACTTCAGAGACAGGGTATTTGGAGCTCAGTCTTGGGCTTGTACCTTGGTTAAGACAAAAACAAAACATCAACAGAGTTTAATGCTATACTCACAAAATAACTCCAAAATGTTTGAAAAAGTACTTAATAGATGTTAAATTTGCATCGGGGATAAAGAATATTATTTGTGTTTTACCGATACACAAATGTGTTTAAATCACAGTACACTCAGTACTTTTCCAAAGTCCTGTGAAAAGAATCCACAGACACATTACTTGGGTGAACCCACGACCTTTGCCGTTCTAGAGCAGATGTCTTACCAACTAGACCACCAAGACTGCTCAGTAGCTTGAAACAGTTTGAATCCTATATTTTAGCCGTGAGAGTAATGTAATAGATGCCGATGTAGATGCCGCAACGATTTAATAAATGTTGACAAAGAATATCTTATAAAAGTTTGAACATAAAAGGCTAACAGTAGAAACTTTTTTGCAGTCTTCATTCCTACAATAATTTGACTTACCCTGTGTCCCATCTATTGGTAACCTAGCAACACTTGTGATGTTTACAAAGAATATCTTGGCAAGCTCCGGTTGCTGCTCTTCAAGAATCGTCACCAAGATGGCCGCAGTCCTCTCTCCCTGGGCCATTGTGAGGGCGCCGCTGGTGATGTCAACGTAATCCTCACCGGGTGTTGCGGTGTACGAGGAAGTCTGATATGTCACACGGATACTGCCAAGTGTGCCGAGCTGTCTCTCAATGGTTAAGGATAGCTGTGATGGCAAATATCGATTAGAATTAATATTCTATCAATATTTATCAATGTATGTATACAATAAAAAGCAATGCTTGAAGAGAATCACTAAATGTGTAGCCTTTGTATATAGTTTTTAAAATGTTCAGATTAATTGATAAATTATTGGCTGAGTGAAAGAGTAAATTTTGATCCTCTAGATTTTATTAAATACAACACACACACAATCTGTGAAAATTTGACAAGTCAAAATAATAAAATAGACATAAATTTCTCAATAGATTTAAATCATTAACAATAAATGTAAAATACCATAAAAGGGTCTGTATTTTTTGGTAATTACTCATAAAATTATTGGCAATAAAAACTTACTTGGTAAAAAGTACAGCAGCTTATGATAGTATAATGCATTTTGAGAAACTTTTCACTTTGAAGTAATGTGGTTATGGAAAAAGATATCAGTTTTTGGAAACAAAAAATTGAATCTGAGAAGCGTTTCTGTCAGAAACGCTTCTCACATTGTGTATTCCAATTGCAGACTATTCTTCCTGCATCACATAACCGCTCCAGATTTTCGGCAATATCTCAAAAACGCTACCACCTTTTGAAATGAAATTTTCACAGGTTAGTTTTATGGTATATATCTACGAACTGTATGGGATTGAAACAAACAGTGGGTTCCAATTACCAAACGTATACAATCCCTTGAAATAAAAAAAATTTCAATCCAAGTTTTACCTCTCCTTGACCTTCTAGGACGGTGATTCGTCTCGACATCTGAGCAAAGCCAACTACACCGTAAGGTTCAATTGGTGCGATCGTAAACATATTATGTAACCGAGCCCCGCCCTCTGATGATGTCAGAGCACTCGTTAAATGAACGGCAAAGAGTTCATCAGGGTTACCACTTGGGTCGAGCTGGATGACAAATGATAAAAATGCATTGTTTAGGTTTAATATGAGAACAATCAACTGTCATTGTACATTCAGTTTGCAGTAACATCATGTGTATATATTCACTTTGCTGCGTACACTTGTTCTTGAGAATTTGTCTTGCTATTTTATTCTAATCAACTGTTATTAATAACAACGATAATTTAGAGAGGTTTTTGTGACACAGTAGGACTATCTTTTCTAAGGTCGGATGGATCCTAAGATTGTATATTGCTGGGTACCGTAAGATTGATTTAAAACAATGGTTGTTACTATAACTGCAGAAATTGCCCAGCACACAACTTTGACCAATATTCTTTCCTTTTTTAATTATAAATCAAGAGATTATCAGCTGACCGTTGTGCTGAAAGCTTATCATTCTTGGTGCAAGCAAAGAACGTTTAAAAACATTCCGTACAAATAATTCTCTAACCAGGGCCCAATTTTATAAAGCTGTTTACCGCTAAGCAAATATTTGTGCTTAATATAACAGAAAAACATGCGTAAGCAAAGTGTATTTCATGAACGATCGAAAAGATTCGACAGCGCAACACGTGTGTACGTTCACAATGAATTTGCTTACTCATCAACTTACAAGATGAAACCGACGGCACGCTAGCGTGCCTTTTGCTTTGCTATAGTAAACAGTGTTTATGAAATGCTAATGGCAGCTCTGTAAGCAGAAAACATCTTTTTACAGGCTTTATGACATTGGGCCCTGTGAAATATGATAACATAAGTAATGTCTTTTTGATCATGGTAAGCATGAAGCTAGAGCCAGCTAGAGCCATGACTAGAATGAGAAGTGCAAACTTACAGTGAAGGGAAGAGTGACGGTAGACACTTCATCCGCCATCCTGATCTGGCCTGAATCTTGAGAGATGATGCCTTGTAGGTAACCTTGAGGAAGACTTCCTTGAGGAAGACTTCCTTGAGGGTACCCCGCCTTCCATAGGACATCTACAGACCCGTAGGAACCAAGTCGCTCAATGGTCACCACAGTACGGTAGGAAACTGATCCAAAATGATAGATTAATCAATAACATTAATTAATAACAATCCTTAGACCAGACACTTACAGCAAAACATATAGAATTCTTAATCGTCAAAGAAATTTTGGGTTAGTTTTAGTCTGGTAGGGCACCCAGGAAGAACAGTTAATTGAAAACTAATTGGGCTACTACCCTGGTTTAATCAAATGAATTAAATAAAATAATACAAAAGTTCACTGATTATGAAGTTGATACCAGCGCAAATCATCCAGAGAAATTCTAAGAAAACTTGAAAAAGAGCATTTTAAGACCTCTAAACCACCAGTGCTTTGTTTGTGACATACACATGTACACTGTCTGTAATCTTGAAGAAAACAAAATGGAGTGTTTGCTTGTAGCCAGACTATAAATCATTTCTAATTCACTCCAAAACTGCTTATTCCTAAAATATTCTACCTCTCTACTAACATACAAATACTCACTGTCATCAACTGTAGTAGCATCCAACTTAAATCCAACAACTGAATTAGCAGCTTCTTGTGGTACAACAATGAGGGCGCTCTCTGCACCTGGCAACAACACTGGTGGGATGGTTACTAAACAAGAAAACAAAAGAGGTACGTTTGTAAAATGTGAACATCTATGAACTTTTCTAAACTTATACCAATGTTTATATTTCAACTGATATCAACATTCCAAAGGCAAACTGAACTAAACTACATTCAGAGTATACTGATCAAAACAATGAGTTGTTACACTACCAGTTCTTTTCAGAACCAACATATCTCATCTCACAGTGTTCCAAATAGATAAAATACCTGGATTACTGGCTTATAATTGGTTCATATACAGGGCCCAATTTCATGGCTCTGCTTGCCGTAAGCAAAGAATCGGTGCTTACGGAAGCAGGGAATTCCGCGCTTACATCAAGCGTATTTCACGGGTTAGCAGGGAATTTTTGCTTGTGCGCGTGCACACTCCACGTTATTAGGCATTCTTCGCTTACACAGCTAGCACAGAAATTTGGCGCTTGCACAGTAAGCGGAGAATGGAGATCGTAAGCGCAAAATTCGGCGGTAAGCATGAAATTGGGCCCAGTTATGTAGAACTAACTCCAAAGAAAAGCAAAAAAATCAGACGTTACTTTTAAATGAATTTTGATATTTAAAAGTTTCATGGATTGGGTAGCATAGAGTTTAGATGAAAATTATTCAAAAAACAACTTGTCTTCCACTGAAAATACATAAATCTTAGAGTATCTTCTAAAATATCAATAATAGTTACCTTCTGATGGTCCAAGATAATTCAGTGTTGTCATGGTAATAGTGAATGTTGTATCTCTCTCCAGAAATTGATCATTGTTCAGTAGAGGTACCTCTGTAGTACACTGTCAAAAATACAAAGAATTATAGATAAAGAAATAAACAAATTATACATTTTGGCAAGAAAACTTTTTTAAAAGGTGATGTATAATTAATTAGTACACTGTCAAAAATACAAAGAATTATAGATAAAGAAATAAACAAATTATACAATTTGGCAAGAAAACCTTATTTAAAAGGTGATGTATAATTAATTAGTACACTGTCAAAAATACAAAGAATTATAGATAAAGAAATAAACAAATTATACATTTGGCAAGAAAACTTTTTTTAAGAGGTGATGTATAATTAATTAGTACACTGTCAAAAATACAAAGAATTATAGATAAAGAAATAAACAAATTATACATTTGGCAAGAAAACCTTTTTTAAAAGGTGATGTATAATTAATACCAATATGATAAGATGAAATTAAAACAAACTTACAAATTCCATTCCATTTTTGCATTCCACAGAGCCACTGCCAGGAACATAAGCACCGGTGATCCCCTAGAAATACAAAAACAAGTCAACAATAAAACAAATTCTCTCTCTCTCTGAAACAAAAGCAGCCAGGAAATATCACTGGTGGATTTGTTTAGACAAAGTAAACTAATGGAAGGCCCCCTGAGATGGCGTCGACTGAAGATGACCCCTCACATCGCTAAAATGGGCTGAAAGTGTTTATTGACTTCCACATTGTTAACCACTTAACTGCGGAATTATTTATCGTTAGCTAACCCCCCAATGCGGAATTAATGCGGAAAACAATGCAAAAAAAAGCTGGGTCAAAGCTTGCACAAATGACAACTAAGCGCGGTTGCTTGCGCGAAGTCGCAATATTTAGTAAGAAAAACTCGCTGATTGGTGGCGCCACACATTGCCTTCCTGTATTGAAGTTTGTGATGACGAGATATCTCGTCATACGCAATATAAGGGTACCTTGCTCTTCGGTTTGTGATGACGAGATATCTTGTCATACGCAATATGGGGTAAGTTTGTGTTGACGAGATATCTCGTCATACGCAGTTAAGTGGTTAAACAATTCTTTCTTGAGTTTTTCACAATACCGCAATCAGTTGTTTCCAGCATCCAATTTCATAGCGCTGCTTCAGCAGAATATAGCTTAACAATTCTCTGCTTGGCAGGAATAAGCAGGATACCAGTCATAAAGGTACATGTGACATGGTGTTTTGGCCGGTAACCTTATTCTGGTAAGCAGATTTTTATTGTGCTAACCTACTTTTTGTGCTTAAGCAGCTCTATGAAATTGGGCCCTGGTGACAACCACAGAGTATTTATTCCTTCTTGAAACGTTAAGACATATCTCATCTCTGGTTCTTCTCTCTGGATCTATTGACTCAATTCACCCGACGTCATCATCACATAATCTTGGTTGCACCATTTTGGGAGTCCGTGCTCCGATGTGTTATACAGTGTATTGCGCAGTTAAGGCAACGCAGTGTTTGCACACTTACAATAGTTTTTATGTGCAATTTGACTCCAGAAATGGCGAGCTTGGCAGGCAGTAACCGTGTGTGACATTGGTCCAAGGGGTCAACAGACAGTGCAAGTCTCACGCGTATTTGAAAATTCTGGGGACCACTTTGGTACCACGAACATTGCTTTAACATGGGAAAGAAACAAAGTTGCGCACTTTAACGAGTCCCAATGCTTGAATACACGCGAGACTTGCACAGTCTATACACAAATCCCCAGGGCTTAACTTCATAGAGCTGCTAAAGCACAAAAAATGGCTAAGCACAACAAAATTATGTTTACCAGAATAAGGTTACCAGCCAAACTGCCTTGTCACATGTACAATTTGTGACTGGTGTCCTGCTCATTTCTGCTAAGAAGAAAATTCTTAAGCAATATTTTCTGCTTAAGCAGCTCTATGAAATTGGGCCCTGGTACCGAGATATAATGCTTTTGCATGAAGCTTCTCTTATATAACATAAAACCTTTTTGCACCAATTCAACCAAATGGTTGTCAACTGCAAACTAGCATTTGTTTATTGTCTTGAAATTTTGAAGAAAGGGTGTGTAGAATGACCTCTGTACTTACATCATTATACTCAAGGTCAAAGGTGACCATGACATCACCCTCTGTGCCTGCTGTTCGAGTAATCAAGATCATCAGGAATCGTTTCTTGTCAGAGTCAACACCGATGGTTTGGTTGTCTTGATGAACGCTGAACACGCCGTGTGGATTGTCATTAGGTCTAGGGAGGATCATCAACAAAGAATCGATTGTTTAATCTAAACTGGTACCCAAGCTTGTACAAATCATCCTGGGGTTAAGTCTAATGAGAATGATGAACAAAAAATCAATTGTTTAATCTAAACTGGTACCCAAGCTTGTACAAATCATCCTGGGGTTAGTCTAATGAGAATGATGAACAAAGAACCAATTGTTTAATCTAAACTGGTACCCAAGCTTGTACAAATCATCCTGGTCTTATGTCTAAGAGGATGAGGAACAAAAAATTAAATGTGCTAATTGTAGAAAGCTTCAATATTTGAAAACAAAATATTTGAAGCGTTGCATGTTGGTAGATTGATATGGGATTGGTGTGCGAAAGACCGCATCTGTTATTTCACTGTCTCAGAGTATAACAGGTACTGTTACCAGATATGGTTCTCAAATCAGAACCGTACTGGGGCTTCTCAACATTGTTATATGACAAGTTTGTTAATTTGCAATCTTTTTATATGAAAATCTTACTTTGATGCAACAAGAATTATATTTTTATATGTGCTTGCTTAACCTTGCAATAATCTGTGATGTTATGGTCATTGGCCCAATTGGATATGTTTTTAATTATTATTTATATTTTTAGTTATCTTGTCTATTGTTACTTTAATCTTTTTTATGTTACTCTTCTTGTATTTTAAACGCAATTCAGCCTTTGGCTGCGATGTTTGAATGTTTTTAATAAACCAATAATTTTTTTGATTTTTTTTATTATTAAAAAAA
This sequence comes from Plazaster borealis, assembly GCA_021014325.1. Lineage (NCBI taxonomy): Eukaryota > Metazoa > Echinodermata > Asteroidea > Forcipulatida > Labidiasteridae > Plazaster > Plazaster borealis. The sequence continues at coordinate 805,101 of CM037459.1, forward strand.
CACTCACTGAATGTAAAATGTTGAGACATTGAACTGCGGGTCGACTTCTGCCCCTCCATCTACAGAGACTAAAACCAGCTTGAAGAGTTCTCGGAGTTCAGGTATCTGGTCTGGTAGTATGGACAGGAGGATCTGGGTATTAGCGACGCCATCTGGGATGAATAGGGTACCGTTAGGAGGCGAGACATCGGTGCTGACTTCACCTCTTGAATCTTGAACCTGCCAATGGACCTACAGAATTGGTTGACGGAAATCAAATAAAAAAGATTGTAAGACGTGGTATAATTGTTGAGACTAAATGCAAATCAAATTTGAAAACTTGTTGTTTTAATGCTGCGCCACGCCTATGGAACAAATTGCCAGCACAAGTAAAATCATCTGTTTCTTTAAACCAATTTTAAAAAAATAATAAAGACTCATCTTTTCAAGCAAGTATTTTAGTAAATGGTTTGTTTTTACCTGGGTTTTTTTTATTTTTTTTATTTTTTTTATATTTCTTTACCACTTGTATTGTATTCTGGACTTCATCTTAGCTTAGGCTTACGTTTCCATTTTTGATTATTGTACATGTATATGTTATTGTTTGTATTAGCGCCATGAGCACTTTTGTGGATTTGTGCTCTTAAAAAGTTTTCATTATTATTATTATTACAATTGTACCACTCATCCTGAAAATTCTATTCAAATTCACCTGTATTTTTATCGCCTTCCACAGCAAACAAAAAGCTTATGAAACGAAAAAAAAGGGAAGAACTTAAAAACCGCTGTCGTCCCATTTCCACAAGCCATTTTAAAATATCTTCCTTGTATGCAAATAAGATGATTAAAGGGATGATCTTTTCAAAAAACACAAACAAATATGTCATCCCTTTTAGATCCGAGGTGTTAAAACGAGAGTTTAAAACACAGAGAAATACCTACATGGCCCTTTTCTTTTGGCTCGGTGCCTTTTGAAATGAGATTATAGAATTGCATGAAATAAATGTATTCTTTAGACTACCACTTACTGTCTGCGGAAGTTAAATTTTAAAGCAATATCTATTTTTTCATCAGAGCCAACTTTATATTTTTTAAATCATTAATAATAATAATAATAATAACATTTGTAAAGCGCTTTCCACAGGCGTTACAAAGCGCTTTAACATTGTCTGAAAGATGTGTTTTTAGCTGTGACTTGAATGAGCTGATCGAAGATGAGTCACTGATGTGTAGAGGGAGCTTGTTCCAGCAAGTTGGTGCAGCTACCGAGAATGCTCTTTCACCATAGCGGGTGTTCGTGCGTGGGCCATTGGAAAGTTGAAGATGAATATTGGATGTTGATCGAAGGCTCATGGATGAAGTAGGCAACTTTTGTGAGATGAAACTATTGATGTTTGTGGGAGCGAGGCCATGTATTGCCTTGTATACAAGGAGAAGGATTTTGAACTGAATCCGCTTGTGAATAGGAAGCCAGTGTACAGAACGGAGAACCAGTGTAATATGTTCACAACGCTTTACTCTCATGACCATGTGTGCAGCAGTGTTTTGTACACGTTGAAGTGGGGCGATGTGATTAACTGGTAAGGCATACAAAAAACTCTTGCAATAGTCAAGATGGGATGTGGTGAGAGCATGGACGAGGCGCTCTGTCGATTTGGCGTCAAGGTAGTTTAGGAGTTTCCCAATTTTATAAATACCAAAAAATGCTGCACGGCAAACACTGTGTATTTGTTTATCCAACTGTAGGTGGCTGTCAAGAATAATGCCGAGGTCACGAGCTGACTCAGATACAGTGACAGCATCCCCACCAATGCTCATTACCGGTAGATTCTCTGATTTATGGAACTGTGAGGTGATGTGTATGAGCTCCGTCTTTGCGGTACCCGCTGCTAACACATAGGATTCGAACTGCCTCTAGCCACCGCGCTAGCTCGGTGGTCTAGTGGTAAGACATCTGCTCTCGCAAAGCAAAGGTCGTGGGTTCGAATCCCAAGTGATTTGCCTGTGGATTTTTTTTTCTTCAAAGAACTTGGAAAAGTACTGAGTATACAATGCTTAATTCACATCGGTGGAAGAGTAAAAACAAATTATAGAGCCAACTTACGTTAACATCACCAATGACTCCTTCACGACGTCTTACAGAGAAGGAAACCTTAAGTGATCCTCCGTCTACAGGTTCCTCAAAGCTACGCTGAGTCAACGATTCTCCATAGAATCGAACCACACCATTAGGATCACCATACTTCAAGATCTACAATTGGAAATAGTCAAATACAATCAAGTCATGTGGCATTAATAGTGTAGCATCCTAGATGAGTGGGACAGTTCACCTTATTCAGGTGGCATAGAATGAGGCTTAAATCCTAGATCAATCCTAGGACATGCGCATAGAATTTACAGTGCAAACGACTCTAGTCAAGTCATGTCAACGCGACCGGCGACTCGACGTACATTATCATTTTCTGAAACTGTATTTTACAAATCGTTATAAGCTACCTTCTTCATAAAACAAAGAGAAATTCAACAGGCAGTTTATTCAAAATTGTTCTGGTAGCTTTGTCCAAGTTTGATTAAGAGGAAGTTTGAAGTTTACCTTAAGTGTTGCACTACCAGCCGTCTCACTTATCTCTCCTGCACCAACCACTTGATAAATCTCAACGATAAACACTTCCTCTATCTCTGGCCCAGGGTAAGGTTTGACCCTCAATGTAAACCCTTTAGCTCCTCGCTCAATAGGGTTAAAGGTCACCGACCCCTGGAGCTGGCCATCAGCAGTGGAGATGTCGCTGGTGTCTGGTGGGAGGCTTTGGGAGTTGGGTCCAAGGATTCGCCAGCGCACCTGGCAAGAAAGTAATTGGATTGAAATTATTTCAGAACAATTTACACAGACATTTTATCTTGAAATGACAAAAATAAATTGCACAAAATTGCAATGCAAAGTCTTATCTCATCTCTGGTTCTTCTACAATCAACGCATTCTTCAAAGAGGACATTAATGGTTCTCACTTAACCTTGCATAATGCCATTGTTGACTTATTGAGTGTCAGTTTATAATTAAAAAGTCACTACTCCGCCAATTATTTTTGTTTTAATCTAAAAAATTCCAAGTTCCACAACTACACCTTGCCAAATAGCATGCCAGTTTCCTTGTTACCATCAGGTTTGTTTTTTCACTAACAAAATCCATCAATGACCATCTCTCCCTGAATTCTCCAGGAATTGTACAGCAGTTACTTGACCTCGGGTACTGTGTGAAATGAACCATATGGTTTCGGATGGCTTCTTCTGTATACTTGTCCAATGGCTGTAAGCAGTGACCTGGTTGTTTATTTTGATGAATTGAGTGAGGTGGTGTTGCAAGGACAAGTCCATGGAGCTCCATGTATTACACACTATTTTAAAAGTGTATAAGCGTGTGCATATTTTTATGGTTTCAAGTAAAGTTGTATTAAGTCTACAAAGTACAAATGTGGGTCATCTAAAAATAATTTTAGCTTGAATTTGTTTTTATTTAGTGATTTGGTTCTCCACAACAATGTATTACAAGCTAATATCAAACTGTCACTCAATAAGTAAAGGAGGGTGTCCGAGTGTGATTTTGTTTTGATGGTGTCACGCAGGGTTGTTAAGAGCTACTTATCTCTCATGAATAAAACTTACTTCAGCACCCGTCAAGTATTCATCAATCCCTCCTGAGAGCTCAATGGTGAAGTCAAAATCCCGATTGATCTCTGGATTAGCGATAATCCTCTCTAATTCCATGATAGAGAATCCAATTAATCCGTCCGGTTCATCACTCTTCATGATGACTACCGTCGCTGTCAGACTCGTCCCAAGAACAGCTCCTCCTTGTGCTCCACTCAGGGTCACTTCAAAGACTTCAGAGAATTCCTTCAATTGGTCATCAATGATAGCTATGCTGATTGACCCCTCAGACTGACCATCAAGAAAGATGACCTCACCATCAGTCAGTGAGTAATCTACCCCACCAGGCGTTGCAGTTACATTTCTTGAGGTATAGGAGACTCGTACGAGGCCAAAGGTACCAGCTGTGCGAACCACTGGTATGACAGCCGTCCCAACTCCCTCCGAAACTAAAGTATAATCACCCAGACAATATAAAATAAATACAAAAATGTCTCAACTCTTGTTTTTATAAAGTAGTTTGTTGACAAATTTAAATAATTTAAAATGTTGCAGTAAATTTTCATACTTCATCTGACTAATAATGTTTTTCAAAAGAGAGACCTCAGCCTATTAAATTGAGAAATCTGTTAAGCAGGAATTGGTGCTAGTAACAACCATTTTCGCTAAACAGGGAACCAGTGCAACCAATGAACATTACAAGGCATTTTGGCTGGTAACCTGTTTTTGCTAAGCATGATATGTATCTGCTTAGCAAAGTTTTGTTTTTAACAGCTTTATGATTTTGTTGAAATATCTTACATTCAAATACTGATGACTTGGCAAACTCTATGATTCCCTCTGCATTATCATTGGCTTGGATGGTGACTGTCTTCGCACTGAATTGACCAATCACAGGAGGCATATCCAACTGTAGACCGCCACGTATCGTGTAGTCATTACCACTAAAAAAGAAAATTCAAAATTGTTAATGGCCTCTCGTTTTAACCCTTGCAGAGTCTTTCTCAAAGGCTAAAAAATACAATCAATAACAGTAGGTGTTAAATAATTTGACAGATATCAACCAAGAATCAAAGATTCAACATGATTTTGTTGCATCAGTGCAAAAACGTTGCATCGGATTTTGTAAAAACATTGTATCTCACACGAAATGCTCAGTGCAAAAACGTTCGGCTGTCTTAAGTGAGATTCAACATTTTGACAATCTCAAACTCGTGCATAAAGTGCTATTTTAGGAGATGCAACACTTTTGCAATGACACAAGGATTTAAAACATTATTGGTATAAAACAGTCCAGTCCTTACAGGGACCATGCCAGACATATTTCTTTACAGGAATTTCATGAAACAAAGATTTGAGATTTCAAATGAAGAAATTCTACAGTAAGAACCAATAAATTTGGCCTTTATTTTTAGGGGTGTTTGTTGGTGGGATTTGGGTGGGTAAGGATGGCCGAGTCAGTACTCACAGTGGGTTTAGAAGTTCAACAGAAGTGAGGTTGACCAGGAAGGATTCCGGACCCTCTGGGAGATTATCTGGAACCAGACTAATCCTGATGCTATTCATATCAACTCCATCACCGAAAATAAGATCTGTTATAGATAAATACAACACTAAACATTTATCAACAATACAAGTAGTTTCTCTATGCCATTAATGGAATGTTCACAACAAAGTGGTTTTTTTGTAATGCTATAATGTCTAAAGTAAAACAGATTCAACAAAATGTTTCCTATCTTCAATCAAAGTACGTTTGTTCGCCAAAAATAAAATAACCTGAAATAAATAAATAATGCGTCTTTGAAACTTTCAGTATGGATTAATACAGACCTTGACGATGCTATCACCATCTTGGTCATACACGCTATATACCAAACCAATAATGACTACCAATTTTCAGACAGGGATCAGACTAATTTTACCTTCAAGTCTCGCTTTGATTTCATTGGTTTGAATGGAAGAAACACATGATAGCTCTACCATGATGAAGGTTTAAACTTAATAATGATTGAGTTTTTAACAAACCTCCGCTATCCTCTACATAGTCTTCACCAGGTTGAGCTGAGATCTGTTTGGTTGTGTAGGTCACTTTTACTGAGCCTGTTATTCCAGCATTACGCACAACCATCAAGCTTGCCTACAGAGTGAAAAACAAAATCAACCTTGTTTGTCAATATCCACTGCCTACAAATCTCATTTCAGTTTCATTTCATTTGTTTATTCTGGTTGTGAAGTTAAGGACTCTCAGAAAAGCAAACTACTATCCTAGCCAAGAACCCCTTAGAGAAAAGACAAGAAAGGAAGTTTCAGTTTTAGATGTGGTGGGAAAATCCCAGAGAATTATTCCAAGGAAAACCCGTGCAATCAGGTAGGGACTGAAAACCCAATCTACAGAGTGCCCCAGAGAGGTGTAAGGCAGAGAAAGATACCTCTACACCAACCCAACCACCCAAATTAAGTTTCCTTCTGCAAGCAACGAAGGTGCTTAGGCTGCAGGCACTTTTTTCTATTTTTGTTAATTAAAACGACTTTTGTTTATTCAATTTCGCTGAAATTAATTTTCATCCAACCCTGAACAGTCCTTAAAAGAGTGGCTGAACCGATTTTGCCCTAGAGGTCATTCACTGGGCAGGCCAGTTGTCACAAATGTGGGTCTGAGCCAAGGCAGCTAACACTTGTGCAGTACCAAACTTGCCGCCTCTGTATCAACGAGCTGTCTGTCATCTGTCTGCCATCGGTGAACCAATGTGTCAATTGCCAGAATGTTAAAATCGTTGGTGTGTGTGTTCAGTGAACTTAGATTCATCTGTTCAGACCATTAGAACAAGATTTGTGTTATTTACACCCCAACATAAAACGCCTATCGCCTGAGCACCTTCGGGCACGCGCATAAACATTTTACATCGGTGGCTCGCAGGGTTAAATCTAAGCATTTATGTCACATAAAAACACACATCTTCAAGATTTCTCGTGAAGATCATCAGAGAATATTGATTGATACATTGAGTTATTACACAACCGGGTCTTTTCAGAACTACCACAACTCACACAAGAGTTTTTCATGTACACAATGTTACCGCAAACTTTGCCAGACAATGAGAACATACACTGTAGTTATAAATCTTTTAGAATAGCAAGTAAAGTTTATGCTCAGAATTATGTGGTTAACTGCGCCATCTTTGCGCCAAATCTTTATGTGTTCATTGTAACTTAAAAACTTGTTACAGGTATTTGTCCAAGTGTTTTTAAAACATCTTCTGACCTGGGGCAAGTCTTCACTGATCATCACCTCCAGGGGACCAGTGAACTCAAATATCCCATGAGGGTTATCGCTAGCAATGACGACGACTGTTGCTTGATTGGAGATGGAGTAAGGGTTGATACTTGCACCTCCTGCGACTGATGAAAGCTGGAGGACGTAAGTTTGCTTGGTCTCAGGGATAGAATCATCAATGGTCTGTGGAAGAACAATAATAAAACCTTCATCGTAACGCAGCCATTTTGATTTTGTTCACTCAGTAATGATGCTAGTTACACATCTTCACTCCATGCTGAAGATCAAATCATAACTTAGTTTAGAAGTCTAGAGCTTTGGGTTAGCTGATCAGTCAGTAATGATGCTAGTTACATATCTTCACTCCACACAAATTTTAAATCATAACTTGGCTTATAAAATTAACCAAACTTATCACTCGTATTTAACGGTTTACTCCATAAGCCAAAGAGCTGTCAACATTTGCATCTTGCAATCAGGGAGATTTTGTACACCAATCAGGGAGATATTTAGAATTACATTCAACGTAATAGGGGAAAAGTTTCCATAATCAGGGAGATTTTCAAATTTGTTCATCCGAGCATGGAAAGATTGGTTTATTTTCAGGGAACTTTCTGCAGAATCAGGGAGAGTTAGCCCGTATCCGAATTGGTGGCTTCGGCTACAGCTACGGCTGTTGCTAAGGGTGTTGCTACGGACGTCCTATACTTCAGCGCTTGATGACGCGGATATCTAGCCGTAGCCGTAGCTGTAGCCGCCATTTCGGACACGGCCTTACCTGGAGATTAATGGTTGCATTTTGCTGTAGATCTTCAAATATCACCATGCCTGATGTCTGGGTGAATGTTGAAGTGTCTCGCGGGATTAGTTGCCAATTCACTGTTACTTTACCAAAGATTCCTTCCCCTCGTGTCAACCTGAAACAACAAAGTCAACAACACTCGTTAAGATGCAGTCTAATCAAATGTTAACGAACTTGCATTATTTATTACATCACAATGAAAATGAATACGTAACTATGATGATCGCCACAATGTTGTTTCAGAACAGGGTCGATAAATAACTGAAACAAGAATTTGTATACCTGCAATAAGGTAATATCTTTCTTAAACAATTGCACACAAGAACAATTGCACAGATGTGACTGAACCATCTCAATGTTAGAGTGTACACCTGCTCGTATATCAGTCTGTTTGTCCACCCTCCGGTTGCCTCAGTTTGTCTGTCCATCAATCTACTCGCTTGCTTCTCTATTGGAAGGATCTTGGTGGGATAGGATAGACGTCCCTGACCCATCACCTACCCCACCCTCACCCATCCCATCTACCACTCTGTTTGTCCAACCTCCAGTCCCCTCAGTCTGTCTGTCTATCAATCTATCTGTCTATCTGTGTACTTACTGTATCATAGCTGTGCCATCATTATCATCCATTGGTTCACTTATCAGGACGTATCTAGATGGATATAGGATAGTGATGACCCCTGATGCCCCATCGTCTGGCTGAATCACGATAGTAGTTGTACCTACACATCATAAACAATATCAAGAAAATCTCATTATTGATTTTAAAATCAAGAGATTGAGTTTGATGGGACACTGCTGTATTTGTTGCATCATACTTTACATTAAAAAAACCTCAAACATTTAGGTACTCAGAACTCACCAAAGACAGGGGAGATTTCTGCATCATCAGTTGCTGATATGATACTCAGAGTGTACCTCTCTTCTCCCTCCAACACATCATCCTGGGTAGCTGTTAGGGTAAAAGTACGCCTAGTAGCACCCTGTAACATAAAATCAATACCCAATTGGGTATAATTGTTAGGAGAATGCCAAGGCTAATATGGACTGACAGACAATGGTCACTCCTTACTTTATATACACCTCTTCCTCTTTTGGAGTGTTTCTACTCATGTACTAGTGACTGTGAGCAATAGTTTTGTATGGAGTAATCGGGTTCAAATAGGAATACTAGCAAGATACAGCTAATAATAAAGGACAGCAAAGTTTAAAACTGGGACAAATTTAAGGTGTCAACATCAAGTAACTTCTGGAAGACTTCAGAGATTGTACAGGGTTCAAGTTCAATGAGCTTTTCAACATTAAAACTTGCTTAGCACAGAAAAACCTTGCTCAAAAGAATTGGATTTCCAGCCAAAATCATGCCAGAGACCACAGCACACCTGTCATATACAACTGTGCACTGGGGCGCATTCTTTCTTTACAGTGAGGGCGCTGTCTACAGTTTGTGATGTCATAAACAAAGAGTCTTTGTGCAACTGCCCATGACTTTGACAGAGGTTGTAGATAGTAAGTCTGTCTCGAGCCAATATGGCTCATCAGGCTGTTGTTTATATCCGGTTTCATTGACATTAAATGACTGAGAAAGTTCTATTCCACTTGGACAGGATGCCAGTTCATCGCGGGTTACCCCCCAGCTCTCATCAGTACCCATTTGTGATGTGATCAAGCAAAATGAGTCGTTTGTCGACCCAGGTAATTTTTTTATTGTTTTTTATACATTTGAAAAGAGCATAATCTATGCTTTAATACTGTTAAAACCCAATGTTGATACCACCTTTGGTTCAAAAGTTGTGAAAATAGAAACACCAAGAGATGCGAGAGCATAAAACCGAGAAAAGGAGGTTTAAAGTTGAGTTGTTTATTGAAACTACATTGGCACATTTTCTATCAATGCTAATTTTAACCCCTTTTTGATGTTATTTATCAGGAAGGAAGTTGCCATAATAAAATGATATATATTTTGGCATTTAAATTTTCAAAAAAAGATATTTTTCAAAATATTTTTCACCCCTGTTGGCCTGTTTTGGCTTGTTTCTCCATACTGATATTCCCGACAAACGACTCATTTAGCTTGACTGTATCACATTTGTTCTCCTGGGTGGAGAGAAGCAATTATGCTAAAGTGCCTTGCTCAAGGACACAAGTGTCTTGACTGACCCGGCCAGGATTCGAAGAGGTTATAGATACCTAGCTAGAATGATGTACACTTACCTCTTGGAATGTAAGCGATCCCTGCGTTGGTGATAAATCCATCCTGCCAAGAGGCTCCAACGCCCAGTCTACTACAACCGTACCCTGCGTCCCTTGACTTCTCTCAATAATTAATGTCACTTGACCGCCAGGGTCTGATGTCACAGTCTCCTGAGATAACAACAGATCAAGATAGAAAAAAGAGGAATTCACAAAATGACATCTTAACTTTATTCATATTTTAAAGGGTCTGTATTTTTTTGGTAATGACTCTGAAAATTAATGGCATTAAAAATTACTTGGTAAGAAGTACAGCAGCTTTGGATAGTATAATGCATTTTGAGAAACTTTTCACTAGAAGTACTGCAGTTATGGAAAAAGATTTCACTTTTTGTCCCAAAAATTTGAATCTGAGTAGTGTTACAGACAAGAACGTTTCTGTAATTGTGTATTCCAATTGCAGATTATTCTTACTGCGTGGACATAACCGCTCCAGACTTTTGGCAATATCTCAAAAACGCTACCACCTTTTGAAATGAAATTTTCACAGGTTACTTTTATGGTATATATCTACAACTATATAGGATTGAAACAAACAGTGGGTTCCAACAGTGGGTTCCAATTACCAAACGTATACAATTCCTTTAAATGATGCCAATGATGTAAGAGATGCCACTGTGGTAACAAAAAAAACCTGGAAAATTATTTACCCACAGAAAATCGCCGTTATCGTCCCTTTCTTCCAGCCAAGACCAATTCCATTTGTTCTTGACCAATTCCACAGTAGACTCAACTGAATTAAGGATAGATCAGTTCGTTGTACAACTTTGATTTTTTCCATCTTGAATGTTTCAAAAAGATCACGATCAGTCTTTGATTTTATGATGTGTGTACTTTGTGCATGACACCTTCGCTCACTATGTGAACTTTCTACACACCTGTCGGCAGGGTGTTTGCGTGCTACACCTCGAACTTAAGGATACTTAAATTGGGATGCTGTCGATCGCGCGCGCTCGGAAAAAAAATGTTGCTGTTTGTTTCTCTCTCTGGTCTTTTAATAAATGGACGGCCTGAAAAAAACGGAGGTTGAGGTGTTTTTGGTTTTTTTAACCGGAAATCCGGGTAAATCCGGAAAAGTGGCATCTCTGTTGTATCACAATACAGCTGTAGACTCGCTGATGGCCGAGGAGGGAGGGATTTTGAAATACAGAATTTCCCTCAGTGACTTACCTGAGTGTACAGGAAACCGAAGAGTCCTTTTGGCGAGTCATTCTTTAGGATTTTAATAATGACTGATGTCTCAGCACCGAGGACGGCACCACCAGTTGGGTTGAGAAGAGATACAGTGAAGCGCTTTAGAAACAAACCAAATCAAAACACATAATAGTACATTTAAAGCTGGAAGTGATGATATTCAATAAACATGTATGGCATAATAAAATATAGTGGCCATTTATAATGCGCCATGTCTGTCTAAAGACACTCCTGGCGCAGGAGAGATGCGGAAACAAGTGGGCTTACAATGAGTTACAAAGATGAACATTGAAGATCAAAAATAAGTTATCAAATGAGTTTTGAAGCTGGTAAATATAGTGACTTATCAGAGATTGGGAGGGAGGGAGTTCATTCAATAAGGGTACCTGGCAAGGTTTGTCCTCAACTTTACAATGACTAGCCACCGGGACCAGTTAGCTTATAGATTCACCAGTCCATATTTCAAATTAGGTTAAAATTATTTCACTTTTGTTAGTATTCTATTCATAATTTTGTATCTTTGTATTGTTGATGCTGTTGCCCTGGTTTTACTTAAGACAACACCACCATAGTGCTTAGAAATGTATTATTAAGCGCGGTGTAAATGTCCATTATATTATTACTATATTAAATAGGGATGCTTTTCAACACTGCAATCGCCAACTGGACCACTTGGAGAGAATTTGGACTGGTCCTCAGGTGTTTTAACCGGCATTTGCCCAGCAGACCACTGTTAAGGGAGAAAGAGGTTTGCTGATCTGGAGGTTGCTATGAAGGGTTCCCCTAACCATGTATTTAATCTGATGAATGAGTTCACTTGTGACCAAGCCATCCACTGTGCTAGATTCTTTTAAAATTCGAATTGTAAATTACCTATTGGGAGTTCATACGGTAATTATCAAGTTTTAATAAATAATTCACTTACTTCATGATTCTCGTAGAATGTATCATCAATTATTGAAATCTCAATAAAAGCCTCTTTCTGTCAAGAAAAACAAAAAACAAAAACAAAAAGAGGTTTTTTCAAATAGAAATTAAAAATGTATCAGGACAAACGGAAAAACAATTTTTTCAATCTCGCTTAGAAATACGGAAAGTTGTCATGGCCTAACGCTTCAACCCTTTGAGAAAGACTATTAGGTTTTAACCATGAGGCCATTGCTACTGTTTGCATTTACACCATAGGTCACTTCGGGTGGTAAGCAGTGTGGGTTTGTTTGTTTTTCTCTTAGAAATATTTAGACAAAAGTGACTGTGAACAACTTTTAAGTTGAATAAAAAAAACAATAATTCAAAAATGTTACCACCTAAGAAATATGTCAGAAAATGCTAATAATTTACCAGTTTAAAAAAACAAACTACGTTATGCAGAAACACCATGTAATTTTCTCTCTAATAAGTGATTCTGACAGTAACTAGTGGTGAATACTGGTCTTATTTCCACCATAATTTGCTCAAGGTTTTTACCTGTCCTTCGATGAATGTGACATTTCCTGAGAGAGGTGAGAAATCGTCACTGTTTGCAGACACGGTTGTAGCTAGCCAGTTGACTCCGACTCGACCAAACGCTCCTGCAGTACGCTTTAATGGTAAACTTAATACACCACTAGTCCCTGAGCCTTCGTAGACTTCAACATCCCCGGCAGAATTCTACAAACATTAACAACAATTCATTTCATCATTATAGTGGAACATACAATATCGCTCATTAATGGAGGAGACAATTCATTCCAATTCCGTTGAAATTCTTGAAATTGTAAAAGGCAAAAAACTGCCTAAAAATAACTCACAGTATGCTTGGAAACATTCGACAAATTAATTTGTTACTTTCTCTTTAAACAATTTTGTATTGTGCTGAATTGAAAAAGAAACAGCCATTAATTCATTCTAACATAAAATATCAATTCTTTTTTAAAGGTATTGTACACTTTTGGTAACAGCTCAAAATCAGTGTCCACATTTTGTGTGATTCAACATATGCATGAACAAACAAACCTGTGAAAGTTTGAGCTCAATTGATCATCGAGGTCACGAGAAAATAGTGAAAAGAGACCTTATGTGTTTTCTCATTTTTCAAACATCAAGTTTTATCGCGTGTGATAAAAACTATTGTTTTACTCATTTCTCAGAAATGATAGCATTTTAAGGAACCCTTTCTACCATCACTTACTTTAAATCTTGTAAGTTATGTGTGAATCTGTGAACATTTGTGTTTTTCGATCTTACCAATAGTGTACAGGGCCTTTAATTTAAGAGAACATTCGTTTCAATTATGTGTATAGAATTTAAATTTATGAATTAGAAACTTTTGGCACGAACTGTCAAATTTCTAATTTCTTATTTATTTTTTCTTTCCCTTCAATTTATTTCCAAGAAGTCAAATATTTCTAGATCCTGACCTTGGTTGCATTCAGCTCTAAGATCCCATTTGCGTTATCGTTCTGTGTGATCGTAATCTCAGCCACGTCTTGTTCATTCTTGATGCTGGGTGCCGCTCCACCGACAGGAGTACCAGTGATGAGGTCAACAGAAGTCAAGTTGACAAGGAATGTCTCAGGTCCTTCAGAATCGGTATCCTGCAATATGTCCAAAATGTTTGTCTTTAACAATGATATGAGATCAGGGGTCGATTTCACAAAACTCTTCCCAACTTAGGACTAGTCCTAGGCAATGCTAAGAGATAGGACTAGTCTTAAGTTAAGACCAGTTACTGGTCCTAACTTCAGATAATACTAGTCTTATCTCTTTGTGAAATCGGCCCCAGGTAGTAAACAGAACACTGTGGAGCATAGGAATTGTACTACAAAACCAAACAAGGCATTTCATGGTCAGGAGATTTGGGTTTTAATCTTAGAATCTAAATATACCACAAGGGAAATTGAATGAGTAGATTTTATATAATTTTGATTGGCCTCTGACTCGCACCCCTGAACAAAGATATTGACAAAATAGCGAGAGCGCCAACATAGGGCTAGATAGCTGTTGGCAGAGCGCCAGCACATTCATCCGGAGGTCAGAGGTTTAAATTCCACTTTAGTCAATTTTTTCTTTTACCCCGGTCGCGGTCGCAGTCCCCGCTGCTAATATATAGGATTCGAACTGCCTCTAGCTACCGGGTAATTTCGGTGGTCTAGTTGGTGAGACATCTGCTCTAGAATGGCAAAGGTCGTCGGTTCGAATCCCACCCGAGTAATATGCCTGTGATTTTTTTCACAGGACTCAGGAAAGTACTGAGTATACAGTGCTTCACACACATCGGTGTATGGGTAAAACCAAATATAATATTCTTTATCCCCGATGCAATTTAACATCTATTAAGTTTTTTCTTTGTTCAACCTAAAATTGTTTGAACATTTTGAAGACAATTACTCACAGGTAGGATTGTGATGGTCAATGATGCTGAAGTAACTCCATCCTCCATGCTTACATAGCTGTCTTGAAACAAAAAGTCTCGATTTGGCTCAGCTTGTTTCAAGGCAGGTATCTCAGATGCTCTGGATGTCCTGCAAAATAAACAAAGATATAACCAGTTATATGAAGGAAAGAAAATTAAGTGTTGATAATTTGTTTACTCTGGACATCTAAGATGTACATACTTTATTAACTACGTATCACTGTGAAGTGCAATTCCATAATTACATCGCTACACTGGTTTTGGACAACTGTTTGAATCCCACCTCAGACAAAAGCCTTACAGGTTTCCAGCCCAAACCTTTATCGAGAGGATTTCCCCCCATTTGGAGATTTCCTCCAACATCTGAAACTGAATTTAACTTCGTTGTGTCAGTGCTACAATATCATATCTCCTAAAATACCACTTATGTTACGCATTTGAAATTGTCAAAACTTGAAAAAGCCTGGATGTACAAACACAAAAAGTATGTGCTGAGATAAGACGTTATTGCACAGAGCATTTTCGTGCGAGATACAACCTTTTTGTGAAATAGAGATACATTTTTGCACCAACACGGCAACTTGATCATCTTCTCTTCATAGTGCTGATCACTTTGTTTCTTTGCCAGAGAGATATACATACTAACCCGTAACAAACTCCTTACCTGTATCTGACATTGACTGCCCCCGTGGATCCCTGCTCTCTAAGAACATGAAGAACCACTGTCCCTGATGGCTGTGTTCCCTCTGGTTCATTCACCACGCTAACCAAGGAATTCAGAGTCCATGCAAACACGCCATGAGGAGAATCATTTGCTGCGACAGTCAACGATGCCGTGCTGTCTACCTCACTGATCCTAGCCCCACGGTTAGGGCGAGTGGTGCCGGGGTTGACTATACTTGTTAGTTGAATGGTTGAGGTTTCATCAAGCTCTGGGAAGGAGTCAGCTGTAACGGTGATGACAATGGCAGCTGTGTCAACTCCATCTGCAAATTCCACCTGAAAACATAATTTTTTGATAACGTTTATTTCCTGAAACAGTTTACCAGTTAGGGTTGTTTTCTACTGTATTCCGAGCAACAGTATTTTAGTTGACTTTTGTTGTCCCTGACCTGCATAGTATTGTTTGGTTCTTTTGTTGGGTCATTTTCTCAAGTCCTTCCCTAGATTGACTACTCATACTTGCATGCTCCCTTCATACACTCTTTTCTCATTTTTCCCATGACAATAATGCTGCTGTTCTCCATGTTCGTCTAGTTGCCCTCCTGTCATCATCTTCTTTGTAATTAGCTATTCTGTATATTTCTTACTTTGTTGTTTCTGTTTTGGTTTTCTAGTTATTTGATTTGCCTTGTATTTTTTTGTATTTGTATTGTTGTGGTCCAATAGATAATAATACGGTTATTTTACGGTTACTGGACCCCCCCCCCTTGAATTATATCTCATCTTACTATTGTTGCTAGTCGTCGACGTACACGTAAACACACACTGTTTTTGTTACTTGTTGTACTTGTTGTAGGTGTTATTTTGTTTACTCGTCTATTGTAAAGCTGTTGTTTTGTTTCGTTTTATAGGCTGTTCCTTGACAAGCCCCGCTTTTTGGAACGTGCCTCCACATTCATATAATTATAATTGACTGTACTTTTTGATGATGAAATGTGGTAATAAACGTTGCTTTGAATTGAATTGAATTGAATTGAATAGTAATAATAATAGTTGATGTAAATATCTGAATGTGGGTAGAATTCCTGGCTTTGACAGTAGTGTCACCAACAAACTCAAAACTCAAGACACTCCATCTACAAGTGCCTCAGGTAGGATTTGAACCCACAACCTTCTACATTCAAGAAACCTTCTAGAATCACCAAACTCTCCCATCATTCGTTCATGTTCGACACACTACAGACACTCACCATTCCAGACGTGGGTCTGATGTCATTCCCTTCATGGTCACCGATAGCTTGCCATGCAACGACAACAACACCCGCAGTGCCTTGATGTCTCTGTAGAGTCAATATAACAGCCGTGTCTGTAGCTCGCTCCGTGGCTTGTATAAACAGAGAGTCCTAAATATGAAATGATAAAATAACAATATTATAATAAGTCCAACGTTTGGTTATTCCCACCCGGATCACAATTTTTTTTTTCAAGCACGACTTTGAGAGCAAAGAAAATACATCGCTTCAAAGTCATGATCCTGATGTATAAAGCATACCATAAACAAGCCCCTGGGTATATCACGAACATGCTCAAATTGAAATCTCAACAAAAACGTCTTCGTTCGTCTACCTCTTGTTCCCTTTTTGTTATGCCAAGAACTCGCTGGTCAACTTTTGCAGAGAGATCATTCTCTGTATATGGCCCCAAAATGTGGAATAAGCTTCCTGTACATATCAGAAATGCCAGCTCCCTCACCTCAATCAAGACACTCCTTAAAGCTCACCTGTTCCAGCAGGCTTACTAAACATTCAGTGCCTTAGAGCAAACTTTTGATTTTGGCGCCCTATAAATGACTTTTGATTGATTGATTTTATTTTTAAGTATCATCGACCAAAATTGCAATGAATTGATTAATTTGTGATACATGATTAGCATAAGATGTTACACTGACAGACCTGGGAAAATGCTATAATCCCATGAGCGTCGTCATTGGATAGAATGCTGACTTGGATGGAACTCTGTTTCCCCAACTCAGCTCCACCGGTCGGATTACTAAGGACGATACTAAACTGCTCATCATCTTCCGGCTGGTCATCGTTAAGTATCATCACTGCAAAGCTCAAAGCTGTATCTTCAGGGTTAAAGGTTAATCTTCCCGATCTAAATGATGGGTGAAATCAATTAAAAGATTGAGTTGAGCCTATGATTAGGGGATTAGCTCATCTATGATTAATGCACATGTGTGTGACCCAACACATACATGAAATAACAAACCTGTGAAAATTTAAGCTCAATCGGTCATTGGAGCCACAAGAAAAAAAGTGGAAACAACCTTAAATGTTTTCACTGTTTTCAATCATTGAGTTTTAGACTTGCCAGATCAAAACTAATTGTTTTACTTATTGTTTATACCATGTAAGTTGTGTGCAAATCTGTGAATATTTATATTTTTACTCTTGCCAATGTTATGCACACCCTTAACTCACCCATTGAGGGATAAGGGATAATGTCAACTCTAATCAGTACAGTGAGAAAATCTTAACTATCAAATTCTTTACACAGAACAAAATCACCATCACTTGAAGAAGGAAATTGCAAACCTTGAGACAAAGTCTGAAGTTGAGGAAACGGAAGTCATCAGAGCGATTTCAGAATCCACCATAGAAACCCCACTTTCAAAGTTAGCAGATGCTAACATGATGACCTCACGACCGTTATAGTCAGTGATTAAGAGAGGTCTTATGTCATACGCAGGGGCTGCTGTTAAAGACTCCATGAATATTGCAGTGAAGGGCTCCCAGACTTGGATCTGTGAGTCACCGTCAGCGCTGGCAATTGCTAGGTATCTGGTGTCATCAGGGGTGAGGAATGTGGTAACAGATTGGGCCCCTTGGGTGGGGATTGCTTGATGGAAGATAAAGCTGCTTGTCGATGGGTTCCAACGGTAGACATAAGAATCCACATTTGATGATCCATCTAGAATTATTCAAATGAAAGTACAAAATCATCTTCCCTTACAGTTAAAGAACAAACTTGTGATTTTCAGAGATGTGATTTTCAGTTTGTTAAATCCAGTGCTTGTCTACAGATCCAACGTTTATTGGGAAAAGCAAGAATAATTTTGTTAAAAGGAACACAAATATAATTACTGTCTCTTTCCAATGAAACATTACAAGATATAAGGCCCAATTGGACATATTTACATGCTTATTTCAGTTTCTTCTAGTGTCAAAACTTGATTTGTTGATTTATTAATTTAGAAACAAACAGCTAACATTTGATAAATTCGAATGTAACATTCTTATTAAATTGTTGCAGTACCTGCTGCTTAAAACATAGGATTCAAACTGCCTCTAGCCACCGTACCAGCTCGTTGGTCTAGTAGTAAAACATTTGCTCTAGCAATGCAAAGGTCATGGGTTCAAATCCCGGCCGAGTAATTTGTCTGTGGGGGTTTTTTTTCACAGAGCTTGAGAAAGTATACAGTGCTTAATACACATCGGTGTAAGGGTAAAAACAAATTATATTCTTTATCCCCGATGCAAAATTAACATCTATAACTTACCATCACCTCTACTATTAGCAAATACCAGGTAGGTTGCTGTACCGACACTAAAGGATTCTACATCAGTGGCTCCTAGGGTGTCTAACTGTTGGTCCTCACTCAGTAATCCACTCACCCACTTGTACACAACAGATCTGAAATGAAGATTACATATTCTTAAAGACACATGCCTTGGTTTTCTTAATTAACCCTCCTACTGTCTGACCAGTCAATATCATCCACATGGTTTGGTAGGATAGATAAACAAAGCCAGCCTGCATTATGATATCATGTGGTGAATGCATCTATACAGTACACGGTCAACCCTCCTACTGTCTGACCAGTCAATTTCATCCACATGGTTTGGAAGGATAGATAAACTATGCCAGCCTGCATTATGATATCATGTGGTGAATGCATCTATACAGTACACGGTCAACCCTCCTACTGTCTGACCAGTCAATATCATCCACTGTGGTTTTGAATGATAAATAAACAAAGCCAGCTTGCAATATGATGTCATGTCGTGGATACATCTACTAAGTACACAGTCAACCTTCCTACTGTCTGACCAGTCAATATCATCCACTGTGGTTTTGAATGATAAATAAACAAAGCCAGCCTGCAGGATGATATCATGTGGTGAATGCATCAATACAGTACATGGTCAACCTTCCTACTGTCTGACCAGTCAATATCATCCACTGTGGTTTTGAATGATAAATAAACAAAGCCAGCATGCAACATGATATCATGTGGTGAATGCATCTATGCAGTACACAGATAGCTCTGTGCACAGTTGATCTAGCACACACAAACCGGCAGTTTTAAAACAATTCATTAATGTGACCTCCTACACAGAAATCAGGCACTTCTCAGGAATAGTGAAGAAACGCATTAGGAAAGAATGCAAAATCAAACACGCGGTACATGTAACTCAAGGTAAACCTCAAGGTTTCTGAGGTTTTCCGGGGTTCAACTTTGAGAAACCTTGAGTTACCGCTTGTTTCATTTGGCATTTCTCCCTTAAAAGTGAAGACAATAAAACTTCCACCATTATATCAACTTCATGTGATGTCTTCAACAATCTATATGATGAGAAATAGTTACATTATAAGCCCTCAGGTGTTATTTGAAAATTCTCATTCTCATTTATTTGAGAAGCAAATAAACCCAGTTTGGAGTTTCAGCAGGTGATGCCTGGTTTTGACATGAAGCATCATAGTTATGCATTTCAATCCTGGAAACTACTCACTTAATTTCATAGCTAGCTTGGGTTGAGTCATAGTAGTTAGCAACAGCTACGTACTGATCCCCATTAATGCTAAACTCCTTAATTCCAGATGATCCGGTAGAAGCCAAGCTAGCTACTGCCACAAACTGAACCCCAGTCCAGAGTAAGATAGGCGAGTTGGTTTTGGTTTGTTGGTCGTTGGTCAATTCATTAGTGATGATCAGGAAGGTATTAGAGCCAATGTTGAAGAAGGTTGCATCCGTGGCACCCTGAGTGGCAATGTTTTGCATCTAAAACAAAACAGGTTCAAAATTACAACTAAAACTGTGATAACATGATCAAAATTCCATTGACCAGTACAGCACTTCTAGCCTGTTTCAGCTACAAATTCCAAGATCCAAGAAGAAAGCTGGTGATAAATCTTTAGAATGAGCTAAGTGACCATACCATGGGCGTTGGGACAGTTGTTTGAAATCTTTAGAATGAGCTAAGTGACCATACCATGGGCGTTGGGACAGTGGTTTGAAATCTTTAGAATGAGCTAAGTGACCATACCATGGGCGTTGGGACAGTGGTTTGAAATCTTTAGAATGAGCCAAGTGACCATACCATGGGCGTTGGGACAGTGGTTTGAAATCTTTAGAATGAGCTAAGTGACCATACCATGGGCATTGGGACAGTGGTTTGAAATCTTTAGAATGAGCTAAGTGACCATACCATGGGCGTTGGGACAGTGGTTTGAAATCTTTAGAATGAGCTAAGTGACCATACCATGGGCGTTGGGACAGTGGTTTGAAATCTTTAGAATGAGCTAAGTGACCATACCATGGGCGTTGGGACAGTGGTTTGAAATCTTTAGAATGAGCTAAGTGACCATACCATGGGCGTTGGGACAGTGGTTTGAAATCTTTAGAATGAGCCAAGTGACCATACCATGGGCGTTGGGACAATGGTTTGAAATCTTTAGAATGAGCTAAGTGACCATACCATGGGCGTTGGGACAGTGGTTTGAAATCTTTAGAATGAGCTAAGTGACCATACCATGGGCGTTGGGACAGTGGTTTGAAATCTTTAGAATGAGCTAAGTGACCATACCATGGGCGTTGGGACAGTGGTTTGAAATCTTTAGAATGAGCTAAGTGACCATACCATGGGCGTTGGGACAGTGGTTTGAAATCTTTAGAATGAGCCAAGTGACCATACCATGGGCGTTGGGACAGTGGTTTGAAATCTTTAGAATGAGCTAAGTGACCATACCATGGGCGTTGGGACAGTGGTTTGAAATCTTTAGAATGAGCTAAGTGACCATACCATGGGCGTTGGGACAGTGGTTTGAAATCTTTAGAATGAGCTAAGTGACCATACCATGGGCGTTGGGACAGTGGTTTGAAATCTTTAGAATGAGCTAAGTGACCATACCATGGGCGTTGGGACAGTGGTTTGAAATCTTTAGAATGAGCTAAGTGACCATACCATGGGCGTTGGGACAGTGGTTTGAAATCTTTAGAATGAGCTAAGTGACCATACCATGGGCGTTGGGACAGTGGTTTGAAATCTTTAGAATGAGCTAAGTGACCATACCATTGGCGTTGGGACAGTGGTTTAAAATCTTTAGAATGAGCTAAGTGACCATACCATGGGCGTTGGGACAGTGGTTTGAAATCTTTAGAATGAGCTAAGTGACCATACCATGGGCGTTGGGACAGTGGTTTGAAATCTTTAGAATGAGCTAAGTGACCATACCATGGGCGTTGGGACAGTGGTTTAAAATCTTTAGAATGAGCTAAGTGACCATACCATGGGCGTTGGGACAGTGTATTGAAATCTTTAAGCAAATGACTGATGTTACAATGCAAATCCATGGTGAACGTGAAAGCTGGCTGCCTAATTTTCTTGCTAACCAGTAAAATACACTCGCGCTTAAGCAAATTTTGTCTGCTACAATAAGCAGAAATGTTTGCTTACCGTTAAGTAGCTCTATGAAATTGGCTTCTGGTCAATAAGCCACCATGCTTTCTTATACATTGACGTCATCCAGCCGCCATCTTAGAGGTAAAACGATGACGAAACAATCGAAACGCACAGATTTGTACGCGCTGCGCACAGGATTGGCCAATGAAAAACCTCCTTTTGACCTCTAGGCGAGGGCGCCCTACTGAAATGACATCACGTGCATACATACCACAATGAGCGTTCCATCTTGATTGACGTTGTAAACTCTAGACGTTGCTTCATAGCGTCCGATACTGCCATGATTAGCAATGACTAAGAATGTAGAATCTTGAATAGTATAGGAGGTACATGACATCCCTCCATCTGTCTCAATTGTCTGTTAAAGTAAAACAATATCCAGAAATTTGAAAAAATGTGAAGAGGCATAAGAAAATAATAGGAAAGTTATTATCAACTAATAACAAATATGAAGAACATAAGCATATAGAGTAAAGGACATTCAAAATAAGAAGTAACTATTACTAGTAAACTTGCAGGTACAACCATGTATAAATCTCTTTGGGGAGGAGTGCTGGCTCTGAGAAGAGCCGTTGTGGTCTTGACATTTTGAGCATAGTTATGTTTGGGTTTACCTGTTAATACTAGTAAACTTGCAGGTACAACCATGTATAAATCTCTTTGGGGAGGAGTGTTGGCTCTGAGAAGAGCTGTTGTGGTCTTCACATTTTGAGCAGAATTATGTTTGGGTTTACCTGTTAATACTAGTAAACTTGCAGGTACAACCATGTATAAATTTCTTAGGGGAGGAGTGTTGGCTCTGAGAAGAGCCGTTGGCGTCTTGACGTTTTGAAAATAGTTAAGTTTGGAAGTAAATATAACTAGTAACCATGTGTCAATCTCTTTAGGTAGGAGTGTTGACTCTGAAAAGAGTTGGTATGGTCTGGACGTTTTGACAAGTATACGATTCTCATCTTTATACTTGTGAAGACGAGCATTGAAGATGAGCAGAGTGTACTGCTTGAAACGTCGAGACCACACTGGCTCTTCTCAGAGCCACCACTCCTCCCAAATTAGATTTACACATGGTTATACCCGGAAGCAAACCTTCCAAAACCACGACATGCTTCACAACATTACACTAAAACAAAAAAACAAGACTAAGAATCCCACACACTCCACAAATTAAGTATCTAAAATTGAACAATTCTTCTTCGTCTTCCCTTCACACTTGATTCTATGCTTGTTGGAAGAACCCACATTACTCAGAAGACATTTTTACACGGTGCTACCACAAATTCCTCCTTAACTCAAGGTTTCATTACAAGAATAATTCTAACAAATAAATATTACATTACATACCTGTATTGGAACAAACTGGCCTTGCCATCTATACAACACCGTTTTTTCCCCATCGTCCACCCCATCTGAACCATCACTACCAACTGTAGACAAGAGCTGACCAGTCCGATCACTGCTGACCTTAACAAGGTAAATATCTTGACCAATAGTGAATGAACACCAACTACGGACAGAGTGTCCTGGTAGTGTCTGGACAGTGGCTAGGGTCAAGGTATCACCCTCTGTGTAAACAAAACAACAGTAGACAATACACATTAGTTTCACAAATTTTACACATGGATTTTTCACACAGAATTATCAAACAGTTCTAACTTTTCAAAGAATTTTTTCCCAAAGAACTTTAGTTTACTAACTGGATAGGGAAGGCTTAACACTAGCCCTCATCCTCCCTTGATGAATCTTCATCTACAAAGTTTGTTCCATTCTATCATTTTTCGACCCATTCCCTAAAGTGGGTTTTTTTCATAAGAAGTAACAATAAATAAATATTCATAAATACCCCGGACAGTTTTGCTATTCTGATTGGTCGAGAGCACGTCACGTGGGGGTGTTTAAACGGACGATATAACACCGGCTAGAAGTGTTTAAACACGGCTGGCTTCGTGTGATGGGCGCGCACGCTCATTTACGCCAATTTACTTACGCGGAATGCATTACCCACGCGTTATTTTTTTGTACACGCGCGCACACACAAACCAACGCGCACAAAATAGAATTTAACAAAAGTTTTTGAAAATGTACAAACTTTGAAAATTCGCTCAAACAGATTGTCACAGATTGTCTATAATAGGCTTACTTGTAATTTTTTTAATCGCTTTTTAACAAAAGGGCTTTATGAATGGGAATAAAAGAGTAGGGACTCGTTCTTAAACGGCTGTTTAAAACCTTGCTGGGTCGTGGCTGTGCGATAATGGCTCGGGCCTTTATAGCACGGCCATGACCCTGCCGGTTGTAAACGGCCGTTTAAGAACTCGTCGCTACTCTTTTATTCCCTTAGTAATTGTGCGGGTTCAACCATGTGTAAAACCTCTTTTGTGGGAGTGTTGGCTCTGAAAAGAGCCGGTGTGGTCTCGACATTTCAAACAGTATACTCTGCTCGTCTGCATTCTCCTGAAGACGAGCAGAGTATACTGTTCGAAACGTTGAGACCACACTGGCTCTTTTCAGGGCCAACACTCCCACAAAATAGATTATACACATGGTTATTCCCGCAAGTTTACTACATATTTATTGTTACTTTTTATTTTTCCACACCATGCAAAGCTTGAACATCACTTGGTTTTTTTCATTCATTAACCTTTAAATATAAAGGGGGTCCTGATCCAATAATTACCGTAGATTTATCCATGAAACGTTATTTTCTTGGTACATCTTTAAAGGCACTGTACACATTTGGTAATTACTAAAAAAAATAATAACAAAAAAACTTACTTGGTAACGAGCAACGGGGAGCTGTTGATAGTATAAAACATTGTCAGAAACGACTCCTTCTGAAGTCACGTAGTTTTTGAGAAGGTAATTTCTCACTGAAATATTTGAACCTGAAAAAGACTTCTGGCCAGAAGTCTTTTTCAGGCATCTGAAAGCACACAAATTTGTGCAACAAGGGTGTTTTTTCTTTCATTATTTTCTTGCAACTTCGATGACCAATTGAGCCCAAATTTTCACAGGTTTATAATTTAAGCATATGTTGGGATACACCAAGTGACAATACTGGTCTTTGACAATTACCAAACATGTCCAGTGCCTTTAAGACAAACAGAGTCATTTCTTACCAGCTGAAGTGGCAGTATCAGGGACTGTTTGCCAGTCTACTGTGATCCTTCCCATAGTACCACCCGATCTTTCTACAGTGAAGTAGACAGTGCCATTAGTCTCTTCAACCTCTAGCGAACCTTGCCTGAGAAAACCAAGAATTATGATAATAATAATACATTCCTTACAAAGCTGAACTTAAGAAACAGTTCAATAAGCACTTATTGTCATACCAACAGCAGCCCCGCCCAATAGTGCCATTCCCTTGGGTGTGGCTAGGATTCCGATGAACCTTGGAACGATCTACAAATGTAATTGCGTTGCGCCACTTTCCTCAATGATAAATTGGTATACGTATAACTTTTAATGACAAAGGTAACCCAGCCCAATATAGCCCCACCCTAGGGTGTGGCAAGAATTACAATGAAATATTCTATAATATGATAACGAACCTTGACTCTTTTGGGAAAATCTGCAGGCTGCCATAAGGTGCATCATTCTCCTCTATCACAATAGTGGCATTGTTGTCAACACCCAAGGAAGCCCCGCCCTGGGGCGTGGCCAGGAGTACCATATACCGCTGCTCAAGTTCCGGGAAGTCATCTGGTGTAGCTGAGATACGAATTACCTGCAGCAACCATGGCAACACAAACGAAAGGGTCATTATTTTGATATGCTAAAATAGTATACAAGAATTAAACAGACCCTAAGAAATTTCAAAGATATCTCAAACAGACCCTAAGACACTTCCAAGATGTCTTGAAAACAACAGCTTAGAGATGCTGGGTGGCAGAAGAAACACCAGGTAAACATAATTGTTTACATAGTTCTGATTATGTATACGTTGCAATTTTCTCAGCAATTGTCTTCAAGAATCAATACAAACCCCAAAGACTATAAATATTTATGAAAGAATATTTGTGAAATAAAGAACTTGAAGGTTCCATATCTTACTCCAGTGGTTTCTCCAGCTGCTATTGTCACAAATCCATCCACAGGGGTCAGGTCTTCGACTCCTCGTGACCCATCCAGGTTAACAACAGCAAATGGGACTTGAATATCACCAAACATTCCCCGGTCCCGGACAAGCGTTAACTGGGCCACACTGCTTGCTGTGTCGGAATCGGTTGGTTCACGGATGGTTACAACCACTGGACTGGCAAAGTTGATGATGCCGAATGCATCGTCGCTGGCAAGGATCTTGATTGTCACTAAGATCATAAAGATATAAATTTAGAGGTAACTACACAAACAATTACCCCTGCTTATCGTGCATACTCTACTTTATGAATTAACACAAAACACATTTCTGACCATACAATTTACAAAATGTTACCAATTGTCTATGTGCAAGAATACTGTCCACTGATACATGATTCAAAATTAGACTTGCTAAATCAAGATAAGCCAACATAAATGATGAGCACAGGTCCAACTAAAGCATCATCAACCATTATTTTCTTTTTCTACAAAACCTGAACCAATCATATGAAGAAACATTCATAGTTCGATTGTATGGTGTGTTTATTGAAACTAGAGGTTAGGAATGAATGAACTCTTGCCAAAACTAATGATGCATTATGCCCTTATAGACCATTTCGTCGACTCAGTGCTTTAAGGTCATTAACTGCAATTTCAAATCCGTAATGATCAAATGGTGATTAACTGAAAAACGGGTATAAAAGTTCAACAAATAAATCAAAATCAACAAATAAATGTATTCCTTAGAAAATGAATATTTCTTTTTGCCAAACAAATACCTCGAAGACCACTCTTGATCTATAGACTCCATTTACCAGGAGCTCCAAAATATGCAAAAGCAATTTTATGAAATCCATACAAATTGCACTAATGACCTTATAGTCCTGAGCCGACAATTTGTCAAATCTTTGGTACTATCTAAAGAGCAGTTTGTCTCAGGCAGATAAGAAAAGGATACTTCTTAGAATTGATTTTACCTTTTGAGGGATCCCCAAGTTGTAGTCCTCCTGTTGAATTACTTATAATGAGCTCAAAGGTCTCATCAGCTTCAGCGATATCAATAATGCATCATACCCTTATAAACCATTTGTCAAATCTGTGTAACTATCTAATGAGTAGTCAATCTCTGGCAGATAAGAAAGAGACGCTTCTTAGAGTTTATTTTACCTTTTGAGGGATCCCCAAGCTGTAGTCCACCTGTTGGATTATTTAAGATGAGTTCAAAGGTCTCGTCAGCTTCAGCGATAACATCATCAAATATCTGAACATTGACAGTTCTTGTTGTCTCTCCGTCACCAAAAGTCAAAACCTGTCGGGGACAAAACAAAATGATGGAAGTGTAATCGGTCTGTTTTTACCAATTTCTGATCTGACAGCAAGTGGTCTAAGAATGTATAGTGATCCAACTCACCCGACAATAAATCTTGGTTGCGCTATTTTGGGAGTCAGTTTACCACTGTATTATTATTCTGTGTAGTGCACATTATAGACAATGCGCCTGTGTTTACACACTCACCAAATCTTCACATGCAATTCAACTCAACTTGTTATTATTATTACTTCTTTTTTTTCTTCTTTTTTTCTCTTATTTTTTATATTTTGGTTTGGGTGGTAGTTGTGATCTGTAATTAGGTTTTAATTTGGTTGTACTTCGGCTGATTTCTGAATGTTATATTTTAAACTCTTTGCAATCTGACCGCATTTCAGCCTTTGGCAAACCATTTCAAATCAAATCAAACTCCCAAGGCAGACAGTAGCCGTGTCAATAGGGGTCAATTGGGGTCAATAGTATTAGTTATCACACATGGGCGAGTGGAATACGGAAAAATTAAGCGCTTCTTCGTTCTATATCCAACGAGGCTTACGGACGAGTTGAATATTACCATATTCCATGAGCGCGTGTGTAATAACAAATTTATCTTCAAGCAAACTTGACATGTAGCTTCAAATAGCGCAATACGTGGAGTTAGAACAGCGCATTATAGAACAAGGTTTGAAATGGGCGGTGCAATATAGGTTTATATCTCACTCTTGTTGCTATGGGTCGACCAATCAGAATCGAGGAGTCACGTTTGCTTGAAGATAAAAATAGTTAGTAGTAGAGTAAGGCGTTTTGATACTTGGTTTGAAACACCCAATAAATGTCTACTAATATTTGTACCTGATCACTGAAGCTATAGTCAGAGTCCCTACGAGCCTCAATGGGTTGACTGTAGATGAAGACAGTAACTAGACCATACGTCCCTCTATCTCTAGACACAGTAATCTGTAGAGTCTGATTCCCCTCAATGACTTCAAGGCTGTCAGAAAAAAAGATTGAAATGAATTACAACTAGCTGTCAGACTAAATACAGTTTTATTGTGTTGCACCCGTATTCTAACACCCCTATGTTCCGACACCCCTATGTTCCGACACCCCAATGTTCCGACACCCCTTTGTTCTGACACCCCAATGTTCCAACACCCCTATGTTCCGACACCCCTATGTTCCGACACCCCTTTGTTCTGACACCCCTATGTTCCGACACCCCTATGTTCCGACACCCCTATGTTCCGACACCCCAATGTTCCGACACCCCTATGTTCCGACACCCCAATGTTCCGACACCCCTATGTTCCGACATCCCTATGTTCCGACACCACTATATTCCAATACCCTATCGCAATTTCCTAGCCCCCAGCATGTAGATCACGAGGCTCTATCGGAACATGTGCTGTCGGAATACAGAGCAGTCACCTTTAACAATATACAAATAATGAATGTTTATGAGTGCAATGGTGGGAATTTTTTCTTGAGATGAAAGATTGTATGTTTCAATCAACAAGGCCAAGCCGAGTTGAATGAAACAATTCATCTTTTTCTCCATTGCATAAATGCATTAATTGTTTTATATACGGCCAAGTAGATTTTTATCATTTGATTAGAGGATAAAACTAAGAAAAAACTAACAGGACAAGATTATAGCCTGACATCCACTGCAAGGGTGCTCAGTACTGCTGTATATATCGCATGGTGTGGTCTAGCATGCAATAGTTGGAAAGGATCAGACAATAATGCAGTGAATAGTATCCACGTTATTATTACTGGTTTATCACAAAAAAAAATCAAGACAAACATCAGAGCTGCTGATCCGCACTGAGATGAATTTACATTAAAATTAATACTTTGATACGTTGAAAATATTGTTGTATGCATGGTGCACACAAGCTGCACATTGAATAGTATAAAATTGCACACTTAATGACGTAGGTCATGCAATGTTCTGAATAATTAATGTCATGTGACCTAAAATCCTCCAATCAAAATGACAAGAATCTACTTGGGTGTTATATGATACTTAAAGGCACTGTACACGTTTGGTAATGACTCAAATTATATATTAGCATAAAAACTGACTTAGTAACGACCAACAGAGAGATGTTGATAGTATAAAACATTGTGAGAATTGACTCCCTCTGAAGTAACGTAGTTTTTGAGAAAGAGATAATTTCTCACTAAAATAATAAAAACTTCTTGCAAGAATTTTGTATTCCTATCTGAAAGCACACAATTGTACAACAAGGGTGTTTTTTCTTTCATCATTTTCTTGCAACTTCGATGACCAATTGAGCCCAAATTTTCACAGGCTTGTTATTTTATGCATTTGTTGGGATACACCAAGTGAGAACACTGGTCTTTGACAATTTCCAAACGTGTTCAGTGCCTTTAATGAAGGTCTAAATCTCTTACCTAGCAGTTATTCCACTGAATAATACAACTCCTTGAGTTCCATCATTTGCATCAATTGTCACCTCTGATAAGGTACCCAACAAATCTGTAAACAAAACAACAACATTAACACATAGGATTCGAACTGCCTCTAGCCACCGAGCTAGCTCGGTGGTCTAGTGGTAAGACATCTGCCCTAGCAATGCAAAGGTCGTGGGTTCGAATCCAACCGAAGTATTTGCCTGTGGATTATTTTCACAGAACTCGGGAAAGTACTGAATATACGTGCTTAATACACATCGGTGTAAGCGTATAAACAAATTATATAACATTTAAGTACTTTAATTCAGTTCAATTAATGTCACGACTATTTCATGAGCAAACGCAGCATCATTTCCAGAGTTCACCAATACTCAATGTTTATTCTTACAGGGAGAACTTGATGAACGATTTAAGACATCAAACTTTTGAGTCTATTTCTGTTGAGTTCTGTGACTTCCAAAAAGCTTTTGGTTTCAGTTTCGGGTCAACAAAGTGTTTTGTCTGCTGTTTTTACATCAAGTTCATAAAATTGTGTTTTAAATATTTGTTGCCCGTTTTCACCAAGTTTTTGTGTAAATTTCTTTACATGTACTTACAAAAATAACTCTTTAGAGACCATAGTGGCCACAAGCGGCTTGTACCAAAATGCCTATAGCGGCCGCAAACGACCTTAAGGTTTGACCTACTTCCATTCACATAAAAAGGTCAAAGTAAAGGTCATGTCCGGATATGACATTTTCCAATGTAGTATGTTAACATAGTATCCCAATTTCTAAACACAAAACTAAATTTTCTGTTTCATGTTATTTCTGTTGGCATTTTTACTGACAAAATTTGATTAAAGAAATGAACAATATTAGCAATGTCAGGCGTTTTTATGATAATTATACAGAAACGAATGTCTCTAATGTAGGAAAACAGAAGTACATCAACAGTTTGCTAAAAGCAAAGCATGAAAAAGTGACTTATTCTTTGAAGCCTCTTACTCAACACTTCAAAAGTTGTTCTCACCTAGTCTTGGAGGGGTTTCCGTGGTAGCAGGTTGAAGTATTTGCACAGAGGTCAAGTTGACCAAAAACACCTCGTTCAACTCTGGGATGTCATCCTGGATGAGTCAGAAATAAAAAGAAGCTTTATTTAATCAAGTACAAGAATAAATACAAACACAATAAAACATTTTACATATGGTGCAATTTTGGATTACCAGACAAAAATAAACCAACAATTTCTGGCGTAAGAACTCTACATTTTGATCACTATGCTGTGATCGATTTCAGAAGAAAAGATTTACTCTTCAAGAAACCAATGATGTACCCTCCCTTTGAGAGATGTTTCTTGAAAACTATACCGATTGTTTAGATAAACTGTTTGTGGAGTAAAAGTGATGGATGTAGATAAACTAAATTGATATAATAATACCAGAGTCTTATATAGCACATGATCTACTAATAAGGTACTCAAGGCGCTTGAACATTGTTAAGACAGGTTTTTGTAGTTTGTGAATAATGAGACTGATTTTTGCAGCACCTTATACGGGAGAAATTAGAATTAACTGTTGCAAACTGCTTACCAACTAAAAGGACCTATGGTATAAATGCAAACAAATAGTTAATGGCCTGACGTTTCGACCTTATCAGAGTCTTTCTCAAAGGCTAATAAGGTTTTACAAGGTGCTGCAGTGGACTCAGCAGCCACTGCCAGACAACAGACTCTTACCTCATTAACAATGATGTTTATAGACCCAACACTTTGCCCATCCTCAAAGTCTACATAACTAAGACCACCAATGAAGTCTTGGCCGTTTACAGCTAGGTTCAGAGCCGGTAAGTTGGGATCCAGAGATCCTTCTTTGGCTTCGTAGTAAACTCTAACACTCCCTGTGAAAAATTACAAATTTATAAAAAATAATATCCATATCAAGTGTCCTTTGATTAATAAAACTTTCTTCATACAATTGTGGGCATACATCTGTAACAAGAAGTTGATTCAAACAGTAGTTCTATGGTTGGAGAACTACGCTCATGCTCATATTATTATTGTATGATCTTAAATATTGTCAAAACCCTTCACAAAGTAGCAGGGTATGTTCCTTTTGGAATAAAACAAAAAATCAAATATTGGGAACAAATCTTGTTCAAATTTAATAACCGTCAGTACTCTGGGAGCATACATTGTCATGAGTTGAAGTTTCTAACTCACCTACGGAACCAAACTTTCTATCGATGAACAGCTCAAAGGTCCTGTTGCCCTCGGTAACTGTGACAACCTCTGACCCCTGAGCCAGACTGAAGACCCCATGTGGTTCATCACTTGCTTGTATCGTGATGCTTGCTACAGACCCCTGTGGATCTAGGGCTGCGGCCCCCGTAGGAGATACCCCTGTGGTCTGCACGTTGCTTAGGGTGATTTGGAACTCTTCATTTATTTCAGGGGTTTCATCTGAGGTGACAAAGAGGGGGATGTACTCCAGGAGTTGACCCTGTCAATATAAAGTGAAAATTGATTACACTCAATCTTACTTAAATCAAAACTCAAGTTGAAATCAGAAATTATTTCCATCACTTTTCTCATCACTGTCATTGCAATTCCTTTTCAAAAACACTTACTAAGAAAATCCCCAACTTCCTGGGAAGTATGCAGCCCCCAACAGACAATAAGGTACCATTCTGCTCTTCTATACTTCTAGATGTAGTGTAGCAATTAATGGTTAATTAAACTCAAGGAACCATTCTGCTCTTCTATACTTCTAGGTGTAGTGTAGCAATTAATGGTTAAATAAACTCAAGGTACATTTCTGTTCTTCTATACTTCTAGATGTGGTGTAGCAATTAATGGTTAAATAAACTCAAGGTACCATTCTGCTCTTCTATACTTCTAGATGTAGTGTAGCAATTAATGGTTAAATAAACTCAAGGTACAATTCTGTTCTTCTATACTTCTAGATGTGGTGTAGCAATTAATGGTTAAATAAACTCAAGGTACCATTCTGTTCTTCTACTTCTAGATGTGGTGTAGCAATTAATGGTTAAATAAACTCAAGGTACCATTCTGTTCTTCTATACTTCTCGATGTAGTGTAGCAATTAATGGTTAAATAAACTCAAGGTACCATTCTGTTCTTCTATACTTCTAGAAGTGGTGTAGCAATTAATGGTTAATTAAACTCACCGGTGCATAGCTGAGTGAACCAGTGTATTGACGGAAGCTTTGTGAGGGTGGATTTCCATTGACTCCAGTAATTGCCCAATTTAGAGTCACCTGACCCATACCAGGTGATGAACGTTCCACGCTGACATTAAACCCTTCACCTATAAATAAACATTCAAGAAGAGAACCTAGAATCTTTAACCAATAATATATCTCTACCGAGTTCCAACTTTAGACAACTCTTTTTAAGGCATCGTACACGTTTGGTAATTGTCAAAGACCAGTGTTCTCACTTGGTGTATCCCAACATATGCATAAAATAACAAGCCTGTGAAAATTTGGGCTCAATTGGTCATTGAAGTTGCAAGAAAATGATGAAAGAAAAAACACCCTTGTTGTACAAATTTGTGTGCTTTCAGTTAGGAATAAAAACTTCTTGCAAGAAATGTTTATTATTTTAGTGAGAAATTACCTCTTTCTCAAAAACTACGTTACTTCAGAGGGAGTCATTTCTCACAATGTTTTATACTATCAACAGCTCTCCGTTGCTCGTTATCAAGTAAGTTTTTATGCTAATAAATATTTTGAGTAATTACCAAACGTGTACGATGCCTTTAAAGGTATGTCAACTTAATTGTATTTGTTTATATTCTTCTTGTTTGATATTTGATCCATGCAAAGAATTGGAAAAGTTTTGTGGTATAAAATAAAGTTGTTTACACCAAACACTGTGTACACATTGTGTTAGTTATAAAATAACTCAACAGTACTTGTTCTTAAAGTGAACAAAATATAAATGGCAATGCAAACAAACAAATAAACAAACCCATTTAAAGAAAACATACTAACTTTCTGAGTGCAAAAAATGTGAAAATCAGAGAAACTATCTTGTATGTATTTCAAGATAATGACTCAAGATTATATTCCAATTGACTGCATGGGGGCATGTTTAAATCAAATGTACGTGGTGCAACACAAGTAAAACAAACTGAATCTTCCTTGTTGTCATAAATAATTATTTGGCCATGGATACAAGAAAACAACACACAGGCACTCAAAATAAGATAAAAGTGTAATATTGTCATGCAAGGAAATTAGCCTTTGAAAGCGCCCTCATACGGTGAAAAATACAGTCAATTGGAACTGTGTTCATGCTTGCCTTATCTACAAGAAACCAAGATGTTGGTAACTCTAGATCTAAACTCACCCTCTTTGACGATGTAAGACAACATCGCTAGTTTGAGTATCCCAGCTACGTAATCATTAGCCAGTATACGTATATTAACCTGACTGTTAACACCTAACTCACTCCCTCCTGTCGGATTGTAAAGCTCAATCAAAATCATCTCATCAATCTCTGGGGTTGGATCATCTTTAATTCCAATGTTGATCACTGTTCATTTTGAGACAAACAAAGAGAGTTAAAATACACTATACAGTAAAATGAGTCTTTTGTATGATTCAAATGAGGAAACAATCTAACAATGAGTGAGATTGGAAGCTTTGCATGGTATAAGAATTTTTTTTATATTACACATCCAACAGCACAATTTGCGCCAATAACAGGATGAATAGGAAATGAGAAGAAATGCTCAGTTGTAGATGTTGGAGGAAAACCCCAAATGGGGAAAACCCACACGATCAGGTACAGTAGGGACTGAAAACCCAATCCACATGCAAGGCTCCAGTCTGAGGTGGGATTCGAACTGGGGTCCATACGAAGTGAAAGGCAGGGAAAGAAATCAGTGAGCCACCCTGATCCCCTGAAGTTGGAAGATAACTAGTTTAAAGGCACTGAACACGTTTGGTAATTGTCAAAGACAGTGTTCTCACTTGGTGTATCCCAATATAAATATAAATAATAAAATAAAAATAAAAAAAAATCAATTCATCCAATGGATCGAAAATAAGAAATGATGATGAAAAAAACCCCCTTTGTGTTGTAAATTTGTGTGCTTTTTCAGATGGGAATAAAAAGCTTCTTGCAAAGTCTTTTTTTATTTAGTGAGAAATACTCTCTCCTCAAAAAAACGTTACTTTAGAAAGAGTCGTTTTTTTGTTGTTTTATTATATCAACAGCTCTCTGTTGCTCGTTACCAAGTCAGTTTTTATGCTAATATATATTTTGAGTAATTACCAAACGTGTACAGTGCCTTTAAGGGGGGAGTGTTTCTCGAAAGAAAATTTTGGTTCTGAGAAGAACCAGGATTGAGAATGTTTCAATGTTTAAAAAAAGTATACTCAGCTTATCCTGAAGAAGTTAGAAACAACAGTCCTTTTGTTCTAACAAAGTTTATGTTTTGACTAGACACACACTAATGTAATGAAGCAACAAGTTATACTAATGTATACTAATGTATACACTAATGTAATGAAGCAACAAGTTATACATCATGTCTCCCTAAACCAAGACAATGCCCTCTCACGACACCAGCATTTTACAGCAGTTTCAGCACCAAGATCTAGATGGAATGGCGCTATATCGAAATCCCATTGTTATTATTATTATTATTTGCCCAATAGGTTGCTGTCGGCGAGACAATTTCAGTAATATCAGCCAGGTCTGTTATGCACAAGATACAAGCTAATCCTAAGCTTACAAAACTACATTTTATGTTAGACATTACCTTGTCTAGTTTGGCCTGATGCAAAGTTGAGTGTTCCTCCACTAGCGCTGTAGTCATCACCTTGTGTAGCAGTCCCTAATGCAGCTTGCCAGGAGACACTAACATCACCAATACTACCACCTGATTGCAATCAAATAATACAAACCATGTAAGCTTCCTCACATTAGTACAGCAAACTTAATAATCACTGAGGATTGTCTCGTGTCATGGCAGAGCGGTTAAGAGCACTGGTGGACTCAAGCTCTGGTGTTTCTGATCAGCAGAATGTGGGTTTGAGTCCCGGTCATGGCACTTGTGTCCTTGAGCAAGATACTTTACCATAATTGCTTTGTCCTTCGGATGCGCAGTGAGCCGTAGGTCCCGTGTACTAGGATTGGTAGAACACTTATCGTGGAAGAGTAGGGGTTAACCCTGGTGTTTCTGGTTAACATAGCAAGCACCCTTGTTTACAGGTTTACTCAGGCTTGCAGTGATTAAGTTTACTTATGAAGTATCCTTGGTTTCATTACCAGAAATACAATAATAAGAAGAAGAAACCAGCAAGTTTGTCGAACAAAAACAATTGAGCAAGAAGAACTGCCACAGTATGAAAGTAGATTGCAAGCATTCAAGAATGACGCTTGCTGTGATTATATATTTTGTTATGTTCATTTACATATAATGTGATCATACCTATTGTAAGGGATAGCAAGTTACAAAATCAAATTCATACACAACCTTGACAGATTTCAAACAAAGAATTATCCAGACAATTAGAACCCGTTTTAAATACTGTATACCCTTTGAAGCCACCGACAGAGTCACCTCAGGCTACTTCTCCCTAACCTTAACAACTAAAGATGTGTAATCTTCTGTGGAGAACATCTTCCTGGACCTCGAGGGATCGCCTACTACTACCCTTGTAACAAATAAAATTCTGACAAACACATAACTTTGAAGAATTGATTTGTACCTTCTCTTTCAACGACGAGCTCCACACTGACGCTGACTCCGTCAGTCTCTGTCACTGAGACTAACTGCCCATCGGGGGACTCTGGGCTGTTGCTAAAGAGACGCCAAACCCCATTTGCATCATCGTTACTCATAATAGTCACACGTGTGTCCTGTCTAGCCCCTAGGGTTGGAGCATTGTTGGGTTGAGGGGTGGCGCCTACCAAGGAAACACTTGCTAGTCTCATCTGTAAGAAGGTATTTCAGTCACTTAAAAACAATGTTCTCATCATAATTTGTCAGAGAATGTAGACTTGATAGATCTCTGGTTTATTGGAAAAGAATAAACATTTACCAAGCTCAATTTGACAATAAACACACCAGCCTGTGAAAACTGCGGTCATGTTTTCAAGAAAACACCAATTGACCCAATTCACCTGATGTCATCATCACAATAATCTTGGTTGCGCCAGTTTGGGAGTCAATGTCCTCATGTGTTACACAGTGTAGTGGGCATTTTAAGTGACGCAGGGTTTAGGACTCCCACAATGGTGAGTGAGGCAGCAGTAGCTGCTCATGATGTTGGTACAAGAGGTCGATAAACAGTCATGTATTACTAACGCCTTGGAGTTGGACTCCACTTAAATGACTTGGACTTGCACTCAGACTTGACACTGAGGACTCAAATACAAGACTGCGAATAAATGCTTGATGGTTTTTTATATAAATGAATGTCAACTTACATGGAAGACCTCATCTCTCTCTGGAATATTATCATCTCTGATTGTTACGTTGAGATACCCATAGGACATACCGTCTAGTATCCTGACTGAACCACTATTGATAGGAATGTAGTCTAGTCCAGCCTGGGCCTGACTATCATAGAGAGCTTGGGTCTGCAAAGGATCAGCATCAACAGAAATCATGAACAAAAACAAAAAGGAACATTTGTATGTCTTTCTCCAAAAAAAAAAGAAGTATACTTAAGCAATGGTAAAGAAAAATTGCATATATACAATCTTGATGTAGTTAAAAACGCAATATTCTATGAAAAACTACAGAGTTTGTTATCCCACTGGTGGTGATACAGTGTAGGTTTGGGTCCCAGCTTTCTCTATGGTCCCAGTCATGGCACTTGTCTCCCTTATCTTATCCAAACAGGTTTTAACACCATGAGTTTTTGTCCTTCACACAGAATTTAAAGTTGAAATTATTTAAAGTCAGATCTAAAAAAAAATGTTTACCTTAATTTGATTCTTGACATAGAGAGTGAAGCCAGACGTTGCATCCAAATTATCTGTCTCCATGGAAACCGACCACAAACACATGGAGTCTCCACTGAACACCCTGTATGTAAATGAACCACATGCTCTCTCCTTCAGACACTCTTCAGCACAGCTCATTAAGGGATCTGATTGGCCAGTTACATCAATGGTCGTCATTGCAACACCTGTCTGGCTGCCTGTGATTGGTGGTTGGTAGTAGTCATAAGCCGTTTCACCAGTCAATGCAACCTCATTGATAAGGTCAAGAGGTCGTGAGTCAAAGGTGATGTGTAGTTCACCAAATGTTCCAGCGCTAAGAGAAAGACAGACAAGTAAATAAAAACTGCTAAATGCCTCCTCACAAAATGACAAATATAGCATAAACTGTTTGTTCTTCTGCTAAGAAAATGATCCAGTTGAACAGTTTTAGGACATTTCAAAAATTTATAGCAATTACGAAACTACATCAACAATTATTAACAACTTTTAGAATGTGTTGCCACTCTACAATTAAACCAATAATCATCATCTAAAGATAATTCTAAACAGAATTTGTATTAACATACTCTATCAGACCTAACAAGGAATTTGTCAAAACTCTGTCAATTATGACAGCCATGGCAATGAACAAGTATATGCAGATACAGTGATTAAGCCATAGATAGCCGCAGCCAATGGCTCTGTCTGTGGCTATGACAGCCATAGCAATGATCGATTATATGCAGATACAGTGCTTAAGCCATAGATAGCCGCAGCCAATGGCTCTGTCTGTGGCTATGACAGCCGTAGCAGTGATCGATTATATGCAGATACAGTGATTAAGCCATAGATAGCCACAGCCAGAGGCTATGTCTGTGGCTATGACAGCCATGGCAATGAACGAGTATATGCAGATACAGTGATTAAGCCATGTATAGCCGCAGCCAATGGCCAAGTCTGTGGCTATAACAGCTGTAACAATGATAGATTATGCAGAAACAGTGATTAAGCCATAGATAGCCGCAGCCAATGGCCAAGTCTGTGGCTATAACAGCTGTAACAATGATAGATTATGCAGAAACAGTGATTAAGCCATAGATAGCCGCAGCCAATGGCTATGTCTGTGGCTGTGACAGCCATAGCAATGATCGAGTACATCCCGATACAGTGATTAAGCCATAGATAGCCACAGCCAATCCTAACAGACCTACCTTCTAGTCACCATAATACTGGCTACAGAGTCTTGATTAGCCATTTCTTGTACTGGATTATCAGGAAGTGTAAATTCCACAATGCCATGAGGGTTATCATTAGCTTCAATGAAGATGGAGGCAGTGGCTGGAATACCAATCACACCTCCACCTGTGGCATTCAATAATGTCAGTATGACCTCCTGTGGTGATAGGAAAAAACAAAACCATAATAGTCAAGTTCAGAGTTAACTTAAAGGCTACGTTTGGCAATTGTCAAAGCGTTTGGTAATTATTGGTGTATCCACATAAAATAAAAATAACAAGAGAAGAAAGGGCTGGGCTCAATTGTCAGTTGCACAATGATGAGAAAAAAAAACTTGTTTGTTTGACAATTGTGTTTTTATTAGAAATAAAGCTCTAAACAAGAAGTTTTTTTTTTTTTAGTGAGAATTTACATTTTTCTCAAAAAAACTACGTTACAGAGAGGGAGTCTCTCAATGTTTGTTTATACTATCAACAGCTCTCTGTTGCTCATTACCAAGTCAGTTTTTAGCTAATATATATTTTGAGTAATTACCAAACGTGTACGATGCCTTTAAGTGCCTTTTCACAAGGGGACATTTTACACACAACTTAATAGTCAACCAACAGCACTGCATGGATAACGAACACTTTTGTAATGCAGGTTTCAAGTTTCTAACAGTGTCTTACTATATGAGAAAATTGAAATGTGAATGTATTTTCTTCTTGGAGATTGCCTGGAACTGGTTGCCTGTAAATTGCCTCATGTCACATGACCTAAACAGTAACCAGTTCCTGATCCATTTTCAGTGTCCACTTTGGAGTTCTGAATTCTGATTGGTGGGGGGGGGGGACACCACAAATTCTTCTCATCTGTTTTACTTTGTTTACTCTCTACTCATGGATCTCCCATATGTCCTATGTACGAATAATCTTATTATTTATTATGTTAAATTTGCACCAAGGAAAAAGAACATTATTTGTGTTTTACGCTACATCGCTGCTAATATATTGGATTCAAACAGCCTCTAGCTACCAGGCAAGCTTGGCGGTCTAGTGGTTAGACATCTGCTCTAGAATGGCAACAGTCGTGGGTTCGAATCCCACTCGAGTAATATGCCTGAGGATTTTTTTCTGTAAGACTCGGAAGGGTATTGAGTACACAGTGCTTAACACACACCAGTGTAGCGCAAAACACAAATAATCACTTTATTATTATCAGACGTGAGTAAGGAATACTGCCCTGCTTTAATTCTGTTTTGGTATTTAGCAGTAATTTCTAAACTAACCTCTCCTTCTTCAGGTATATCATCTGCCAGAATATCCAGGGTGAATGTCTGGCTGATATCAAAGGAAAGGAAGTACAATGTGCCACCAGTTGGAAAAACATCATCAGCTGCTAATACTCCTGTAAAACAAGCCAAACATCATCTTATGACAATATATGTGTAGTTCATGAAAGAATAACGCACCATTAATCCTGGCCAAAATTCCAAACGGAGCTACTAAGCAGAAATATTGGGGGGAGATTATTCTATAACTTTTACACAATTTATTCGTTGATTTATCTGCCGCAATTTCCTTTGAAGGCACTGTACACGTTTGGTAATTGTCAAAGACCAGTGTTCTCACTTGGTGTATCCCAACATATGCATAAAATAACAAGTCTGTGAAAATTTGGGCTCAATTGATCATCGAAGTTGCAAGAATAATGATGAAAGAAAACACACTTGTTGTACAAATTTGTGTGCTTTCAGATAGGTATAAAAACTTCTTGCAAGAAGTTTTTATTATTTTAGTGAGAAATTACTTCTTTCTCAAAAACTACATTACTTCAGAGGGAATCGTTTCTCACAATGCTTTATACTATCATATCAACAGCTCTCTGTTGCTCGTTACCAAGTAAGTTTTTATGCTAATAGATATTTTGAGTAATTACCAAACGTGTACAGCGCCTTTAAAGTGAAGACTGATTTATATTCTGACCTTTAACCCTAGCTTCCCATACGACAGCAACCACTCCGATGTCTCCTCCATTACGTATAACGCTAAGCGTCAGCTGGCGGATGTCACTATTCTCTGGCTCATCTCCTTGTACATTGGTGAAACCAAACCCTTCAAACAAGAAAATGTAACCACAACAATTTATAACAAGTGATGTACCAAATCAGGGCAAAATCTCACAGAGGTATTGCTTAGCAAGTTCATCTGCTGGGCAAATAATGGCAGAGAACCAGTCATAAACAATATTATTTTTGTGGTAATATAGCTGGTAACCTGTTTGTGCTTAGCAAATGTGTGTGCTGAGCAGCTCTAGGAATTTATGCTCTATTGGATGAGTGATCTGGTTGCAGCCACCCCAAGTCTCCTTGAGCAAGGCACTTAACCATAATTAGCTCTCTTCACCCAGGAGTAAACATGGATGAGAACATGCTTTGTCTCAATGAACATTCAATAAAATGAAGCCTTTTCTGAGTCACAACTTCACCGTCTACAACAATTTGAACTTTAAATTGACAATATAGATATTACTTTAACGAAAGCTGTTTATGCAAGTTTTTACATCAAATATCAAACAGTTCAAAGGTTTAAAACACTTCTCTAAATGCAACGTTCGTCAAAAAGGATTCACCCTGAAACAAAGCATAAATGACCCACCGAAGTTTCCATAGGGATCATCTGATGGTTCAATAGTGACCTCAGCACTAAATGGTGACCCTAGAACAGCGCCCCCAGTGGTTTGATCCAGCAAGATGACCTGGAATGATTCAGCTTCTTCTGGTACTCGGTCATTCAGAATCTACAACATGGGTCAACAAAAGTTTACAGCATAATGTAGTTTGTTTTTACCCTCACACCAATGTGTATTTAATTAAGCACTGTATACTCGGTACTTTACCCGAGTTCTGTGAAAAAAATCCACAGGCAAATCACTCGGGTGGGAATCGAACCCAGGACCTTTTCATTGCTTGAGCAGATGTCTTACCACTAGACCACCAAGCTAGCTCGGTGGCTAGAGGCAGTTCGAATCATATGTGTTAGCAGCGGGTATCGCAACGATTTAACAGATGTTAATTTGAATCGGGGATAAAGAATATAATTTGTTTTTACCCTTACACCGATGTGTATTAAGCACTGTATACCCAGTACTTTCCCGAGTTCTGGGAAAAAAATTCACAGGCAAATAACTCGGGTTGGATTCAAACCCACGACCTTGGCATTGCTAGAGCAGATGTCTTACCACTAGACCACCGAGTTAGCCCAGTGGCTAGAGGCAGGTAATGAATTTCTGTTTAAATCAACCTACACATTGCTGATTGCGTTGACTTTTAAAATACAATTTTTCGGTGAAAAGGTCTGCAAAAATATACATAGTTTTGGTTTGATTTTAAGACGCAAATTTTTTAATTCAGGACATGACTTTTTTTTTTTTAACGAAAGCATCGCAAATGTGTTTGTGGCCACTATGCACATTTTGGCATTCACCACTTGTGGCCTTTTTTGTGGTCTATCAATAGTTCACTATAATCTAAAAAACGCATCACTTGTTTCTCATAGAGTTCAGCCATTTTGTTTTTCAACCCCAAATTAATTAAAATTTACCCAGTAACTTTCCCTTGTGGTTTATTACTTTCCATTTTCCACGTTCAAATCAATTTAACCAAAC
Organism: Plazaster borealis; assembly: GCA_021014325.1. Classification (NCBI taxonomy): domain Eukaryota; kingdom Metazoa; phylum Echinodermata; class Asteroidea; order Forcipulatida; family Labidiasteridae; genus Plazaster; species Plazaster borealis. Next base: position 847,707 of record CM037459.1, read on the forward strand.
AGAGGCTAAAAGTACAAATAGTCTGAACCCTTTTTGGAGCATTGACAATCATATTATAATCTACTGTTGCTCATTGGGAACCAGACAACCATGGTGGTAATCTGATGAAGGTCCTTTGATCAGAATCAGAAAAACACTGGGTAGATAAAGGCGTTATGGGATGGAGCTAACCTCAATGGGTAGAGCCTTGTATGTCTCTCCACTATACAAGATGACATTAGTTGACGTCACACTATAATCCAATCCTTGTTGAGCTGTGCCTGGGATATGCTGGAAGGTTACCGTCACCTTAGGATACAATAGACAATCAAATATCAATTAATAACAATCCTACTGGTATGTCAATTCTTCATACTGGGGCACTTTACCATTCCTGAAATGTGGCAGAGGGTGTCCCACCTCCCAAATGTTCCCATTTCTCTGTTCCTCTTGTACAAAACATTTTGTTTTAAATAAAAAAAATCCTCTAAAGAATTCCTGAGATTCCCAGAACACAATGACGACATAATAGGAGGGGGTACACCATGCCACGTATCAATCACCAAATGTCAGGCACAGTGGCTGCACCCAGGCTTTTTGCTTCTTTTGGCTGCAAAGCGTAATTGAACTTAAAAACAATACTTCAATTAAATTCATTTTGGTTTCATTCGCTAAATAAAAAGTCCAAGGACTAAAAACTATTTGGTTCACAAAGACAACAAAATATCACTAAAACACTCCCACTCATTATTCTGTTCACAATGTCACCAAATGAACAGAGGGCATTATCAAAAACTGCTTTCCAAAATGGGATTGCAGCATTCTGGAAGGATGGCAGGAACACACATTATTCCCTGAGAGAAGGCACAGCATTTCCTGCGGTATGCTCTCAAAAGAAACACGCTAAGTTCCGTAAAAAAAACCACAATGGTCCCAAAGGAAAATAAAGGTGTTCTCAAAGAATTCATTTATATATTAGTCTTATTTATTCAGGGACCATATCAGTGACTCCACTGTTCTCCTTGGGATAAAGCATCTCTTTAGAGCTCCTTGCCTGGTGCATGTTTCCCTCCATCTTAAAAATCCAGACTGTTTTAAGAGGAATATCGATTCCTACCTTCGGCTCCCCCCGAGTTATTTTCACCTTTAACCCTTTCATGCACCATTTATTTTTGTGATAAATTGATCATATGGACACATTAATTGTTTACTCTTTTTTTCACAAATGGCGAACCCCCCAAAACAGGTCACAATAGCACCCTCAAGAGTCCTCTTTCCCATTCTGAAGACTGTGTGGCCGTGCAATCTTTATTTTTCATTTTGCAACTATTTTTCTGAAGGGATTTAAACCGGTCACTAGCGACCGGTCAGTGCATGAAAGAGTTAATGTTTTCTTCTTGTAGCCCCTTACCAGGAGTGGTTTTTAGCCTTGTTTGGGGCAGGTAAATGCACAGCTTTCCAAATTGAGCATTTAGAAAACAAAAGTAAATGCAGAGATTTCCAAATGGTGCAGTAAGATTGCAAGTACAAGGCAGTATGACTTACAGTTCCAAATGATCCAGCAACTCTAGTAACATTAAGAAATGGTGCCATAGAGTCTTCAGACACTCTAACACTGCTAGCTGAGAGCTGTAGTATTCCATTAGCGTCATCGTTAGCTTGGATGTAAACCTCTGCAATATGCTCCGCTCCGACACGTGGAGAGTCTTCAACTAAAATAGCAAAATTGGAGTTTTAAAATATGACCACTGTCAATGGGAATGGAAGTTGTGTTTTTGTACTGGTTGGTCAAGATGCTTACAATCTTGGATGATGAGGGATAGAGAAATATATTTTTTAAAAGTTATCAGGAGCTTCCAGTCCTTTTTTTTCGGGTCTTTAAGTAGCCATTAGGCCTTCTGATGGGCAAACCCAAGTACTTTTAAGAAAGTACCCAAGTACAGGGGAAAGTGTCATTGTGTCATTGCTGACAAAGAGGTCTGAAACTTAGGAAATATGTTGAAATGATGACACTTCAATCTTTTGGAAAAACCCCGGAGTTGCTAAGGAGTTTCAGGGGCAACATCTTCAGTGCTAGAGAAGCAGATCAAAGAGCAGGATTTCTTTTTCTTCAATGCGAATATTAGTTACTTTTTTCACCAAGCAGACATTAAAAAGAAATCTGAAATCAGATAAAAGTCTGACATGTGTCAGTTGGTAGAGTGCCCCACGTTAATCCGGAGGTCAGGTTCAAATCCCGCTCCGGTCAATTTTTCTTTGTTCAACCCAGAATTGAATGTCTGTTCCTTGTGAGTTTGGCTGTAAATTACCGTGACGAACTTGTAGTCCTTGGACAAGCAAGACGCTGACAATATAAACAAACAAGCTCTCTGCAGTTTCTGGATCAGTATCATCTAAAATCACGACATCCACAGTGGCACTGAGCTGACCGGAAGTAAAAACTACAGAACTTTGCACTGGAATGAAGTCACTGTTTTCAGTAGCACGACTGGAAAAATAGGCAGAGAAAAAAAACAATCAAGTGGTTTATACAAGGATCAAAGATCTGGAAAACTAAGTGGAGTTTGACGTCACATAATGGCATGCCAGTAATTATATTGCTCAATGAAGAGATGCTTTTACATCAGTTTCATTTCATTTCATTGATCTATTCTGGTTGTGAAGCCAAGGACTCTCAGAAAAGTGAACTTAACCCTTTCAACTCGAGCCTACGTAAAATTGGTCAATTGATACAATAAATAAAATATGAAATCCAAAACCTCATGGGACGTACATAATTAGATGTAGCCCTATATAAAGCTTTCTAGTGGTGTATAATGCTCACCAGTTTATGAGAAGTAAACCAGTCATTTTATTAAATAACTTGAGCACATGATGCAAAATTGTAAAAACAAAAGGTTACAGTTTAAAGGGTTAATCACATACTAGCCAAGAACCCCATGGAGAGAAGACAAGGAAGGAATTTTCAGTTTTAGATGTGGGAGGAAAACCCCAGAGAATTACTCCCGGGAAAACCCACGCAATCAGGAAGGGACTGAAAACCTGATCCACATAGTGCCCCTGGTGGGATTCAAACCAGGGTCCTAGAGGTGTAAGGCAAGGAAAGATACCACTGCGTCTACCCGAATGCCATGTAGTGACAGTAATGATGTTAATCATATAAAGGGACCAGGTTATTTTTCCTCCCAGCCTCATTCTGATCACTGTGAGTTGCTATAAAGAACCCAAGATGACACCGACATGAAAGTCTGTTCTATTAGTATTAAATATCATTTTGTGGAATCACATGAAATATGCACATGTTAATTAGCTTGTTATGGGGGGGAATAATTGTGAACTTATTTACCTACTATACGCCGGCATGTTTGGTCTATTCTCAACTGCCATTAGGGTGGAGTAATACACCCGAACGATCCCTCTACTTCCAAACTGCCTCTGAATCTGTCAAACAAAGATTTCATAAAATACAAATTGGAAATTTTGCCAAAGAATGTTTCAAAACATTCCAAAATCACTTTTATGAAGTAGTCAAGCATAAACCATTTTTAAAGTACCCCATTTTCTTCAAAACATAAACACCTGTATACTGTGCTGATATTGTCCACACAATAGTTTTACAGTTTAAACTTTATAAACCTGTGAAACTTAGAGCTTATGTCTACCAGAACAAATTGTACCATCCTAAAATCTGTGTTGACACCTAATTAACCAATTAGCTTAATTAAACTAATATCTCTTATTCTGCAATTTATAAAAACAAGATTTTGAATTTTCAAAAAGGCATACAAATTTCGAGAAAAGAAATCAAATAAAAAAATCCTTTGTCCCTTTCCTTTTTTAGGAGACTTTTGTTGCTGGAATATTTGTTTCTAAACCATTAATGTAAAGAAAACTTACTGTGAGCGAGACATTCCTGAAGCTTTCCTCGGTGACAATGCTCCTTGATTCAGCATCAAAGATGAAGACTCCATAAGGATCATCATTGGCATTGATAGTTACTCTGGAGACGAGTTTGCTTGAATCACCAAGAAAACCTCTTGAAGTGTTTGTCAGCTCTACTAAGAACATCTCATCCAACTCTGGAATCTAAATAAGAAGAGAAATTCTTGTTTTTTTAATTGAATGAAATGGCCAATGTTGTTTTGACTGAATGTAACACTTTGCTTAGTGGTTAACAAGTTGTAATCAGTGTCTAATATTTTTGGTGTTGGATTTTGTGAAGCCGGCCTCAGGTCGACCTTGCGTCAACAAAAAACAGTCGGCGACTGACTTTTCAGGATCACACTGCGCCTGAGCTAAGACCATCTGGAACTTTTCAGTCGGCGATTATTTACGACCTGAGCGTAACTGCGATGATTTTAAGACAATCGGAAACAGTCGCCGCTCGAAAAAATTAACAGTCGCAAGAGTAGAACAATTCCAACTTGTATGACGTGATCCCGATGGTCGGGAACCAATCGTAGTCGACCTGTGAGTATTTGGGACATCGTGCGTGCGCAAGAAAATCGTAGGTCGACCTGAGGCCGGCTTTAGAGTGAGGAAGGATCGTAGTAAATCACTCAAGGGAGATAGGCTTGAACATTGAATTTTGCACTGATGTAATACAATTCATTCTTCGGTGAAAACAATGTTTCTAATTCCATCAAATTTCACACACAAAACAAACATTTTTGGAATGCAATATGATTCAAGACGATATTCTAAATTTGAAGGACTAAACTTATTGACAAATCATCAATTACCTCATCTGACGTTATCTGAATACTTATATCTGCCGTTAACTCATTCACACCAAATGTGACACTCCCCGCTGACCTCACTAGGTCACTTGTTATATTAGCGTTGCGGTCAGTGGGGTCAGAGGTCACAACCCAGTCCACTGTGACCTCAGCAAGGGCTCCACCTAGTCTCAGCACCTTTATCAAATAATTATTAATAACTAATTATAATGCAAATTAAGATCTAAAGTATTACAAAATAGGTTTACTGTTCATTAAAGGTATTGTATACGTTTGGTAATGACTCAAAACAAACATTAGCATAAAAACTTACTTGGTAACATGCAACAGAGAGCTGTTGATAGTACAAAACATTGTAGGAAACGACTCCCTCTGAAGTAACGTAGTTTTTGAGAAAGACGTAATTTCTCACTAAAATAATAAAAACTCCTTGCAAGAAGTTTTTATTCCTATATCTGAAAGCACACAAATTTGTACAACAAGGGTGTTTTTTCTTTCATCATTTTCTTGCAACTTCGATGACCAATTGAGCCCAAATTTTCACAGGCTTGTTATTTTATGCATATGTTGGGATACACCAAGTGAGAACACTGGTCTTTGACAATTTCCAAACGTGTTCAGTGCCTTTAAAGAAATGGCAGAACAACCAAAGAAAATTAGGAGCTTTTCGGAGCATTGAACTCGTCAGCTGAACTACTTGGACTGGCCTAATTTCACAGAGCTGCTTAAGCAGAAATTATTGCTAAACAATTTTCAACCTTGGAAAAATGAGCAGGATACCAGTCACAAAAGGTACATGTGACATGGTATTTTGGACGGCAACCTTAATCTGGTAAGCAGAAGCTTGTTGTGCTTAGCTACTTTTTATGCTTAAGCAGCTCTATGAAATTGGGTCCTGGTTATCTTCTTTGTTCCTATGATGAGCAGTTCACTTTGTGTCAAACAAGGTTTTAGCCAGGATTTGGTAAAAGGGTGTCCAAATTTGCTGGAAATTTAAAAACTGGGTCAACAAATTGGTCACTTACATTACATTTACATGTAAATGAGAAATAAAACAGGGTGTCCAAAAGACACACAGACACCCCTCTGCCCAACACTTTGGTGTCAAACATTTTAATAACCAACGAATCTGCTACGTTCACACAATGGACATGAAAAGGCTGAGGGTAAAATACTAAAGGTTTCTTTTGAAAGAAAGTTCAGAAGTTGAAATGATCAACTTACTTGTAGTAATGTTGTGCTAACACTAACGTCTGGTTCACCTCGATGGACATCCAGTGAATTATCGGCAAACTGGAATGTACCGAATGCATTATCAGAGCCTTCAATTGTTACCAGAACGATAGAGCCTTCACCAACTTCAGCTATAACAACAATTAAATAACAAAGAAATAAACACCTGTCACATTTGTTTTATTACTGACACAAACAAATATAGGCAAAATGAATACAGCTTTGAAAAAGATTAAGAATAAATAAATTATGATAAGGAATAAAAATGTAACCCGACAACAAAAACAGTATTGTTTCTATAAAAAAAAGGCTAACATTATTTTATTTTTTCGTAGTTATTTCTTGAACCTGATGAAACCTGTAATGGGAAGATATGAACAAATGTTCTGTTTTAGATGCGGGATAAGGGATAACAACTCCGCTGGAGGAAAAACCGGTGTTCGCAAAAAGGGACTGAAAACTCAATCCACTTGTAAGGTTTTGGTCTGAGGTGGGATTTGAACCAGGGTTAGACCATAGAGATTAAAATCAGGGAAATATATCATCAGAAAGGGACTGAAAACTCAATCCACTTGTAAGGTTTTGGTCTGAGGTGGGATTTGAACCAGGGTTAGACCATAGAGATTAAAATCAGGGAAATATAACATCAGAAAGGGACTGAAAACTCAATCCACTTGGAAGGTTTTGGTCTGAGGTGGGATTTGAACCAGGGTTAGACCATAGAGATTAAAAACAGGGAAAGATATCATCTAGTTAACTTGGGTGAATTTATGTAACAATAAAAATTAATTTTGTTGTACTTGCTAAGTTTCCAGACATTAACTTGTTTTTTTAGCTATGGCCATCGAAACACATATCTATCCCCATGCCAAGAATAGTTGATTTGTACTAAATCCATACAAATCAGACAACAACACAAAGAGGATGTTCAAGGATTTGAAGTGTTGATAATAAATTAAAGGGTCTGTATACGTTTGGTAAAGACTCTGAAAATAAATGGCAATCAAAACTTACTTAGTAAGAAGTACAACAGCTTTGGACAGTAAAATGCAACTTGAAAAACATTTCACTTTGAAGTACTGTGGTTATGGAAAAATATATCACTTTATCCCCCAAAATTTGATTTGAGAAGCATTACTGACAGTAACATTTCTCAGATTGTGTAGTCCAATTGCAGAATATTCTTCCTGCGGGACATAACTTCCCCAGATTTTCAGCGATATCTCAAAAACGCTACCACCTTTTGAAATGAAATATTCACAGGTTAGTTTTATGGTATATATCTACCACTAGGATTGAAACAAACAGTGAATTCCAACTACCAAATGCATACAATCCCTTGTATGCAGGCACTGAACACATTTGGAAATTGTCAAAGACCAGTGTTCTCACTTGGTGTATCCCAACATATGCATAAAATAACAAGCCTGTGAAAATTTGGGCTCAATTGGTCATCGAAGTTGCAAGAAAATTATAAAGAAAAAACACCCTTGTTGTACAAATTTGTGTGCTTTCAGATAGGAATAAAAACTTCTTGCAAGAAGTTTTTATTATTTTAGTGAGAAATTACCTGTTTCTCAAAAACTACGTTACTTCAGAGGGAGTCGTTTCCTACAATGTTTTATACTATCAATAGCTCTCCGTTGCTTGTTACCAAGTAAGTTTTTATGCTAATATTTGTTTTGAGTCATTAACAAACGTGTACAATACCTTTAAGAAAAGGTTGTGAGGTTAAAGATTTCAGATTGTAGAGGTGAGGGGATAACTTACCATTATCATCTATGACATCAATGGAGGGTTGGGGTTGAAGTGTGTGAGATGTGAGGCAGATTGGAAGAATATGTATAAAGTATTAGTATGATTGAAAACTCTGCTTTCATTCAGTAGGAGTGGGCAAAATATAATGGGTACAAATACAAGTGTTTTTTTGTTAGTCGATGAGTGGATGGATTATAAAATGCGACAGAAGATTAATTTATAAATTTGGTTTGCGGTAACACCATGTGTATATCTACTTGCCAGGTAGATTTTGTTCTTTGAGAAGAACCAATCAGAGCAGTGACTGACTCTACACTGAAACCTCTGAACCCCCATAAATGGACAAACATGTATTACACTCTTCAGTCTCCTGACGATGACAAGAGCAAGCTAGTCGAATCGTTGAGACCTGTTTAGACTCACTCCGCGGCAGAGTAGTTATTAACGAGAAGTCCCCCCGATCCACATAGCGAAAGTAGTAGTCCCGCCCATTTCCTACCTCCCGCCCAGGTAGTAGTTAATAAGAAGGACAGTTCTTTTCAGAACTGAGAAGTCTCCCGAATTCCGAATATTCTACTCTGCGGCAGTATAATAATAAGCAAGACAAGTTCTCATAGAACAAAATCTACCCAGCAAGTAGATTTAAGAACTGAGAAGTCTCCCGAATTCCGAATATTCTACTCTGCGACAGTAGAATAATATATAGGATTTGAGGCATTGCATTGTGAGGTATCAATATATTTGGTTTGCGGTAACACCATGTGTGTATCTACTTGCCAGGTACTAGAGTTTGTTCTTAGAGAACTGTCTTGCTTAACTTTACTACCGCGGAGTAGATTGTTCGGGTGTTCGGGAGACTTCTCAGTTCTGAAAAGAACTGTCCTGTTTATTAACTATTACCTGGGTGGAAGGTATAGAAATAGGCTGGGACTACTACTTTAGTAGAATAATATGCAAGACAAGTTCTCAAAGAACAAAATCTACCTAGCAAGTAGATATACACATGGTGTTACAGCAAACCAAATACATATTGATACCTCACCATGCATTGCGTCAAATCCTATATAGGAGATTAGTTCATACTGAAATTAGTACATGAAACTCACAGCCAAGCGCAAATTATTTCTCAAGACACACTGTAATAGTACCAAGTTGATCAAAAGAACCTTTTTTCTCATAATATTCAGAATAAGAATGAATTTGAAGCCTACCTCCTTGAGTTGGACTAGATAACTGTACTTGGAATGTTTTATCTAATTCAGCGATGTCATTATCTCTGATAGCGATGGTGATGTATGTAAATCGTTGCTGGTCTGCAAACGTCAAAGTGCCTCCACCACTCTGCAAAAGTAAACAAACAAAACGACATATCGTTGTGTCAAGCTAGTGCAAAAACGTTGTATCTTCTAAAATAGCACTTATGTTACGCACGATTTGAAATTGTCAAAACGTTGTCATCTCGCTTGAACTAGCCCAGAAGTACACACAAAACAAGTATGCACGTTTTTGCACCGAGTATTTTTGCGCAGGATACCACGTTGTTGCAAAATCGAGATACGTTTTGCACTGACGTGACAGTATTAGAGTTAGTGTCTCAGGATGGTTGGTATGAAAGACCTTCATGCTATAGACCTTATGCACATGATGTCATTTGAGTAGGGCGCCCTCGCCTAGAGGTCAAAAGGAGGTTGTTCATTGGCCAATCCTGTGCGCAGCGCGTACAAATCTGTGCATTTTGATTGTTTCGTCATCATTTTACCTCTAAGATGGCGGCTGGATGCATCAATGCATAAGGTCTATTACGATCATCACTGCTATGTTCCAGCTGACTATTTAACCTTCAATCTTCAATTTGGTTACATAGATGTGAAATGGAGAAAGCAAAATGGTTGCACCTTTATAAAGGTTTACAGTTTGTAACAATGTTATAGGCTGTGTCTGTATGAGCAGCTGGGGCTACGGCTGTGGCTTGATCATCAAGTGTTCATGCATTGAAGCATAGGATGCCCATAGCAACACCCTTAGCAACAGCCGCAGCCAATTCAGACACAGCCTTACATAGTAGCACTTTAATGAGGTGCAGCTGTCTTGTTTTTTGTGTCGTTCAAATCAATGTAACCAAAGTGAGGCTGAAAGGGGCAAATAGTCTGATCCCTTTGGTATGATAAAAATCCCATTCATTATTGCCCTTTCAACCAGGGAACTATTCTTTTTAAGAATAAGAGGAAGATTTACCACAAAGTCAACAGGATCTTTTCCTGCAGACAAAGCTGTTCCATCAATCGTCCTCCACTCCACCTGTATTTGACCCAACGACCCCTGTGCTCTTACAACCAGCAGTTTCACCATTCCATCCTCCTCCCTCACCCTGACATAGTGCCTGTCATCGGCAGGCGGTATCAGTGGGTCAGTTGGCCCAGGGGGAGGGCCGGAAGCAAATTGAAGGAGTCCATAAGGATAGTCATTAGCTCTAATGGTAATGTTGTTGGTGTTGGCGTCAGGATCGATGCTAGCTCCGCTGGTGACAGTCGTACCGACCAATCCATCGTCAGAAAGAGGGAGTTGAGATAAAAGAGTTATCTCAAACATTTCCAGAAGTTCTGGTTCCATATCATCAATAGAAAGCAGCAAAATACTCTGGAATTGAAAGATAAATCATCAATTAATTTGACTTTATTTCATAAAACTATTCTTGAAAAGCGATTTATTCACCATCATGTTGAATTATACATCGTTGGCTGTACCAGTGGTGTGTCGTGGCTGAGCGGTCTACTGCATCAGACTCAAATTCAGATGGTTGAATCATCAGAGTGTGGGTTCGAATCCCGGTCATGACACTCGTGTCCTTGAGCAAGGCACTTAACCATAATTGCTTCTCTTAACCCAGGGGTATAAGTGGGAACCTGAGAGGGCTGAGACAGTATTGTGTAATTAGATTAACCCTATAGCGCTAATATAATCAGCTTGAGGTTGTATACTCTCCAGAAAGTTGGGAAAGTTAGAGGAATGGTCTAAGTATGCCCGATAAACAGGGATAATATGTTGTAAAGCACCTTGATCTAGCTACTAGGATATGTGCGCTATATAGGAACCAATCATTATTATTATTATTATTAAAACAAGACCTTTCATTGAGTTATTAAACAGTACACATCTTTACCTGAGTGCGAACTCCATTTGGGAAGATCACTTCACCAGATGCGTGGACGAAGTCTCCCATTGCTACACTCCCTGTTGCTAGGTTACGTACCTCCCAGGGGATTGTAACTATCCCCTCATCACCACGGCTACGAACTACTGAGCATCGGTATTGAACCCCTTCATTGGAATTATAGTTGATAAAGGTTGAACTGCAGGGACCATCAAATCCAAGCAGACCATTGGCGTTGTCACTTTTCAAAACTGACATCAAAATAAATTGGCGTGTCAATTTTGGAATAATGTTGTATCTTGGAATGTAGGAGGAATCTAAGATTAAACGTTTCAGTTGGGTTTGTGTATCAAATCTATTTTTCTTTAGACCTTTTTGCACTTGGACAACAACCTGTGTCACAACAAATGGAATCCTACACATATTGTTATTGTAACAAAACCTACATGCTTTAGAGCAAGTACAACACAACTCAACAGAACTATTTTCAGAAAAACAAAGTTTTCTCGCACCATTGAAAAAAATGTTACAAAGTAGCGTCTTAACAAATCACTTTAGAACTCCAACCTCCGTCTTATCTCTAACATCCTAGATGTTTATGTAAATGCAATGTTGCAAAAGTTACAAACTTTTTTGCAAAACTAAGTTATGTATTTACACTGATGTAATGAATTGTTCCAAACAATCTGAACTATTTGTGATTTGCATTTTACATAATCACTCTTGTAAATGTTTTTTGTTTGTTTACCTGTTAGAAGAGCTGTAGCATCATCTCGTCCAATTCTAGCTCCTCCGTAACTACACAGCAGCATGACTGTAAACACCTCATTACCTTCCTCCTCAGTATCATCCGATGATCTCATCATGATGTCACTCACAGTTTGACCTGGTTCAAAGGTTAGCCTGCCTGATATAGGGGTCAGGTCCTTCCGTGCTGGCAAGGTCCAGATTTCTGTTATCTCCCTGCAGAGGAAAAGCATACAAACTCCTAGTCTTTCATTCTGACTTGATGTAAACTAAGAAACTTCAATATTTAAATACAAATCAGGTTTTTCTTAACCCTTCTGCTCGTGATAAAAAATCTCCAGAGATTTTGACCAACCATTAGACATGCTGTTCAACTGCATTTGTGTACTGTTTGGATGCATCCATGACATGATATTGTGGGCTGGCATAGTTTAGCTATCATTCCAAACCACAGTGGATGATATTGAATGGTCAGACAGTAGGAGGGTTGACTGTGTACTTTGTAGATGCATCCACAACATGACATCATATTACAGGCTGGCATAGTTTATCTATCGTTCAAAACCACAGTGGATGACTGAATAGTCAGACAGTAGGAGGGTTGACTGTGTACTTTGAAGATGTATTCACTACATGATATCATATTGCGGGCTGGCATAGTTTATCTAGCATTCCAAACCACAGTAGATGATATTGAGTGGTCAGACAGTAGGAGGGTTGACTGTGTACTATGTAGATGTATCCACGACATGACATCATATTGCAGGCTGGCATAGTTTATCTAACATTCCAAACCACAGTGGACGACTGAATAGTCAGACAGTAGGAGGGTTGACTGTGTACTATGTAGATGTATTCACTACATGATATCATATTACAGGCTGGCATAGTTTATCTATCATTTTACCACAGTGCATGATATTCAATGATCAAACAGTACGAGGGTTACTATATATATTTGCATGTCTTATTATCCTTAGAACCCTTAGTTTATTGACTTGATATGGATTCAAAGTGACACTCCGATGACTCAAGTCAATGAAACTAAACCTCTCAGCCACACCAATCCATTCAAACCAGCCCTTATACTTTATTCTTCAAAGACAAACTGCTTTACCTTTCCTGTAGTTTCCTGGCATACATTCGGACATCTTGAAGTAACCCTTGGTATAATTCTGCTCCAGGTTGTGCTGCTCCTACATACAGCTCCCCAGGCCCATCACTCTGAGCCTGTTCCATCATCCTGTAATCACAAAATGATATCAATTCATTCAGTCATCAAAATATTAAATGTCCAGAGAAACAAAACCTTTGTTCTAGATGGTGGGTCTTGAAGTATTCTGATGAGTGTGGAAATTCTACAATTGAATCAACAGTACAGCTACCCGTAATAGACCGTGCAAGTCTCGCACGTATTCAAACATTTTTGGGACTACTTTGTTCCCACGTACATTGCTTTAACATGTGAAGCAAACAAACTTGCGCAATTAACGGACGCAATGTTCAAAGATGCGCAAGACTTGCAGTCTATTCAAAAACTTGTCTTTGACCACCATTCATTTATGTTCAATTCAATCCACCAAGGAGAAATAGAATAAAATGTATTTTCTCACGTAAGAATGGAGAGAGAAATTACATTTCCAAGCTCTTAGTACCGTTCGCCAATGTTACATCTTCTAATCAACCAAACCGTCTGTAAATTTACAAAAATAATTCCTAAATTCTTGATTTTTTTCTTCTAGTGCTGAGCTGGGTATATATTACATACATCTACAAATCTGTTTTTTTACCTCTCGGCTGTCAGAGTACCATCTATATAGCAAGCAGCTTGAAGACTGTCTATAGTTAGTATAATCAGATGCCAGTCACCATCCGTTAGATCCACAGTACCGGTGGTGAAGTCTATTTCAGTATTTGTCTGAGGACAGAAAGAAGAGAATCCAGTAACGATTGGAGTAACACTTGGAGTGACAAACGTGCCCCTCCCCCCTGGCAAAATGAATCCATTTTAAAGTGCCAAAATTGTGCGCTAGCTGTTAAGGCAAATAATGCTTCAGAATTTCATGTTAATGTGAAGTACGCACGTGCATTTAACCTATAAAAAAGAACTTGACGTTAAGCACAGATTTTCTGAGCACAGATTTTCTGCTTACCAGGTTACCAGCCCGGATTCTGTAAAGTTTACATTGTTGCAGCTGGTGCCCCGCTCAATTTTTGGTTAGCAAAGAAATTGTATAAGCAGTATTTTCTGCTTAACGGCTTTATGAAATTGGGCCCAGGTCTCCCAGCAAACGCCTTTCAACCCACAACTCAAAATACTTACATACACACTACCAGTGTAACGATACTGCACTACGGTCCTGCCCCCAACCTGTGACAACTTCAACCCATAGTAGACAGTGATTCCATTCATTGCAATCTTAGACAAGATGAAACCATTGACCCCAGCGTCTGGTTTGACCCAAGTACTGACGGAGAACCCACCAATGATATCAGAGCTTGGCATCTGGTATTCAGAGTCCAACTTCAAATAGGAATCTAAAGTAAAGAAATAAAATAACAGTCATGGTTAAAAAAGCATGTTCACTCAGACGTTTTAGATTTTAAGAAATCCAACTTCTGAAGAGTTACAATGTGAAGATAAAATTGGTGAACTGTAAACTGAAATCTTCTTCCATCTACCATCATGTTAAGCATAAACTTTTATAAACTGACCTTTGACAATGTTTTGGAAGAAAACCTCCTTCATGTACAGCATATTATATAATTATATAACGTGGCGTGTCGTGGCCGAGCGGATAAGAACACCGAACTCAAGCTCTGGTGTTTCTGATCAGCAGAGTGTGGGTTCGAATTCCAGTTGTGACACTTGTGTCCTTAAGCAAGACACTTAACCACATGCTTCGTCCTTCGGATGGGACGTTAAGCCGTAGGTCACGTTTTGTGTAATGCACGTTAAAGAACCCAGTGCACTTATCGTAAAGAGAAGGGGTTCGCCCTGGTGTTCCTGGTTTGATTGGCTGCATATTGCACCAAAGCACCTTGTAAACCATTACATGGTGCTATGCAAAGGAATAGGTCTCATACTTCAACACGTAACTCCACTTACCTTGTAGGTAAAACACTGAGCGCTTTGAGACACCCATCGGGAGTATAAAGCGCTATATAAGAACTGCGTATTATTATTATTATGATAACAATAAACCAGCCATGCGTGACCGGGCACACATCAGCTGGATGCTAGCCACGGTCACGCCGGTTGTAACCTGAATCTGAACCTGTGAGCACTTGCGTCTTTGTTCACCCTCCCAGGCCACCAAGGTGCTACTCCACCACTGCCTGCTCTAGGTGCATTATAGTAAATACTATAATAATATATGATGGTATACTTACTTAGTTTTGTAGGTTTAAGGGTTTTGGGGGGTATTTTTATTTTAGAAATTCATTCCACTTTTCATAATTCCTAGAAGTTATTAAATCAACCTACAATTCTTTCTCACTGATAAAACCTTGAGAAATACTTACTCGCACCACCATCAAAGCGCAAGACTTTTGTACCAATGTGAGGGCGCTGTTCACCAGGAGCGGGATAAACGTACGTACTGCTCTCAGCTAGAAAGATGAGATCTCTAACAGTTGGCAAGATGCCAGAGATAGAGTCTGAGAAAACCTCCCACAGAACCTACAGGAAGAAAAAGGGTATTTGATTGACAAACCTCTTACATATTCATTAAATTTTGGGGTTCTCTGGTTGGTCACACGTTTTGTTAATGATGAATATCCATAAGGTATTGCAATTCTCTGAATATAAAATCTTATAACCAGTAACAAGTGTCAGTCAGTTGTATAAAAACTAAATGTGATAAAATGTGTGGCCAGGGCCCAATTTCATAGAGCTGCTTAAGCACAAAAAGTAGCTAAGCACAACTAAATTATGCTTACCAGAATAAGTGTACCAGTCAAACTACCATGTCACATGTACAATTTGTGACTGGTATTAGGCTCAATTCTGCTTCGCAAAAAATTGTAAGGCAATATTTTCTGCTTGAGCAGTTCTATGAAATTGGGCCCCGGTTTGTAATACACAGTGCCCATTGTGTGCATTCAACTGTGCTAGACTTTGCTCTTGCAATAGACTGTGCAAGTCTCGTACATATTCAAACATTGGGACTCGTTGAAGTGTGCAAGTTTGTTTCCTTCACGCGTTAAGGCAATGTGAGTGGGACCAAAGTGGTCCAAAAAAAATCTTTGAATTTGCACACGACTTGCGCAGTCTATAGATACTTTGACTGCTTGCATGAAAACCACAAAATCCATCACTAGAACTATCTACTTCTATAATTTGTTAATTTTCTGAACAAGATTTCCAAGTCATGAACACGGTTCCTGATTCTAACCTCAACTTGGCCGAATGTGCCCTGGGCTCTGTCCACTGTAAACGTTGTCATAGAAGTATCGTTGTTTCCAGGGTAGTAATCCTCAGCTACTTCTCTCTCCGTTGAGGAGGAAGGAAAGATGAGGACACCGTAAGGGTCATCATTTGGGCTGATCTCAAGAAGGATGGATAGAGGATCTGCGGAGGACAACTTGCCATCTGGATGGGAAGAGGGCAACAAATATAACAAGTATTTTAAATTCAATTTTTGGGTGAAAACAAAATTGGACTAGACTGGGATTTGAACCTGCGACCTCTAGATTAATGTGCCGGTGCTCTACCAACGAGCCATCTAGCCCTACTGTTGGCAGTCTCCCTTTTTTGTCAATGTCTTTGTTCTGGGGTACCAGTCAGAAGCCATTCAACGACTACAGCTACGGCGTAATCATGCATTGAAGTATAGGACGTCTTTATTAGATTTGTTTAAAATGTCTTTATACTTTTATGGTGTTTAGGGCCTATGCAATTTTAAATGTTTAACGTGGTTTTTAGTGACTGTGGGTTTTTACTTCTTCATTGTGTGCTTTCACTTTATGATATTTATAATTAATTAATTATTTGTTTACTGATTTACTGGTTTGATGTATGTCTTCCTGTGATTTCCTGCATGTACAGCGTTTTGAGATTTCATATAAAAATAAATTATTATTATTATCAACAACCTTAGCGACCTTAGCGCAACAGTCGCAACTGTAGCTGCCAATTCGCATATGGTTTTACACTGATACAACATACCAAACATTCCTGGAAATGTCCAACCAAGATAACCTTTAACCCCTAACTGACGCTTACCTGTGACATTGACCAACACTAAATTAAAGAATTCTTCAAACTCCGGTAGTCCATCCGTCCGAGATGTGACCTCAATCTGCTGTGTTTTTTGCTGATCGGCAAACACAACTGACCCTGCAACGACCTCAAAATCTGACCCCTCTAGAACCTGATTGGACGATCCATTATAAACAATCTGCCAATGGATTTGAACAGTGCCAAAGGCGCCACGCTCTCTCTGAATTCTGGGGGAAGAAAAAGAAAACAAATCTTACAATATCTTTGAGGCACAAACATGGGTATTTAACTTGATTTCCATTCGATAACAATCAGAATTTCTTACGTGGTGAAAATAGACATCCCTTCACTGGTGAACACCCTCTTCAATGGTTCCCTGAAGCTGAATATGCCATAAGGATCATCATTGGCTGCTATGATAACAGTTGCAGTAGGCGCCCCATAAACAACCACATCCCCTGAAGAAAAAACACAAATACATTTTAAAGAAATGATTTTCTTAAAGGTCTGGGCTCTTAGTCAGAAAAACTTCACTTATTTTCAAAAGAGCCTGCCAACCTAAAACAGCTATTACAAGGACAACAAAAATAACATATAAATGTAGTCCGAACAAAATCAGGGTTTTGGGTTTGTTTGTTTGTTGACAAATAAATACTTGGATTCAAAGGTTTCATAAAGCTGTTGAGCATAACAGATTGCTCAGCACAGAAAACCCTTGCTTAGCAGAAACAGGTTACCAGCCAAAATACCAAGTAAAATATAGTGACTGGTTCCCGCTCATTTTTGCTAAGCACCATTTCTTTTAAATAGCTTTATGAAATTGAGCCCTGGTTATCATGTTATATCAAAAGTTCCAAACTCCACAAAATCAATTTTATGAACAAATTCATTTCACTTAAAGGTATTGTACACTTTTGGTAACAGCTCAAAATCAGTGTCCACATTTTGTGTGATTCAACATATGCATGAACAAACAAACCTGTGAAAGTTTGAGCTCAATTGGTCATTGAGATCACGAGATAATAGTGACTCAAGAGACCTTATGTGTTTTCTGTTTTTTCAAAATATCGCGCGTGATAAAAACTATAGTTTTACTCATTGCTCAGAAACGATAGCATTTTAGGCAGAAATATTTTAAGGAACCCTTTCAACCATTACTTACTTCATGAAAGTTATGTGTGAACCTGTGAACATTTGTGTTTTTCGATCTTAGCAATAGTGCACAGGCCTTTAAGAATCTCGGGGTACTGACTTGACAATATTGATGTAGAATTGCCAATTTATTAGTTGGTTGTATTCATTCTGCAAAGATTGGTTGTATTTTAGCTATAAGTACATGCAAAGTAGTTGTAGACCTGACACAAAAATTGTGCACAAAATTCTCTTAAAACCGTGTTGGTGATATGTTTATTTACAATCACATTAATCAAAATAATGTACAATTTCAAAGTAAAAGCGTACCACAAAAAGTGTTGTACTAAGATGTGATTTACCAAATGAATTAAAAAGAAAACTGATAAAACTACATACAGAAGCTATCCACCAATTTGGAAGTGTGCAGACAAAATGCAGAAATTGAAAACTAGCTTTAAGACTTATTTTATTTTATATTTTTGGGATCATCCACCATACTTGGAGGTTAGGGGTTGGAAAGCACTCATTCATTTTTAAACTTCCCCTATGGTTTTCATAAGAACTCTACACAATACAAACCTAACACCAGAACTTATACAGCACCAATTCCATCAAAACCAGGCAGAACCAGGAGAAGCATTTTAAAGGATTTGGGATAAAATTGTAAAAAGGATGAGGGGGGGAAAAAGATGTTTGGAAAACATCCCAGCCTGATGATTACAGAGTAGTCAATGAAAGCAGTGAAACCACCACGTGACAACAGAGTAGAAATGACAGAAGTTACTTACGTGCACCAAATGAGTAAACTGAACATGATGGTGCAAATGAAGAGAGAAAATTAACCAATCACTTGGTCGTTATGTAAATATTCACAGCAATATTCACACTGTAAAGCATTTTGAGACCATTTTAAGTATTTCCAACTCTCCTACTTTACATTCCATAATATTTACCAGCAAACCATCCATTCAACACCATTCAACTAGATGGGTTTTGTATGGTGGAACAACTGTGCACAGAATTGACTGTGTGATGCTGTAGGCTTGCATCGCTGGCCTGGGCCCAATTTCATAGAGCTACTTAAGCAGTAAATTAAGCTCAGCACAAAACAATCTTGCAAAGGTTACAAACCAAAAAACAATGGTCAGACGTATCATTCTTGAATTTTATTCCTACTCATCTTGCTTAGCTAAAAAAATCAAAGCAACATTTTCTGCTTAAGTAGCACTATGAAATATGGCCCAGAATTTACACAAAGGCCTTGCTGTTACTCATGGGCCCAATTTCATAGAGCTGCTTAAGCAGAAAATATTGTTTAAAAATCCCTGCTTAGCAATAATGAGCGGGATACCAGTCACAAATTGTACATGTGACATGGTATTTTGGCTGGTAACCTTATTATGGTAAGCATAGTTTTGTTGTGCTCAGCTACTTTTTGTGCTTTAAGCAGCTCTATGAAATTGGGCCCTTGTCTTGGGATCGGTACCCCTTCAAAATGCTTCTGTAGCCTTTTGCAATTAAGTGTGTTTTGTAAAATGAAAATGACCTTTCCCATCTCCAAGATTAAATTGCAGGCCTGCTATCATTTAAAACCATGTGGATAGCATTGAATGGTCAGACAATTGAACCTTGCAATGACATCAGAAGTGGCTACTGACTGCCAGTGGCCTGCCATTTTGGGAGTCAAATTGAATGTAAAGATATGGTGTGCACTAACTAAACATGCGTCACCTATCATACAGTAACAAACGTAAAACCAAATCCCAAAATGGCGTAAGCAAGATTAATCGTGTGATGACGTCAGGTGAATTGGGTCAATAGAGGGCCAATTGTTACTCTGGAGGTCCTTCAAATAAAAAGGTATTCAATCAATACACCCTGATAGATATTAAGTCTATTAGCAAACTAACCAACTGGGTTGGAGAGCTTAGCAAACTTTCCAACTGGGTTGGAGAGTTTAGCAAACTTCCCAACTGGGTTGGAGAGTTTAGCAAACTTCCCAACTGGGTTGGAGAGTTTAGCAAACTTCCCAACTGGGTTGGAGAGCTTAGAAAACTTACCAACTGGGTTGGAGAGCTTAGAAAACTTACCAACTGGGTTGGAGAGCTTAGCAAACTTACCAACTGGGTTGGAGAGCTTAGCAAACTTCCCAACTGGGTTGGAGAGCTTAGCAAACTTACAAACTAGGTTGGAGAGTTTAGCAAACTTACCAACTGGGTTGGAGAGCTTAGCAAATTTACCAACTGGGTTGAAGAGCTTAGCAAACTTACCAACTGGGTTAGAGAGTTTAGCAAACTTACCAACTGGGTTGGAGAGCTTAGCAAACTTACCAACTAGGTTGGAGAATTAAGCAAACTTACCAACTGGGTTGGAGAGCTTAGAAAACTTACCAACTGGGTTGGAGAGCTTAGCAAACTTACCAACTGGGTTGGAGAGCTTAGAAAACTTACCAACTGGGTTGGAGAGCTTAGCAAACTTACCAACTAGGTTGGAGAATTAAGCAAACTTACCAACTGGGTTGGAGAGCTTAGAAAACTTACCAACTGGGTTGGAGAGCTTAGAAAACTTACCAACTGGGTTGGAGAGCTTAGCAAACTTACCAACTGGGTTGGAGAGCTTAGAAAACTTACCAACTGGATTGGAGAGCTGGATGGTGAAATACTCATCATCCTCTGGTGCATCATCATCTCGTATCCTGACTGCTACCTGGCGAGTACTAACACCCACTTGGAACTCTAGGGTACCAGATGTCGGAGCATAATCCAACAAGCCATCCGTGGCTGATCCAGCTATGGTACGATAGTCTACCGAGGCCAGAGATGCAGCTGTGCCGTTCCGACGGACAATGAAGGATACAGCGCCAGGTTCTAAAACAGTCTTGGTGATGGGCTCTGATATTGCGATAAGAAATAACTTGTTTTAAATTCAAATTCAGGCATAGTGTAAAAGAATAATATTGTACAATTAGAAAGTGCAGATATCCACATTATCCAAACGAACCTTGAAAGAAGATGGCGTCATCGTTCTTGTTGATGTTCAGAGTTGCCACGGTAACAATACCTAAACGGGTATTACCGGTTGGGTCACGCAAAGTCAGCTGGAAAGTCTCTGAATTTTCAGGAATCTAATGAGAGATTTGTACAAATAGACAATAATTTTGTTAAGAAAAAATTATATAGAAAATCAATTCCCAAATTCAACTATTCGGTAATTATGAAGTCTTATTAAAAACTAGACAGGTACCCACCTCATCAGCCCTTGCAGTTATTCTAATATCCAAAGAGTTAACTCCATCTTGAAAACTCAAGGTACCAGACAATGGAAAGATATCAACTATAGCTCCCGTGGTAACTACTGACCAAGAGACATTAGCTTGACCGAAGAGTCCAGCACTACGTACTACAGGAAACCTGGCTGTGTAACTGTCAGATCCAGTGCTTTCATCTATTGATCGAAGCATCGGATTTTCAGGAAATCCAAAAACTCCGTGTGGATCATCATTTTCTAGAATGGTGATATCGATGTTGGCTCGGATACCGAGGTCACTAGGTGGGTTTCCATAACTCGCAAGGGTCAACTGGAATGTCTCGTTGAGCTCCGGGATGGTGTCAGGTTGGGCGACGAAGGAAATCTCTTTGCTTGTTTCTCCGGGGTAGAACGTCACAACTTGCGGCAGACCATAGAATTCTTGTGGCGGCATGCTGTCACCCTGGGCATAGTATCGAACGCTACGAGCAACAAGGCTTCCTCCGAGGCGGAGAATAGTAACTTGGGTAAGGGGTCCACCCTCGGAAATCACAAAAGGCCCAGGGGTCAGAGGGGAAAATTCAAAGTAGCCACCAGGACCATCATTCTCACGGATTGTCACAAGCACTTCTGTATCACCTTGCCTGAGGATTTGATTGGCAGGTTGTACACTGGAAAGCTGAATGGCCATCGTTTCATCCATTTCAGCAAGGTCATCCGGAAGAATCTGAAGGATAATTTGTGTTCTGGCAATACCTGAGAAGAAGGGTAAGGGGTAATGAAAATTGATTATCTAAAAGAATAAAACAGTTAATAAGATGTTTGTTTAGGGCAGTATTACGATTGTTTAATTTAACTCAGTCTAACATTCAGTGACCTCTTATTTAGGTACTTTAGTACATTCGTATAATTTGTGCACAAAAATGTTTTTACTTTAAATGTTAAGTGTTCTTAAATTATGTTTTAAAATGTATTGTCATGTAATGTTCGTTACTTGTGAATTTTTGGGACTTTGTTTTGAATACAATTGTGGAGTAGTACAATATAACACCATCGGAAATTTAAAGAAGAGGAAGAATTTTGTTTGTTTATGGCAGTCTTACTCTGCTTTAGAAATAAATAACAGATAATGTTTATTACAAATCGTCTCAAAGCCTAGAATGTTTTACCTTAGGCAATTGTGACTGTACCAGTGAACACTTTGAAATGGGCAGATGTTATTTGGGAGTAGGATCTTTACCTGAGGCAATTGTGACTGTACCAGTGAACACACTGATATCTTCATCAGTTGGTGTGACAGGGTAGTTTGGGTCGCTAACGATACGCCAGGAGACGGTAGCCTCTCCAGATGTACCTTCCCTTGTGATATCCAATGGCAACTATATCAAACCAAAATAAGATTCTTTACTCTTGATGCAATTATTACATCAATTTCATTAAAAAATATCAAACCAACCAAAATATACTGTACTTTCTTAATTATGAAGGAGTGTAAATTGTAAATGAAAAATCCTGAAATCTGGCAGTGGTCTTCTCTTTGGTTTGGATGGAACCCTGGAACTTTTAACTTTTAACTTTTAAAATGTTAATGATTCTAATATTTACAGACTCTCTCCGTAACTATAATGTAAACCAAGAGGTTTGGATAAAAACTGGGCTGTCTCCTCATTCCTCAGTACACATCTTCAAGACAATTTCATGGCAGTGGGACTTTTGACAAAGTTCCTGGAAACCATGAAAAAGTCCGGTCTAATTACAGGCCTGCTTTGTTTCCAGTCAGTTTGGGAAGAATTTTTCTGCACTGTATACTTGAAACTATTTGTCTCAACATCGCCATAAACACAAAATATAAGTTTGATTACATTGTGGATTTCGTAGGTGGCTAAAAATCTGTTGTGACAGTAGAACTAAATTTGTGATGAAATCCTGAAACCTCCAGAGGAATCAAAGTTTTGAAGTTTACTCACCAGGGTGGGTGTGGAACCATCTGGTTCAGTCACAAACCTCATCTGATCAGGCTGGTCAAATCCTATCTCCCCATTAGCAACATTATCTGTCACCTCCAAACTCACTGCCGTCCGGATGCCTAGCCTTGGGCTGATTGGAGGGAGTAAGGTGGGATGATTCAACAGCTGGACACTCTGAAGTGTGATGTCAAAGGTCGCACCTAGACTAAGAAAGGAGTTGGATTTGATGGGGATTTGGAATCGGTGAACGGTGGAGCCGGCAGGGATGATGGTAGTCTGCATCGCAGGACCATCCACAACATCTGTAAAAAATAAAACAAGCAAATTCAAAAAGTGAATATTTGACTTCAATGAGCAAAGCAAATCTACCGAGTGAACAAAAGATGACATGAAAAAAGTACCGGCCATAAAGATGTACTTTTAAAAGTATTTTGTAATATGTTGTAGTGCTTTCCAACCCCTCCCCAAACAAGGCTGATGTAGAATTTAAATCCAATTAACTCTGGACTCAATGCCAATCCATTTGTTTTGATTGATCACCGGCCACAAAGAGATCACAGAATCTACAGATCATTCTTTAAAAGTTACTTAAGGTTTCTCCAGATTTGACAATAAAGGGAACCTATTTTTGCCAGTATTTACAGGTTTGACATATTAGTGGAAGGTTAGTAGAATCTACTTACCAATGCTACCTAAGCCACCTACATTCACAGCCGGTAGACCGTAAACAGCAGAGAAATTCACTGATACCTGACCAACTACACCAGCAGCTCTGGTTAACATCAGCTGCAGCCGCCGCGGTGTTGTTGACGTCAGTATAACCTGCTCACTGTCTGATGAAAACTGTATCACGCCATACGCATCATCGCTGTCACGTATCATCAACACGCCCTCTGTGACGGCACCAATGTCAGCCCCTCCAGTTAGGGTACCAGGCAGCAATGATATAATGAACTGCTGGGCTTCCTCAGGTGTGGTATCACTATTAATATTAACAGGAATGGATTGTGACCTCTGACCTTCTGGAAAGGTCACCGTGCCACTAGCAGGTGAAAGGTCAGCGGTCACAGGAGATGAACTAGAACCATTACGGGTTATGATGTAATCGACACTGACTTCACCGAATGTCCCACCATCGCGGATGATGGAAAAGCCATTCGTAAAGGATGTAGTATCCTCATTGATGATGATGCTAGGTGGTGTTCCAGGAACGTTAGAGGTAAGGGATACTACACCATGCTGATCATCATTTGGTAGGATGGTGACCACGGTGTGGCTAGGATCAACAAGTACAGCATTATCACTCGGAGTTAGAAGAGCAATGGAGAAGTCTTCAGCAAGCTCTGGAATGGTATCATCCATTATAGCAATACTAATTGTTCTTCTCTGCTCTCCAGGGTTGAACCCAAGACTCCCGTTCGTAACAACAAAGTCAACGCCAAGCTCAGCACTACCAGAGTAAAACCAATAATTCACAGTTACTATTTGGTCAGAGGGCCCTAGAGGTGTCACCCCATCACTCTCTAAGCCTCGCTGGACCTCCACTGTTACGATGCGAGCTTCCTCAGGGAAGGTGTAGATGGGTTGGGAGAAACGTAATGGGCTGTCGTTTGCATTGATGATCAAGACAATGGATCGTGACGAGTCACTTAGACTGGCACCACCACTAACTGAGGTCAATCGTACTGTAAACTCTTCATCATCTTCTGGAATCTAAACATGGCAAAAAACGAAGAACCTTAATACGGGACATTTTGTATCTCACCCTATAGACCTTTCTTTTGACACGTCACAGCCCGAGTTTTTGCCAACCGAGGTTGGAAAACTATGGAAAGCCATAAATGCAAAGCATAAGCAGATAGCCACATTTGTAATAATGTTACACAAATATTCAAAAATAGAGTAGAATTTGTTGGAAACAAAGCAACCAATCATGGTATGTATTTTTGGTTGATTAAAAAGTTTACAGAAATATTAAATTTAGACACAACATCTGTTAACATGATGGAATGTTTTACTAACATTCGGCCGTCCCTGCCAACCAGCGCGGTTTGTTTATCAACAAAAGAAAGGTCTATAGACCTTTCTTTTGCGACGTCACAGCCCAAGTTTTTGCCAACCGAGGTTGGAAAACTATGGAAAGCCATAAATGCAAAGCATAAGCAGATAGCCACAGTTTGTAATAATGTCACACATATATTCAAAAATAGTGTTGAATTTGTTTGAAACAAAGCAACCAATCATGGTATGTATTTTCGGTTGATTGAAAGTTTACAGAAATGTTGAATTTGGACACAACATTTGTTAACACGATTGAATGTTTTGCTAACATTCGGCCGTCCATGCCAACCAGCGCAGTTTGTTTATCAACAAAAGAAAGGTCTATAAGCTCCAAAATCGAACAAGGGATCCTTACTCAAGAAATCCAAGCAAGGGTAGGGCTCAAACTTGGGGGAAATCCAAAATACCGCAGGACTTGTAGCTCAGAATCTTTACTGGACCGGGATTTTATTTACAAGACCAGAATCAAAATGAGAAGAGACTAGAATCAAAATGAGAACACAGTTTTATCATCTAAACTGTTTTATTTGAACAAAACACCAAGAGAAGATTTATTTTTTCTGTTTTCATCGGTAATACTCAGCAGGATTAAAAGATATTTGTGAGACTCAACTCAACATTTGATCATCATTCTATTGAGACAAAGATGTTGAATTGAAAAAAAACAAGACCACCGGACATGCCCTGTCTTGAGTTTACTGGCCCGACACTGAAACCACTGGCCTCGGGGAAGTGGTCCAGTGTAAAACTCATGCCCTGAAGAGGATGAGAAATCTTTAAGGTATACTTACACTGTCTGAAAGAATCACCAGCCTCAGATCACCAGTAGTAGCTCCTTCTACCATAGTTACACTTCCAGGAGTTGGAATGACATCATTCCCTAAAGAACTTGACCCACCAGTTATCTGACCAGAACAACAACATTTCAATGAACAACGAATTCCCTTCAGATGTTTCTTGAGAACTAGTGGATTTTAAATCAATGCTGTATCCTCCCTAGTGTAAGACGTGTTTTAGATGAGTTAAAGGTATTGTACACTTTTGGTAACAGCTCAACATCAGTGTCCACATTTTGTGTGATTCAACATATGCATGAACAAACAAACCTGTGAAAGTTTGAGCTCAATTGGTCATCGAGGTCATGAGAAAATAGTGAAAAGAGACCTTATGTGTTTTCTGTTTTTTCAAACATCAAGTCTTTATCGCACGTGATAAAAACTATTGTTTTACTCATTTCTCAGAAGCGATAGCATTTTAGGCAGAAATATTTTAAGTAACCCTTTCTATAATTACTTACTTTAAATCATGCAAGTTATACGTGTGAATCTGTGAACGTTTGTGTTTTTTGATCTTACCAATAGTGTACAGGGCCTTAAGTAAATGTACATGTTCTCATCCCAAACCAGACATGATATTTGGCCAATTTGATTGAGTAGAAGGGCTGACCTACATGAACATATGGAATAGGCTTTTATAGACTTTTCAGGCTATTGAATCACAATTTTACTGATTTTTCTGAGGCCAAAAACAAATTAGATTTAAGTAGGAAGAATATCATGTCTGCAAAACTGATGCATTGAACCATTTAGTTTTGCAAATCTACTTCTTACATCCATTTCAGGCAAAAAACTCAAATTATTGGTCTTTAATCCTAGATACAACAACTACAAAAGAAATCAACTTAGTATTTTACTGATCAGTTTTCTGCTCAGTTCTGGAGACTCACCTCATATGAGACGACGACAATTCCAAATGTTCCTTCATCTCGTCTTAATGGTAGTTCAAGAGATGAAGCTGCCAGCTCTTCATTGACCCGTACAGGGGAAGCCTAATGGGGTTGCAATTAAATTATCAAAATATCAACAACATTGTTGAGTTTTCAGAAATTAACTCACTCCCAAAACTATCCTTGGGTTTTGCATGAATTTGATGGATTTGAGTAGCGGCTATGTTATCTCCTTCCAGCCTCGGTTTGGTTACATTCATTTGAAAGGGAACAACAAGATGGTTGCTCCATGATAATGTCTACTGGAAGAGGGTTATTGAAAACATTTTTCTTTACGGAATCTTTGTTGCTTGGTTTTTTTGTATTTATTTATTTATTTTTTTTGTATTTTTTTTTTTCCCCAGATGTTTGGAAGAAAGTTACCAGACATTTTGCCCAATCTTGAGGCTGTTTCCAAAGCTTGCTCCAAATCATGTGATAAGGTAAAACCGTCTTTAATCTCAGGAATTTAAATTAAATGTTGCTTTTTGAGAAGGAAAACCATTGCACAATTTGTACTAGATGGTACTAAAATTGAACTCCCATTGAACTCCCATTGGGTTCATTACTGCGGGTTAATTACAGATAATTTTTTATGTCCTTACCACATTAAAACCAATCACCCCAAACGCATCATCACTTGCAGCTATAGTAATGAAGGCTTGACTTGGGTTACCAATGACACCACTACCGCTCAATATCTCCATGGTAACAGCAAATGGTTCATCTGGTTCAGGAGTGTCATCATCGATGGAGAAGAAACTACCTTGGAGGGTGGATGTTGCTGAGCCAGCAGGGAAACTCAAGATGAAATCAGTGCCGACAAAATCTACCATTGCAGCCGTTTGATCTTGAAACTAAGAACAAAAATAATACAATTATTGCTCAAGGACTCTAGTGCTACGACCAGGATTCGAACCAACTTTGATGACACAGCCATAATAACTCGAGTCTAATCATCATCATCTTCTTGTACTGTGCAGAAACCTCCTCCGGAGTATACCATAATTTCCTGCGGATAAGGCGCTCAGCGTATAAGGCGCAGGTCCCTAAAATCACCGAAACAAGATTGCAGTGTTAACGTATAAGGCGCACCGCCGTATAAGACGCAACATGACTTTCACACAGAGGCTCGCCAGGTCCCATTCACTGTTGATTCATCGCCAAATACGGGGGTCATTTTAGTGATGGTATAATGACACTTGCCATCACGTAAAGGGATCGTTTGTTTTTTTTAAATCACGAACATGAGTAAATTATTTTTGTTTAATTTGTTTGTTATTACGGAACTCTCACAAAAAAGGAAATGCAGATAAAACTCAAGGCATAAAAACAGAAACGCAAGGTGCAAGTAGGAGCAGTTATTTAGTATTTCATTTGGGAAGGGGTGATTAGCTATTCTTGTTGTGCATTACACAGTTCAACCTTAACTTTATAAACAAAACCGATCAATGCATTGTACGCAACACTTGGGGTTTCACCAACTTACCCTGACTCTAACCACAACAGCAGTGGCACTATTGCCAGTTTTCTGCACCCTGACAACTGCTGCACCCCCTTCTGTTATCCTGACGGTTGGGTTGGCAAAAGAGAGTGAAGCTGATTGAGCAGCAGCTGAACCAATCAGCATCCACATAAACAAGGAGATGATAACCAACATGGTCTCTCTGGAGGGTCTGTCGGAAAAAGATCAGAATGGAGAAAAAATAAACAGTGTTCACAAAAGCCTCTCAATCATGTGACAACAAGAGTCAATACAACAATGTTTTCACATAATTTTGTTTTTTATTTCAAATATCAAGTAATAAATAACAAGGGAAGTCCCATCCCATTAAGGTGATCCCTCTGCTGCCACTTCCCATGTTGTATCGTAAACTTGGGTGTGGTCCCTGGCTAAACAGCAGTTACAGGTTGAATGGCTTCTGAATGGAACATCGAACATAATGTTCTTTACGCTGTACTTTGTACACTCCCTTTCAATCACTTAATTCAGCCATTTGGTTGCAATGTGATTTTTAATAAACCTTTAATGAATGAATGAAACAAAATGAATGAAAAGATATTGATAAAATAGGGAGACCGCCAACATAAGGACTGGATAGCCCAGTTGGTAGAGCGCCGGCACGTTAATCTGGAGGTCGCAGGTTCAAGTTCTGCTCTAGTCAATTATTCTTTGCTCAACCCAAAATGTATTGAAATAATTTTGATTTGTATAAGTTTTAAAGCAAGCCACCAACAATTACAGGCACATCATTTTCAATTTACAATTCTGTTGTACAAATACATGTAGAAAGTGATGTCACATATTTGGAACACTCTTTTCTCAAACAAATATTTCTGCCATTGAACTGCAAATCTCCATGGAATGAACTTTTATAATATGGACTATTTGAGATGATTATATCTTAATAAAATAACTGATGTTTTGTTTCCTCTATTGACCAATCCATAACATTACATAACATGAGACTGAGAGCATCTTGAAGACTTTTGTCAATTTTGTCTTCATTTATATGTCAGTCTTCTACTAACACGTAAGCCAGCTTGTGCATCTGTGATTGGAGAACAGGACCCAATTTCATAGAGCTGCTTGCAGAAAATATTGCTTAAATTTTTTTTGCTAAGCAAAACTAAGCTGGATACCAGTAACATTTTGTACATGTGAAAAGGTATTTTAGCTGGTAACGTTATTCTGGTTAGCATAATTTTGTTGTGCTTAAAACTTTGTATGCTTAAGCAGCTCTATGAAATATGGCCCTGGCCTGATACTTCACTGAGTCAGTGGGGACACTGCCTCCATTCCACTTGATCATTGCCTTCATGTCGTTTTTGTCCCTTGAAATGTTCCAATTTAACGTTTCTTCATACAGGTGCCCTTTTAAGGAAAAACTGCCCTTACAAGAACAAATATCAAGCCATGGAGATCCCATTATCGCTGCTCTCAAATCCAAAGTGTATAGACCTTTCTTTTGTTGATAAACAAACCGCGCTGGTTGGCATGGACGGCCAATTGTTAGCAAAACATTCAATCGTGTTAACAGATGTTGTGTCCAAATTCAACATTTCTGTTAACTTTCAATCAACCAAAAATACATACCATGATTGGTTGCTTTGTTTTCAACAAATTCAACACTATTTTTGAATATTTGTGTAACATTATTAGAAACTGTGGCTATCTGCTTATGCTTTGCATTTATGGCTTTCCATAGTTTTCCAACCTCGGTTGGCAAAAACTCTGGCTGTGACGTGTCAAAAGAAAGGTCTATACCACATATAAACTTTCCCTTTTTGCAGAGTTTGCCCTTATCTTTTTTTGTGCCTAGCAAGCAGGAGCAGTTAACTTGTCATTTCACTAGTCTGTCAACTTTTTCATCGGTCCGTGTTTCACAATAAATAGAGATGCTTTTCAAAACTGAACTAATCTTAACTGCTCTAATCATTTATTGTTTTAAGTGCAACGCAAACACAACTATTTCAGCACACTGTATTTTGTAAAGAGCTCTTTTAAAAACAGTAGGCCTACCAAAACTAGTAATAGCCAGCCAGACAACTTTGAGCAAATTTTGACCGGTCCTCATAGTGTTAGCCAGAGGGGCATATGGGTGTCTTTTGGACACCCTGTTTTAAATTTGGATTGTACCCTGTTTTATCTGTCATTATATGTAAATGTATTGTAAGTCAAGTGAACAATTTGGACACCCAGTTGTTTAGTTTCCAGCAAATTTTGACACCCTTTCCACTAAATCCTGGCTAAAACCCTTGCTGGTCCTCTGGTGTTTTAACCTTAATTTGGCCAGCAGATTATCGTATGATACACTGTTTATGATGCAGGGATTTCAATCCAGTTTGTTATTTAACAAAACAGCTCCAGAAGCCAAATAGAACAGATGTTGTTTTTCCAAAACTTCTCATCATCAAATATATTTTCTATATTAAAAACCCAGTAAATAAAATTGTGTACATGTGTTAGTTAATGTTAAGTAGATCAACAAGGTTAGTTGCTCCCAAAAATTTAGTGATTCAAAAATAAACACTAAGGACCTGATTCACAAGGCTTAATATTCAAAATGTTGTGAATTTTTTAAATATATATTCCAATGTTCATCAAGCCACCGATTGGTGTTGACCAGATATCTTGTATTAAATTATTCACATTTGAAAATAATAAAGACATTTAAGGATTGGAACCAATTTCATTTTTGTCCTACACCCATCATTTCAGCACTCCTTTAAACCCTCCATTAATTAACATCACACAGGGCGGTTCCTTTATTCTGCGAAATTACCAATTGCTCCACCAGTACACAGTGTATGTACAGAGAATGCCATTAGAATTTCAAGGACAAAAGGCAACTGGGAGTTCCCTGAATACACAGTGTGATTAATCAATTAATTATACTATGTATTATGACTACACCACCTTGTGAGGCCTATACCTCATCCACACAGTGGAATGCCCATATTTATAACAACAAGGCTGCAGGGGGTTTGTCAATATAACCATACAAAAGGTTAATTCTAGACTTAGTGTACAAGCCTGTTCCTTGCTCTATGCTACAAGTAACTCAATCTATGTACATTAGATCTTTGTCAAGCTCAGTTTTCAATGTAGTATTATAAATATTCAGTACAGTCTATTTAGTAAGTTCCAGACCATTAGCATTCCACTGCATTTTTATATCATCTTTGTAAATGTCCCCTTTTTTCATTAGCGATGAACACATTCAACCAAAGAGCGCTCTTGACCATTATTTAATAAAACAGGCTGAATAGAAATTGTCTGCTTCCGGAGCACCTATAGATTTTCTACTTCAAATTATGTATAAACACGGATTGCCGTAAGCGAAGCAAGAGGCACGCTACATGTAACATGCCGGCAGTTCTTGTGGGGCATTCTGGACCCAAATTTTTGAAGTTTGGCCGAAGCACACTGAATTGAAACGAGGTCTTCGGATTGTTTTCTTGGTTTTAAAAGCACTGTGCAATATGAAGCATTCTATGGTTTTTGCTTGATTTTGTTGTGAAATTATTATTTTTGTTTTAATTAATGTTTTTATTATTTTTTGAGGGGTCGAAATTTGCTGATATCGGCACGCAAATCGGGCGTATCGGCCCGATACACTATCTCGTGCATAGGGAGAACCCTGAACACAGTATTCAGTATGTCATAAAATCTTCTGGAATGTTTGTGAAACGTACTTGAACTGCTTAGGAGCACAACAAATTTGCTTACTAGTCAACAGCTTTTCGGGCCCTGATAAATTTGTCCTTCCAGTGCCTTCAGTTTGTTTTTGGTTACAATTGATTTGAATAAGTGGGGGGGGAGGGATGCCAATGAGTTTCTATTTTATAGGGGAATTCCTTTTTGTTAATTTTGCTCCTTTTTGTTTTACTCAATGTATACATTTTGCATTTAAATGATAGTTTGCTCTGTAACAGTAAACTATACCAATAAACAAATAGAAAGAAAAAAACGTATCCATTGCTGCTCAAAAATTATACTTATGCTACTTAACTCCCTGAGAGAAAGGGCCAACATTTAGTTCCACATGATCACTAATTAAGT
This sequence comes from Plazaster borealis, assembly GCA_021014325.1. Classification (NCBI taxonomy): domain Eukaryota; kingdom Metazoa; phylum Echinodermata; class Asteroidea; order Forcipulatida; family Labidiasteridae; genus Plazaster; species Plazaster borealis. The sequence goes on from CM037459.1 coordinate 880,277, forward strand.
ACGGTAATTTCTCCAAAGTGTAATGACTGAGGGTAGTCAAATTCCTTGATATCCTAGAGTGGACCATTCCACATATCTACACAGGGGGTCAGGTCCCAGAGGCTTTTGGGGTTTTGGGGGGGGGGGGGTGTTCTTTAAAATATATGTATTGAATGGTGTGGTAGTAAATACAATGGCTCTTATGCTTGTCGGGATACAGTCTGGGGGTGTTGCCACGCGCTTAGATAACTAGAGAAGTCAATTACTGGGTAGCTAAATGACTCAAATAATCCTAGACGATAGCTGGGCATGTAAAGAAGTCACTTCATAAAAATATTGAAAAATGCACATATTTATTTCAAAAATTTTAAATTTGATTATGTGGTAGTAAGTAATTGGCCCTTTCACTCGTCGGGGCGTTTCCACACCCCCAAGGATTTGGAAATGCACAGAAAATATTAAATTATAATTGGTGTGGAATCAAACATTGGCCATTTCAAGCATTTGAGTATAGTCAAAGGAGTTAACGGATTTCAGGGTTAAAATCATCATTTGATACTCCATAACAATCAGTGTGCACAAAACAGTTTCAATAATTTACCATCCAAATTGATGGATGAAATCATTGTTGGATATATTTCTTACTTTGGTTGTAGGCCTATTTGTTTATTGATAATTGTGCAAGAGAGATTTTTCAGGTTTGTTTGGGTTTTTTGGGGGTTTTTTCTTTAAATTATTGACTGCCATGAATCCAACTTGATGTGGATTATTTTGAATTTGTACAAATCCTTTTTTTTAATTGTACAAAACTGTCTTTATGTTACATTATGAACTTAATGTCAATAATTCAAATAAAACTTTGCGGAAGTTGTAACCCTCGATCCTCCTACTGTCTATGTCGGGAGGATCAAGGGTGTATGATTTAAGAAAAAACACAAGCCAACTATTTAATTTTATGATTTTAAAATTCGACTTCAGCTTTGTACTTTTTCTTTGCTACAAAAAAATATTGAGTAATCTTCATGTTTGAATAATTCCCTCTTTCTAACCTATTGGTGAACTTAGCGGCCACATGCGACTTATCAAAATGTCCTTCATTGCTGCAAACAGCTGCAAGAGAAAGCTTGTGACAAAAAGGTAGCTCTGCGATAATGGCAGCTCTTTGTCAAGTTCCTTAGACTTAAAGTTAGGGTCATACATTGGTAAGTACTCCAAAAATTAATGACCATAAAAACTTACTTGGTGAGAAGCACTGCAGCTGTTGATAACTACTTTGAGAAAGGATTCCTTCAAAGTAAATATGGTTTGGACAATTTTTCAACCCAAAACATTTGAATCTGAGAAACGATTCATGCATGAATCTTTTCTAAGATTTCTGAGAGTTGGTGTCCGTTCGCGAATACATCGGCCATGCGATCTCGCTAGACATGGATGGATTCGACTTTAGTGTGAAAATACATGACAGTTTTTTTGCTGTTTTCTAAGCAAGTACATGTAGATACTGTACTGTATTCAGCTGATGATTTCACATTTGACTTTTAATGCATCTATCTTAAAAATTTTGCCTATAAATCAGCGTAATACTTTGAAGACAACTTAGAACTAATCTATGACTATGAGACCCTACCTTTAAAAGCTACGAAGGACTCTGTGTTCAAATTTTGCAATTGTTTTTTCTTCAATATTTTGAATGTTCTTTCATGATTGGATCCATTTGAAATGTTGGAGGAAAAGGTTTTTTTTAACTTGCAGTATTTTAAACTAATGATCCGGAGGATCAAGGGTAATGACTATAGCAAGTACCAAAAAGATCAAAGTAAAGGTCATTTTCTGAATTAACACAAGATGTTTGCCATGTTAAAGGAACATTACAGAATTGGTTTTTGCTAACAAAACAGTTAGGCACTTTATATAATCCACCATATACATAAACTGACAAACCTGTAGAAGTTTGAGATCGATCGGCCATCTGGGTCACGAGAAAATAGTGAAAAAGCGATTACACATTTGCATGTGTTATACAATGCATGAATAAAACGCTCATGAGCGATAAACTCCAATCGGAAATTAGTTTTATTTATTTCTCATCAAATATGGCATTTCAGACAGAAATATTTCTAGGGATGTTTTCTACTATCATCATCATTAGACCGTGTTAGTTTTATGTAAATCTGTGATCTTAAAGAAAATTTTAATTACCAGTTCTGTAACGTTCCTTTAACATACATCTACACATAGTAAAAAACCGAAGTTGTGTTTAAAATTGTTTATCTAGACATTTTTACTTAAAACATTAGTCGACAATTTAATCAACAATAATATTTGATTACAGCAATATCTGGGCAGAAAAGAATGGTCTCTTTATTGAAGAGTTAATAAAATCAAAGGAGGAAAAGACATCAGGGAAGAATAATGAGTTATGTAACCACACTTTAATATTATACAATGTTATAACTTGTTGAACAAATTTGTATACAATTTGTTGAACAAGTTTGATGAAGTGAACAAGTTTCAATTCTAATCTTATGTTGCTCCATGATGATGATAGAAACAAAAGTAAGTGAAAAGGGGATTCAAATTGTGTTTATAGCATCACCATAGATACTATCAGTATCAGATGATGTCATTTTACCAGAACTCCCCAGAATCGTTCCTGAATCATCAACGGCAATAAAACATTCCATTGAAGTTGAACAGACCATTGTCCCATGACAATGGGTCGGGATCACAACATACAAACCGGTCACAACCCAATGCGTTTACCCTAAATAGTTTCACCCGAAATCCAACGGCATGGCAAAACAACGGAGCAAAATGTAAAATATCTTACCTTACACCCTTCATAATTGATTTTCAAGACTCAAACTTCGAGAAATTTCCACTGGAAATGTTGATCTTCATGTCAGAAAAAGAGCTGCGCGTCTGGTTTTTAATTTTGTCGAGCTGAAAAAAGGCGTTTGAGAAGTCATTCAAACTCAGTTTGAAAATCACCAGCGATTAATTCACCGTGAATGCCGTTCCCTACACTCCTTTCGAGATGTTCTTTCCTACATTTACTGAAATTTATTCAAGCAAATCGGTTTAAAATATCCTTTTCGATGCAAACTAGTCAATGGATTGATGCAATGTCTGTGAATGTGGTGCGACGCTATTTCCCTGGAAACGAGAGATTGTGACTTAACTCCAAGAGCGTCAGTTGATCTTATCTTATGTGACTGATTAAACATAAAATACGAAGTCTGACGTAAAATTTCACTTGGCACTGGTAACTAGTCACATTCCACACGCAAATACAATGGAGGTAAGTGGTGCGCGGGGGACCAGTAAACCTTTTACTTTCAGTCAAGACTGCCACGAGAGGGGGCTGTTGACAACCACCTGTTTTAAAAATAATGTGCGGTGATCCGCGAAAAATTTAGCATGGCACGATTTTCGCAAATCTTTTATTTATTTTTTCTCAAACCGAATTTTAACAGATGAAGCTGTTTTATACACGTAACATGCTAAAAATGTTTGTACATCATGGCTGGCGGATGTCAGATAATGTCGGGATCCCAATATTATCAGTCATTTACCACTTTCACTGGCGGATAGTATTCTATAAAACAAAAAGCTATTTAAAATAAATTTAAATCTAAATTTTCGGGTCAATCCACAAAAAATGGGACTTAGCATCTTTAATTAAATTTCGATAAACTTTAATTTCGTTATTGTTTGGAGTAGAACCGGTTTTTGGTTTTTTCCCTCTTCTTTTTAGTCGCTTTTTTTAAAGTCGTTTCAAGTGATTAACTTAACATAAAAATGTACATCAATGTCAGTATGAGCAAAGCTGAATAAAAAGGCCGTTTAACTCTAAGGCTTTGCCAGTTACGAATAACGATTGTGGATATCTAACTTTTTTCTCTTTTCGGGCAATCTTACTCTCAATTAACACTACACTTTTTTAAGGAGTTACTACAGGAAGTTTTTCGTCGTATTTAGATTTATAAATATGTTGTTTACCTAAAATAGTTAACAATACGGGGTCGTAAATTTTGTAGCCAAACATAATAGAGAACTCTAGATAAAGTTATGTTTATTCTAAACATAGAAGCCATCCAATCTTGTATAGTAGAACCGTTTGTTTTTATTCAATACCCTACTTCTAAATTATTACATTGTTTCTTTTAAACTAGTTATAACAAAACAGACAAGTCTTTCATTTTTATTTGTCATCATTCAAACAAGATACAAAACAAGAAAACCAACAATACAAGAGACACTAGCTGGTGTCAGGAACTAAAAAAGTGAATTAAATCACTGTTGCCCTCAGGCATTTAGCTCCAGAAATAATTACATTTCATAATTACATTTATATACTATTATTATTTTGTTTGCTTGCTTTAAAAAAAAAAAACTAAAACAATATACCAATAACATCAAAACTGCTTTGGGTAACGATTTGGAGAAAACAAATAAACAATTTAGATTTGTGTTAATTTTACTCTGAAAACAAAGCGCAAGTACTCCTGAAAAAAATATGTATTGTTTGAAAACAATTTCCCCTCGTGGACTACTTACAATCAGTGCAGAAACAAATTGAGTATTTTTATGAATGTCGTAATTTTAAAGAATTTGTTTGTCTCCGATCCGTTTGAATGTTTTGATATTCCTTGAAACTTCTTCATGACTATTTATAATTATTTATCATGTAAATAAAATATAGCTTTTAAAACCACATTGTACCTATTCTATAGTGCAAGCCGTATGCAATTAAGTTATTTATTTATATTAATTTTATTTATTTAAAAATTTACCAGTCAGTTTCTCTTGTGGTTTATTACTTGATATTTTGCAAAAAATAGTTAATGGCATCGGGCTTTACGTTTCGACCCTAGCATAGTATTTCTTTAGCCTTCGAGAAAGACTCTGCTAGGGTCGAACGTACCATAGGAACTTTTGGTTGGTAAGCAGTTTGCAATCAGCTAATTCTATTTTCTCACTTGATATTTGTTTCACCTTTTTGACTAATATTTATCGAAATGATTCGTTTGGTTGCTCATTCTCTACCCCCAATAATTCTGTTTATCTATCAATGGATTATGCAAAGTGGATTATCCAACTTTGAATAATAAGTGACAAATCGTGCACATAAATCGTCAGTTCTTGAACGGGCGCCCTCTGTCGGACCCAGAGCTGCTTTCGTCACACAGATATGGGTGAATGAGAGGAGCAGCCATATTTGTTGTCCATGATCGTTACGCACTCAAAAAGTTTCCCGTAAACCCTCCAAATTGTGACCACGAATACTCCTCAAAGATGACTTCGGTAACCAGGCGAGGTGGTGGAAATTTGACACAAAGAAACACGGCATCAAAAGGTGCCGATGGTGGTAATAGAGGGGTTGAAGACGAAGAGAATTTCTCGCCGGATTTCAACGAGGAGGAGGAGTACGAGACGGAAGATTCAAAGGCAAAAAGATTAACTTTGATGGAAGAAGTCCTCTTGCTTGGATTAAAGGATAAAGAGGTCAGATGGTCACAATCAGTGCTTTATATCTTGAATTATCCTTTAGGGAAGGTTAATTTGTTTAAAGGGTGGGACAGGGTGTGTGATAATCATTGTCATAATCATGCATTATGCATTGTTTACTTGGCTGCCTCGGAAAAAAACATTAGCAGGGAGGGCTACACAATCTAGTTTAGTTAGGTTTGATGTGTCCACAAACTGTCCTGCTGATCAGGGCAAACACAATTAGAGAATTGTCTCTCCATCTAAGAAGCTACTTAATAATATTCTTCTATCTTCCTTTCTGTGTTTAATAGTTAAATGGAGTCAACAATAACTAGTTTAAATGGTTTTCATCATGAATGTTTTACAACAACAGATGATATTAAATTGAACTGTAGTTAATAAGACTCAATAAAAAGAGATGTGTCTACATGTACTACTATTCCTAATAATTGCCAGTTTGTTTAAACTGCTTCAATGTAAAAATGTAAGTGAATATGAATGCTTTTTGGTTACCTTATTTGAGAATCTTGTTTCAATCCATGACTTTATTCTGCTACAAAACAACACACTGTTGCCAATGAAATGTAAACACTACAGTCATTGCATGTTTTCAACAGTTTCGTAGAGACTACATGATCATGTCCAATGTACAACTATATACAAGACAAGACAAGACAAGACAAGTGTAATAATCAATTCCTTTTCTCTGTTTATTCCAACCACTCTGCATATTTCACGGACAAAAGTTTGTATTGAATATCGATCCTGTTGCTTCAAATAAACAAAAATTAAATAAACATTTTATTTGTTGTTGTGATTCTGCTTTACAGGGATACACGTCATTTTGGAATGACTGTATATCATCTGGTCTCAGAGGATGTATGCTAATAGAACTAGGTCTGAAGGGTCGTATTGAATTAGAAAAGACTGGCATGAGACGAAGGAGTCTTTTAAATCGCAAAGTTCAATGTAAATCGGAGACGCCAACCGGGGACGTGTTACTAGACGAAGCATTGAAACTTGTGAAAGAGACGAGCAACCAAGAAACGACACAAGGCTGGATTGAATTACTCAGTGGTAAGCAAAAGTACCTCGTTCTTGTCCATGTACAAGTAAGGCCCTTTTCAGGGTTTGGCCTTAAGGGGGCTGTGTCGTCATGATCAACGCAGGCCTGTGGCTGTACATGGAATTATGAACTCTCACTCAGTTACTGCATGCGCGAGCCTTCCCTCCGTATCATATCTATGGAGAGCGTGTGCAGTAACTGGGTGAAAGTTCATAATTTCATGTACAGCCACTTGGCTGCTTTGATCATGACGACACAGCACCTCTACCTGTTTTAGTGACTGCAGCAGGACCAGTTAGCTTGTCATTTCATTTGTCCATCGGTTTTTTTCACTAGTTCCTATTTCATTTTAACACTGAACTAGCCAGTCAGACCACTTAGAGGGTGAATTTTGAATGGTCCTCAGGTGTTTTAACTGACATTTAAAACTAAGTAAAACTGTAAAGGTCAAAGTGATTACATTATATTATTAGTCATTTTTGAATCTTGTGTTGTTGGATGGTAATATGTAGATAACGTTGCCTTTCAATTAATTTATGCGTACAGGAGAAACATGGAACCCAGCCAAGCTGCGATATCAACTCCGTAACGTCAGAGAGCGCCTCGCTAAAAATCTAGTGGAGAAAGGCGTCCTGACCACAGAGAAGCAGAATTTCCTCCTTTTTGACATGACTACACATCCTCTGACAGACACCACAGCCAAGCAGCGCCTTATCAAACGAGTACAAGATGGTGTGCTAAGTCGCTGGCCTAACGACCCCCACCGTATTGAAAAGAGATTATTGTCACTGATCTATCTGGCTCACTCATCCGATGTACTGGAAAATGCATTCGCTCCTCTCTCTGACGAAGATTACGAGGTGTGTATTAGGAAGGATCTCAGACAATATCTGACAAAAATATTGCACAAATTGGCTGATCCCAAAACCGTCCCTTCTATATTGAAATCAGTTGGGAGATTTCCTAATTTTGTTATTTTATGAACAAAGAGGAAACTGAAGAAAACTTTGTACAGTGTTTGTCACTGTTCCAAAATGCATTCGCTCCTCTCTCTGACGAAGATTACGAGGTGTGTATTAGGAATTATCTCGGACAATATCTGACAAAAGTAATTTACAAATTGGCTGATCCAAAAACCGTCACTTCAATATTGAAACTTTGATTCCAATTTTTTTTTTTTCTCATCATCAACACACAGGTGGGGGGGTGGGGATCTTGATTATACCTGACTGTAGCACTGGCCCAAAATCCGGACACGTACAAAAAGCGCTGGCCCAAAATCCGGACACTGAAAAAAAAAAAATTCTCTTTTTTTTCCATGACCCGCTCACATGCCTGAGCATGAGATGAGAAGTAAACAATCCGCGCTCAAAAAATTCGTCGCAACGAATCTAGGTTTTATGGGGGAATTGTGTGAAAAGGGCTAAAGACATTATTAGATGATGTTAATATTAAACACTGCATTCACTTTATTATTTTTATACTGGATAATTATTTACATTCAAAGAACATATTTAAAAAAACCATTTGCCAGCAGAAGTTGACATAGTTGACCCTGTTTGGACTCAGATGAGATTGTTATGCCTTGCCCCATCCCCATGCTAACAGACGATGTGGCAATGAATACTTGGCCGATAAGAAAGGACTTATTTTGGGCAGACAACTCCTCAACTTTTTTCATATTTTTTGTTCTTTGTTATTTAATTTATTTATTATTTATTTATTTATTGACCAAACCAACAGCGGACGAGCCGCCAATTACAGGAAAGGGTAATATGCAACAAATTCATATAGCCTATATATATATATGTATGTTTAAAATTAACCAATAAAATAAAAACATCTTCGGAAATACAAAAATTACAAAAAGCACCAATTACAAATTAAATTAAACACAAAGGAAAAAGAAACAAATAAGCATGCACAAATATGACTGAAAAAAAAAAAAATTAAGATAATTATAAATATATTTAAAGAAAAAATACATTAATTTATAAAATATAAAATAAAAAATATTGACAATAAATGAAAATATTATTAAGAAATAAAACTTTCAAATAAAATAAACAAATAAAATAAAATAATCAAGGAAATAATACATGACCAGATGAACAAAAAAGACATTTCAAATACGCATTAGTTACTGGTAGACGATACAGCACGTAAAACCTGTCCACGAAAGGAATTAAGAGAAGGGGCACCAAACACATCACAAGATCCATGGATACTGTTATATGTGGAAGAAATCCTTGACAAAAAGCCACGCTTTATTACATCAACCCGATTCCTTGGCACATACAAGATGTGTTTATTAGCTTGTCTAGTGTTACGATTAGGTACATGTAAGCTAAAAGGGTTGAACACAGTGATGCTAAAATGATTGTGGAAAGATTTGTAGAGAAATAGACAGTCATTTAAAATTCTTCTATGTCTAAGGGGTGGGAGCCTGTAAATTTTACATAGGTCAAGATAATCCAAGTTATAAATAGTACCATTATTGAGCGTCCTATGAACAAATTTGAGAAAACGAAACTGAACTCCTTCTAGTCTATGTGCCTGGTGAGCCGAAATAGAGTTAAAAACAATTGTACAAAATTCAAGATTAGGTCTAATGAGAGAACAAAACAAGGTACGCAATACATGTTCATTCTTTAAGGAGCGAAAGTTGCGCCATACTAAACCACTCATGCGATTAGCTTTTTTTATTATGGTATTAACATGAGGGATGAAAGTGAGTTTACTGTCAATGCAAATACCAAGATCCTTCTGAACATTAACTCGAGTAAGAATATTATCACCCAAAGTGTAATCAAATTGGAAAGGCTTCTTCTTCAGAGTCAGGGTTAAAATACTGCATTTGTTAACATTAAGAAATAAACGCCAGGTTTTAGACCAGTCAAGAATTCTATCTAAGTCAGCCTGCAAAGCAAAATTATCAGCAGTACAACCAATCTGACGAAAAACCTTCAAGTCGTCAGCATAAAGTAAACATTTATTACTTAAACATTCAGGAAGATCGTTAACAAATAATGTAAATAAGAGCGGTCCTAGTATGGAACCCTGTGGAATACCAGAGGGCACTGTTTTCCATTCAGATGAACAACCATCCACAATTACTCTATGTTTTCTGCCAGATTTGTGTTTACCCATATACCGATGTATGTTAAGCACTGTATACTCAGTACTTTCCCAAGTCCTGGGAAAAATATCCACTGGCATATCACTCGGGTGGGATTCAAACCCACAAGCTTTGCCATTCTAGAGCAGATGTCATACCACTAGACCACCGAGCTTGCCCAGTAGTTAGAGGCAGTTCGAATCCTATATTTTAACAGCGGGTAATAGATGTCAAATTTGCATCAGGGATAAAGTCTATTATTTTTTGTATTTGTCAGTGCCATAGAAAACCACACATTTATTGAAAAAGTTTTGTGTTTGAAGAAGCAACGTTTGTTGGAATTAATTAAAAGCTACATGTATGAAAAGTACTTTTTTCTGTTTATCTTTCAGTTGGCGATGAAGCGAGTACGTGAACTACTAGACTTGGATCCAGATGCTCAGATCGGCAAATCGGGAGTCAATGACGTCATGTGGGCAGTCATAGCCGCCTTCATCAAATGATCCATGTAAATCTCATTTCATCTCTGACCTTTGAACTTCAAAATTGAATTGATTGAATTGGTGGTGTTATATCATGACCTTTTTGTCTGTATAGAATATTATTGACAATACAGGAAAGTAGGGTGCTTCAAGTTCATCATGGAATGTGAGTTTTTGGAGTCTTTAGTTTTGATTTCTTACAGAAGTACAATACTCCTGGCTCTTTGGTTTCATAACGCACATAACGCACAAGCTCCCTACTCACACACTGACATGTTAGTTTCAATTTCCAGTACGCAAATAAGGTGCAAGATCATTTTTTCCTTTAGCCATAGTTAAGCCATATCCAATTTGGGGGGCTATAGGTATCAGCTGTTGCTAAGGGTATTGCTAAGGGTGTCCTATACTTCAATGCATGATGAAGTGGCGATCCAGCCATAGCCGTAGCCACTGAGTCGGACCCTGCCTTAGACTGTATTCCAATCCAAAAACTTTGGCTATGGCTTTGGCTGTTGCTAAGGGTATTGCTAAGGGTGTCCTATACTTCAGTGCATGGTGAAGTGGTGATGTAGCCGTAGCCACTGAGTCAGATCCTGCCTTAGACTGTATTCCAATCCAGCAACTTTGGCTATGGCTATGGCTGTTGCTAAGGGTATTGCTAAGGGCGTCCTATACTTCAATGCATGATGAAGTGGTGATCCAGCCGTAGCTGTAGCCACTGAGTCAAACACGGCCTTAGACTGTATTCCAATCCAGCAACTTTGGCTATGGCTTTGGCTGTTGTCTGTCTGCAGCAGCAACATTGAAGAACAGGAGTTTTCAGCCATCGCCACTGCCAAGCTATCAATTTGGACATTGTCTTACATGAAAATAACAGAAAAAAACCCACCAAGATGTTTTCAGCATGGTAAGATCAACTGGTATTAACCAATAGACCCTTCCCATGAAATATGTATATTGCACATCGTGCATGCACACGAACACTACTGGTTGGCAAAGGACATACGCGCCTTTTTGTATTAGACTGATGGTGGCGTGACGTGCACGCGTTTGTGCATCTGCATAGTGCACAACTCTATGGCGTTTGCCAACCAAGAGTGTATGTACGCATGCGTAAATGTAATTAGCATGTTTCATGGGAAGGGTCTATTTCAAAGACCTGCCAATCTGCTTAGCAAGGTTCAATTTGTTAGCACAATTGATAAAGGAACCAGTGATGACAATAGACATCACATGTTGCATGTTAAAGCAAGAACTATCTGGGCTTAGGTAATTAGCATGGTCAGAAGCTGGACAAGAAATCAATTGACTTGACTCACAAACTCGCACATTGGAAGCTGATGAACTATGTTTTTATACACAGAGCTTTGGGTGATCTGTCCCATGTACACTGTAGGTTAATATTTTCTGAATGGTTACAAAGCTGTCCTGTAGTTAGGCTGTATAAAGTCGGATGTTTTTACATTTCCCTAGCGTTATATTGAGGGTAAGATTGGGGCCATCAGTTCAAGCTATGTAAGGCAGGAATTCCACGTGTCCGTCATGCGTTGTAAGTTATGCGTATGCGTAGTGCGCAATATTTTAAACGTAATTCCGTGCATACTGCGTTATCAATAAAAACTATATGTATGCTTGACGTGTATTTACATTTGTACGCATTGCGCATTACGCATTATTCACAACGCATGATGGACGCATGGATTTTTAGTAGAAGTGTTGCATCACACTTTGCAATATTTAATCAATTTTGCCTTGCATGTATAATACAACAAAAGTCTGTTTGTTTGTTTTTTTCACAGGTGGGGGTGGGGTAGTATGAGTGCAACAACATTTTAAAAAGAGTAACACATTTTCTTTGTAAGCATTGTAAGGATGTATTTTTTTAAGCGTTTCTTGTTCATCAAGCAAAACCATTGGTTTGAAATATTATCTTTTAATACCATTGGTTTTAAAAAACCTTGTCCCACTGACAATGAGTTGGAAGTGTTGTACATTTAAACAAACAAACTTTGACTTCAGGTTTGACGTAACTTGGAATATACTTAAGTTTACAGAGATTATTATTTTATTGTAAATAGATGGTGTTAGTGAGGGCTGAAAAACTAGAAAAAAATCTTTAGAAAGAAAGACAATTTGAATATAGTTTCTTGAACTTTGTGTCAAGGATTGTAAGATTTAAAACACAAAGATGTGATATGTGATGGACCAATGCATACCAATATGTTCGTTTAGAATTCAGCCATAGATTCCGATTGTCTGTCAAATCTTCCAAAAGACACCCCCGATGGTTTGAAAACTGCTAGAACAAAAATGGTTTCTACCAACCAAGGTCAACAACATCCAACAACTTTTCATTTGTTCGATCATTTAAGCATAATAAGGCTAAATAAATAAATAGATTTCTTTTAGGTTTGTATATTACTATTTCCAAGTATTCTTATATTTATTTTGGTTTTGGATTCTTTTCATCTTGAAGACCCGTCAAGAAAGATGACCAGTTGTAAAAAGTACCGGCTCGTAAAAAACTTGTCTGTGGAAATCCCCCAATTTCTCACCAAAATCTAAATGGTTAAAGGCAGGTAGTCCCCCTGAAATGAAATTTACATTTCAAAAATTGTTTATCATGGTTTTGTGATTCCGTTTAAAATTGTTCAGTATATTTGGTTACTTTATTCTTAAAAGGTTTAATTTCAAACAAATGAAAAAAAAAACAATTGAAGAATTAAAAACAAATTATTCAAGTGGTATTTTTTGAAGGGACCCAAGTTCAGATATTAACATTTCATCTCAATATGTATTAAAATTGTGTTTGTAGTTTGATTTTATCCGTTGACGTATAATTTACATTTGTTTGTTCGACGGAGGAAACGGCGACACCTGTGGCTGTGTATTTAACAAAGACATGTTTGATTTGTATTTAATTTGCATAATCACACGTACACAATGACACGTTTTGTTCTACCCATACACTGATGTGTGTTGAGCACTGTATACTCAATACATAAAGGCCTATTCTTGATCCAAGATGCAAATTTAACTTTTATTAAAAATAAATGACATAATTTGCATAATCCCTAAATTTGCTTAATGGACATTTGCCTAGACAGTAAATTTTTGCATTAACAGTTCCTATACACTCAACACTTCTTCGCAGAAGATATTACTTTTACATGGTTGTCATTCTTATAATAATTAATAATTAATCAATTATTTAATATATAATTGCGGTCTCTGCAAGAAACAGCCTGTTCGAAGGCGCATTACATTAAAATTCAGTTAAAACTCCAAGTAGGCTTGAAATCAAGTAGTTTGTTGGTTTGGTGTTATTTCATTATGTGAATAATGTTCTGCTACACCCTGTAGTAGACACAAAATGTACAAGCTTTCATGTGCGACTTCTTGGGGAATCATTACGGCAAACCTTAACGGCTTGATTTCAAGTCTACATCAGAACAGACGTTCGTGTTTCTTATGAACAGAAAAAAGCATAGAAATTGAACTCCATTATTTTACAGCCAGTTTATGTAAAGTATTTTTCGCTTTTATGTTATGTTCTAAGATTGGTTAATTTTTATATGGGAGATGGGATATTGAATAGAAATAAATTGGACCTTTTCCTGATCAGTTCACTTAATCCAAGCCTTGGCTGCCTCTTCCCAGGTTGTATCGTAAACTTGGGTGTGATCCCAGGCTATGCGGCAGTTACAGGTTAAATGGCTTCTGACTGGCACCCCCGAACAAAGATATTGACAAAATAGGGAGACCGCCAACATAAGGGCTAGATAGCTCAGTTGGTAGAGCACCGGCACATTAATCCGGAGGTCGCAGAATCAAGTCCCGCTCTACTAAATTTGTCTCCGTTCAACCCAAAATTAATATTAAAATTGTTATTTTGAGTGACTTCTTGTACAATAATTAATTATGCTCATTACTGAATGAATAGGTTTGAGAATCATAATGCATAGATAGTTAAAAACAACAGTGTATGAATTACTGGAGTTTGAATTATCATGTCCCAAGGGCAAAATAGTCGGGACCATTTTCAATGAAATGAGACTAAGCAGTCATTATTGCTGCTGTGTGCAGGAAACATGACTATAACAATGGAAGCAGTTATTTCACACCTTTGCATCACATTTTGGTTTTATTATTTTGAACTTGATCAGTTTGTTTTGTGTGTTGAGCAGATTACCAAACTTTTTTTAACAAATTAACAGTCCGTTTGGTAACACTCTATAACTATCGATTAGTCCGAACCCCAGAGCCTTTTTCACTAAGATATCCAACATGGCTTCCCCATTCAAATCAGTGTAACCAAACCGAGGCTGGAAGGGAAAAACAATCGGGCACTTTGATTGTAAAGTAAGAGAGGGTATGCTTAATTATGTATGCAGTCAGGGAACCTAAAGTGTTAAGAACGTCAGAATAATTGGCGGCTATGGCTATGACTGTTGCTAAGGGTGTTGCTAAGGATGTCCCATATCTTCAACCCATGTTGACGTGGAGATCCAGCCGTAGCCGTAGCCACCAATTCGGACACGGTCTGAGCTTTCAACGACAGTTAGAAGTTGATGAAAACAACTTGCTTGGTCTCGTGCAAAAAGGATTTAGGTTGGTTTAGGTTACTTTTCTCTATGTTAACATGTTATGTATTTTGGTTTAAAACTTTCCTCCTATGTTTGTACATAACCTAAGTTAAACTATAAATACAAGTGTAGCATAAGTAGTTATGTGCCTTTTTTCTGCATTTTAACTCTATATTTGACATTCTTTTGAGGGGATTTGTAGCAACGAGGTAGAATGATTTAAACTTTATCATTTTATTGGTTTAATATGTTAAATAAGACTTTAAATTGGGAAATCCACAATGTAGAAAAGGCTATGGTCGGATTTGCATTATTAAATAAAATAAGTATAACAATTAAGTTCAGAGAATTGTGGCACTTTCCATGTTGGCTAGATGGTTCTTAGAGGAAACACAACTTTCAGAGATATTTCAATGGTGCTATAGCAAACATCCTAAACACATGGTTGGTTCTCTGCTACGCTAATACAATGACCATACCAAGCACTGGGCACCAAGTGACTTCACAGTGTTTAGTTTCATGTTCAGTGTCAGAATTGTTGGCTATGGCTGTCACTAAGGCTGTCACTAAGGCTGATTGGCTATGGCTGTCACTAAGGCTGATTGGCTATGGCTGTCACTGAGGCTGTTGCTAATGGCAGCCTATTGGCTGTGGCTGTCACTAAGGCTGATTGGCTATGGCTGTCACTGAGGCTGTTGCTAATGGCAGCCTATTGGCTGTGGCTGTCACTGAGGCTGTTGCTAATGGCAGCCTATTGGCTATGGCTGTCACTGAGGCTGTTGCTAATGGCAGCCTATTGGCTGTGGCTGTCACTAAGGCTGTTGCTAATGGCCTATTGGCTATGGCTGTCACTGAGGCTGTTGCTAATGGCAGCCTATTGGTTATGGCTGTCACTGAGGCTGTTGCTAATGGCAGCCTATTGGCTGTGGCTGTCACTGAGGCTGTTGCTAATGGCAGCCTATTGGCTGTGGCTGTCACTGAGGCTGTTGCTAATGGCAGCCTATTGGCTATGGCTGTCACTGAGGCTGTTGCTAATGGCAGCTTATTGGCTGTGGTTGTCACTAAGGCTGTTGCTAATGGCAGCCTATTGGCTATTGCTGTCACTGAGGCTGTTGCTAATGGCAGTCTATTGGCTGTGGTTGTATTGGCTGTGGCTGTCACTTAGGTTGATGCATGTGAACTGGGAGATCCATCTGCAGCCATAGCTGTAATTTTCAGACATATCCTGTTTTTGTGGGGGGTTCAATCTAGAGGTTTTGTCTCAGATTGTGAGGTATTGGGCCATGTCTCTATTTAGCACAAAGTGAACTGAGTTACACTTGACTTTATTCCTACTTGCATGACTTGGAACGGAGGACCTGGCTGTACACAGAGATTCAGTTCATATTAGGAATTTGTGTGTGTACACCAACAGACCACTCCCATATATATCTCAATCCAATCTTCCATACTTGGAGAAACATTTGGTGTCCTTGTTGAATTTTACTGTATTATTAATGAAGTTGATGTTCAGACAAATTTTACAATGTAAAGATTGTGTTGTAGTGAAATTTCTTCAAAATTCTACTGTACAAAACACAAAAAGAGTCTTCTAAAGTAGGATTTCTTAAAGGATGAAGTGAATGAATAATTATTTGGGAAAGTCAAATTAAGAATGTTTTTAGAAATGTTGTATTCTCAGTCTTATTTCCAACCTTATTTGTTTTACCCTTTTTTTTCTTTTTCTGTTAGCAGAGTGGAACTTGAATCACAAACTGTTTTCAGGATTTGTTGTTTCCCACTGTAAATAAATCCCATATAATGCTAGAGATATAATTTGTCTTCATTTCTGTCAATATTTAACAGGCATGATATTCTTCCTACTTAAGTCTGATTTCCGATTTTGTTTGCCCTTGGAAAAAAAACTGAAAAACAGGGATTAAATAGCCTGAAAAGTCTATTAAACCCTACACTGTAAGAACAAGTAGGTCAGCCCTTGTGCTCAATAAAAATTTCCTATTTTTTTCCAAGGACCAAATATCATGCCTGATTTAATGAAGCACTTTGTAAACTTGAATATTATCCACATACTAAAGGTTTAATAAAAGCTATTAACATTATGTTGATTTGAAGTGTTTGTTTTATTTTGTGTTGTGGTGTTGCTTACAACGGGAATGAGATTTGAAGAAGGTGAAAATTCCTGGAAAATGGCTTCCTGGTCTGGGTTCAACCCTTGCTTTAGACCCAGAACCTCCAATTTGTTACAATTCGCCGTATTTTTGACTGCGTGAGGGCGTATGTGGACCAATTTCACGTGATGAAAAACAAGTTAACAAACGTGGTTTTTGTTCATTGTTGTTATTATGTTTTAAATGTATTTCGTCATTGATGCAAGAAAACTACGTACAGGCAATTAAAATAAGATGAAACTGTAATTGTGATGCAAGACATTCCCTGATGAAAGCGCCCTCATGCGGTCAAAAATATGGTGAATTCAGAAGGTTAACATACTCTGTGCATCAACAGAAATACAAAACTGCAGATTTGGACACAATGTGGACTATTTCCTTCTCACTTTGTTGACTGCTTTACTTTTTCTAGAAAATTTAAAATGCTCCAGGGGCCGATTTCACAGCGAGATATAGCCTTGATCAGGGCGTTGGAGTTTTTTTTATAATTTTTATTTTAATGTTTTAATTTTTAATGTTTTAATTTTATTTGTGCCGCGCTACCCACCCGAGCTACCAGCTACGTGCATGTGTCAGTGCGCAGTATCACTGTGCGCGTGCTCATTTGAGCTATACGTCCCGTGTACTCACCGAAGAGTCACGCGTTCGAGGTTGAAAGAACGACCGTACTCACGACTTCGCTATACTGTTCTCGCTGTATAATGTATGTACATGTACTGTACATGTACAATGTACACTGTCTATGCACTGCAGTTGTTGCCGAATCGTGCCGCACCGGGCCGGGGTACACTACGCCAACAGCCTTGAATCAAGGCTAAGCGAGATAAGACTAGTCTTATCTGAAGTAAGGACCAGTAACTGGTCTTAACTTAAGACCAGTCCTATCTCTTAGCATTGCCTAGGACTAGTCCTAAGTTAGGAAGAGTTTTGTGAAATCGACCCCAGGGGCCGATTTCACAAAGAGATAAGACTAGTCTTATCTGAAGTTAGGACCAGTAACTGGTCTTAACTTAAGTCTAGTCCTATCTCTTAGCATTGCCTAGGACTAGTCCTAAGTTAGGAAGAGTTTTGTGAAATCGACCCCAGGGGCCGATTTCACAAAGAGATAAGACTAGTCTTATCTGAAGTTAGGACCAGTAACTGGTCTTAACTTAAGACTAGTCCTATCTCTTAGCATTGCCTAGGACTAGTCCTAAGTTAGGAAGAGTTTTGTGAAATCGACCCCAGGGGCCGATTTCACAAAGAGATAAGACTAGTCTTATCTGAAGTTAGGACCAGTAACTGGTCTTAACTTAAGACTAGTCCTATCTCTTAGCATTGCCTAGGACTAGTCCTAAGTTAGGAAGAGTTTTGTGAAATCGACCCCAGGACACTTAAAGAAAATCCTGAAATCAGGAACAACATTGTATCATTGACAGGATGGGGTTGGGCAATTACAAATCATTCTTCCCAATTCCAAGCAAGACTATGAAATGGCACCTTAAGGCTTCAAACATCGACACCGAAAACTGGGAGGCACTCGCAAGAGAACACACCAAATGGTCATGCAGTGACCAATGGCACACAGACTACAGAGAAGACGCGCCATGATGCTGCAGAAGCCGATCGGGAACGCCGACATGGACGACGTGCCGTCTCTAACACTACGACAGGGCCACGGCCATTGTCATTTCTGTGGGATAAATAACTGCCAGAATTGGTCTCATCTCTCATGAGCGGGCTTGTAGCAGAACTCACATTGTTTGATGAGCTATTTACCTTCTTTTGGTCCATCGGGTTGTCCCTGCATCAGTTGTTTTATCTTATTTGCACTACATAGCTGTTATCGCTTAGCGATAGACAGCCTATATATATATACCCGTATATATCATTTTTAATTCACATCAAATTTGAATACCCATTTTCAAGATCTGACTACAGTAACCTTGTCGAATGGTTGTATATCACTGTGTTCTTTTCTGCCAAATCGTGTTTGATGAGCTACTTACCTTCTTTTGGTTCATCGGGATGTCCCTGCATCAGTTGTTTTATCTTGCGATAGACGGCCTATATATATATACCGGTATATATCTTTTTTAATTCATATCAAATTTGAATACCGAGTACCCCATTTTCAAGATCTGACAACAGTAACCTTGTTGAATGGTTGTATGATATCACTGTGTTCTTTTCTACCCAATCAGGCCTGACTCTATCATAATACTTAGTTTGAACCTGATGCATTGACGTCATCTCAACGCCATCTTGGGGGTAAAATGATGATGAAACAATGAAAACGCACATTCATATCGGCCAATGAGCAACCTTCTTTTGACCTCTAGCTGAGGGCGCCAAACTCAAGTGAAGTCATGAGCATGAGGTCTATAGACCTTTCTATTGCAACGTCACAGCCCAAGTTTTTGTCAACCAAGGATGGAAAACTATGGGAAGCCATAAATGCAAAGCAAAAAACAGAAATCCACAGTTTGTAATTATGTAACACAAGTATTCAAAAATAGTGTTTAATTTGTTGGAAACAAAACAACCATTGATGGGATTTATTCGTTTTTAAATGAAGGTGTGCAGAAATGTTGAATTTGGTCACAACATCTGTTAATACAATTGAATGTTTTGCTATCATTCGGCCGTCCAGTGCGGTTTGTTTATCAATAATGGAAAGGTCTATTGTTCAGCTCGTATGTTCCGCTTTAAAATCCGGCACATTTTAGTGACTGTTGTCATTCTACATCCATGCTAAAGCATCGGGCCTCCATTTCACAAAGCACCAAGATTCATCTTAAGACGAGTTGTCAATATCACCATAGTGATTTGTATTGTGACATCACACTGTGCTTAGCGATTAAGATTGAAACACATCTTTAAGATCAATCTTAGCTCATGGCCCTCAGGCACTCACAAAGCAACTGAGCTAAGTTTCTTGGCTCTGCTTACTGCTGAATTCTTCCCTTATGGTCACTAATCTCTGCTTACAGGGTAAGCACCGAATTTCTATGCTAGCTGTGTAATCGTTAATAACATGAAATATGAACAAGCCAAGATTTCCCTGCTAACCTGTGAAATACACTCAAGATAAGTGCAGATTTGTTTTGCTTCTGTAAGCAACAATTGTTCACTTACAGTAAGCAGAGTCGTGGTATTGGGCACACATTGGGCACAGGAAGGGGGGAGGAAGCAAACAAACTGGAGATGCTGAGACGTAACTTTATTTTAGTATTTTAATACTGAAAAATAGCTAATATTTGTTTACATTACCTACAAAAGTTTACAAGCCCATGATAGTATTTTAAGCACTAGTAAAACCTGTAAAATGACATGGAAGACGGAGTCTCTTTTAGATGCTTGTAACGAGTCAATTAAAAAACAAAACAAAACTGTTATTGCGATGCTCAATTTTTGAAAACAATTCACATTTTGTACAAGGCAGCGGTTAAGTTCAAGGCATGAATAAACTATTCAGACTGCGCACAATTGGTGGGATAAACTCACAGCTTATAAAAATACAGCAATTGTTTAAAAACGTCCTCAAAATGGCCGCCTCCTGGACTGAAGTTAAAAGACAGCTTTAAAAATCTTTGTCCTCCATAATTCCAACAAAAAAAAAATCCAATTTTTGTCTGCTAAAATTTTAGTTTTGAGTTATTTAGTAAGTAAAATATTTGTGGCTGAAAATCCAAAAATGGTAAAAAGTCAAACTTAAAAATAAGGAATACATGGGTACCTTTGGTTTAAAGGTAGATAATCATTTTGATACAGTCATGGAAACCAGGAAAACATTGCGGAAAACAAGTATACATTGGAGTGCAATTTGGAAGGCTTTTGAGGAAACTTAATTAATTTTAATTATGAAAACCCCCAATATATATGCAAGATTTAAAATGTGCAATCCAACTCAGAGCTAGAATAAGTGTCCCATTTGTCCTAGGCACCACTGTTCCATATGCTCTAGGCACCAGTGTTCAATAGGCTCTAGGCACCAGTGTTCCCTATGCCCTAGGCACTAGTGTTCCATAGGCCCTAGGCACTAGTGTTCCAAAAGCCCTAGTCACCAGTGTTCCCTATGCCCTAGTGTTTCCTATGCCCTAGGCACTAGTGTTTCCTATGCCCTAAGCACCAGTGTTCCAAAAGCCCTAGGCACTAGTGTTCCGTAGGTCCAAGGCACCAGTGTTTCCTATGCCCTAGGCACCAGTGTTCCCTATGCCCTAGGCACCAGTGTTCCCTATGCCCTAAGCACCAGTGTTCCAAAAGCCCTAGGCACTAGTGTTCCCTATGCCCTAGTGTTTCCTATGCCCTAGGCACCAGTGTTCCATAGGCCGTAGGCACCAGTGTTCCAAAAGCCCTAGGCACTAGTGTTCCGTAGGTCCAAGGCACCAGTGTTTCCTATGCCCTAGGCACCAGTGTTCCTAGGCACCACCAGGTTTTTGTAGGCTCCAGACCCAAGGGCCAATTTCATAGCTCTTAGTGGATTGCGGTAAGCATTGTACAAATCTGAATCATTCCCAAAGTCCAGAATTGTGGAATAAAAAGTTAACCAATCCTTGTGTGTGTGATTATGTTTTGTGGCTGTTGGCTATAGCTGCAATGCTGAAGTACAAGCAGACACATCTAGCCAGAGCCACATTCAAAGTTAAATAGTTTGGCAGTTTTCTTCCCAGTTATGGCTTTAATCAATTCTTCCTTAAATGCTGGACAGTGTGGGTTACCTCAAGAAAATATAATATTATTGCACTTTTTGAAATCATATATGATATCAAATTATTTACAAACTGTACACAATAATGAATAACTGAATGAAAAATCAATTAAGTAGTTTAAAAGTATTAATAAGTGGGAAATGAATATTCCTAAAATATACAAGCAGTGATTAAACCAAGGGGGCAAAACCATCTGCTTAAAGCTTTGTAAATCTACAATCCTTTTTATAAATATGACGAAAACCCTCAGCTGACAAGCAAAATATCAACACAATTCTGAATAATATAATTCTTCACTTCAATACTAGCTCTTGTCATACACAGACAATGTACATACAACCTTGTTAATAAATTAAGAGCAGCACAGTCTCTAATTCTGTTGCCAATTTGTTACACAGATTTAAAATTTGTAAGACTTCATGAAATCAGCTTTCAGTCATAGGGCCAAACATGCCATTTACCCTTCTTGAGATGCTGAAGTTTTTTCATGAGTAAACTCTTGCTTAAACTTTAACTGATTTTGTATCTCTGCCAAAATCTGTTTCCATTTCAAGGAACATTGTCTCTTTACCGAAAACCTTTTCAGAACTTCTCAGATCTTGAATGTACATGATGCAGTGCTGCAGCTTGTCAAGCACATTCTCTGATACAGAGCAAATTTGAGTTTGCACATTTCCCTAAATCTTATCATGAATGAGTCATGTGATGTGTATCGACCGCTGTGATTGGCCTCAAATCTGCAAAGCACACATTTTGCGTAGTGAATATCTGCTTTCATGTCCCAAAGCAAAACCTTGTGTCCTTATTTCTTTCTCATAGAAAAACCTTTTTGTCTTCACGAAAAACCCTGAAAGTCAAAACTTCCTGAAGTCCCGCTCATTCTCTTAGAATGTCTCTGCAAATAAGAATGCATACTGAAGTTTGACGTCACAAACTTGCCCTTAATTATGCATCAAGTCGAAGTATGCTTTCCTTCATGATTTGTGGAACCGGTTGCATGAGACAACAAAGACATTGAAAAGTGCGTATAAACAAAACTTGCATTGGTTAAAGTTTAAGATTGACAATGGCAGCTGCCAATCATTCTTCAGATTTCAAATATACTGGCGGTAGATCAAGATGAACGTTAGTGTTCGAGGGTTACCAATGATTTGCCTACCAGTCTTGCTGCTTATTGAACAAAAGGCGCAAACGCTTTTCACTGTGAATACATTCGTTATTGCTGGATGTTGAGTTGAATACGAACGATTGCCCTTGTCTGGCTCCCTGACTACAATAAAATGCACCGATAATCAATAATAGTCAAGAGGCCAGCCTACTATTCCTGCGGCTTCAGCTATAGTACCACAGTTTGTAGTGACATTCAAACCAAGGACTTACAAGAAAAGGGACAATAGGTCCACGATTGCTATCACAAAGGAAAACAATGGGGTCCACACAAGAGTTGAATAAAAGGGGGGGGGGAGTGTGTCCACGATTGGAGGTCATTACATGGCTGTGTGTGTGAGCATGTCTACCCGTTGAAACCGAGGACTTTAACAAATGGAATCCGGGTGTTTGACAGAGCGAAGACGTCCTGGCTTCGCTTTCGTGTACAAAACCAATGAGGACGTCACAAAAAACAGTCCAAACAATGGGAGAACAAAGAGAAGTCCTCGATTTACGGGATTCACAAACGTGTGTGTGCGGGTAGATATCCACACTCAAACCTTGGACCTATAACAAAAGGGACAATAGGTCCACCGTTGCTATCACAAAGGGAAACATTGTGGTCCACGGTTGCTATCACAAAGAGTTGAACAAAGGAGGGTTCACGATTGCCAGTGTTTACACACGTGTGTGCGTGTGTGTAGGTATCCACATTCAAACCGTGGACCTATAACAAAAGGGATAATAGGTCCACGGTTGCTATCACAAAGGAAAACATTGTGGTCCACGGTTGCTAACACAAACAGTTGAACAAAGGAGGGTCCACAGCAAATCAACAAATCGCCAGAAGAGGGCGCTGTTATTGTCCAAAAACAGACTCTGTTGTTTCTCCACTTGCCTAAACATGACTCAAGAGGGCGCTGCACCGTTGCATACTCCACTGGGAAACTAAAACAGTTACTTTAGTGCCCCAAACTCATCTAGTAAAGATGGTGTGATAAGACCACCTAACACCACCATCATTAAACTCAAAACAGAATGAAGATGTCATCAACTCCGTTTATTTAGCACGTTTAATCTTCATCTTAACAATGCCGATAGGTAGTGATTTCAAATAAGTCCAGGCCTCAAAGTGGGTTAGTGGAGCCATCCGCTGACCATTCACCTGCATAATCTCTTCTCCTACATGGATCTGTCCACTACGGTTAGCCACACCTCCAGTGAAGATCTTCTTGACTGTGATTGGTAGATCACCTTTAGGAGAGCTTTTCCCGCCTTCTACACTGAAGCCCAGTCCAGCTGGTCCTTTGGCCATCTCAATGTCTACAACATTAGAAGTGGACATTTCTTCTTCTGTCAAAGTAATCAAAAAAATAAATTGTTAACAGATGTTCAAGTTATGGTGTTTAGTAAAAAACACACCATCTGAGGTAAGAAATGATAGTCGTCAACTTGGGGGTACAACTCTTTTGGGAGAAGTGTTGGCTCTAAGAACAACTGGTGTGGTCTCTACGTTTTTAACAGTACACTTTCCTCGTCTTCAGGAGAAGACGAGCAGAGTGTACTGTTTGAAACATCCAGACCACACATGTTCTTCTCAAAACCAACACTTTTCCAAAAAGCGTTTTATGCATGGTTGTACCTGCAAGTTTACTACCATAGTTTTTCTTATGATCTACACCATGCAATGCTTCAAACATCACTTACATCATCTAAGTTTTTTGTGAATCAAGACAAAAGAGGCCTTCACTCACTGTCTCTTCTAATGACATAAAATGCAAAGTGATATATTGAGAATCCTGCTCTTGGTGGCAAGTGGGCTTTAGGACACAAATCAGCAGTTTATCTTGCTCAGTAATATACCTCTCCCTTACCGCCCCCCACCATAGCAGCTGTGCTCATGTGGGTAATGCATATCACTTAGGTTCAAGGAACCATGTGCACCATGTAAATGCACAATCATACTATTCATATTGTTATTATTATTCTTATTATTTATTCGGCATAAAAACACAAAAAAACATAACATATTGTAGCGACGGCGCCGGTCGACCGGTAGGGGGCGCCAGCACGACTCCACAGCGGAGCACTGCTGGCTGCCCCTGCCGGTCGATCGGGGAAACCCGCTCGCCAGAGAGGGCATCCTTTGGCTTCGGGCTTCTTCTACGTGTAAAAGTCAGGACTTGTTGAGTAAAAAAAAGCTCCGGAACAAGGGGCAGAAAAGCCAGATATTAGTATTCTTGTGTAATTTAAAGTTGTGTGCATCACAACCCCCGGTCAACGCTACAATGTATATAGACTTTTGGACAAAACGGTTTCAAGTTTGATGGAGCTCGATAGATCAGTCAAGTTTGAGAAGCATCAAAGCCTAGCTTACCTTCCTCTTCCTGGGCTACATGTTGAGCAATGACTAACACTACATCTTGTCTCTTAATCTTCAGCATCTCAAGGAGCTCAGAGTGAGTTGAATCTTTTAAGACCTTCCCGTTGACAGAGAGGACCCGGTCGCCTCGCTGGATTCGACCGTCTCGGTCAGCGAGACCGTTAGGTATCACCCGATGAACCTGAAATAGTGGAGAAACAAACAATTACATTAGGCCATATAATAAAAACAAATTGTGGATCGTTCCCGCCCGACCCTTTGAAACCCCCCGACTCCATTTTTTAATATATTTTTTTAACAGCTTTTTCAATGATCTTTTCAGTCAAATGTTCAAAATCTATAGGTACGAAAAGACGTTTGAAGAAAGGTTATTAATGTTGGCAAAAACAAGAACAATTCTTTAAATATTTACTTAGGCTATACTGCATTTTAGTTTTTTGAAAATGTTTACAGAAAATGTCATCTAGGAGTTAAATGGGTTTAACAAAGCAATTAAAAACATCAAAATCACACAAACCCTCTGTTTTATAGATGTGATGATTTCTTTATTCTTTATTTCATATTTTGCTAAGTCAACAAATCTCAAAACCCCAAAACAAAAACATTGCCTTCCCCCAACGGATGCTCAACTTTTTTTTGATGTGGCCTTATTAGTACGGACAAGACAGAGATGTCTGTTTATCACCAAAAGAGGGCGCTGTAGGTCCCACTTTTTCATGAGCCATGAAGATGGTTTCTATAAAACTTAACATGATTACAACCAAAATTAAGGACAATGATAAATGCTGAATATTGTGCAAGGTTTTTCACAATTTTCTCCTGACTCACACAACAGATTAAGCACAAATCACACAAAACATGAACACTGTCTTGGACTATAAATCCTATAAAATGCCTTGAATCAAGCAGTTTGTTTGGATGAAGATGTTTTTGGTACAAATCTATCCAACTCATAAATGCACATGTTCTGAATGCACTACTTCAGACAATTTCGCAAAACCATCAAAAGCAAAAAATCAAGAATTTCTGATATTTGTTATCAACGCACATGAGTAACCATGGAGCATGAGTGACCATGTGAGTAACCATGGAGCATGAGTGACCATGTGAGTAACCATGGAGTTCTCTTGCTTTTTTTCTCAAGGAACTGGACCAAGATCCTCCATGTATCTTGATTTTGATCTCGACAAACACAGTGTCAAAGACTTCAATCTTTACAAAATGATAAATCTATAAAGCTATTTAGAATAAGACTGTGAGGAGTGGGCGTGATTAACAATCAAAACATGCAACCAAAACTTAACACTCTAAATGAGGAAATTAAAAGACTCTTCAGAAAGGGATAGAGAGAGGTGAAGGGGAATAGGCTTACCATAATTTCTTTCTTCTCCTGGTCTATACCTCCAGATACAGTCAGCCCCAGACCTTGCATCTCATTCTCTTTATGTAGGATAACAACCGATACGCTGCTGTCCGTCATATCATCCAGTGACTCATTGGCATCCTCAATGAGTTTCTCTAACTCACTGGTGGACAGGAGAATCGTTGAGTTTGAGCTCTCAGACCAGGATCGCTCAAGGAGGCCTCTTGGATCTCGATCTAGAAAGTAAATCGTAATTGTATATTTCAAATCAAAATAAGGGAATCCTTCAAACTGTAGCTCAACAAATCCTGTGAGAAATGAAGACTATAAACAGCTGTACACCAGGACCCAATTTCATAGAGCTGCTCAAGCACAACATTTGCAAAGCACAACAAAATTATGCTTACCAGAAAAAGGTTACCAGCTAAAATACCATGTCACATGTAGCATCTGTGATTGGTATCCTGCTTATTGTTGCTTAGCAGGAAGTGTTTAAGTAATATTTTCTGCTTAAGCAGCTCTATGAAATTTGGCCCTGCTGACAGCCACTTGAGTTACAAAGCTATAAGAAGATTAGGTTAACAGAAAGTGAAAGAAAAAAGTTTTTGATTATGTGGAAACCCACTCAATCAGGTAGAAGAACTGAACAAAACTTTCGCAGGTTAGCAACTTTATGGTAAAAACTGACTGGACTTTGCTAACTTTCAAGCTTTAGCTCTACAGAGTTTGATGTTATCGACGTAACTCACCTAAAGGAAAGTTTCTTTTGGCTCTTGCATTAATCTGCTTCCTCAAGACAACATTCATGACATCATGTTCATCACTTTCAAAACTCCCCTTATGGAATAACGGCCTCCTTGGACTCATACTACTCTCGGACATCGGACTGTAGGGGGACACAGGGCTTACAGGCGTTGACGATTTACCCTGTGTAAAGACCCCATCTGCTTCATCAAAGTCTCCTCCAATGCTACTATAGTCTGGTCCAGCATCCATGACTGCAGCAAGTTCTGAAGCTAAGTCAGTGATTTCCTCATCATAGGAATCTGAATCGTAAGTTTGTTCTTCGTCTGCTTTCTTTCGAGCGACGACTAGAGTGACGTGAGTAGGAGCTGACTCAACGATGTTCATTGCCTCAGAGTGAGTAATTCCCACCATACATTGACCATTCAGGTCGAGTAGTTGATCACCGAGGCGTAGACGGCCAGTTTGGTGTGAGGGTGATCCTAGAATGATATCCTTAATGTAGATACAGCTCTTAGGAGTATCTGATCCACCTTCAATGCTGAAACCTAGCTTCTCAGTAGATCCTTTCACAATCTGAAAATACCAACAAAGTTAAAGAGTTATGTTTAGAAGGCAAAGCCTTAAATGTATAAACGTAATATGTGTGTACAGCATGAAAAACAAATCTGGGCCCATTTTCATCAAGCGGTTAAGCACACAAATTCTACTTATCAAATATTTTTGGTATTCTGGCTGTTAATCTATTGCTGCTAAGCAAGAGTTTTTTGTGCTTACAGGCTTTATGAAATTGGGCCCCGATTGAAATAAAAATTTCACAGACCAATTCTAGAGGCCTTGATCTTGGGCCCAATTTCCTAGAGCTGCATAAAGCAGAACATACAACTGAACAATTTTAAGAAAAATAAGCACCAGACACACACACACTACTGTCCTCTGGATAACTACAATCTGTTTTTTATAAGCACAAATGTTGTGTTCTTAGCTAATTGCTATGCTCTTCAAAGTAACTCTTCAAACATGCTCTAACACTTTCTCATGGAAAGTGCTCCTTGCAAAATCAAAATGGCCTTGGGACTCTAATGATGAAATTCCATGACTGATATTATTTAATACAAATACCAAACTGCCTTGAGTGATGGCTTTTAAATTTGCCGCCTTTAAAATGTTGCCCATCATGTTTTCAAAACTTTATTTTCATTTTCTGTAACAGTTCAAAAAAGACAAGAAAAAACAAGATAACAACTTTTGGAAATAGGTTATTTAAGAGGTCAATTTAATAGTGAATATCTTTTAAACTAAAAATGAATATGAATATACTTTCTAAAATCCAATGATGCATCTTCCCCTTAAAGGCACTGAACACGTTTGGTAATTGTCAAAGACCAGTGTTCTCACTTGGTGTATCCCAACATATGCATAAAATAACAAGCCTGTGAAAATTTGGGCTCAATTGGTCATCAAAGTTGCAAGAAAATGTTGAAAGAAAAACACCCTTGTTGTACAAATTTGTGTGCTTTCAGATAGGAATAAAAGGCTTCTTGCAAGAAGTCTTTTATTATTTTAGTGAGAAATTACCTCTTTCTCAAAAACTACGTTACTTCAGAGGGAGTCGTTTCTCACAATGTTTTATACTATCAACAGCTCTCTGTTGTTCGTTACCAAGTCAGTTTTTATGCTAATATATATTTTGAGTAATTACCAAGCGTGTTCAGTGCCTTTAAGCAGCTAAGACAACTCTACTAGAAATAATTGAAATAATTGGAAGATGATGACAGCATATTTTCATTACATCGAGGTCGCTACAATAAAGGTGACTACAAATCAATTGCCAATTTTAGTGATGAATGCAACTACAAATTTGTTCTGACAATTATTAGATATTTCCTCGTTGTTTTAAATCATTCTACAGAGTTTGAGTAATCCAGCTTTCTGAAACTAATGAGCTTCAGTAACGGGCAAGGTCAAATTTCATCAGTTTCGACGACTAATTTCATACTTCAGAGGTTTGGTTTGCCGGTATCATCAAATAAGTCAGAAACAATGAAAAATGACAAGTCAATGGAGAGGAATAGAGTCCTTTGAACCACTGTGGTGTTCATTTATAGACTCAATGTGTTTGACATCATTAATAATAACTTGGTTAGTGGGGCTGGAATTCCATTCGGTCTGGAGGAGTAAGCCCCCTGAACCTCCTGGGTGTTACATTAAAGAGGATTTACAGACTCTCTACATCACCATGAATAAAGAACTAGGGTAGTGGGCCTGGGTCTCTCCTTGGTCTGGGGGAGTAAGCCCCCTGAACCTCCTGGGTGTTACAATAAAGAGGATTTACAGACTCTCTACATCAACAGGAATAAAGAACTAAGGTGGATCTGGTCTTCCCTTGGTCTAGAGGATGAAGGCCCCTGAACCTCCTGGGTGTTACACAAAAGAGGATTTACAGACTCTCTACAACACCACGAATAAAGAACTAGGGTAGTGGGCCTGGGTCTCCCCTTGGTCTAGAAGATGAAGCCCCCTGAACCTCCTGGTTGTTACAATAAAGAGAATTTACAGACTCTCTACAACACCACGAATAAAGAACTAGGGTAGTGGGTCTGGTCTCCCCTTGGTCTAGAAGATGAAGCCCCCTGAACCTCCTGGATGTTACAGACTCTCTACATCACTACTAACTTTTAAAAAACATTTAGTGAGATTGACATGTTATCGTGTAATTTTGTTTGTTTGTCTTTCCCGTTTGACAACTTCACCCTTTTCAATAAAGGTTGGCCAGTAGTACACTATACCTTAAATATCACATGTTATGTCAAATAACATGAGCCATGTGTAGCTCTACTATAATTGGGTAGAGACAAAACTGATGCTGGTTCTAGGTATGCTAATAATTTTATATCATTGTGTGTACATATTTTATGAAACAGAAAATTATCAAATTAATGTACAGTATAGGAAAGTAATAAAAACAACAAACAAAGTTGTAAATTAAGAAGAAAAAAACAAACCCCAAAATCCACAATATAGAGTAAATATACCGAGTGCATTTTTAATTTGGTTTCATCTCTAGCAGAATATGAAACAGCTGAGTACACAGTTCTTTCTGATGAAATCTGCAAACGGCAAAATCATATTACATGTAATACAATCATACTACAATGTATCAATGCAGGCCTTGCATTTTCTAACATAGAAAAATATGCTTTGAATGGGTATGCCCTGCGGTGCACTGTGGTTATCATATGTATACAACAGACCTTACCATGACAACCAATTGGAACCAAACTGAGGCTGTATGGGAGAATAGTCTGGTACCCTTTTACATCTCAAGCACTAGTAACAGTTGTAATTAGCTTAAACTTATGGGTACACCACAGGCTTGAAATTACATGGAGCCCATGGAGGCAATGGCCTCTGTTGCCCCTAGTCTTGGCCTTGGTGCCCCTTCACATTTCCCATAGACCCAAAGAATTTCCAATGGAAGTGCCCTTAGCGAAATGAAAATGGCCTTGCCCTCTTCAAAGATGAAATTCCAGGCCTAACACCACATAATGTTTAATCAAAGTGGTCCAGCTGTCTAGATCAATGTTGAAACATGGCCCTAATTAAATACGAAATATCGACTAATGACAAACCCGATGGACCAGTGAAACGACAAGCTAAATGGTCCTGCTGGCTAGTCACTGAACAAGTTAAGGACAAACCCTGAGTTATGTGTACTCCAAACAATGTTGAATCCTATGGGTAGTAATGATATCTTGTGAATAGGTGGTGGTTATGAAAAAAAGCTGTGCCCAGTTTCATGGCCCCAGTTAATAATAATACGCAGTTCTTATATGGCGCTTTATACTCCCGATGGGTGTCTCAAAGCGCTCAGTATTTTTCCTACAAGGTAAGTGGAGTTACGTGTTGAAGTATGAGACCTATTCCTTTGCATAGCACCATGTAATTGTTTACAAGGTGCTGTGCCACAACATTCTGAGCTTATAATGCATCATGTAAAGTGGGTGATTCTATGGACGGTATGTGCAGATTTCCATAAAAGTGAACTCTGGTTGATTTATTCTCAATGTATGGACTTGTGTACTTTACTCATTGTCCTGGAACAACAACTCTTATAAAATCCACCACTCTCAATGTATGGACTTGTGTACTCTAGACATAGTCCTGGAACAACGACTCTTTTCAAATCCACCACTCTCAATGTATGGACTTGTGTACTCTAGTCATAGTCCTGGAACAACAACTCGTTTCAAATTCACCACCTTTTCCATACAAGATAATTTCATGGCATACACACAAGTTCTATCTCCATCATCAAAACCACAAGTTGTACAACCATCATTATTGTCTTCTTCTTCTTTCGTATGATCTCTGGACCAAGGTGAAACATTGAATGTAATTAGATTGGTAATTTAGTGACTTCAAGCCACTTGATGGTGTTCTCGGCGAGGTTCATGAGTCCCTGCTCACCCTTTGGAGGTCTGAAGTCAGGACAGTCACGAATGATGTGGATGATGGTTTGTGGTCTGCCACACTGACACAGATTCAAGCCCAGCTCTGATTAATGTCTTAAAATATACAGACAATGATCTCCTAAGATATACTCACCCTGAATGGTAAAAGCAACAAATTTACACAGAAACTCCAACGCCACGTATGGAACTACACCTGATCTTTGGTTAAATAAACATCAAAACTAAGAATACATTCAAGTGGATCCGTTGAATTTGAGGTCAGAAAATCTTGACGGTCTCTAAGCTACAGATCTCGAGGTCTGTACATAGACGATCTAGCTGCACTTTGAGTTGTGTATGATGTGCAAGTCTACCTTTCAACAACAGCACAGATGGGTTTAGGTCAGTTTTGTGCACACTCAACTATTCATCAGGCACAAACAAGTTTCAACATTTCAGGTTTTCTTTTTCAAAAATGAAAAAAGGTCAAGCGCAACCACCTCTTAATAAAGTTCTGAATGTCTTTTATTCAAGTAAGGTTTCTGCTGAAAAGTAACCAAAGCAGAACATAAATAAAGTGTGTTTATTTATCCCTTATGCTTTGAGGTATTACATTGATTACATGATGGCAGAGACCTACAAGGTCAAGGGAAAAAAGCTTAAATATCCGTCTCACACAAGATATGCTCCCATAACCATCCAATAAAAGGTTTGTAAAATGAAGCAATGAATTAGTGTTCAAAATGATTTTGCCATGTTGACATGGAATGACCAGTCAGTGTTCTACATACTTCAATTTAACCCAAATTAGACACAATCCTCAACAGCAGCTGCAAGAGATGACAGATCAAAGAAGGACATGAAGTAAGGGTGAATGTCTTGCATCATGTCATTGACCATTTACAAATGTATTTTAAGAATCCCAAAATGGGATGATCCAATTCGCTCCTATATAACCATTGTTCTGTAAACTTTCAACCAAACTGAGGCTGGGAAGAAAATAGTCAGGTACCTTTTGGATTAATGAGAATCACTGTTAACTCGTTAGTATTGCATACTGGGTGAAAAACAAAATGGCTGAATAATGTTTAAAATTTGTCAACGCGTGCACCTCACAAAATAGGGAGAAAAAAGAGCGACGGCCTCATGAATATTTCGTAGGCACTCAAAATATTCTATACTAGACAAGATTTAAGAGCCAAGTAAAAGGGGTACAGTGAAAAAGTTTGCACAATTGTGACCTGGGGGTTGTTGACTAAGTTCCAACTTGAAGTATTATGGATGACCTAGGTCCTAAAAAAAAATGGTCCTATTTGCCGAGCGAGGGCCATTTTTTCAAGATTGATGCTCGGACGTTTGGAAATTTACACAAGTGTGGGGGTGTTCTTATTCGGAGGGAGAATAACTCGACGGGCCTTGGGACAACCCATGTCAAATTGAGCAAAGGATAAAAGTTTAGGAGTCGAGTCAATGAACAATTTTCTCTTTACTGTAGAAAGCTGTGAGACTTCCAAGTATTTTTGAATATTTAGCAATTTGCTCTGTATGCTATGGGAGTTTATCTAGAAGGGTGCAACCCTACAGATATTTACCATTATATGTCTGTACTAAATTTAGAAACTCAACTTAGACACTGTACAAACATCTAAATGAAACACAAACTGAAAGGGTATTTTCAATGCAAACAACTTAATCAATTATGTACGTGCAGGGTCTTTGTCCACTTTTTTTTAAAGTCAACAAATGTCATGCATTGTTATTTTAATAAAGTCAAGTTTGTGTTTGATGGCCGAGTATGTGGTTGATGGCCGAGTAAATAAAGGTAGTGCTAATGGACTCCAAGTCGTTTATTGTGACCTTTGTAAGAATTTTCATAATAAATATAAAATCCAACATTACTTTCAAGGGAAAATGTTTATTCAAAGTAGTTTCGCTTTGTACGCAATTTGCAAACCTGCCAACATTGAAACCTCAGAAATAGGAACACCAGTTTTACGCGTCCACAGAGAGCGCCGCAAGAAGTCATGCAAGTAAAGCTTATTACATGTACACATACAAATGATGTATGTATTGAAAACAATGTACAAAAAATCACTGTACCCCATAAGAAAATCTCTACTGTCGCAAGTAATGGCACCCTCTTTTGCCAGAACTTTTTGATCTTGTTCATTGCCGTCTCTTGTCAGAAATAGAAATGTTCTGATTTTTTGCGACCTGTAATCTCAAAATCTGGACAATTCCAATTAAATCTGGCAAGTATGAATTTGTGGTCAGTTTTTGTATTTCTGTTTAACCTAAAATAATAAATCTTAAAAACAGTACATGTTTCTGTAACTCGGGTGTGCTCCACACAAATTTGTTTTCAATTTTGTGAAACCAGACTAAATTACAGCAAATGATGAATTATGCAGATGATAAATTTGACCATTGCTTCATACATCATACCAACTACATGTTGTTAATTAAAGTGAAGGCTATGATCAGTGATTAAAACTATCCAATGATAAAGTTTGTCCTTGGGCTAAAGGGCGGAAGTAATTACACTTAGGAACTGGTACTCGATGATAAAATGAATATCACAGATGAAGAATGTTATCAGGATTGCTTTAAGATGGGGAGAAATGTTTGTGTTCTCAATAAATGTTATGTACTCTTGTACTTAGCACACCCAAGCTATGATGTTATGTACCCTGGTACTTAGCACACCCAAGCTATGTCTTATTTAAAATATCATACAAAAATATGTTCCTGAAATAAACCGACATACTTGAAAGTGAAACTATGTTCCCTGCTAAAAAATTCAGAGTGTCGCTTTAAAGCTCAGAATTAACCCAATATGCTATGTACTGACTACTGGGGTCAACAATGTGCATTGGATTTTCAGTGTCTACAAGAATACATATGCTTGTAACATCTGGGGTGTAACCGCAAACAAACCCAGAAAACCAAAACCCACAAAACTTTAATTCTTGTCAGGCTACAGTACTTTGTACTTTTGGAAATTCCTTAGTTCTGCAATCCGAAATTTGTCAAATACATAAATCCATGTTCATCTGTAGTAGATAATCACCCTAAATCCATTCTTTACATTCACAACCTAATCCACTATTCACTTTCAAACTTTACTTTTAATCCCTCTATATTCTGATAATCTCTTAGTGGGGTGACTATCCTTTCCGTTATCCCCTATTCTCTCCTTCAACACATTTGCAGTTCTTTTAGCTGCATACTTATGCAGTCAATAAGACTTTACAAATTGTTTTTTTTACTCAGTTTGTAAGGAGGTGTATTCACAAAGAAGGCACGCCACAATGCATGGTTTGCACAACATGTCTGGGTAACAGCTTGGGATCTTACAAGATGTCATTTGAATGACGACAGTAAATTGAAATCCTTTCTCCCCCCCCAATTTAAATCTACTGCTACTCTCTGTCAGTGAAATGTATGTAATAGCAGCAATCCTTGCTCTATAGTAAAAGCAACCCTTTCAAAAAGCAATAATTAAAATACAATTTTGAAAACTCTATCTCTGGTCTCTTTTGAGGCATAATTTGTTTTAAAGGCGAAACCAAAATCAATACAGAAGAAATGTTTTTGTGTTCAAAGATGTAAAAACCCCAAACCAAACTGTAAAAATGAAAGTCAGGTATTAAATTTATCCTTTCTATCTTGGTTAACATCATGTAAAAGATGCAATTATTTCCCTGGCTATACGGCAGTTACAGGTTGAATGGCTTCTGACTGGCAACTCAAACAAAATAAGGACACTGCCAACATAGGGCTAGATAGCTCAGTTGGTACATTAATCTGGAGGTCGCAGGTTCAAGTCCTGCTCCAGTCAATTTGTCTTTGTTCAACCCAAATTATTTCGGGTAAATTGTTTGAAATAATTCCTCTTTTCTCCTCTTCTCACATAGATTATAATAATTTTAAATGCAACTATTCCGATGACAAGCTTTCAAAAAAGAAGAATTTGGGATCCTGCTTATAATTATCACTATTTCTGATTCTATATTAACAGAGGCGAGAAATGACCATGGCAACAACAACCTGGGTGTTATCGTCAGGGAAATTTGATATCGGATGTCCTGAGATATCATGGTGACAGATGATGACACCATACAAGCTGTCTTAGCCTGACGACATACAAGCAGTTTTGTTCTAGGTCAGACGTGTTGTTCATGTATCCTGAAATTGTTCTGACATTTTTTACTTTTAGAAAGGATGCAGTTTTGTAAAGGTTTGTAACAAATTATTTGTCCAAAATGAAGAATCTCTTTGAGGCAGCTTGCCTATGGACAGTTTTTATTTTGCAATGTTGATTTACAGACCAAAAATTATTCAAAATGCATTTAGACATTATGAATTCATTCTACATTGAACACTTGAAAAACGGAACAAAAGTCCTCCCAAAACTTGACTTTCAATTTATGTGGAAATAAAACTGAAACTAGACAGATTCTATCTTTAGTCATCTATTAAGTTGTTATCAATTTGATTTAAATTCCGATTTACTAATTCTATACCTGTTCCTAACCTGGTTTATATATTTTCAAATATCAACTACAACAATGAAAATGTTCTCCCTGTTAGTTTTACACCTATCTGAAATATATATATACAGATATATCACGCTTCATTGCTTCTAACCAACAATCGCAATCAATGAATCATGTCAGATTACACCAAGCATTAAAGGTAGTCGTAATAATGGATATTGAAGTAGATTTAGTCTTACACATTATCATTTGCTGAGAGAGATAAACTAAGCATTTCAATGCTGCACAAACAATTTCTAACCCTTCTTGCTTAATAGAAACATTAAAATACCAACAAACACAGATAATAAACCAGGTTCTTGCTCTATGCTTTCCATCAAGCTAGTTTCACAGACTCACCAAACCAGGCTAGAAAATTCAACCAACTCAGAAACAACCCACGCTTGAAGGATGCAGCACGTACCTCACCAATAAGTGTCAAGAGAAATATAATCCCGAGTAGTAAGGCGGGGAATCCAGACCCCCTCCTGCCTCCAGATTCTGACCTCCAACAAAATCTTCTCAGAAATGCACCGATCCTGAAGCACACTCTCTTCTGCTATGTCCAGAGAAATTTACTAATGGTTGGACAGACAGAACAGCTACTCAGTGCCGACAATTGTAAGTCGGGCAATCTAGGTGTGACAAATAAGGTTTGTTTGCTTCCTGCTCTCACCGTGTGGCGTCAGTATAGAGGACAGTCCGAACTCCAGTCTCCGTACTGTCCCCAGTGAACAGCATCAATAGGTTTAATCAGGTCGGCCAACTGGAAACTAAATGATGTTTCCTCAGGCATTAAGCTATTCTTAAAGGCCACAGTGTGCAGATTTTTTTGTTGGTTGTGACAAACAGGGGCAATTGTGAGCACTTTCAATTTTTAATATGAAACTTTATCCTTACCACAAAATTAACCCTTGTTCAATCCATTCGGGTCAAAATGTGTGTTATGCTTCTAATATCATTTCATTTATTTATGGCATATTTCTGTATTTAAACTAAACGATGTAAATGCATTAGAATACTACACGTTGGCACAGAGATATAACTTTTGAAGGTGTGTTTATTATGATACTACAAGCTTTCTGTTTCATCCTTTGAAAATAACTGTAGTTCCATACAAACGATGAGCAACAAAAATATTCTCAATCCAAAGGACCTTAACTTTGTCTTGATAAACTTCCTGCAGACAGTTATACTTAAAAACAAAAGAGGAGAGTGGACGTAAATTTGTCCTACAAATTCCATCTTGGATAAGTGGGTCAAGAAACAAAATATCTGCTCTTTTAATGTTATGTGTATCTTTCAAAAGTAAAATATTGCAATTTATAGTTTTCTTAAAAAACCCAAATCCCCCCCCAAAACACACCCAATGTTGTACTTATCCCTTTAACAACTGAACAGACACAAATTTGAAAAATAGAAACTGTCATAAGTCATGAAATAATTCAATAACAATCAACACAGCCGGCAAGAAAAACTCCATGTGGAAAATCACTGATTAAATGAAAAATGCAAATTCAAAGTTCACTTGTAAGAAGGTGCACTTGTAAGAAAAGGGAATTCTCTGAAGAAAAAAAATCATGAGTAAAGAATGCCAAATCATTTAAAGAATTCCAAATCATTTAAAAATAAATGTTCATAGGAAAAGGTCAAATTAAACTCTGTTACTGAACATGGATTTGCCTTAAAGGCAAGTATACCTTTCGTTTTTGGAACCGTCTGATTGTTTTAATCCTATAAAAATGTAAATATATACAATAAAACTAACCTGTGAAAATTTAATTTCAAACGGCGGTCGTGTTTTTGAGATATTGCCGGAAATATGGAGCGGGAATGTTCACGCAGGAAGAATAATCCGTAATTGGAATACACAATCTGAGAAAATTTTCATGCAGAACGTTTCTCAGATTGAAATGTTTTTGAATCCCTCTTTCTAAAACCACATTCCTTTGAAGGGAATTCTTTCTCGAAATGTTATACATTATCAACAGCTGCAGTGCTTTTTACCAATTTTTTTTTAATGGTCATTAATTTTTGGAGTAATTACCAAAGGTATACCCTCCCTTTCAGTGAAGTCAATCAGACAAATATACAATAAAAGAGGGTGCCATTTGGGTCCAATGTAATACACAATTATAAAAATAATACATCATTTTTATTTAGTGCTTTATCTTTGGGCATTTCAAATTGCTAGTTATTTTACGGCAGGTAAAAAGAGCTACTTTGAAATGTGATATATTCTTGTGAAATCGGACAAACTTCTCATTATTAAGAAAAATGCAATTTTCAATAAATTTTTGTAGTATGGACATAAAAACCCCACATGGTTAATTTTTATGGTAGAATTTCTACTTATAATAAAACAAATGGTGAAACAAAGAGATTTCAAAACTCAGACTCTACCAATATGTCACTCATGTTATTCAATCTCTGACCAGTACTGTCTTCTGGGGTTTGTTATCGTACTAACATGAAAGATCCTGAAAACTGGCTGATAGTCACCAGGGTCGGATTTCAAAAAGAGCTAAGACTGATCTTTAAGATGTGTATCAATCTTAAGTGCTAAGCAAAGTGTGATATCAAAATACAAATCACTATGGTGATATTGACAACTCAAACTAAGATGAATGTTAGTGAATTGTAAAATCGAGACCCTGTGCTACATTCGAGAGGATTCGGGTACTCTCCACATAACTACAAATGTCAAAGTAGGAGGGTTTGACAATAAAATGAGCTATTTCTTTCTTTGACCGCCAGTTCAAGTCTTTCAAGATATTTTGAAGACGAAGTAAGATCAACAAAAAATCCTGAAATCAGGAAAAGCACTGACAAATCACGAGCCCGTGCCTTACAAAAATGAATTTCACCAAAACAAAAACATCACCACTATCGCACAGTTGATTTCAAACAGACAATATTTCATCTTAAGTCTTTACATTTGAAAGATTTTGATCGCACAATATATCTGAAAGATTAACTGTTTTGCAAAATTTACTTTCCTAACCTCACAATCACTAGCTGAGTCACTCAAAATATTCAGCTCAACAATGTGTATGGATTCCGAAATCTAATAAACAGAAATATATTCACATGGTGTATGAATTCCACCAAACCAGGACAAATTCCCCCTTTTTTTTGGATAAAAAACATATTCCCTTAAATGTGATTGAATTCCCACCTGGTTTTAAGATATCCATGTTGAATAATTATTAATAAAAATACTTCTCAGCACGCCTGACCTGCGGTGAAAGGAAAATTAATTCTGCGCCCTGGTTTTTTTAAAAGGTAGCTTTGCCTTAAAGGTAGGGTTCACTGTTGGCTTGTGCGTGTGCGGGCGTTTTCCAGTTAATTAATTTGATATCAAATTTGTAGCGCTAATGAAAAATGAAAAACAGGAAAAGGCGCTGGAGTTAGCAAACAAATCTGCTATCCACCCTTCATGGTTGGTTAGTTGAAAATATTTTACAAGATTTTGAAGAAGAACATTTAACATTTGTATTTCATAATAAATTAGAATAGTGAAGAAAATATATATGTATATTTATATAATAAGTAGGGTAGATGGCCTTAGCTTTCGATCCAGACCGGACCTTCTTCAGAGGCATAAAACAAGTACAAACAAATACATATCCATTTATAGAAAAAGAGAGGGGAAAGGGATTAAGGGAAGGATCCAGAAAGAAGCGGGAAAATTATAGCCAATCAAAGTTTCTATTTCAGAAACAATTGGTGGCTATGAACCAATAGGAGTAAAGTGGTGAGGACAAAGGATGTATAGTATGAAAGGATGGATTACTGGACCATAAAGTGGTAAATGCATTGTTAAACAAACAGGGAAAACATGAAAGGTAGGGATTGAGAGCAAGTTGCATCATGATGCAACTAACAATGGTCAATTAAAGAATGGCAAGATCAAAGGTAGGATGATATTAAAAATAGGTGTGAGGACCTGTGGAAAAAAGGTTACTACATGAGATATTTATAGTAAGAAATTTATAAAAACAAATTATTGACAGAAAAAAATGTGTTGATTTACACTTTATTTACAGAATATATACAACAAATGAATTATCAGGCAGAGGAGTGAAGTGGAGGGTAATGGGAAGTTATTTAACACCAGTGTTTATGTTTAGTCCAAAGGGTTGGACTGTCTTGAGTTGGTGAATCCAGTGTGATTCTCTATGCTTGCGGTGTGTGTCATCACCATTGCAAGCTTCAATCACCAGAAGTTCAACATCCTTGACACTATGGTTGGGGCTGTTGAAGTGGATAGAGACTGGGTACGGTTTCTTGGTCTTTATGGAAGAGACATGATTCGCAAAGCGAAGACTGAGTTTGGTCTTAGTCTCTCCCACATATTGTAGCCCACATCTCTTACATGATATGACATAGACTACATTAGGTGTGCTACATTGGGAGTCGGTCTTGATGTTGTATGAAGAGCCAGTGATATGACTCTTTATCTTAAGTGAGGGCTTGATGTACAGACACGTTTCTGTATATTTATATAATGTATAAATATACACAAATTTTGTGTAAACACTTTTCAAGGCACACTTAAAAATTCTGAGACAACTGATTCTACTGTAAATAAATAAATAAATAAAACTAATATATTTTTTGTAAAAAAAAAGAAGTCTAATCAGTTTTTTCCTTAGAGGGAAGATGCAACAGAAAATGGTACTTGAGTATTTTTTTGACTTGCCCACTAAACTGTCCAAATAGATAGCCTCATCTGTCAATAAATTTGTAACTTCTTTCATCTTTATTATTTGTTAAGTTTATACCATTAGAAAATGAAACTTAATTCAAAAATGCCATGACAAGGTTGTCAAAGGTAGTGTGAAGTCAATGAACCGAATTATTTAAAGTAAACAAATTAGATAAAATCTTGCCAGAGAAAATGCCCTTAAAAAAACCTACAATTACACTCTTAAAACTATAGTGTTGAATTCACACTTTAAAGAGTACGGTCAGTCAGAATTCTATAAAAGTTAGATTTATTAATATGAACAAGTTAAAATAAAATTGTCAAGTTAAATCTAACACACTATAATGTTGTAACTTCTTCATAATCACATTAATTTTAACTTTTTGTCACTAAATGCACTCTTTAAAGTGTTGAATTTAACACTTAGTTTTGAGAGTGTAATTTCCATGTTGGAATCCTCCAGAATGTTACTAATGTTTCTTGAAAGTCTTAAATCCTTATTTTAAAGGCCCTGTACACT
Organism: Plazaster borealis; assembly: GCA_021014325.1. NCBI lineage: Eukaryota > Metazoa > Echinodermata > Asteroidea > Forcipulatida > Labidiasteridae > Plazaster > Plazaster borealis. Next base: position 921,722 of record CM037459.1, read on the forward strand.
ATTGGTAAGATCGAAAAACACAATGTTCACAGATTCAAGCATAACTGGCATGATTTAAAGTAAGTAGTGATAGAAAGGGTTCCTTAAAATATTTCTGCCTAAAATGCTATCGTTTCTGAGAAATGAGTAAAACAATAGTTTTTATCACGCGCGACAATTTGAAAAAACAGAAAACACATAAAGTCTCTTTTCACTATTTTCTTGTGACCTCGAAGACCAATTAAGCTCAAACTTTCACAGGTTTGTTTGTTCATGCATATATGTTGAATCACAAAAAATGTGGACACTGATTTTGAGCTGTTACCAAAAGTGTACAATACCTTTAAGGAGTTACTTTGAATAGATCGACACATTCAAAAGTAAATTGATATCTTTCTTTTTAAACTGTTTCTTTTTAAACAATTTGGGAACTTACCTTTATCTCCAGTACTCCCTCATCTGGGTTGTCTTTTCCATCAATACTTGTATCCAGTGATTCCCCAACAGAGGGTGGAGGTGGGATTGATGGAAGAGGTGGTGGTAGGTCATCCTCATCATCAGTTTCCTTCATCTGATGGGCAGGGCTTTCAGACAGAGTGGACGTCCTTGGTGGTGAAGCAGCTGGAAGGGGTGGGGGTGAGCTTGCTGGAAGAGCTGGAATGTCCTTCTCCATAGGTCCAGAGACTGGCAATTTAGGAGGAGGGGTTTGATTCAAGTTCTGTGTAGATTTTACCACAGTTGGCTCTGAGCCCGAGTTATTTTGTTTTAAAGTTTCTCCTAGAATTGGACTTCTTAAAGCTGCAGTTGCACCCAGCATTGCAATTTTAAGAGTTGGGTTTTCTGCAGACTTTTCTTTCATCACCGTCTGCTTTTCATTCCTTGGGGGACTTAGTTTGCTTTCATTTTTCTGTGGGGTAAGCCTTGGGAGTGGTTTTGGTGCCAACGGCTTTTTAACGATTGTTTGTTTACTGTCAAGATTTGAAGCTGGCTTGAGAGGTTTTATTTGTGGCTGAAAGTTATTTTCTTTTGGTTCTGGACTGTTTAGTTCTTTGGGACTCTCTTTGTCCCATGGGAATTTCAACCTCGTTCGAGCTGTCCCTGCAGTCCCTGCTGGGTTCGTCTTTGTTGATAGTAGAACAGGCATTGATTTGGGGCTGATGGGGGACGATCCAATCTTTGGCAAGCTACTGTGATTGGGGCTTGTCACACTTGTTGAGGCAGACAGCTTCTTTGGGACTGAAAGGCCTTTTAGTTTTGACGTTCCAATGGGTTTGGGACCCACATTGTCAAGACTGGAAGGTTTCTTTGAAAAGGAGCTCATTCTAAGTGGAGGAACAACTGAATTCTTACTGGATTCAGGAGACAGGAGAGACTTTGGTTTGGGAAGGAGGGGCATAGGAACGGGTTTCTCAGAGCGGGGTCCAATGTCAGCTTCTTTTACAGGCAGTGACTTTTCTGAAGTTGCTGTCTCTGAGTTAACTACATCTGAGCTCAAACCTAGACTGGGTTTTGAAGACTCCTCAACGTCTTCTGAAGCAGGCTTATTGATGATGTCCTTCTTTAGACCAAGATCTCCAGCTGAAAGCTTCACCTTAGGAGGTCTTGGTTTTGGGACTGGGTGCCTATCTTTAATCAAAGGAGACTTCTTCACCTCAGTTATCACTGGACTCGGTGGCAATTTGTTGACTTCAGGTTTTGTCTCCACTTCCTCGGTGTGTTTTGGTGTGATCAATTCCTCCACAGGGCCAGGAGACAATCTTAATGAAACATCTGCTCCTTTTGGAGTGGAACTCTTTGGCTGAAAGGCAGCATCTGATGGTTGGCGGCCTGGCGATGTCATTGAAATGGGATTGCTTGCCAGTACTGGTGATAATGTCTTGTCAAACATGGCTCTCTCCGATGGTTTATGAGCATTAGGAGGTGGACTTGTTGGAGGAGGAGGTGGGCTACCTGGAAGTGGAGGAGCGTCTTCATCATCATCTGCGCTATCATCACAAACACTGTTGTCATGTTTTGGAAGCATCTCACTTGTCTTTTCAACGGAAACATTCTTCTGCTCTGGTGAGTTTAAGTCTTTAGTAGATGATGATAAGGTTGGGCTCTCTTTCTCAACAGTAGTTGGAGTTGTCTCCAGTTTATCTCCATTATCACTTTGTTTCTCTTGTATCAGTGCCACTGGAGATTTGGGTGATGCTAGTGGGGTACGACGTTTAAGGACTGGGCCGAATATGGATGCCCGCTCTTGAACGCTACTTGGAGTTGCCGGCTCATCTTCATCTGATGTAAGAGGTTTAGGAGAAATGCTCAGCTTTGGAGTTGATAAAATCAAATCACAGACAGGTTTAGTCATATCCCCTGACTCCAGCTTAATGCGGTTTGGTCTTTTAGTAGCTGTTTTCATCTTATCTTCAGGATTTGTGAATTCTACAGCTGAAACGACTGTTACTTCAGCAGATTTTTCTAATGGCTGGTCGACACTGAGCTTTAGTGTGGGCGAGGGGGCAGGGGAACTTCCAGCACTTGGACATTTTGATATTTGCTCAGGTGACTCATGACCATCTGGTGGTAACCTTGGCGATAGCGGCGTGCCTGTCTCACTACTTGAAGAATCTGACTTGTCTAATTTGTGTGGACGAGCAGAGACAGGGCTTTCTTTTTGAACTTTAACAGGTGACTCATCTGGACAACTCTCTGGATGGTTTTTCGTTTCTTCAGTTTTCAGTTCAGGTAGTGGGGAACTTTCTAGGATTGATTTGGCTTGGTCTGTTTTTGCAGAGTTCTTTTGCTCTGAGTTTCCGGTTTTGTGCCGATTCTTACGGACGTGGCTAGGTACGATTTCATCATCGCTAGAATCTTGGTCAAAGTTAAAATCAAAGTTGACTTTAATGACTTTCTTGCCCTTGATGACGCCGTCATCTACTGAATGACCTCTCTGGAATAATCGGAGTTGTGAGGTGTTGTTGGAATTACTGTTGGTTGTGTTCAGGTTGGAGAGTCTCTCTGGGTCCTTGAGGTGACTTTGGAATGGGGTCAGAGGCTCATTCCCAGGCAGGGGAGTTACTGCCTGGAAGTCCTCATCAGAACCCTGCTCTGATGCATCACTCAAGTTGAGTGAAGATGAAGACTCACTGGCAGTACGCTGTCTTGGTAACCCTGAAAGGATTGGCTGGTGTTCCTTTTCTGGGGAGGAACAAGAGCTGGAGTCATCTCCAAATCCTGTGGGTGGTCTCATCAACAAGGAAGGCACCCTCCTTGGGGAACTTGCCGTTGGTGCTTGGAGGAATTCAGTATGCCTTGATCCATGTTCAGGGTCTACCATGACTATTTCCATGCTGTTTTCGATTAATGAATCATCCGTATTGTCCATGACAGATGCAAAGATGTCTTCAACTGCAGAACTCAAGTCACTGGAATCATTAGGAGTGTCCGTAACAACTTTGTTATCCTCTCCTTCAGCAATGACGTCTTGCTGACTGGCAGGTGATGATGGGATCTTATATTTATCTGGGGCTATTGTGAGAGGGCTTGGTGACTTTAAAGGCAATGTGAGTGGGCGGAATGGGGATGGAGATCGTTGATTCAACTTCAAGGAGGTCATTTTTAGGCTGTCGGAGTCTCTCGGAGATTGTACTCCTGTACTTCCTTTAGCAGCAGGAATGGATGAGAGTGTCTTGGGTTTTGCTAATAGAGGTAAACCCTTCCCTGTTGTCTTAACAGAGGAGGGTTCAATAGCTACCTTCTTTGGTAAAAACATGGACCTTGTCAGGTTTGATCGCAGCTGATCATTTTCCCTCGGACTCATCTCTGCGTCGCTTTCCTCCTTGGTAGATCTGACACCAGCATCTTGGGCAAATTCCAAGATGAATTCTTTAGGGGGACTACTGGATGGTAATGGAGGAGGTGCACCATCTTCCACATCACTGTCAAGCATTTCATATGGCTGACTATCATCATGAGAAATGGAATCTACCATTGGAGGAGGAGGGGTGAACAAAGGTGTATCATTCCTTAAAACAACCTCATCCTCTGCAATCCCTACCACTCTTGGATGCCCAAGAACTTTCTGTGAGATGTCTGTCTCAGCTTTCTCGGGAGATGTCAATCCAGCCATCTGGATTGAATCTTGGACGGGTGATATCCTTTCATCATCTCCAGCAGTTTCATCTTTCATCTCCTCCTCCTCCTCCCCTGAAAAAATAAGATCATCGATATCAGTGATGGGAGGGTCGCTTGTATCCATGGCTTCTTGCTCTTCTAAATCCAGGCTCTTATCTTCATCATTTGGATCGTTCGACTTGGCTCCTTCATCTTGTTGGTCCTCTTTCTTGAATTTTGGAAGTGGCATGGAGTATCTGTGCGCCAAGACACTTGGCTCCTCTTCGTCCTCATCAGTGAGTTCGGTGTCTAGCATCAGTAGATCCCCTATATCGCCCTCATCTTCATCTTCCTCATCTTCTGATGACTCATCAGGATACATGGAATGATTTTGATTGGCAAGACACATCTGTTTTGGTTTCTCATCAAAAGCTTCTTGAGTTTTCTCCTTCTCAACGGATCTTTTAAATATCTTAGACTCAACGTTGTTGTGATTGTCTAATTGTCCAGAATCACCGTCCACCGAAGAATCATTTGAATGTTGCACTGCAAGGGAATCTTTGTTGTATGTCTCAATAGTTTTCCATAGTTCTTGTGTCCTATAGTCCAATGTTATACCATTCCTCTTCTCAGCCTCTGAAGTGTTCATGAGTCTTGCTGCTTTCATTAAGACAGGGTTGGCATCACTTTGCTCGATCAAACCCCAACACTCACTCTCAGAGCGTGGACTCAGGTTAGGTTGCTGTGAGTTTTCATTATCATTCTCCATGTTCTCTTCTGGGGCTGTGGTTTGCTCACGAGGAGGAAAATCTGGTGTTGCCCTAGCAACGACAACCTCAATATTCAGCGGTAGCTCAGAGAGCAGCTTGACTGTTTCTGCGTAAGTCATAACCTGAAGAATATTTCCATCGACACCCAGGATGGTATCACCGATGCAAAGACCATGTCGTCCACCTGTAGCTCGTTCAGCAGCTCCACCAGGGATGACATTCTTCACCGAGACCCCTTGGATGGTGCTGTTAGGCCCCTTAGTGTGCTGAATATTTAACCCCATGCCAAGCCTCACTCCTGGGCTACGATGTATCTGTAAGACATCAATCTGTTTATCAGGAGCTAAGCTCTGGAAGCAACTTTTATCACTATCATCATCTGACTTTTCATCTTTTTCTTCGCTGATGTCGCTGTCCTGGCAAGAATGGAGGTATGCTTCGTACTCATTGGCTAGGTCTGACCCTGCCCGACCTTTCCGCCTAGAGAGGTCAGGTCGCCGACCTGGTCGACCTGCACCTCGTGTGGGAACCATCTCCACAGACCCATCGGTCTCTCTCTCCATACTGCTATTTAATTCACTCTCGGAGCCGGATTTATATGACTGACCATCCATCGATGATGTGGAAGACGATGATAACGATGAAAACTTCTCACTTTTCACTTCTCTCTCGGGTTCAAATTTCTCCCCGGATAAGTTCATTGTTCGGATGGTTGCCATGGCAAGTTCACTGACAGTTGGTGAGATGATGTTATTGTTCCTTGGAAGGTTGATGATGTTGATGGGTGGAGAAAGATGGCTGGAAGAAACAGTAGTGCTGCGGATAACAGGTTCAACTGGTTCTGAAGTAATTGGCACTGAACCATGAATCGCGTACTCTTCATTCTGTCATCACAAAAAAACAAAAAAACAACATTGTCACTTAAAAGTAGTTCATTAAAAATGATCTATTATCTGATCAAACAATCTGCTCACAAACATTTATAGGATAATACATAAATAAAAGGGATAACTTTTATAGGTATAAAGAAAAATATAAACAAATATATAAGGAGAAAAGTACATGTCCATACAAAATAACTTTAACAATAACAAGCACACATAGGGAGCTTTTCAAGATTCTGTTATTAACATGAAATAATTCAATCAAGTTTAAGACAAAACATATGACTTTTCTTCCACCATGAAAGTCTATGTCAGTACAGATGATGAAATTCGTAAAAGTCAGTTTCTATTTTTGTGAAATTTACAAAATTTAGTCTTTTAAAACTTTCCATTCTTTCTAGGGAGCTACATATCTTAGCTGCCCATCAGCTATCCATGTTACTAAGATAGAAATCAGGATGTGAATTATCAACCCTGTATATCACTCAAACCATAAATCTTCCAGAGAAATAAAAAATAGAATCTGCCAATTCATACCCCTTCTTTCAATTCAGGATAACCCAAAGCTAAATGGCGTAGTTCAAAAACCACTGTTATCAACATATCAGATTGACATTCAAATCGAATAATTACTCTCTATCATCATCTGGCAACGCAAGGAAATGACCAATTTCAACAACAATACGGTGGTTAGTGTCACAAGGGAGGCTAAACCGCAAGACAAACACCCACAGGCATGGGGTCGGTGCTACCCAGGGGGATTATAAACAGGCATAGTGACATCAAACCGGTTAGGCCCTGGTTGTTAAAGATGAGCAAAAAGGTTAAGGAGACCAAAGGGATAAGAGAGCTGGGATTAAAACAGATGGATGCAATTTGAAGCATTGTCAGTTTAGGGCAATAACAATTGATTTGGTAAGAATGGGGTCAAATAAGCGGAGGTATTGATGCATATTACAAACAGCTTGAGAGGAAGACTACAAAAGGAGAAAGGTCAGTGACACTTAAAGTGATATCAATAGTAAGATGGTAAAACTTGGTAGTCTCCCGAATTCCAAAATCTACTCCGCAGCAGTAGAACAGTCTCCCGAATTCCAAAATCTACTCCACGGCAGTAGAACAGTCTCCCGAATTCCGAAATCTACTCTGCAGCAGTAGAATAGTCTCCCAAATTCCGAAATCTACTCCACGGCAGTAGAATAAATAGCAAGACAAGTTCTCAAAGAACAAAATCTACCTAGCAAAGTAGACATACACATGGTGTTACCGCAAACCCAATATCTAACAGTAAGATGGTTAGTCTTACATACAAGGAATTGGTACAAAATGTTCCGATTTGATGTGAATATCTTTTGAATATTGTTGAGACATTAAGGAATTATCTTGTAAATCAAATCTTGTTGTAACATGATTAATAAATTTGCCAAACTTTTCAGAAAATGTTGATTTCTTTTTCAATGTAAATTTGAAACTTTGAATTAGTTCTGTTCTAGCACTTAAACAACGGTTTAAGAAAAGAACAACTATGTCTGTGAACGAAAAATAAAGATCGCATGACCACGCAGTTTTCAGAATTGGATAGAGGACTCTTAAGGGTTTTTGACCTGTTTTTTGGGAGGTCTCAAACAAGAGTAAACAGTTCATGTGTCCATATGATCAATGTATCACTAAAATAAATGGTGCATGAAAGGGTAAAGTAGTCAATATTTTGATATTACACTACTTCAATGAAACGCAGACATTATCAGCCATGGGGGGGGGGAGTTTGAATCTTGGGAATAACAGGAATAAAACAAAGAATATTGTGCACAGACACCAATTTTGACAGCATTATAAGCATATAGTAGCAAGGGATGTTAGGGGGGGGGGAGAAAACAAATAATTGAGTTGAAACAACACGCATTGTTAAGTAAAAAAGGTAACCACCACCAAATATAGTTATATCAAATGACTTTTGATGATAGCACATGATAGGAGTGACACAAGAAGTCTTCTACATACATAAAGTAGGCCATGTAGTTCTAACCAATGCCGAGTTGTCCGTACATGCACACACCCCAAAACGTGTAAATGTTTCCCAACACACTGTAAGCCCCCCCTCTCTGCAGTGCAACTTTGCTGATCAGTCCTTTGCTTTAGGACGAGCACACTTGGTGTATGTAATAGACTTCCAGTCCTTTGCTTTAGGACAAGCACACTTGGTGTATGTAATTGACTTCCAGTCCTTTGCTTTAGGACAAGCACACTTGGTGTATGTAATTGACTTCCAGTCCTTTGCTTTAGGACGAGCACACTTGGTGTATGTAATTGACTTCCAGTCCTTTGCTTTAGGACAAGCACACTTGGTGTATGTAATAGACTTCCAGTCCTTTGCTTTAGGACAAGCACACTTGGTGTATGTAATTGACTTCCAGTCCTTTGCTTTAGGACAAGCACACTTGGTGTATGTAATTGACTTCCAGTCCTTTGCTTTAGGACGAGCACACTTGGTGTATGTAATAGACTTCCAGTCCTTTGCTTTAGGACAAGCACACTTGGTGTATGTAATTGACTTCCAGTCCTTTGCTTTAGGACAAGCACACTTGGTGTATGTAATTGACTTCCAGTCCTTTGCTTTAGGACGAGCACACTTGGTGTATGTAATTGACTTCCGGTCCTTTGCTTTAGGACGAGCACACTTGATGTATGTAATTGACTTCCAGTCCTTTGCTTTAGGATGAGCACACTTGGTGTATGTAATTGACTTCAGATGAAACATATAGACCTACCCTTGAGGCCCAACGAACACGTTTGATTCTCTGTTAGTATGATCACAAGCAAATGATGAAAGGTAGAGAGAGAGATGAAGTGTGAAACCATGTTAGTAAGAAAATATGAAGATAAACCTGAGTCTCTGAGTTCAGTCATAAGTTCAAATTTAAGATTTAAAATCTAGAGTAGGAGATACATGGTATTTGTGGTGAATAAAGACTATGAGCGATACATCAATAATCAGTCAAAATGACCAAGTGGGATGTGTCTGTCACTCTTAAAGGGTCTGTATAATGTTTGGTAATGGCAATAAAAACCTACTTGGTAAGAAGTACAGCAGCTTTGGATAGTGTAATGCATTTTGAGAAACTGTTCACTTTGAAGTACTGCGGTTATGGAAAAAGATATCACTTTTTATCCCCCAAAATTTGAATCTGAGAAGCGTTACTACAGTAACGTTTCTCAGATTGTGTATTCCAATTGCAGATTATTCTTCCTGCGCGGACATAATCGCTCCAGATTTTCAGCAATATCTCAAAAAAGCTACCACCTTTTGAAATGAAATTTTCACAGGTTAGTTTTATGATATATATCTACAACTATATAGGATTGAAACAAACAGTGGGTTCCAATTACCAAACGTGTACAATCCCTTGGCATCATTTGATTGAACATGACCCCCCCCCCACGAAATACATGCCATCAGCAACACCAAAAATTGAATAAACTGTACATCTGAAAGACTACTCCGTCAAACCCCCGGGAGTCCCCCACCGCCCCCCCCTCCAACCAACAACAAAACCAGAAACAAAAACAAAAACAACCTAAATAGCAACCTAGTTACCCCAGCAGTCCCCAAACCAGTGAGTATTATTTCCCCTTTAAAAATGAGTTAATAATTTGTATTATTTCCTCTAAGAGATGGTCCTTTTATATTCATAAGGTTCTGGATTTCATTTTCTTCAGGAAGCATTTTTTTTATCCTCCGTCTCCATCGGTGTTCCCTTCAAAACGGAAAGATTAGAGATTTCTGAAGTGAGGTGTAAGATCAAGGGCTTTGCTTGGGTGAAAGTTACAGCGTTTACATGTTGAAAGAATTAGTGAATTGATTCACAGGATGGCTTAGGGGTCAAGTCACCTAGAGCTACACGTTTTCAAAACAGATTGCAAGAGCTATTATAAATGTTGTGTTTGAACACAATGTTGGTTTCTTTTCTTCTTCTGCTTCCATTTCTTTTTGACAGATTATAAAAACTCAATTTAAAAAACACAACTTGTTAAGCTTGCATCTGAATTTATTTACAAAACACAAAAATATCAGAGCACCAGTTACAACAAGGTGAACTACATAGTACTCTGGGCTGGTTACCAGTTTTTGCAGAGCAAGATTTGTATGTGCTAAACAATTTACCATTTTGAGAAATTGATAGTTCACTCATTCTTTAAAATTTGATCTAAAATGGTTTTGTGAACGTGGTTGAGTACTGCTAAATTTGTATTCAGTCTAGGTACCCAATCAACATGTACATTAACACTGAACCTAATTTCAACTTTTGCCGCAAGTTTGCCTCAATTCCCCAACAGAAACTATTTCTGTCATCAGTGAGGACTGCATGAGCACCTACCCTAAGCCTCTATTTCCCCAAGAACATAAACGACCCGCACACAGAAAAAAAGGGGAAAAATCTGAGACCCTGAGGAGGTTTGGTATCGGATGTAATAAACCCACTTCAGCTGAATTCAGAGGGGAGTTTAGGAAGGAAGGAACCGCTGGATACGTATGCGATACAATCATGTGATCAAGGGGAAGGTAGACATGACTTGAGTCGGGTGCCGTGGGCAATTACGTGACAGTCATTTAAATTCCTACTGATCGTGGCGATATTGATTACCCTAGGCTGTGGATCTCTCATGTATACCGACCAGGAATGATTGAAAACTTACTAAACTGATTTTAAGGTGAATGTGGAACGTTTCTTTGACGGGTTGATTACAACTTTTTCCGATGCCAAAGTGTCAGTGAACGATGGAGTGATAATCAAGACAAGCTGTGGTGTTTAATTTGGCTAGCATTGCTCACTTCCAATCCAAACTTTAGAGTATTTGTAAATTTACTCTGAAGGGATGCATAGAAGTTTCTGCAACAATGGTGCTTGTCGATTATGGATTACACTACTGGCTGTTTTAAAACGGTAACTCCAAGGTGCTACCACAAAATCGCCCAGGTTGTTAGTTTTATGGATTAAACATTCAAGATTAGTAACATTTTGTCAATAGCGTCTTCCACTGATGACATCACAAACACTGAGTCTGCTTCTAATACAACCCTAAATTTGCCTGAGTTTGTCATAATGTTGTTGTATTTGTTAGCACTTTTGGCAAATGGTGGACGGATATTCAAGACACTAAGGTTTATGAATATTCATACCTTGGTTCGAACCGGTGGTTGAGGGGGTTCATCATCCATTGGTTCATGCTCCATCTCTGTGACAACAAAATCAAATTGTAAAAGCATATTACAATTTTACAGTTGCTAGAGCTCCTAAAAAAAATCAATTTAGTCATTCCCAACCAGGACCTGGAATGCTCTGGTATACAGTGCTTTGTCTGAATAGGTGTTGGGCAGAAATAAATCAAAATAAATCACAATATAAGTGGCACATCACAGAGTCTGACTTTGCACAAGTTGTCCTTAAAGGGGTTGCTTACGTTTGGTAATTGGAACCCACTGTTTGTTTCAATCCTATATAGTTGTAGATATAAACCATAAACTAACCTGTGAAAATTTCAAATCAAAAAGTGGTAGCGTTTTTGAGATATTGTCGAAAACCTGGAGCGGTTATGTCCACACAGGAAGAATAATCAGCAATTGGAATAAACAATCTGAGGAACGTTTCTGACAGAAACGCTTCTCAGATTCAAATTCTTTTTGATAAAAACTGATGTCTTTTTCCATAACCACATTACTTCAAAGTGAAATGTTTCTCAAAATACTTTAAACTATCAGAAGCTGCTGTAACTTTTTATTGCCATTAATTTTACGAGTAATTACAAAACGTATACAGACCCTTTATAAGAGGTTTTCTTTGATCACGTCTGAGTTTTTCAGCAAAGAGACACTGATACAAGGAAACTTACCCATGGGTGTGTCTTGTCTGGGTCTTATATCATCATTATTAACATCACCACCATTATTATCCTCTGGTTGTCCTGACAACGCCACAAGCTCCATCGCTTTCTCCATTTCAGCTTCACACTCCTAAACAAAGACAGACAAATTAACAGAGTTTGAAAATTACCAAGTCAGATTTTTTGATCACAGGTGTTTGAAAGTATATTGAGGGCATTACTATAAAGAATATTCAGTACAATCATCTCATTATATGGGCATGATAATAAACAATTAGTTTGGAGAAATGGTTTGATTAAGTATACTGACCTCATGTGAGGGCATTATAACAACATACTGGATCGGAAGGATGACAGGTTTGTAATAAAGTATATTGACCTCATGTGAGGGCAATATAATAACATTTTAGACTGGAAGGATGACATACATGTAGGTTTATAATAAGGCATATTTACCTCATGTGAGGGCATTTTACAACATATTAGACTAGAAGGATGATATACACATAGGTTTATAATAAGGTATATTGACCTGATGTGAGGGCATTATAACAACATATTAGACTAGATGGATGATATACGTCTACAAAAAAGAATATTGGCCTCATATGAGGGCATTATAACACTGTACCAGAATAAGGGATAACACAGGTTTAACATGGTAACATGTCCAGACTTGAACGACAGAAATTTGATAGCATGCACTAGACCACTCATCCAAATGCTCCACACTAATCATTATTATTATACCTCTTCATTGAGATATCGAGACACTTTCAGCCTGACTGGGCCGGGTTGTAAACCGCCAAACACCCTGTATGCTTTCTGTAGACTAACATTCTTTAAATTCTCCCCGTTCACCTCCAGCAAGTGGGAACCACGGCTAGAAAAATACGACAAAACAAAAATAACATATTCAAATTAATACCGAATCATCAACGTGATAATCCAACAGCTGGCACCACAGGTGGTCAAATCTTAAAACATATTATTTGCACAATTGTATGAGTCATTTTAAATTGTAAATATAATTGACAACCTCTTTGTAACTGTTTTCAGATATGGGTATAAGGGTAAAATCAAAATCAGTATTCTTTATTCCGATGCAATTATTACAACAGTTACAATGGCAATTGAATACATTTGAATAATTTCTGCCAATTTATCAGTACAAATAACAACATGCAAGTAGACATTTTGTAAAATGTAAAAAATTAACCAAATGTAGTTTTTTTTTTATTGTCATTGAGTTTTCACTATTATCAACTTATTTTTTCAATAAAGTTTTCAATTTTGGAACTGACGAGAAAAAAAGAAATGGTTGTAACCATTGAAACCAGCATCAGTTGCAAAACAAAAATTTGATTGACATAGATAAAGCTTATGTGAACCACAAAAACTAAAGCTCATATTTACAGCTTAAAAGACTTGCCAGAAGGCAAGGGGAAGGGGGGTTAGGAAGGGGGGAGGTCGACATGGTAACTGTGCCATTGAGTAGACACCTGTTCAATCTTGTCTAATAAGTGCATTAGTGGTTTGACCTTTTCCCCTTAAAACAATCACTAGTGTGGTTGAACCACAGATTAGTTCTTTCCTTCACCCCCCTCTCCCTCTCCCTCTCCTATAAGGCTTCCCATAAAACACATCAGCCCTAACCTCCTAGTTCTGTTTTTACTTTTTTTCCCCAGCCACTTTTCTCCTGCTACCCAAGTTTCGGTTTCGTAAACCTTGTCATATTTTGCGGGTAATATTTTGACAAATACAATCTCAAGTTTTTCAGCGTTTCTGGCAACCATCTGTGCCAGGGTGTTAGTGTTAGTCAGGTGATGGAAATACGGTTCCCAAATTTGTTGTACATTGGGAAAAGTAGGCATTTAGTTTGTTTACTCATTGCATGTAAATGGAAGATAAAAATAGGGTGTCTAACTCCAAAAGATGTGCCCAAAAGGCCCCACTATAAACTGAGCATATTACTTTAAAAAAATTTACCTGCTCAGCCAAAATTAGCAGAACTAACATAACCTCGATGGCATTTAGCTGGTAATCTATTTCTGTTATGAAGCACTCGGATGAAACGGTCTACCAACTGAAACTTATTGTGCAAGCCTGTTTCCCTGACAATTTGTACCCAGAACATGAAGGAATATTTTTTGCTGTAAAGTTAAGCCCAGGTTTGAAGTTCTGCCAACTGTGTGTAGATTCTAGTTGCTATCTTGCTAATGCATGTGAGCTAACCTGACTGATTAGATTACTGATAACAACTACGCTTTGGAGAAAAGTACCAGACAAGGTTTCCTGTTTCTAAAAATACCTCCCCACCCTAGACCAAGCCCTGGTATCAAGTCATTCCCTGGTGTCCAACACTTCACTTGTATCAAGTCATTCCCTGGTACCCAACACTTCACTGGTATCAAGTCATTCCCTGGTGACCACCACTTCAGTTGTATCAAGTCACTCCCTGGTACCCATCATGTCACTGGTATCAAGTCATTACCTGGTTATCAATACTTCACTGGTACCAAGTCATTCCATGGTACCCAACACTTCACCGGTATCAAGTCATTCACTGGTTACCTAACACTTCACCAGTATCAAGTTATTCCATGGTTACCTATCACTTCACCAAAAATGCCAAATCATTCCCTGGTAGCCAACACTCCAAATTACCAAACTATTCAGTTGGTTGCTTATGGATGGTCATCCACTGGTTTCTGGCCTCGTTTGAAATCATTGATGGCCATGGATTTCAATAGTTTAAAAATGCTTTGATGTTTATCAAATAATTGAAACATAAAAGATGTTGGCTCCAATGACAACGTTGAAGAAAAGGACTTTCGACGTTCCGGCCACAGCCACTGCTTGAGCTATTAACTCAGACATGGCCTGGGTCCAATTTCATGGCTCTGCTTATCGCGGAATCATGCGCTTTACAGGGCGCCATAAGAGCGGAAATCTGCAGTAAGCAGAGCCATGAAAATGGGTCCTGATTCGAAGAATATCAAACATAAATACAGTGTCTTCTAAAATTGAATACCTTAATATTTGCATATTTTCGTTCATTGTGAAATTCTTGAACATAACATTAACAAATGCCAACCTTGAAACTTGAGAACAGAAATCAGATTTTGTTTTCATTGCAACATTGTAAAAACCTGAAACGACCGATTCCTTCAGTCCTAATGCATATAACATATAGCCCCTAATACCACTAAGGTTTACTAACAATTCTCATATGTTGGCTACTAAATACACAACAAAATATTCTCATCCATAGAAAGTGGGTCAGGTCAACAGGATGTCCAACAGGCATTGTTCTTATAAGGGGTCGGGTTAATTAACGTAAAACGGAAACAAATGATGGATGGCTGGCAGATAAGAAGGAACAACTGGATGGACAGAAGGAGGACCCCACAGGCACTGACAGACTCAAATCTACAGGCAAATCTTCTGACCCCAATTATATAAGATGCTTAGGCTATGTTTGAAGTCCAATACCAAAAGTGTATGTTTTCAAAATTACTCACAGAGCCCAAGCAGTCACATGTAGTGTACTTCACATGGTATTTTGGTTTGTAACCCGTTTCTGGTTAGCTAGAATTCTCTGTAAGTAGCAAGTTTCTTTCAAAAAGTTGAAATAAGCTTACAACTTTGATAAGCACAGAACGTTCTTGCTCAGCAGAAAAAGATTACAAGCCAAAATGCCAATATGTACATTTCATATGAATGGTATCCTGCTTCATTTTGCTTAGCGTTAGCGTCAGGACACAGGCAAAGATTTAGGTCATTGATAAGTGTTGTGCTCTTCAGAGAAATTGAGCAATTAAACCTAACATACCATAATCTCCCATCTTTTTTAGCTGGTGACGTCTGCTCTAGATGTTGTACATAGACCCGTCTTTCATTGCTGGTACCCGGCTCCGGTAGACATACCACACCTATGCCTAAGCTTACACCTTGCTCTGTAATAACCAAGAAACCATCATCAATTAGTTTGAAATTGACCAATGATCAAGGACTCAGGGGGTAAAACAAAACCCCAGCAAATTGATAGTGGTCTCTCTGGGCCCAATTTCACATACAGCTCTTAAGCACAAAAATGTGCTTAACAATTATAAGCAAAAATTGGTGGAAACTAGTCACAAGCAATGTACATTATCCGTATCTGCTAAGCTAAACTTTTCTGTGCTTAGCAAATTTTTGTGCTGAACAGCTTTCTGGAATTGGGCCTTGGTGTAGAGTGTTATATTTAAAAGAAGATTTACAATCTCTTCAGATCCCCCCCCCAAAAAAAAACACCAAGTTTTTGACACAAGAAGGCCATGTCTTTTCAGCCTTGATTACAAAATCAAATTCTTCAAGACAGTTTTAAAACAAACAGAAGTTCTGTGTGAAAATCCTGACAAGTCACAAGCCCAAGAACTTGTTTGAAAGCTTTTCAAACATTATTACCATACAAATCAAAAGCATTTCAGACCAAAAATTTGCAAGGACTTTTACAAAACTTGGTGTTCTTACCTTTCTGGAGGACGATCTCTTTGGTTCGTCTGACATCACTAGTGTCCTCTTTAATGATAGGAGAAGGTGTCTCTATAATCCCAGGTGAATATTGCCTCTCAGCATCCTTAAAACCATTCTCTGCTCTTGATCTCTTCCTGAGAATGTAGAAGAAGAAATAACTTTGGCACGTGTTTATTCAACAATTCAGGTACTGTATTTGACAAGGGTAGAGTGTTGACTAGGGTAGTAGGATGGGCCTAGAGAATGAAATCACGTTAACTTCTTGGACATTACATTTCAGAGAAGTTAAAGACTCTCTACATCACCCCCGCACCCAAAATAGAAGTTAGGTTAGTGGAACATGGTCTTCTCTTGGTGCAGAACATGAAGCCCCCAAACCTTAATGGATGCTTCATTTTCAAGAATTTACACATTGTATGTAAAAGCTAGAGGTTTTAATAAAATATGGGCTAGATTTTGTTTATCCTTATTTGGGAGATTTGTGCTATGTGATGGATCATATCGAACGCAATAGGTTGAATATTTTTCTATTGTTACATCATGTTGCATTTGGAAAGCTGCTGTAAAACACCAGAGGCCCATTTCACAAATAACTAAGACTGATCTTAAGATTTGTATCACTCCTAATTGCTATTAAGCAAAGTGTGATGTCACAATACAAATCACCATGGTGAAACTGACATATTATCTTAGTGCATTGTGAAATCGATCCTTGGGATGAGAATTTTGAGGCACCCTTTGCAGTTTATTGCTCTCTTTACACGCTATAGCACCGAAACGAAGTGACCCAGTTTTAAAAATTTAATTGACTAAAAACCTGTAGATTTCGCTTCTGGGGCAATTTGCATTTACATTGGAGTCTGAGTCTTTGTAATAGTCTGTCTGCCTGTTTGTCTACTTCAATGTTCTTATCTTTTTGTTCCCTTTGGTCTATTTGCCACTTTCCCTTTGGATCTTAAAGTGACTGGCTCGATCATATCGTAACTGGGTAATTTAGCTTGGGGTGGCGGGAAAACGATGAAACTAAAATAGTTTGATGAATAACTCATTTTAATTTATGGTAAGACAAAGGCATGGAAAGAGGAATTTCAGGAAGGCGATAATATCTCATAGTAGGGGGAAGAATAAAGAGAAGACAACAACGAGGGCATGCTTCATGGAGATATGCGTACCTTCTGGGCGGGGCCACAGGACTGTCTACTGGCGTGGAAACCTTTCCACCAAGGCGACTTTTGACAGTCAGCGTGACAACGCCTTTCTTTATTTGCTACAAATAGATCAAAAATATATTTCAGGTAGTTAAATAAGGTACGCAACAGATCACGTTCAGTTTCTTAAATCTGCTAAACAGAAACATAACTCGGCAAAAAGTTGCTCAGCAATGGATTAGAAGGGCACCAGTCATAATAATGTTAACTACAGGCATTTTGGCTGGTAACCAATTTCAGCAAGATAATTCTGTAGTAAGCAGATGTTAGTGCAAATCAGCTTAATGAACCTGGAACCTGGTCCCAATTTTAAAACTATTAATTCACAAATCTGTAACACACTAACAAAAAAGCCCATCACAAGAACGTCTTCAATCAATGTATTTCTGTTATTCTTGAATGGCTATGGGGTTTATTACTTGATATTTGAAATAAAAAGTCACATCCCCTTGAGGTGATCCCTCTGCTGCCACTTCCAAGGATGTATCGTAAACTTGGGTGTGATCCCTGGCTATATGGCAGTTACAGGTTAAATGGCTTCTGACTGGCACCCCCGAACAAAGATATTGACAAAATAGGGAGGTTGCAGGTTCAAGTCCACCCTAGTCAATTTTTCTTTGTTCAAACCAAAAACAAATAAATTAGTTAAAGATAAAAAATGCTGAAGATTACCAACAATAAAAACATCTGCTACAGATTCTAAAGCACAATAAGAGACACTATTAATAACTAATGCAGCCAAATATTATTCATACCTCCTTACGTCATTTTTGCATAGTTCTTAATAATTGTTCAACAATACACAGTATGCTTGGAATAAGGTCATTATATTTCAATTTAATTCCCTTTTTTAAGTGAATAATCCTTCAACCTAACTTAAGGATCACCACAAACTATCTCCAGGAAACAGACTAATTGTGTGACAGGGTAAAGTAAATATGCCATCGTACGTCATGGAGGATTGACAATAGTTTATTATGACTAATGAAAAAGATAGTGAGAATCGCGACACACTCCCACAAGATGGTCAAATGTAAGTTTGTCAGAATGGTGAATAATGTACGGCAAGAAAAGGTGTGCCTATTAGGAAAGTATCTGTCTGCCTGCATGGTAGAAACAGAACAGACAGTGAGCTTGTTCATATTTTACTGTTAGTTTGACCAAAATAAAGCTTTCATTATTACATTGAATATGTACTTCAGGGAATCACACATGTATCTAATGGACCTTATGCAATGATGCCATCAAATCGCTATCTTAAGAGGTTAAAATGATGATGAAACAATGGACAACAATGGCGTGACCTGGCCGAGCGGATAAGAACACCAGACTGAAGCTCTGGTGTTTCTGATCAGCAGGGTGTGGGTTCAAGTCCCGTCGTGACACTTGTGTCCTTAAGCAAGACACTTAACCATTATTGCTGCGTCCTTCGGATGGGACGTAAAGCAGTAGGTCCTGTGTGTTGTGTAATGCACATAAAAGAACCCAGTCCACTTATTGTAAAGAGAACTGTTAGCCACTAGCCACAGATGTCCAATTTAGCCACAGCTATAGCTTCAATCCTTTAACTGCAACACACTTATGCCAAATTACATCAACATGAAGAATGATGTCTTTTATAAGGTTAGTCATTTCATCAGATCTGAACTGGTTGTACTAGCCCCTTCGTTGGACAGATGCAATTTGACCCAAAATAACTCAAGGACTGCCTTTTATGAAATCTCCACTAAGATGATGTCCTATCTGGGTGCCTCTAATAACAAGGCATTAGTCACGAGCGTTTGTTTGGTGGGTAAGGGGGGGGGTGTTTAGAAACTCTGTCTGAAAATCCACCCAGAAGTCTCTAGCTGCCCCAAACAAGGTATTTCCTCGACATCGTTTGCGTTCGTTTCCTGTGTTGTGTTGCCTTAGCGACCAAACATGGTGGTGCGATAACACTGGCGGTCCATGATTTCTTTATTTTGGATGTTGAGAGGTTTAATGTTTGTGTAGCTGAGGAAGAGACAGTGAAAACTTTGACAAGGAATTCCCGACGAAAGATGTAGGCGGATTTAGATGGATGAAGACGGACAAAGAACAAGACAGAAAGGAAGGAAGTAGAGTCAGAAATTAAAAGAAAATACGATTAAGAGTAGTATATTTGGGGAAAGATATGAAATAAAAAGATTGAAACGATGCGGCAGAGATGGTGAATATTTACAGTGGCATGATGAAAACAAACGACTGCAAGCAGAGAGAGCTCCAACTGGAAAGATTTTAGTTTATCAAATGTCTTCAGATTGTAGGGTTTGTACACAAAGGATACTTTCAACAGCCAACCATACCAATAAGCTCACCTTGTCACAAGTCGGCCATCATTTTCATTGGTCAACATTTTAAATTCCTTTAGAGAGACCTGGGGCCGATTTCACACAGAGATAAGACTATTCTTATTTGAAGTTAGGACCAGTAACTGGTCTTAACTTAAGTCTAGTCCTATCTCTTAGCATTGCCTAGGACTAGTTCTAAGTTAGGAAGAGTTTTGTGAAATCGACCCCAGAGATACTATTCTTGGGATACATGTAAAATGATGAAGCTTCAACAGTAGCCAATGCTATTATTGTTATTAATATTATTATTATTTCTGGTAATGAAACCAAGTATGCCTCATAAGTGACCTTAATCACTGCAGCTTGCAAGCCTGAGTAAACCTGTAAACAAGGGTGTTTGCTATGGGAACCAGAAACACCGAGGTTAACCCCTACTCTTCCACCATAAGTGTTCTGGGTTCTTTTATGTGCACTATCAATCCTAGTACACAGGACCTACGGCCTAATGTTCTATCCGAAGGACAGAGCAATAATGCACATCTAGTTGACCAATTACGACTTGCCTAGACATTTAGTGCACCTATACACCACTGTTAGGAGGAGGGAATAATGAGGATAGGGGCCACTGCCAAATATGTCAAATAAAAATGATACAGATGAAGACTACAACGAGAAAAGGATTCACCCTATCATGGTGTACACCATACGTACCTTGAATTTGTTGATTGCTTGTTTGTGTGTCATTCCTTCCAGTGAATCAGCATTGACAGCTAATATCTCATCACCTGTTTGCAACAGTTACACATAAACATGTTTACAAAACAATCATTAGCAGTTGTTAATGAACTGTCAACTTTTGATTTGACAACACATTTACAAGACCGTGAAGTTTCTAAATGATAATCTTGCAACACAAATGACTCCCTTCTTGAAAAACAAATTCAAATGGAGATATATTCTATCAGTGCTCTGTCAAATCTGTCTACATACTTTCAGCAGTAAATTTTGTAAACAATCATTTTTTTTATTTTATTTTTTTATTATGCACAAAGTTCATAGAGCTACTGGACAGATTCTTTTTTAAACTCAAACACCTTTTCCTGTAATGTGAGCTGTTGCTTGTCTATGCAAACTCTTGAGGGCGCTCTATATTATAGATTGATCCTTCACATGAATATCAAAACTGGGAATAAGAATCTCACCTTCTTTAAGTCTTTCATCACCAGCGGCAGCTCCACTAGGGAAGATGGTCTTGACAAAGATGCCCATCCTACCCTTGGCTGAGTCCTCACCACCAACGATACTAAAACCAAGACCTTTCCCATATGCCCCCTTGATAAGAGAGATCTGTTGTATGACAGACAGGGTGGGGGACATCCGACCGGTAGGGGTGAGGGAAACTTTAAGGTTGTCATTCTTCTCCACCTATTAACAAATGAATAAATCAGAAACATTGTAAATACAAACAAACAGTTCCTTCTAAAAGGGTAAATGATTGATGTCTGAAACAAATATATTTAAATCCTGGGGTTTTTAAATATTTTTTATAATAATTTACAGTCGACAATTTGACCACAAGCCAAGCAGAACTAAATTGATCATGTTAAAAAAAGGATTTATCTAAAAGGGTTGGTAACTTTGCGAAATTCACATAAATCAATCAAAGATTTCAACAGATATAGAGTTACCATCCGTTCAGGGAAGGATTTCATGCAAGCAATTTTGCATAGCAACATCTTTAGACTTAGCACGTTTTCTGCATACTGAATGCTAATATTGAGTAGCAAATGATTTTTGAGTAGCAACTGATAGATTTTGTGTAGTTTTTTAGTCTGCTAAACAAAGGGGAATCTTTCATTAATTTCAGTCCTAGATTTTTAAGAGACCATGGCCTCCAATGCCCTAAGACAAGATATGGAAGTTTCCCATCTCTCACAGATAGTACCTTTGCCCAAATAAAAAAAACAAAAAAACAAAAAAAAGACCTTTATTTCAAATTGTGCATTCATTTCTTTCAATGACTCTGTGCATTACATTAATTCCATTCAATTAATGGTCATGAAAAGAAAAGAAAAATGTGTTTTTAAGGTATTTGTTTGCTGAAGCTATGTAAGGAACCAGTGTAAGTTCATTTACAGTACATTGTACATGTAGGCTTGACAATGTCAGCTCAGTCAGTACCAGTTCTAGATGAACATTCTAATACAATAAGCCTCTTAAAACCAAGTAAGCTTGAACAAGAATTACACATCTGTTGATCCTTTTACTTCACTCTTTCTTCTTCAAATTGTAAACAGCAATGAAATTTTCTTGGTACCAGGGTAAGCTTGGCACTATCCCTATAAGCTTCTTGTATAAATTCATCAAATTAAGTAAAGTATGACTTCTATCACCATCATATCCTGCTAATATCACTGGACGCCAGATCAAAGACAACACCAGTTAACATTCTTCAAATCCAAAGAAAGCTACTGGAGTCACAGATGGTGATGTTGAATGATCTCATACCACACTTTGTTAATTTAGAAGAAGTTCTGATCAACTTAAGGCCCATGGCACTGATTCTTTTTACAGTTTACGTCTGATTAAGTTTCCGCTCTGTCAGGTTTGCCCTCCAAACACAGGATATTTTTCTTTTGACGAGAACGCTACTCTCGTTTCCCTAACGCTCTGGGGTTCTGGTTAGTGAGTTCAAAAACATCGAAAGTGTCAGGGCTGTATAAACAGTTTGTCACCTTGGTGGAAAACTTTTCCTGATCATTAGAACCAAATGATTAAAGAGGCAAAACTTACATTCAGATCTGTGTTAATTTATTGAAATAAATAGAAGCTTGCTCGGTAAAACATTTTCCCCACGGAGTTTGAAAGCAAAGTCAACAATTCATCATATCATATATTAGTGAGAAGTCTTTCATGAAAGACATACAGTTACAGTGTTCTCTCTTAACTCTTTCATGCGCCGACCAGTCGCTAGCGACCGGTTTAAATCCCTTCAGAAAAATAGTTGTAGAACGAAAAATGAAGATTGCATGGCCACACAGTTTTCAGAATGGGAAAAGAGGACTCTTGAGGGTGCTATTGTGACCATTTTTTTTTTTTTTTGGGGGGGGGTCGCCATTTGCAGAAATCAAGTAAACAATTTATGTGTCCATATGATCAATTTATCACTAAAATAAATGGTGCATGAAAGGGTTAACACTGGCCAGTTAAAGCACCTGTCAATATTCTAAGTGGTCTAGCTGACTTGTCCAATGCTATCCAGAGCTACATACAAATCACTGTCTGCACAGATCATTCTTATGGCATCAAATTGAATGCAAATGGTAATATTGACAGGAAGAAAAACCTTATTACAAGACAGGTGAAAATGCTTATGGACTAGTAAAGTGACCAGCTAATTGGTCCAAATGGCAGGTCACTGAAACAGAAATCTGGCCAAACCCATAACTAAGTTTTTCTACTGCATCCAAAAACTGCAGGCCTGTTGAATCACAAAATGTTATTTCCTCTAAGTCTACATTTCCCTCACAGACGTAATTGTAACTGTGCCACTTCTTTTTTAGACAAGATACAACCTTGCAATCATTTTCCTAACTGTTAATCATTTCAATTTTACATTGTTTCAACCATTCCACTGATGACTTAACAAATTAAAGACATTAGTCTCAAAGAAATCCTCCTGGTGGCGGTGTACTTCATGTTTCTGTAAGTCGTAGATGTGCGTGACTGAGTAATTAAGTTGACTTTGGATCAGGCTTATGCTGAATGTGATAAGGTTATGTGTCAGCACACTCTTGCCTTAACACTCTTGTTCATCATGAACTGTTTCAGCTGTCAGGCAAGGCTAAGATTCCTCAATGGTGGACACGAACGACAGAGAAAAGGAGCTATCTTTACTTGGTGACAGCAGAAGAAATGGCACACCCATGGGAGGGGCTTGGGGGTAGTGGCCGAGAGGTGGGGGATTGAGCTCTCCCAATAATACCCCTACAAAAAAGCTCACCTTCAATTTAAAAAAAAGGTCAAGAATTAAGAGTTATTTAAAGTATTTATATAAACTGATAACAGGTCAATTTTTTTATTTTGCTGACGAAAAAAAACCCAAACCCTAAAAAAAAGCAAACAAAATTGTTTCTTCGTAACATCTTTATGAACGTGGTCCCACATTACTTGCTAGATGAATGTTATGATTGAAAGAACTCCAGGAAACAGGTGTTTTATGAAGGATTTCCCACTTTCTAGCAATTAAGTGAAGCTCACTCTCCAGGTGCTGACATGACCCCAACTCAGACCTAATCCTTTTTGCAAACCGCGAGACAAGATTCAAACTGTGTCTACCTTAAAGATTAGGGCCTTTTGAAACTGCACTTTAGCTTCTGGCTGTACATGTAGGTTCCCTACATCAAAACATTCAATCCCTACTAAATAAACTACCACATTTTAAGCACCAGACTATTTATACAGCCATGGAAATTGTAAAGTCTGGCTCACACGTTTTAGTCTAACAATTTTTATGGAACTTAGGAAAGACAGAAGAAAAAGAGGAAATCAACTAAGGCGTTGTTCGTCTGTTTATAAATTCTTGACAGGGTTTCTTAGAATTCGTTTAAAAATAAAAATAATATAAGTTATTGCGGTTTGCCGAGGTGTCTTAACACATTATTTGCATGTCAATCAAAGCAGTAATTGACCAATACACATTGACCTATGTGTAGGTCATATTCTGGGTGGACATCCTTGTCACCGTTAAATCAAATTTCATCGCAAAGTCAAAAACAAGTTTGTTTTTTTCAAAATTAAGCCCAGGCCAAGGTGAATGTATGACTGTAGGTTTCAAGGTGTACATTGGGACTAAAGTTCTGATATGATTCCTTATTAATTCTGATTGCTGATGACAAATCTATAATAACCTTAAACCTGCTGGGTAGAACTACTTCAGATGAATAAAGTTACCTAGGGCTGAGAGTCATTGCTGACAAAAAAAGTCTGAAAATAGAATCCAAATTTTAGAAAGGTATGTTAAAATCTTGGCATGCTGTCCACCTTTTGGTAACCCCTAGGGTTTAAATTTCACACAGATTTTGGGAACAGTGTCCTCAGTACTAGAGAAGTAGATTAAAGAGCAGGACTTTAGTGGAAAAATAATAGCTGATTTTCTTCACTGGACCGACTTAAAAAGTCTGAATTCAGATAAAAGTCTGAAGTTGGTTAACTTGCAACTTGTTCAGATCTCTATTCAAGTTGTGCTTGTTTAAAAGTTTGTCAGGGGAAAGCGTCCAGACTGAAGTGGTCAACTCAAACACCATCAACTATAGTTAGCCTTATCAGGCTGTGCTGCAATTGCAGTATGCTTAAAACCATCATTATGAAATGACAACCTTGTCTGCTTGACACCTCCGGTAAAAGAATCCAAAAGATTTCTATAGACACGATTTTCAAACAGTTTCCTCTTCTTCTGTACATGTGTCTTTATCACAACGCTTTATAAGCATCTTTGTCTGGTTCTTTGTGTACCTAATGTCCATTATAGTTATATTTATCCGCTCATGAAAAAGGACCACACTATGTTTCATATCCAGCCTATGTTTGGTTACATTTGTATAAATAAAAGGAAGAAAACAAGATGGCCGCCGTCTGGTTAAATGTTTGGCAGGAGAGGAAAGGCAAGACTTACAATATTATTGTTTAATTAAAAGACCTTTTTAATGATTTCAAAACTGCCAACAATGAATTTACAAGTTGAAAACTGTACTTTAATATCAACGTTCTCTCCCACTCTATTCTGATGGACAGATACTAGCCTAGGAACAATAAGACATCCCTTGAGCCTTAACTTGTTTAAATCTTCAGGGATTTAAGGAGGCGGGACATCTGCCAATCATCGTGTTCTCAAGGTGACAAAATTTCGAGCCGAGAGGAAATTTCACTCACTGGCCTTGCAGAGCGAGAGAGGGTATGGGGACCTGCTATGCTCTGTGGCTAACAAGCGAGTCCTTCCGCATAGGGATATGACCAATTAGTGGCAAACTGGGGCTCGACGCAGAGTGGCACGCAACTGGGGGCCAAGGGGAGCCCTCAAGCTGGGGGGGAGGAGGGGGGGTAGAAGTATGGAAACGGGGAACGGGATAATTAGAGTTACTCAACAACAAGACCATTGCTGTTATACCCTCAAGACATTGCACTCTTGTTCCAGTTTGGAAAACAACTGACCCCTTCATCAGAAAAAGCAAACCAAAGTATGTTATGACTCGTACCCACACATGCACATCAGAACTTCCTCCAACATGAGAGAGGTTGGTGATAACTGTAGAGTTGCTTCCTAGTGGATGACATTTTCTCGAGACGTAGAGAGAAAGCCACTGTATGTCTTGAGGATGACATGTGTTGGTAATGAGTAGTGATTAGAAGCAATCCAAAGTAATCTTACTCAATCTTAATGACACATGGTGCCATGCCAGAAAGGAATCCACATGGATTTCAAAATGGAGGTCAGACATTGCAAAGTCTTAAGAGATACTTATCCAGAACCTTTTTGCGGGGGCAGATGTTTGGTACAAAACGATACTAACTGCATCGTGAAAATATTTCCTTCTGAGAAGTGTTTTTGGAAAATGGGTCATGTTAAAGGTGCTGCTACTGTGTTTTCACTACGCAATGTGGGGGATGAGTTCTTGCATGAATTGTTCAGGAACTAACTTTATGAATATTAATTAATTTTGTTTATTTATAAAGTGACGGTATCCACCAATTCTGATGCTCATGGCGCTTTTACTCCTGATCACTGAGCCATTTATTTAATTCCTTAAACCATCTCAGCTCTCTGGGGAGTATACAGCCTGTGCTGCCAAGTATGTAACGCACCAAGCTAAATCAATCACATGAACCATCTCTGCCCTCACAGGTACCCATTTACCCCTCGGTGATGAGAAGTAATTATAGTTAAGTGTCTTGCTTAAGGACACAAGTGTCATGGTCAGGATTCGAACGCACACTCCGATGACTTAGGCCCTATTATTTGGTTTTACCCATACACCAATGTGTGTTAAGCAATGTATACCCAGTACTTTCCCGAGTCCTATGAAAATGTCTGGGGTTTTTGTTCACAGGACCCGGGGAAAGTACTGAGTATACAGTGCTTAACACAAATTGGGGTAGGGGTAAACATAAATAATATTCTACATCCCTGATTCAAATTTTACATCTATTATCTTTCTATATAATTCATTGCAGTAACTGCTGCTAACATAGGATTCAAACGGCTTCTAACCACCGGGAATGACAAATGGGTTCAAATCCCACCTGAGTAAAATGCCCTTGGATTTTTAAAAGATTTTCACAGGACTCGGGAAAGTACTGAGCATACAGTGCTTAATACACATCGGTGTATGGATAAACACAAGTAATAGTCTGCTAGCAAGTCACTGAAAAAGATGAAAGCAAACTTGATAGACAATAAAAATCTTAACAACTTGATGTTGTTCATAACAGCATCTTTGTAACAAACTTGTTAATCCATTTACTGGACCAACCCCACACACTTCCACATAAACCCAATCTTAATCCCTCTTTTGAAGTTGCAGAAAGATTGTGTGAGGATAAACTAATATCCAGTCAAGTTAAATCAATCTCCTTGATCTTCCTGCTCCCAGCATGCCCAGCTGTGGCTTAACTTCAAGGCAACACTAGTCAAGCAACCTGACTCCAAACACTAAGTAATCCAGAACAACAATAATCCGCATAGCAGGAGTGACTCAATGTACAATGAGCAGCTGGGTCAATCCTCTACCCGTTGGTGTATCTAAACTCACTCCATGATGAAGCAACAAGTCAAAAACATGGACTTTAGTCCAAAATAAAATTCAGTCCACAACTAGGGTCTTCCTCTAACCGTTGGTGATTCTAAACTCACCCCATGATGAAGCAACAAGTCAATTTAGAACAAGGACTTTTTAGTCCAAAATACAATTCAGTCCACAACTAGGGTCTTCCTCTAACCGTTGGTGATTCTAAACTCACCCATGATGAAGCAACAAGTCAATTTAGAACAAGGACTTTTTAGTCCAAAATTATTATTGCTGTTGACAGGCACTCTATACTATACCAAGTTTGCATGTGGTTCATGCCAGTCTTTTGGTTCTCAACTTTTCTGCAGTGAACAAATGCTGAAAACAATTTCAGTTGTTAAACTGGCTTTTACACCCACCCCCTTCGAAAGATTACAAAAAGGGGGGAAAAACGCATTGGTCAAAAGAGAGAAAGAGTTTTGGAAACACCAGGGTCTCCTTGAATTCTGTAGTCAGTTCTTAGGTAGACATTTATTTTTGGACTTTTGAGATAAATCTGTCCGTCTAAAACATGGGAATTGTGTCTATTATCTTGTACATGGTGTTTTTGTAAGGGTACAGAAATAATTGTCTGAATCGACACTCATATAAACAAATTTTTATTTTTTAATGTTTAGGTGAGATTGCCTAACATCACAAGGCCGGACGGCCACTTCAATGTGAGGGCTACACTTAACTGATTTGGGCTATCAACCCAAATCAACTGCCACCAGGGGCACGTTGCCACCTACTCCTGGGGCTGAAACAAGGTTACCCCTTTCAGTCCATAAGGATGTAGGCATGGGTATCATCCACTAGGAGCCTGGCTAGTAGAGCAGAATGCACTACCTTCCCAACTTTTTACGAAGCAATTATGGTTAAGTGCCTTGCTCAATGGCACAAGTGTCATGACCAGGATTTGAACCCACACTCTGCTGCTGACAACACCAGAGCTTGGGTCCAATGAACTAGACCGCTCGGCCACGACACGCCACAGTGAATAACCAGTGTTCTGATATCTTTTGGCTGTACAATAAAGCATTTCATTGTATCCAATCAAAACCTGTCATGGATGTCATATTGAATGTCAAGTGCATCAGATGAACTTAGGCTGTGGCTGAATTAGTGACTACGGTTTGATTGTCATGTCAACAGGCTTGAAGTATACAGTAGGAGGCCCATAGCAACACCCTTAGCAACAGCCACAGCCATCAATTCAGACAAGGCCTACGTGTTTTCTTGGCCATCTTGTCTCCATTCAAATCACCACAATCAAATAGACCTTTCTATTGCAACGTCACAGCCCAATTTATGCCAACCGAGGTTGGAAAACTATGCAAAGCCATAAATGCAAAACAAAAACAGATACAACAGTTTGTAACAATGTTACACAAATATTCAAAATAAGTGTTGAATTTGTCGGAAACAAAGCAACCAATCATGGGATGCATCTTTTTGGTATTGAAAGTTTGCAGAAATGTTAAACTTGGTCACAACATCTGTTATTAACACAATTGAATGTTTTGCTAACATTCGGCCGTCCATGCCAACCAGTGCGGTTTGTATCAACAATAGAAAGATCTATAGAGGCTGAAAGGGAATATAGTCTGGCGCCATATTTGCAGGATGATCAGTCCCATACTGGAGCAGACATGCGATGCTGGAGACCTAGCCGAATTCAATGAAAGTGCCAAACAATCATAGTGCCAAAGACTGTGCTCAGTTCTGGCTAATAACAATAATAATAATACGCAGTTCTTATATAGCGCTTATACTCCTGATGGGTGTCTCAAAGCGCTCAGCATTTTTCCTACAAGGTATATGCAGTACGTGTTGAAGTATGAGACCTATTCCTTTGCATAGCACCATGCATGGTTTACGAGGTGCTGTGGCGCAATATGCAGCCAATCAAACCAGGAACACCGGGGCGAACCCCTTCTCTTTACGATAAGTGCACTGGGTTCTTTTATGTGCATTACACAACACACGGGACCTACGGCTTAACGTCCCATCCGAAGGACGAAGCATGTGGTTAAGTGTCTTGCTTAAGGACACAAGTGTCACGACTGGGATTCGAACCCACACTCTCTGATCAGAAACACCAGAGCTTGAGTTCGGTGTTCTTATCTACTCAGCCACGACACGCCACGCCAACAAGCGAGTGTGGACACGATAAGAAGAATATTTATATAGCATACTAGGAACGTGACATAGCTATTGGCAGCTTGATAACTATGGGTCTATTTCATGGCATTGCTTTACCAAAAAACAAATACGGTAGCAGCAGTCAATGTTAAAGTGAGCTGTTTTCATGAGTAGCAAGTACTTTTTGTGTGTGCATGGGCCTGTTTTGAAGGTGACTTATCTACAAAGCTAGCCCTTAACCTGGCGTTTCATGGCCGAGCAGTTAAGAGCACTGGACTCAAGCTCTTGTGTTTCTGATCAGCACAGTGTGGGTTCGAATCCCAGTCGTGACTCTTGTGTTCTTAAGCAAGACACTTAACCATTATTGATTCGTACTTCGGATGGGACGTAAAGCAGTAGGTCCCATGTGTTGTGTAACACACGTAAAAGAACCCAGTTACACTTATAGTAAAGAGAAGGGGTTAGCCCCGGTGTTCCTGGTTTGATTGGCTGCATATTGCGCCACAGCACCTTGTAAACGCATCATGAGGTTTACATATGGCAAAAAGATGAACGAGCCAACAAGACCATTTAGACATATTTGTTATTGGTCTTCAGGTGTTTTAACTCGCAGTTGAGAAATGAACTCCGTCTTAAAATAAGATAGAATTGAAGCCACAAACCTTATGAAGTGATGAGACATCAGGAACTGCTAGCCTCTTCACACCGGTCTCTTGCTGCGTCTCTAAGCCGGTTTTCCTGTCAAAATCAAAATGTATACAACAAGGAAATTACTTGACTGCATTTATCTTTATAAATAAACCGTTTAAACTACTATTTTTGCGAGCATAATGACATCGCATTTAGGTTTTTGAAGTTCCATAAATTCACTTGACAACATGACCGGGATACATCGCTATTCACACTAACAACCAACCAATTTCTTTTAAGTTTGGAAGACTCTTTCGTTGAAGATAAGGGAGTTATTTTGAGAAAACAAGTTGGTCAAATTATAATGTGGGACTTATAAACATGTAACTGATGGTGGTATCACTGCTAATCTGTGAAAGTTTATTTGCTTTAAGCGGACATGTTTTAGATGGTTGAGTTTGAAAATGGACAGTTTTCATTTTGTAAATTTATTGATGTGTTTCAGGATAATAACTATACCCCAACATGTGAGTTTTTGACGACATTTGTTGAACGAGTGTGAGGGACTTTTCTGAATTTTTGAAAACTTATGGCTGTTATTAAAGGTAGTTTTGGGTTGTTGTCACAACCATTTAACATTGTTTTTACTACATTGGTTGAGTATTTTTCATTTATTTTTGTACCACAATGGCAACAATTTTCGAATCAAACTGCATTTTACTTTGGGTTTAGGATTATTGGTTTTGAAAACTTTGCAAGAGATGCTAAGCAGAGGGCATGTGATGGTGGCAACTCCATTTATACGCCCCTTGTTATAATGAGGACAGGGTAGACATGGATACCGGTCTACCATACATTGATGACACGGATGATAATGAGACAGATGACAGGTGGCAGCAGTGTTACCAGGTAAAGCCATACTTTCAATTTGGGCCAAGTTGGCACAACTGGTACTCATGCTCAAAAACATGTGTTGGCTACCAGGAAATATTAGCCTCTACTCAACAAATGATCCTTGTGCGAATTCGGCCAAGGAATCAGATGGCGATAATAATAATACTGTACATTTATATTGCGCTTAATACTACGTTTCTAAGCGCTACAGTGTTTATCTTGCAAGGTATGTGGAGCTATGTTTTGATGTATAAGACCTATTCCTTTACATAGCACTATGTAATGGTTTACAAGGTGCTGTGGCGCAATATGCTGCCAATCAAACCAGGAACACAGGGACGAACCCCTTCTCTTTACGATAAGTGGACTGGGTTCTTTTATGTGCATTACACAACACACGGGACCTACGGCTTAACGTCCCATCCGAAGGACGCAGCAATAATGGTTAAGTGTCTTGCTTAAGGACACAAGTGTCACGACCGGGACTTGAACCCACACTCTGCTGATCAGAAACACCAGAGCTTGGTCATTTGCCGTGGAATGAGGTGCATGCTGGTCTAGTTAGCGACACATTTTGATCGCTAACTAGACCAGCATGCACCTCATTCCACGGCTAACGCATGCGCACAGAGTATTTGCGAAGTAGTCTATGGAGACAAACCGTGTAAGTCTGCTGCCACCTATGCCTCAAAGTATCCAGCTAAATAAGCAGTCCTTTGAATGACCGACTCTCACAATATTGTTGACATAAAGTAAGCATTCACTTGATCAGGGCTGAGATTGGATGAATGTGAACATTCTTGACGAATTGCTTGTGAGCCCGGGTTCATCCTTATTCTAAACCCTGAACCTCCCAGATGTTACATTTCAGGTTTAAAGACTCTGTGCATCACCAGAATTACACAACTACTGGGCCCAATTTCATAGAGCTGCTTAACGGTAAGCAAATTTTCGTGCTAACTATAACAGAAAAATGTGCTTGTTCATAAGCCTATTTCACAGGTTAGCAAGAAAATTAGTGGCCATCTTGTGCGTTCACCATGGATTTGCATTGTTACGTTATTCATTTTCATACAGTAAGCACCGGAAGGTTAGCATGCCTTTTCGTGTGCTTACGGTTTGCAGCGCTATGAAATGGAAACTTGCCCAGTAAGCACAAAATCGGCCGTTAAGCAGCTCCATCAAATTGGGCCCAGGTTTGGACAAGTAGACTAGTTCTTCCTCCCTTGGGTGATTGCTTTCCTGCTTCCAAGAAAATTGACTCAAGGAGATTTTAAGAAAATCCTGAAACCAGGACGACCCCTGAGAAATTGCATGCCTGCATGATGGTATTAAAAGTACATTACCACCGATGTTTTACCCATCGGTTTAATTTATGAAGAGAAAGAAAGAAGAATCTGTGTGCTTAGATAATAAAACCTGGCACTGACTATCCAAGAACATCCCTATGGGATCAGGACATCCTCTCCAAAGGAGAGATTAAGGATGCAATACAAGGGTGTTAACACTTCCTTCTCGTCAAATAAAATAAATTATTGGAGATGGATTCAGGACGAGGAGAAATTTCAATCTTCATCAACGTCCAGCGTGGAAGGGATGTCGGCTTAGGAAGTCTTAGAAGCTTGCGGTTAAACACTAATACGCTGTTCCACATCAATCAGAGTCATGTAATCTATTGTAGTTAAACATGTGAGTGTTTAGACTTTTGATGAGATCGGAATGCCAGGTTTCTAAAGTTAGGAAAGTTGGGTATTGATATCTATTGTAGATGTGAATGTTTGGACTTTTGATGAGATTGGCATGCCTGGATTCCAAACTTAGTAACGTTGGGTATTGATACATGTATCTATTGTAGTTAAACATGTGAGTGTTTGGACTTTTGATGAGATCGGCATGCCTGAATTCCAAACTTAGGAACGTTGGGTATTGATATCTATTGTAGTTAATTGGACTTTTGATGAGATCGGCATGCCTGAATTCGAAACTTAGGAACGTTGGGTATTGATACTGTAATGGAAAGTTTTATACATTATCGACATGGCAAAGTGCATATCACTGGGTCTTCCTAGAGTCACCACTCCTTCCACGAAGAGATTGAATACAAATGTCCTCTAACCTTTAACACCATGCTAAGCTTTAAACTTTACTTACAAATGAAGAACAATGTTTATAAATTGAAACAGATCTTTGAATAAACTACAAGTGAAAATGTGAGATGTAGCACAACAAAGATTTGACCCTCGTACCAAAAGCATCTCTACGCTTTCCTTAAATCATTATCAAATCGAAATGACTAAGAACCCCCCCCCCCCACCACCCCGCTGCATGTATATCATTTCTCTGATCAACTCAGCACAATATCCTCATCGGCCACAGGCAGTAATTAACCATCCAGCAATGATTGGCTAAATAAGTTGGCATTTCACCAACTCTCAAGTTACCGAGTTGTACGACTCAACGAGACAATACGCTGAGCATTTAGTTGTCGCTATTTTGGGATAATCAGCAGTGACTAAAAAGAAATGATTCACAAATCTAAAAATACTTGATTAAACTCACATGGAATGGCAATATTTCTGATTTTAATTACAGACCATGTATGTAAATATTTATCATTTTGTCTGCCTATTGATCTCTTGTCAGTGATGGTTTGCAATTGATTTAAGACAGAAGTTCAAGTCTATTTCATTGCCGAGGTAATGCTGGATATTTGTACACATGTGGCTACAAAGACTTTTCCCCTCAAAACCTGCAGCCATGTTTCAATCATATTCTTGTTGTTTTTTTTTAAGTGACAACTTTACAAATACTAGTAGCTAAAAATATCTTTGAATATTAACTATTTGTCTGACATATTTATCTGACAACAACAAGAGAGACTTTAACATTCACAGCTTTTCAAAAACCCAGTCAACTTGAAATTATGACTACAAAAACTGATATACTGAGAAAATGTTAGTGAGGAAGCCAGCTACATTTACCAGTTGAACACATGGTATTTTGGATGATAGCCTGGTTCTGCTACGCAAAAATATTAAAGTGCTTAGCAAATCTAAAAGCCATGTCTGAATCGGCTATGGCTTCGGCTGGATTGCAGCGTCATCATCAATGACGTATAGGACGTCCATAGCGCCACCCTTAGCAACAGTTGTTGCCGTAGTCTCAGCCGCCGATTCGAATACGGCCTTCGTTAATAAATAGGAAGTATTACAAAGAGTAACTTATATTAATTTTGGGTCTATTCATGGTAACTTAAGGGACCCCTTGTGATGCCTTTTGTCGAGGCCATAAGACTGCTGGGTCATACAGCTATGACGCAGAAAAAAAAAGTCCTTAAAAAAATGTCAAATTGTGAAGTCTGGAGGGGACGTATTGTGACGATGCTCCATTAAGCATGCCTACTATTCAAGACAAACATTTGGAAATATGATACCTTTTCAACAAGCAGAAGATGCGATTAGGGTATACTAGCAACTCATATTACACATTCCTAGTAAGGGAGTAAAAAATGATTTTATAACTAGGCGAGAACACATGTACAAAATAACAGGCAGGTTTAAAGTAAATCAAAATCACATCTCTGCGGAAACTCTTAAATTGATTCCAAATTTCCTGCCGAGTGGAGACTTTCCAGACAATCTGGATACAGGCTCTTGAAGGAATTTTGTAAGATTTAGTTTCAAGGGAAGCAGTGCATTCATTCAGGTGTCAGATCTGTCAATGGGGTGAAGTTTTCTAAATGACAACCATCCAAGCTTGATGGAGAAGCTGCCTTGTGCGGGAGACGAAGGAAGTAGGGACTGAGCGGAGGTCGTACTAGGTGGACACTGAGAGGAAATCACCCAATGTCTTAACAGGAAGGTGTTGTCGCCGCCATCTAAAATGACACAAGTTTGACTTTGGGGCGATAAACTTGAGATATGTATCGCAGGTGTTGTTTCTCGGGGTGCTTTACCTTGCGCTGCTTGACCGATTATTAATTTTTCTTTTTTGTGAAGTTGTGATACAAGACTTTTCTGATGTACGGGGACGTGTGGAAATAGCTTGCTTCTAACAGGAACACTTAGTTAAAGATCTCAAGTTACTGTACCTTTGCTTGATTCTACCTTTGCAATAATCTTGGGCAAAACAGGTTATGTATACATTCCCTCATTAAGTGACTGCATTTTCTTTTTGAGCTAAAAACTACGCAGGATTCGGGAGAAATGGGGAATAATCTACTGGCCTTGGCTTGGTTCCAAAAAGTTTCCACAGGTCTGGAATTTAATCTTTGAGAGGGCAAGGCCAATTTTATTTTGCAAAGGGCACTTTTACTGGAAAATCTTAAAGTCTATGGGAAACATTTGAAGGGGCACCAAGGCCAAGACAAGGGGCTTCAGAGGCCATGGCCTCCGTGTAATTCCAGGCCTTCTAACACTAATACTATGCTATGGGTTTTTTACGATTAAAAAAGTGGTTTCACAAAATTTATTCATCAGTTACTTGTGTTTAAGATGGATCTTTGTGTTATGAGAAACTAATCAAAAGTTCCCAATTCATAGATCTCCTTTATGATGCTTACAAAATTGATTTGAAGCGGGGGACCGTTCATAAACAATACACGAGTATGCAGCTTGTTTCAAGCCATTTTGGCTGGTCCCTTATTGCCCTAGTCTGGGTCTTGTTATTTACAGCCCACATGTTCCTGGTGGGGGTGGGGTTAACATGGTAACAAACATGCACTGCATGAGAGAAAGAGAGTAACACCCCTTCCTTTACGGCTAATATTTGGAGTCCGTACCTAGTCCTGTCTGGGTCTATAACCAACACCCACTCAAGGGGGGATTGTCAACTGCCTCCAGACTTATTTCCCTGCATCTAAGACAGCGGATATTTTATTTACCGAGTGATTTTCATCTGAAAGACAATTTAACCTTTTCTGATAGGAAGTGTTGGCTAACTCCATAAATCCTGATTACTTAACAAACAGATGTGATAAAAGAATGAAACTACAAGCCGAGAAACTTATTTTGAAGAGGGCGGGGTTGCATCTAGGTTATTCTTCATTGGTGGTGGGGGGGGGGGGGACACCACGACCTCATTTTTACATATCTTGAAATCTTAGCTTGAGCTTGAGTGACTGTTAATGAAATCTGGGGAAAAAACACACTTGTTTTTCAAGCTTTAAAGTGATTTCATACATCGTAGGTTTTTGGATTCATTCCAATTTTTCAAGTTTCCATGAAAATACTAATTTCACTGACCTGGGTATTTAGGTTTTGAGAAACCAGTGTGCGTTGATTCTGTTTTCCTACGTTAATATTTTATCATGGAAGTTGCATGACACCTTTTAAAATATATTATTTAAGCCGATTTCAGTACTAGATTCTCATACAAAAAGATAAGAGTACGGTATTACATCTGCACATCTACAAGTATTGGAATTTAATTTACATCAATTTTGGGTTGAACAAAATTGACTAGAGTGGGATTTGAACCTACGACCTCCGGATTAACGTGCCGGAGCTCTACCAACTGAGCTATCTAGCCCTCAGTGAGACTTGGACTACCTGTTTGATAATTTGGGAGCAATGGTCTTTGCATGCAATGCATACCTTAAATTTTTGAAGAGTTGAGGTAATTTTTTTTGCATGAGAAACTGCAGCTTCCATTGGAGAATATCAATTTGAACACTTTGTAGGGGCATCAAAATTAAACCAGGGGTAACAGAAACAATAAATCTGTGGTCATGTTTAAAGCTATGCATACAAAAGCCACAGTACATAAAGGTACACTTATAAATAGATGGTCTATATTACTAAAGGTGCTGCAACAGTTCACAATAAATGCACTCTCACAATCGTACGGGTTTACATGCACAAGAACTCCCAAACATCCATTATCACGTAAGCTTGTATACCCAAGGCGAATAAAGACTGGAAATTACTAATCTTAGTCTGGTTACACTAAAGGTCACTTTGTCAATGAAACACCTTAACACCAACGATCAAATGTGACTGATATCATACATGAAAGAGTTGAATGACAGTAAATTTAACAAGTGTTCCTGTACCCAGGTACTTGTATGCAAACACTTCCGACTCTAAACATGTACCTTGTACATGTATTGTATGTGAAGTTATAATTTGAACTGTTTATAAAAAAAGATTACCCCAAAGCATGGTACATCATAGATACAGCATGACCGAAAACCTCATTTTGAATTTGTCACTTACGCTCTTTAAACGAAAATCTTTCAGCTTCAATGTTTTTGTCTTGGAAGGAAATGCTGACTGAAAGTGCCCAATCAAAACATTTCCTTTCCACAGACCAAGTAACTGTTTGATGTTGTTGTACAGAAAGTGTGACTACCAAGGATGAGAACTTTTCACAGACTTCTCTGAAAACTTTAGTAACAGAAGTAATTATTATTTTTAAACTGGAGAAACTGGACCCAATTTTATAGAGCTGCTTAAGCACAAAATATCGCTTAAGTTTCCTGCTTAGCAAAAATGTGCGGATACCAGCCCAAAATTGTACATGTTACATGGTATTTAGGCTGGTATCCTTAATCTCGTAAGCATAATATTGCAGTGCTAAGCTAGTTGTTTTGCTGAAGCAGCTCTATGAAATTGGGCCGTGCACAATCCCTTTAACTGTATGGATCTGAATCCATTATGCTATTTTATCACTCTGAATTGGAAACAGTGTAAAACAGAGCTGCCTGATGGCTCCCTGTACCTAAACCTGGTATAAACTTTGCTGGTTGGAATATTTATCTTACCTTTTCTGAAAGAGACTTCGGGGAAACATGGTGCAGTCAAGCTCCACTCCGAACCCCAACTGTCCCACCTTTTGATTACATATATCCTGCTAGCATTAAATAAACGTTTTTCTCAACAAATCTATAAATGGGGCCTATGCTATTACGTACGTAACAATCCCCACAATGTCTGCATGTGTTGGCAGTTTGCCACCCATCCCAGATTAGGGTTTATTTTCTGCCTGAGCATCCTACTACTCACTCGCCGACGACGACAATAGCTGCCAACCCACAGAGGCGAGGTGTCCCTACTCAATGCTTACTGAGCGTAAATGCAATGAACAGCTTTCAGCATTGGGGTTCTATCCCCAGTGCAAACAATCTCAGCCAATGCCTACAGCTTTTGTCATTGTGCATCTTTGTGGTTAAAATACTGTGTACTCTGGTCAGCTGGTCCAGGGTTGAGGGGGTGCTTGTCTTCTTTTATTCGGCTTGAATAGTGGAATTCATTAACATAACGGTAAAGCTTCATTACATATTTACAAAGGAGGTAGTAATTGCACCCAAAATCACTTAACAATGGAAGAGCTGCCCTTGTATTCACAGGAGCATTTCTACCTGTCTTACAATTTTTATTTCGACATTCCTCAAAACCCTTGATGAAATTAATTAATGTTCTTGAGGAGGTTTTGCTTCTTGATTCATGCACATGACAGTTTTCTTAAACTGGAGCCACCTACACATACAAGGTAATCATAAATTGAATTTTGCAAGAACTATTAAATTGCCTCGTGTTTTGACAATAGAAGAGTCTTTCTCAAACACTAAAACTTAATTCATTTTGGTATTATAAAGAGAAAACATCAACAATAATAATCCACCTATCTCTTCAGTTTATTATTCAACTAAAATGTGACCCTTCCCTTTTAATCCAATGCTATATT
Source organism: Plazaster borealis (assembly GCA_021014325.1). Taxonomy (NCBI): domain Eukaryota; kingdom Metazoa; phylum Echinodermata; class Asteroidea; order Forcipulatida; family Labidiasteridae; genus Plazaster; species Plazaster borealis. The sequence goes on from CM037459.1 coordinate 960,543, forward strand.
TTGTGCATGTCCTCAAATTCAACCTATAGTAGAGTTTACCACATGTAAATTTCTCCTACAAGAATTGATCCTCTTACTGCATAATCTTCTTTATAAACCCAAAACAGAATGCCTGCAAGTCCATGTCAAGTAGTCAGGTAAATACTTGACTAAGCAGCACCACGAGTAACCCTATGTACAGCTAGCAAACATTCTACAACCACACTTTTTAAATTCTACCAGTCACCAATGGCACTGTTTTCATTTTCATCTAAAAAACACTTTCTGAGTAAATTTCAAGTTTGGAACTTTCTTTCCTGAGAGAGAAAGGCACTTTTCATTGGTTCCATCATTAAAACAACGACAACAAGGTCAAGACTAGAGAAAGGAAGGAAATAACTTCAGTGAAATTCAAAGCATAAAATCCTGAGATTTGAACCTGGCTATGCACTGCTTCACCATGGCACCTACTGTCATTGTACTTGTAGTTGGGAAGCAATCGAACATTGAGCAATGTCTTTCTCAAGGGCCAACTGACCATTATAGGATTCGAACCTGCACAAAGCCATCAAGACAGAATCCAATGCTGGGCTCAAGTTCATAAAGCTACTTAAGCAGAAAAAGTAGCTCAGCACAACGAAATTATGCTTGCCACAATAAGGCTACTAACCAAAATGCAATGTCACATGTAGAATCTGTGACTGGTATTCTGCATATTTTTGCTTAGCAGAAAATCTTTAAGCAATATTTTCCGCTTAAGCAGCTCTATGAAATTGGGACCTGGGTTGTGTGGGAAAAACTGAACCACACCCATTAGATTTTAACCAAACTGAGCGACATCCATTAAAAAACTCAGTGAAATCTCATCCTTCCTGAGGCAAAATGCCTAATAGTGATAAAAATACTACCCGGTGGATTTGTTAACAACTTAATAAAGAAACCACTCTGTACCACCATCTACCCCAAGGTCAAAGTTAATCCTTAATACTTAGTCTCCCACCACAAGCCACTAATAAGTTTAAGGACATCCCTTCCTTGTTGTCTCTTCCCATGCTTTCCATGATATAGACCAGAATTATCCTCCTTCCTACTGGTTGGGGAAGTCTTGAGATTGAGTCTATTATAGGAGGAAATGAGATTCTGGTGGGGTTGCTTCTTAGCAAACTGCTGGCTATTTTTGCAAAATTTAATCAAAAAGTACACGGAATTTGATTTAATCCAATTTGATTTAAAGACTACAGGGTTTACCCTTAACTTTTTTAGTGCTTGGTCAGCAGAACCAGTTAGCTTGTCATTTCACTAGTCTGTCAACTTTTTCACTTGTCAGTATTTCAAGAAATAGGGAGTGCTTTTCAACACTAGACTAGCCTGTCGTACCACTTGGAACGAATTTTGACTGGTCCTCAGGTGTTGTAACTATTGTTTGGCCAGCGGATCACTGTTAAGGGAGAACACTAGCGATCAGAAGTTTCTGAAAAATAGCATTCCAATCCTCTAGTTCGCACGATTTCAAGTTAACAGATTTTCCTGTCATGTTTCAGTACAAAATTATATCACCAGCATCACTGGTAATAGTTTTACTGATAATAATTTACTACATTTATATCATGCCCACTCTATCCAAGGATGTTTGCAGGTGCTGAATAAAGTAAAAAATAAATTCTTAACAATTCATTAATTACTGTAAACTAATTGTGTTTACAAATCTTGTTTGTTAATATGACAAGAGAGTTCTGCAAGAAAGCACCATGTGACATGTAATAATTGTAAGCAGAGATTTCCTCTTTGTGAGTCATATGTTTTGTCTCTAAATTCGCTTCAATTAAAGGCACTGTGCACGTTTGGTAAATACTCAAAATGTATATTAGCATAAAAACTGACTTGGTAACAAGCAACACAGAGCTGTTGATAGTATAAAACATTGTGAGAAACGACTCCCTCTGAAATAACGTAGTTTTTGAGAAAGAGGTAATTTCTCACTAAAAATAATAAAAGACTTCTTGCAAGAAGCCTTTTATTCCTATCTGAAAGCACACAAATTTGTACAACAAGGGTGTTTTTTCTTTCATCATTTTCTTGCAACTTCGATGACCAATTGAGCCCAAATTTTCACAGGCTCGTAATTTTATGCATATGTTGGGATACACCAAGTGAGAACACTGGTCTTTGACAGTTTCCAAACGTGTTCAGTGCCTTTAAGTTTCTTTTTGTTCACAATTTAAATTTTCTCATGATTTAAGGATGTTGAGTTAGAATTATGCTTTAAAATTAAATTCCTCTTAGACATAAAAACATAGCGCTGTAAACTTGTTTTTCGATTTGTTAACTATTAATAAAACAAATTGTCAGAAATGGAATTAGTAAAAAGACAGAAAATACAACAAATGCTGAGCAAGTAGGCTGCTGCTTGATAAACTGTCCAAGGCACACTGAGGTTTGAAGCTTCACATTATTTGGTTTTGTTTCACAGCCAAACTGTTATAATGAATTGTCAAATTTAATTTGAAGACCAGCAATCTGTAAACAAGTTTCCAAAATTGTAGCACTTTTTAAAAACATGAATTATGACTAAGGAAAACTAAAGTCTTTTACATAAAAGTGATTGGTGTTCGTGTAATGATACCCAGGCCATAACTTTGAGCTCTGATAAACGGCACCTTTTAAGTAAAAATATTTGTTTTTATTGGAACATTTCCAAGGAAACCACAGCACTAGCAAGGGGGCCCCTCTACTGAGTGTTAATTGGTGGGTATGTAACAATTATCCCACACACAAAGATCCATTTGAATTTAAGTTACCGAACTTTGATCCCTTTATTCAGGTAGACATGAGGGAGGGGTAACATTGACCCTCCTGGCCATCCCCCGCAACGACCCCACCCCTATTGATGGGAGTCACATGACCACCTCGGAGGAAGCATGGTTGATTTTGATATCGTACAGAGCGTGGCGACAGCCATGATTCAATGCAACAGAGTGACTCAGGACAGATTATGGTCAATAAAAACAAGTATCCCTGAAAATTTGGGGACGTTGTCAGGGTTGGCCATGAGAGTATAATTTCCTCCTGGATGGGGCTTTGTAATTTGATCTTCAGAGGCGTCTTATTGTTGGCAGCGTTTAGATTGTTTTTGAGGGCATACTGCATCATCAGGTCTTGGAACATTTGCTAAGCTGCCCTCAACTTGAGCAACAGTGCATAGCTGAAGACCTCACAACTATTAATGATAATGCGAAGCAATGAGTTTGGTTTTGGCTGAACCGTGTTAAAGGTATCATAAACGTTTGGTAATGACTCAAAACAAATATTAGCATAAAAACTTACTTGGTAACAAGCAACGGAGAGCTGTTGATAGTATAAAACATTGTAGGAAACAACTCCCTCTGAAGTAACGTAGTTTTTGAGAAAGAGGTAATTTCTCACTAGAATAATAAAAACTTCTTGCAAGAAGTTTTTATTCCTATCTGAAAGCACAGAAAAATACAACAAGGGTGTTTTTTCTTTCATCATTTTCTTGCAACTTCGATGACCAATTGAGCCCAAATTTTCACAGGCTTGTTATTTTATGCATCCGTGGGATACACCAAGTGAGAACACTGGTCTTTGACAATTACCAAACGTGTTCAGTGCCTTTAAGTGGTAATGTTCAAATGAAAAGAAATAAATTGCTTCAGTTTTGTGTGCAAATCTTTACATGTACATGTGCAAGTTCTTCACTACATGCTTTACCAAAACCCGACCCCACCCCCTTCCAGACATTCAGTCAGGAAATCTCCATCTTTAAATTAGTGCTAATTGGTTTTTATTTTACTGTCAGACAGAGCGTGACACTTTGATCTTTCACCCTCTACTGATTGATCTCTTATGGAGAGGGGTGTTATTTTAAAATAAATCGCAGGGGCAGTATCTCTCTCAGATAGCATCTAAACTCCTAACCGGCTCGTTAGTCATAAATTTTATGCTGTCTGCCTGTACTTTATTAAGAAAGATTTTGATCAAAACTCTTGTTTCGTACGTGATGCCGATTTCAATTCCATGGATTACATGTAAGTGTTATTTCCGTTGAACCAATTTTCCTGCCCTGTCTTTTCCGTTTAAGCTTCACCCTGAAGAATAATTTGCAGAAAGCATTTTCAAGAGAGTTTCTATTCTGTTCTTGGTGATGCATTTCACTAATTTTGTTGCCTCTAATCTTTGCACTCAGTGATTGAATGTAAAAAAAAAGAAAAAAAAAGGAAGATAAAATTGTTGTGTCTGAACAACCCTATTGTATGTCGATTTTGTAAAAACATCTTATCTCGCACAAAAAGCGCACACTTGCAACAACCTTGAATCGTAGCTCCTTTTTTGTTCTGCGTGTACATCCAAATTGTTTGTGAGATACAACATTTTGACACTTTTAAACTCAGGTGTAACATAAATGCTATGATACCACGTATCAAATCGATGACATCTACATGTACTACCGTGTTCAGAATATCTTTGCGGTGGTAAACAGAGAGTCCTTTGTGAAAAAAAATACAAACACACATTTTAGAAATCGTTTTCATACCTTTATATGTGTTACAAACCACAAGGGAAACTGATTGGGAAAATCTTAATTAATTTTGAGTTGAATAAAGAAAAATTGACTTGAGCGGGAATTGAACCTGTGACCTCTGGAATCCGGATTAACGTGCCGGTGCTCTACCAACTGATCCTATCTTTGTTAGGGGTGCCAGTCAGAAGCCAATCAACCTGTAATTGATGTATAGCTAGGGATCACACCCAAGTTTACGATAAAACCTGGGAAGTGGCAGGAGAGCGATCACCTTTAGGGGATGTAACTTTTTATTTCAAATATCAAAAAATAAACCACAAGGAAACTGACTGTGTAAACTATGAATAACAAATTTGACAAAAGCCACATTGGGGCTCGATGGCTCAGTTGGTAGAGTGCCTGCACATTAATCCGGAGGTCACAGGTTCAAATCCCGCTCCAAAATTAAACATTTATATTGTGCTTACATTATAAATTCAGAAATTTCTGCTACTATTACTAATGTGTTTTTTTTCTAGAATAACTGCCATGAAAAAGAAAACTGGTTTATTTTACCCTGTATTCTTTATTTCTTTGATCATATTCCAGTTGATTTAAAATTACATTCCCTAAATCTCTTTAAATAACTGAAAATAAACGTAGCATCCGTGAAAGTTTTTTTCCATTGGAATGCAAATGGATCATTTTATCTGGGTTTTTTTTTCATGCTAACTTGGCACAAAGTACAGTGAAGATATATGACTTTATTAGAATCTTTTTTTAGGTTGGTTTGTGAAGTTGTGAGTCAACAGGTACTGATCCTATGAATTCCTGTAGTCAGGTGTTAAAAGATATTTCTTGTGAGCGGAGCTCGACTCATGTGGAGGTAGACCTATCAAGATTAGCTCAGGCTTGACTGGTTGCAGACATGTTTTCAACGTTCTCCCTTAACGGTGGTCCGCTGGCCAAATGCTTGTAAAAACACCTACGTACCAATTAAATTCTCTCAAAGTGGTTCGGTAAGCTTGTTTGGTGTTGAAAAGCATCCCTATGCTACATGTAAATGAAATATGCACTTGTGAAAAAAACTGGCAGACAAGTGAAAATATATGCTACCTGGTCCTGTTGGCTAGTCACTGACAAAGTTAAGGGCAATTAACCCTGGTTTTACCCATTTAAGCAGTGTAAAATGTTTGCCCAATTCATGGATGAAAAGAAACAGGTGTAGCAAAAAAGCCAGTTTCGCATTTCTTTTTAATTAGACAAAAGGCAGACAACCACAAAGAAATAGCCTATGGTGTTTCCCAAACCACAACCATTTTAGTTTTAAAACATTCATAACAAAAGGTCAAATTACATCCCCAACGAATGTCCTATCGGATCGCCCCGCCAAAAGAAATCCCAGTTGTTGTTTTCTTCTTCAAAGCACCTCTATAGCCAGAGGAAAATCCCTTGGCGACTTGAGTGGGTTACAAAAATACCATTTGCCTCTCAACCACATACCACTCCCCTGGCACAGAATGTTACTACATTTAAATATTTTGCACCAAGTTGTTCACTTTTACAACTTCCTTCCTAGAATACTCTAAACACCCAACTGAGAATGTTCCTAATCGGAAACGATTTTGGCAAATAAAGATAAGCTGTTCAGTCTTGATCACCCCCCAGGACAGCCGGGCAACCAAAATGAAGTCCCGGCGAAAAAAAAAAGGGACAAATTATTTGACTGTATGTGTAACATGAGAGTCATGCATGTATGTTAAATCTAGATGCGTCACCAGCGGCACCAAGAAATCTACAGAGACTACAAATTTATGCGCGCAGACATTCTAGGAAATGTATGGTTCCTGTGAAATTATCAACGATTGCAGAAAATTGTGCCAAATAGCTACACCCAATGCTTATTCGCATGAGGATTGAAATGGATTGATAAATGATACTCTGAAAATAACTTCATCATGTTGCTTGTCCCTTTTTTTTCCTGGGGAAAGTAGAGGTAATGTAACGACATGGTGTGAGTCAGACAACACTCATCTCTCAAAGAACCTGGAAATATGTGCTGCTGTTAGTCAAATTGCTACAGGTGCATCACCAACTACATCTCCATCACAATTAAAATAAAGATGATTAAAAATAATAATTACACAGCATTGGTAAAGCCTTTTAAAGATCATACATGTAAGTACACGTAAAGGCACAAATATAAATCAAGTACTGTACTGCTCTTAAGTGTACAAGTACAAGTTTAAAAGTTGCCATAACTTCTTGACAACCACAGAATTGGAGAAGCAGGTGCTGTACATTTCCTGAAGAAATCTTAGTTCCCAATTTTGTAATAAACTGTTAGTTTGAAGACCAGCAGCCTCCATTTTGTCTAAGGAACTGAAAATTTGATGAATTATTCTTTTCACAATTTCTTGACAACTACAGCATTGAAGACAAATTTCCATCCAAATTTCTTGAAGAAGAACTCTATATTTTTTTAAATCTGTGAGGATTTGAAGAGTTCTCAATTCCTGTAGATTAAAGAAATCTTTGCTCCCTAAAGCTAAAGGCAATACTCCTTTAAGAAGGTCGGTCGGAAGCCACATTTTCCCCTCTGTTTTCACTGACTTTATATTATAAACGGTAAAACCTCTGGGTTTATAAACACTGTTTTTAACTGATGTTTGATGATGTTGGACAATCAAGGAAGGGCGGCGATTTCTAACTCAAGGCAAACTGTGCTACTTAATTTCCCATAGGCTATATCCATAACCTCAATACATAATGGAGAATATCTTGGAAGAAGTTATTTTGTGTGGGAGTTGGAAATTTTATGTTTGAGTTCCCACTAAGGTAATCAACAGAAGAAAGCTAAAATTAGAGCAACATCATCAACAACTTTAGGATTAATGAGAATTGGTCAATAATTATTGTACTAACAAGATGGCTGGGAAACAATAAATGTGTTTGACCTTAATTCCTGAATGAGGTAAGAGTTGAATCAGAGCCATGGCCAACGACGCCAATAACTACATGTACTCCTGCCTGGTGTGGTCAAATTATTGCTAAGTACATCTTCTCAATTGTACAAATCAATCGATTTAAGGCACTGAACACGTTTGGTAATTGTCAAAGACCAGTGTTCTCACTTGGTGTATCCCAACATATGCATAAAATAACAAGCCTGTGAAAATTTGGGCTCAATTGGTCGTCGAAGTTGCAAGAAAATGATGAAAGAAAAAACACCCTCGTTGTACAAATTTGTGTGCTTTCAGATAGGAATAAAAGGCTTCTTGCAAGAAATCTTTTACTATTTTAGTGAGAAATTACCTCTTTCTCAAAAACGATGTTTTATACTATCAACAGCTCTCTGTTGCTCGTTACCAAGTCAGTTTTTATGCTGATATATATTTTGAGTAATTACCAAACATGTACAGTGCCTTTAAACTACATCAACTATATACATGTACACCTCTACAATGCCATCAATCATCAGCTCAATTTACATACTCTCAAACAGCGCCCTCACTGAGGCAAAAGGAGGCAGATCATTGGACGACAGCTGCTCTTGATGCGTAAAAATGTGCGCGTGACCTCAGCGAGCCAGCAGCGTTGTGCGTTACGCATGGGGTCCTTTTGATTGCATTATTGTCACAATTAGACAGCCAGTCATTTCAATGCTATTGCTAATACAAGGTTCATCATTTCGAACCTTACAGGTAAGGATTTTAAGCTTAGAATTTAATTGATACAAACTAAGGCCAACTTCATTGCTGCATTCAATTCTGGCTAAGCAGAAACTTATGGCTAATTGCTAAGCAAATACTGATCATGTAATGCTACTTTCTCTTTAATTTTGGTTGTTTTTGCATGAGCGCAGCTTGCGGCGGATACCAGCGCTCTGAAAGTTTCCATTATTATTATTATTATGTGACACTCATAAAAGACCTCAATTAATCATGAGTTTCTTGCTTTAGAAAAATCATGAATGCATGCACAAAAGTGCCTTTACGTCATCAACTGTTTAACATTTCATCTTTTTGGGACTTCCTCATTCTCAATCTATGTTCAGTGCTAAGAACCTTCTCAATAATTCAATTTTCTCGCAAAATCTGTTTGTCAAAATAAATCTACATTTACACGCAGTCCGAGCTTAAAATATTTCCCAGAGAGGATAACTCAAGTCTGAGTTGAAACAAACAGATGTATCATAACAAATCCCAACCCCCAGTTAATTCAAAATGACAGTTACCGACTCCAGGGTATTTTATTCTGATATTTGTTCATGAACCACAAGTCTAGGGATTAACTCACTTCAGTATTCAAGACAGACTTGTCAGAGTCTATCAGACTATTTTTTCTTGAATTATGAGAATGAGTTGTCCTCTCATCACAGGGCAAGCTCAGTAGTTTAATGTTAAAGACTGAAGGGCCCAACTCATAAAGCAGTCAAAAACTTGCTAAGCATGGATAAGTCTTGCTTAGTAAAAATTGCTTCCCTGCCACAATACCATAAGTCAGTATTGCAAATGACTGGTTCTCTGCTTACTTTTGCTCAGCATATACTTTGCTTAGGTAGAGTCATAGATTGTTTTTTGTAAATGTAATGTTGATTTATAGGCAAATTGATACATTTTCTGCTGAATAGGCTACAGTGTCTACTTGCCGAGAAAACAGTAAAAAAACTGTCACAGAATTTTAACAATAACGTCAAATCCATCCATGTTTAGCAAGGTGACAGCAGGTACCAACCGCATCTCTGCCCACAGCATTCTTAAATGGACACCAACATTCAGAAATCTGAGAAACAATCGTGCACGAATTGTTTCTCAGACTCAAATGTTTTTGGGTGAAAAATCATCCAAACCTGACTTCAAAGGAAATACTTTCTCAAAATAGTTTATACTATCAACAGCAGCAGTGCTTCTCACCAAGTAAGTTTTTATGGTAATTAATTTTTGGAGTATTTACATGTACCAATCTATGACCCTACCTTTAAGTAATATTCTGTGCTTAACACCTTTATGAAGTTGGGCCAGTAGCTGCTTACCAAGACATTTTGAGCTTAAATGATCACCAGCCTCTGCTTAAAGGGGTCAGCACAAATTTTCTTTGCAAGCTCTATTAGCAAACAATGACGAAAGGCAAACAGTATTTCTCACACGAGTATTAATTGTGAAATATGATAACAACCAGCATTTTCTGCAAGCATGATTTTTTTTGGCAGAAGACTTGTGCGAGTTTGACAATCGGTCATACATGCCCCTGATGACAGTTGACCAAGTTGGTTTCCTGTTTATGGTGGGGGGGCAGTAGGGGGTTAGGTAGAGAGGGGTTCAAGCCAAGTTCAAGGGGTCTCTTGTACTAAGACCTGTCATCGCTATAAAGCAAAACCCCTCTGGGTTCTTCTGAAGAACCCTTGTCCTTTCTACTGCAGTACCAACTGCAAACACATGGAAGGTGTAAAAACTCCAATCATCAGTCAACTTAGGTTTATTAAATAGTGATTTGGAGAACAAACTGAACAGTGTATGATTAGTAGACAACTTCTGAGTGCTGAGAAAGTTCACGGTGTTGGATGATTCAAAGAAAACATGTCGAAGGTGTCAAGGCTGTGGAAAAACTCTGAAGCCTCACATCGAGCCTTTTGAACCATATTATCATTTTCAAAAATGAAATCTTCTTGTACAGCTACAAAATTCAAAGTTTATCTGTTGATCAGTCAGATTTATGATATCATACAAGAAACCAAGTATAAATCTGCAATAATTATCTTTAGGTATAAACTTCTGTGCCTTTCGGAGAAAAAAAACCTAACATGCTGTTTAAATCTAAGATTCACAAATTTCCAGCAGCATGTATGAACAACTGTTTAGATGTAACATCATTTACAGTTTGCCCAGAAGAAAGTAATTTTTGCAGTGCATCTTGGGAAAAGGTTTATAGTCGTCTCGATTGTATTTAAGTTCAGATGTAATTTTCTGTGTGGACGACATCAGATGGTATTTTTTTGTGAGGCTGGTGAATGTTTTATCACAAAATGTCGGACATTACAAAGGTCTCCAGCTGCCGCGGTGCTGAGTTGTAGGTGCAATTGGTTTTAGTCGACTGCTTTTGGGGAAAATGGCCTCTCCACGGTAAACTGTAGAGGGCGCACTGTACTGTGAATTGCCAATATTCATGTGCATAAATATTAATTAAAGTATTGTAAGGAGACTCTTCTTCTTTTTCAATTTATAAGCAAACTTGACACCTAATTTCCTAATTTTGGCTTAAACCTTGCTCCCCGTGCCTGGCAGTCAGAGTGAATCCAACCACCACGGTTCTTTTTGGACATGTTATAACTGATTATTCTTATTATGCAATGAACTTGCTGACTCATCCAAATCTAAGGCTTCTCACCGATGCCAGATGTAACCAAATCTTGTCTCCGCTCCATCCAAAACGGATCAGTTAATTTAAGAAATTTCAACTTAAGTAAATTTGACTTTAACTGGTAATGAGGAACAGATTTTAATTGACGAAGGACTAGATATGAAATTGCAGAGACTTGGAAATCACTCATCGTGTCATTGTTTGGGGATTTCCTGTAACAATAATCAACTGCGGTTACTAATCTTGATTTTATTTACTGTTTGACAAGAGATAGTCTGGTTACCTAGGGTAAAACAACGTAGAAATAGGTTGGAGAAGTCAGGGAAGATGAACCAAGCGAAGGCATACAGTATGAATCAATGTAATTTTGAGTGTAACTTGTACATGTAGTAAATGTACAGTACATGTACACACAGGTTCTTTGGTCTACATTACACACATCGATTTATTGCTATCAATGTGAGGACTTTCCTCTCCATAGACTAAGCCACGAAAAAATGTGAGGACATAAAAATACAAAGGATTCCAATGTGCGAACAGCATTGTCCCTTTTTCCTTTGTTCTGCTGTCCCCACTCTGCTGGTGATACTATGTCATGTGTACTGATGTTCATACATGTGCTTGTAAATGCCAGCACATGGTGAACATTACAAGAACATAAACAATGTCAGCCAAATTCAATCTTCGCTCCAAAAATAAAGATACGTGCACATTATGCCCTTACCATCGTCTCCCTGATGAACATTAAGGTAAAGTTCTCTCTAGAAATCCATCTGATACAGTTTTGTAAAGTCCTATCAACATGTCACATATAGATCGATGCTCTACCTCAAGACATACTAAAGTTATGTTTCATGATAACAATTTCCCCTGTAAACATTTCTTAAATCTGATACCATTATGAGCCAATACTGCCTCTGGAGAACCGCACAAGGCAAAACATCTCAGCGTTTCCAGGAACTTTGCCAAGTTGGTAGTCTTACTCTGTTGGCAAGAAACACTTTTTAAGAAAGTGCAACGATAATCCTTTTGCATCTTCTGTACTTTCCATGATTCAAATCATTGTCAACAAAGTGAGGCCAGAGGGGAAAATAGTCTGGGTCCTTTTCATGTACTTAAGAGGCAGTACTATATTTGTATTAATGTAAACGGGCTACCTGACAAAAGATGGCCGTATCATGATAATGGTTTGTGAGAGCTTAGAGTTCCAACTTTTCGTCAATAAGGCACTCGGGAGAATTTATAGAGTGCACAAAATGCCTTAAGTGTTGCTACGGAGGATGAGACTTCAAAAAACAACGATGAAGCAGAAAGAAAATCTGATCTGATGATGTCAACCATTGAGACTATTGCGAGATATTCATCTATTGAACGTTGGTAGGGTCACAGAACTAAGATCCATGTTAAGATGATCAGTGGAGATTGTCAAAACCATAATCCAAGGGGTTTGATTGTACAACGTCAAATGAAAATCTTAAGAATAGGTGTAGAAGTCTCCTCAGGTTTATTGACCACTTGCACCCACATCACATGCAGCTAATGCTGCCTTGCTCGCCATTGTTGGATTCAACTCAGAAACGCTGTGCCGCCTGAATGGTGCAACCAAGATTATTGTGAGGGTGACGTCAGGTGAAATTGGGTCAATAGCTAGCTGGCACTGAACTTCAACATTGCTATATTTTAGTGGATTAACAGACTGGATATATCACCACAATTGGAAAATGTGAGGTTTGGTGAAAAGCAGACTTTTGTCTTTCACTTCCCTTGAAAATATGTACATGTTCTGACGTAAGGGGGGTGGGGGGTTCTGCAACCACAAAACAAAACTGACAAATCAAAGGCTTGCTGCACACTTCAGATAAAATAAGATTCTAAACCAGAAGGTTTAGTTTCTCTGCCAAGTATGTAATCCCTAGACTATTTCTGATGCCAGTTCTGGGGCTGGATCGTAAATCTACTCGTGAAAAACTTTCTTCCAGCGAGTTTACACAACCTTGTTTGGTTTGACCGCTGGTAAACCACAATTCTATTTTAATCTCCATTTAAATGATCTACAGACGTTAGACCACAATTTGTAAAGGATGTGTATTTGGTAATCATGTGATACTTCTGGTGCCATGAACATGAAGAATGTGATCGTCTCATGACCCAACGTCTCCACATGATATAACAAATCCCTTATACTATCAAATCATCAGGTAAATTTGATTACAAGTTTCCTAATATGCAACATTTTTTTACTATGCAGTGTTTTTCCCAAAGGGAAACCTTACCTGATGTAAAACGAAGATAAAATGGAGGTTTATAACCCATTGATTGAGACTTACCTGTGGGGTTGACCAACATTTTCAACATCCCTGGGGAGGAGGACCTTCCCACCGTACAGAGGGCTGGTGTTTTCCTTCCCATGATTCAACCTCGTTGACACACGTGGGGAGCTGCCGGGGGTCGAGTGCTGGCTTGAGATGCTCTCTGAGTCTGATGTACTGGACGTCGTCTGACTGAGGGTTTGGTGATGGTGACGTAAACGTTGACGATGCTTCCTCTAACAAAAGAACAAAATCTAACAGTGAATAAAACAAATATCCTTGCATCAGCTCAACCTAATAGACTGTGCAAGCCTCACGCAAATCGAAATTCGAGAAAAAAACTTGAACAAGACTATATTTTTGCAAGTTGTAATAAACAAATTTTCAACTTTTGTATAATACAAATAATTTGTTCAAAATTAACATTGAAACAAAATTAAAACTTGGCACGAAGATGCTTATTGCTAGAAACCCCATTTGCCAATAATGCCCGAATGGGTGCATCTATCCCATAGGTTTAATGACAACATGCCCGTCAGTTGGGCAGCATTCTTAATTTTTTACAAGTAACCGGAAATAGAGGTCAAGTCTTTTCTCGGGTTTTCTTCATTATTTTGTTGAATTGGTTTTACTTTCATATTGTTTATCACTTACTACAACATTCCCAACATCATTTACAATTTTCATGGCCATAAACTGCGTAAAACTAAAATAATTGACAAAACAAAATCCTGCCTACGTAAAACTCCATATGGTTGGGACACAATGGTCCCGGAAGTTCAAATATGCGCGAGACTGGCACAGTCTATATAGGGGTACACCGTACGTGTTAGAGAAACAACAATAATACAAATAATTTTAGGGCCTTATGACTCAAAGAAAATACAAAACCAACAAATAATTTATAGAGAGATTATACAAGCAAATTATAGCAGTAGTATGCAGACTAATCAACTGACAATAATATGCATCAAAAGTAAAATTAAAAGTTTCTTATTAAAAGTGTAATTACACATCAAAAAATAAATAAAATTTATTAACAAATTTGTGACTTGAACCATGTAAGCTTTTAGAATTGTAAAAGAGCATTTTATTTTAAAAGATGTTCTAGATTTTCAAACATTCAGATTGTATTTGTTACATTGGTAATTCACAATAACAAAGCACCATCTTGGATTTGCCCCAGATAGGGCATTTCTCACAGTGTAAAAAGTGGATACATGTATTGTTCACAAGGTACATGTATATAGAGTTTGCATTTGTCAAACTAGCAACATCCGTTCAATTTGAAAAATCAAGATAATTTTCAAAAAAGTTGGTATGTTAGTAATGATAACATTTATATGCGAGGCTTCAACATTTTTTTCTTAGCATGAAACATAACCATGTCTACCTCCGGGCAGTGCAAACCCCCTCCCCCCATAATTGATTGAGCCTAAAGCCAATTGTTTCCAATAGAAACTAAATAAAATTTTATCAGATATTCCATACAAATTAAAAATATTCCCCAATGGATACGATAAGGAAATACAGAGGGAGGTGCCAGCCAAAACCTGTCAAACTTCTACAAACACATCCATTGATTTATTCCTACATCTATGATTTATGCTTTCGATATAAGTTAAAACACCCCTCACTCCTCTTTCATATCCAGGATTTGTTTTCTTCTTTTTTTCAGCAAAAGAAATATTCCAGAAGGATATTTGGAGTTAAAGGCAAGGAATTGTAAGAAAAAAGAAATCTGAAAAATAAACAATGCAAAATTATCTTAAGGGAATATATTCATCTGACCTGTACTAAAAATAAAATAACTAGGACTACATCTGAATTGCTATCATTAGTTTTAATATTTTCCTTCTTTAAATTTTAGGAGAGACAACTTAAACACATGCAATCATTCTTCATACCTGATGCAATAATTACTATGTATAAGGAATCATAATAAACATTGATGATAAAGTAAAACAAATTAAGGAAAAAAAACCTAGAAAAAAAAGAAAAAAGATTTGAGCCCCCTTTATGAGCACCAGTTTACATTTCTGAAAATTAGTTTTCAAATGAAATACTTACTCTTCCCAATCACTAATGTTATTCCTTTAATAATAATTCAAAAATATTCTATTTCTAAAGCTGACTACTGTATCAACTACTGTACACGCATACACATTTTACAAACGTGCAGCTAATTTTAAAAGTAGCTTGCACAACTCTTTTCACACCTTCTCTTTAAGATTTCGACTTAGAAGGGCAACATAATCTAGATCTTGTTTGACTATCGTGGGAATTTCCACAAAATTTTAAAGTCAAAAGGTCAAAAATGTAGCTGCATTTTAGATCTGTTATTTTTTATAATTTTTGATTCAATAAGCATGAGGTAAACTTTCCAATTGAGTGGGAAATGCTATGTCTTAAAGAGGGGATCGGTGTATTTTTTTTAAGGAGTGGGTTGGAAACACTGTAGTGTTTGTGATTTTTGAAAACAAAAACTGAAAATTAAAGTTCATTCGAATTGAGATAAATTCTCTTTGAAATCACTTTATTCTAAAATCCCTGCACTTTCAAGGACAAAGAAATGAACCTTCGTAACTATTTTTATTTTTTCCCCTCAACAACAAGAGCACCTATTCCAGCAAAGTTTTTAATAATTAGTTCATAAATAATTTTGGATTGTACAAGGAACTGGCACCCCGAACAAAGGTATTGACAAAATAAGGAGACCGCCAACATTAGGGCCAGATAGCTCATTTTGGTAGAGCGCCAGCACGTTAATCCAGAGGTCGCAGGTTCAAGTTCTGCTCTTGTCAATTTTTCCTTGTTCAACCCAAAATTATTTAAAACTTACCCAGTGAGTTTCCCTTGAGGTTTATTACCTGAATTAGTTCTTAATACACTTTCAATCTTTTAGACCAAGACGGTTCACATTAATGTAATCTTCCCAAGAAGAATGTTGAACTATCCTTGTTTGAAACGAATGCAAGACTGATCTTAAGATGTGCATCAATCTTAATTGGTCAGCAAAGTGTGATGTCGCAATACAAATCACTTTGGCAATAATTGACAACTCATCTTAAGATGAATCTTAGTGCTTTGTTACATTAGGTCCAGGACTTTAATAAAAAAAAGATACCCGAACAAGACAGTGCTGGCGCTCTACCAACTGAGCTATCTAACCCTAATGTTGGCGGTCTCGCGCTCTACCAACTGAGCTATCTAACCCTAATGTTGGGGGTCTCGCGCTCTACCAACTGAGCTATCTAACCCTAATGTTGGCGGTCTCGCTCTCTAGCAACTGAGCTATCTAACCCTAATGTTGGGGGTCTCGCGCTCTACCAACTGAGCTATCTAACCCTAATGTTGGCAGTCTCCTTATTTTGTCAATATCTTTGTTCGGGGTGCCAGTTTCCTTTAAAAAAATTCAAGTTTTCTTGAAAATGAGAACCTATATGTACATTTACATGTACTTAGAACATGGAATGACTTTTTAGATAAATTTAATGATTTATATTAACTCTTTCAGTGCCCGCTTTTTTTTGCGTTTTGAACCAAAAATGCCCAGCTTTTTTAGGTTTTTCAAAATTCTGCAAAACAAACTTGCCCTAATAATTATTTCATATTTCTGATCCTCTTCATGGACTTCACTCTCCAGTTTTAATTTGCCAAAAAAAAGTCTTTCTCACCAAACAAAATGTAATTTGCTGATTTGTGTTGCCTTGCCACATGCCAAAGTCAATAAAATTTCTTGAGTGATAATGCCCTCTCGTGAGAACATGACTGAGTACATACACTTTTTGAGTACATAAAATAGATCGTACATGTACGATAATGGCACTTTTTGAGTACCTAAAATAGATTGTACATGTACGATAATGGCGCTTTTGGAATACATAAGATAGATCCTACATGTACATGTACGATAATGGCGCTTTTGGAATACATAAAATAGATCGTACATGTACGATAATGGCGCTTTCGACATACATAAAATAGATCGTACGTGTATAACCTTGGCACTAAAAGAGTTAACAGCTTCAGAGAAGGTCTCCCTTCCCTTTAAAGTAATTTTGGTTCAAGGGAATGTTGAAAACTGTACAGGAAAGAGAGACAGACAATACACAGGTTAAGCACTGCCCCTCTACTATGTGACTCACTGTTGGTGATTGGAAAGGTAGCAGGATTATAACCACAGCTTCTCAGGTTGGGTTACATGCCCTCAGAATCTCTAGATTTCTATCTTATGGGGCGTGTTTCCTCTGCAAATACACCCTGTGTCGGGCTGAAATATTCAGGAGATGTGCCCTGGCCTGGAGTTATACGAAGGGCACGGCCTCCTCTGTTGCCCCTTGTCTTGGCCTTGGTGCCCCTTCAAAACTTTCCAATAGACTTTAAGATTTTCCAATGAAAGTGCCCTTTGCATAATAAAAATGGCCTTGCCCTCTCAAGGATGAAATTCCAGGCCTGTGTGCTAACTGTGCAACTTGTCAAATTATAGAGGGCAGTATTCATATTTTGATATGACTGCGATCAGCAATTTTTTATGTTTCAATCAGTCGTGGCCATAGTACATGGAACTACCTACCAGATAGTTGTATGCTTTGGTCATCATTCTTTACTTACAAGGTTAGCACCAAATGTTAAAACTTTTGAAACTTTGCAACTTTGGTTGCTCAATTTGTTAACATACTAAAGTGTGCCTACATCACCTTTCTAGAACAACATTTGTGTTTCATTTTATCTATCCAGACATTTTGAGGTTTTTTTAATGAGAATATCGTTAACAATCTGCAATATCTGTGAAGTTTGAGCATGCAGCGATGAATACAGAAACGCATAGTTCCCAAATGAAGTCTTTGTCAGTTGGCAAACGTGTAATACTTGATTAGAATTCCAAACAGATTTTCACAGATTTACTCTGCAAACGAATTTATGTCGTTTCTGATAAATAAGAGTTAAAGGGTCTGTATCTATTGGTAATGACTCTGAAAATTAATGGCAATAAAAACTTACTTGGTAAGAAGTACAGCAGCTTTGGATAGTATAATGCATTTTGAGAAACTTTTCACTTAGAAGTACTGGTTATGGAAAAAGATATCACTTTTTATCCCCAAAAATTTGAATCTGAGAAGCGTTACTGACCGTTACGTTTCTCAGATTGTGTATTCCAATTGCAGATTATTTTCCTGCGTGGACATAACCGTTCCAAATTTTCAGCAATATCTAAAAAATGCTACCACCTTTTGAAACAAAATTTTCACAGGTTAGTTTTATGGTATATATCTACAACTATATAGAATTGAAACAAACAGTGAGTTCCAATTACCAAATGTATACAATCCCTTTAAAACAAGAAAAAAAGAGAAGTGACTCCACAAAACTTTCCCCAAACTGCATGTATTCCCGCGAGGTAACTATGTGGTTAACATCAAACTCCCTCAACTCCCCTCAAGAAATAATGAAAGAATAGGAACATCCTGTTGGTAAATTTCTCCTAAATCCACAAAACCAAATGTCTTATCCACCTGCAATATCCACGCATGTCAGTGACCCCCCAGCACTGGTGGTTACCAGGATTTGGAGGTCAAAGGTTAATCTGGTAAATGCATCAAACCAACTGGCACTCGTTGGTACTACTTCAAAAACAGCTGCGCTCAATTCATAATAATGTATTGTTGAAATATCAAAGGTGAAACAACACTGATAATTTTGTCTAAATTTATCTTATGATTAAAAAACTTCCCGTCAAATGTCAAAATAAGTATAAGACAAATTGTTTTTGAATGCTATATTACTTTCCATAAGAATAAGCTTTTTCAGAACTGTGTGACTTGTGAGTTTTCAAAGTCAAAGAGTCAAGAAGTTTGTGACAATTTAAAATAACAAATACAGATCATATGCCCAGAATTCCATGGAAAAGCAGTCCCATAGAAGCAGCTGCGACTCTCAACCCTAAAGACTCAAGTTAGCAGTAGCGATAATTACCCGGTACCCACCACTATGATTGGTGTTCCGCTGTTGACCAGACTAACATATGGCTTCGGTTTCCAGTGTCTTTACAAACCCTCTAGGCTTTCCTTCATACTCTAACTCCAGGCCAATTCTCCCCCCACCTTTAACTGAAAATTACCTCTTTATGATTTTCCTAATATGATTTGACAGCATAGTCAAAAGCCGGGAGTAATCTGAAGAAAGTAGGACGCGATTCCCGTTGCCAGACAATGAATAATACAGATAAATTAATTCAGAGATTGACCGTTAAGTTCCAATAGATTTAAGGTCAACTGGAGTTCATTCATACAAAACTGCTATTGTCGAAGTTCTGATAACTATGCTATAAGTCAAGGCCCATTTCCATGGGTCTGCTTACTGCCAAATTCTGCACTTGTTCGATCACCATTCTTCACTTACAGAGTAAGCACAGAATTTCTGCGCCTGCTGTGTAAGCAAAGAATGCCTAGTAATGTGGAGTGCGCATGCGCACAAGCAAAAATTCTCTGCTAACCTGTGAAATACGCTTGATTTAAGCGCATCATTCACTGCTTCTGTAAGCGCCGATTCTTTGCTTACAGTAAGCACAGCCATAAAATTGGGCCCTGGGCCCAATTTCATAAAGCATATAGGCATAAAAACTTGCTAAGCAAAGAAATATATTGCTTAGCAGAAATAGGTTACCAGCCAAAATACCATACATTTACATTGCTGCGACTGGTACCCCACTCAATTCTTTCTTAGCAAAGATATTTGCTAAGCAGAATTATCTGCTTAACAGCTTTATGAAATTGGGCCTAGGTGTTTCAACAAACATGGGGGGCACTCCATGTTACTTAAAGCAGCCATGTTTTTAAACTTGCAGATTTCAACACTTCTCTGTCAAAATTTTCTGAGAGAAAATAACACTTTACAGAGAGATTAATTTTGTGCGAGACTAGAATGACAGTTTTCCTTGAAGGTTGTCTTGGCGTGATTTGGACATCCTGTTTGGAATTCAGAGAAACCCTTTTGTAACTTTCGCTTAAATGTGAAAGTTTATCTAGACAAACTCTGGCTGATGTCCCGGGTAATAACGTCATGTATGTATACGTACAAGATGCAAGTTCATTTAAAATTCTGCTTAGCAAGGGCACATGATGAATGGACATCATCGAGTAGTCTCTTATTCATGGAATATAAATCCCCAAATGCGCACATGTAGACTGTCAGACTAAACCACTTTTGCTGACTATGGCTGTTGGCTGAATCATCAACATTCATTGAAAGCCGCTTGAGACCATACAGCCACAGCCAATGCTATGGAACACATCTGTAATGGGATGACATTGCAGGCCCCCAATTTTGTTCAGACAAAAATATTTCAAGGAAAGTTTTCCACCTTGACCATCTTTATACCATGTAAAGTTTATGTGTGAGACATTCATGGAACAATGACTCATTGCTACCATGAAATAAGGATGTTAAGATAAACTATGAAAAACATGTTAAGCCACAATTATCTACAAAATGATTTGGCAAACTGTCAGGTTGGTCTACATCATCATGCAGTGTGCCCAGACTACAGGCTTCTACTTCTATGAACTATTCAAAGAGTGACCAGTCTATTTTGTCTTTTTCCCATCTACACCAATGTAACCAAACCGAGGCCGGAAGAACAACATAGTCTGATCCCAAAGTGGTATGAGAAGAATCCATATTCATTATTGATATTGCAAACAGAAAACATGACAAGGTTGATCACAGCATGATAAAAGTCATGACCTTTCTACTGTAACGGTCATTTTGCATAAACTCCACCCCCCTAAAAAAACCACCAAACAAACAAAACAACAACAAAACAACAAACACAACAGCACACAACAATGATATTTCCTTTCTTAATCTTAATACTGGCCAACAATATAATTTCTAACCGTTCCCCAGGGAAAATACATCGGACAATATGTATACCTTCCTTGCGATGACCAGTTGAACGATACTTCCTGCGTTACGAAGGATGTCCACTACGTCCTTGTGAATCACAGAAATCAAGCTGTGACCGTTAATCATCAATATCTCATCACCCTTTTGGAGACGTCCATCCCTGTTGACAATCGGACAAAAGATATGGGATTAGGTCATGGAGCCAAGGGTCACCAGTGAGGGAGAGATTCAGAAACTTGTTTGTGGTTACTTTAAGGAATAGTAAAGCAATAGCCCATATGCACAAGCGCCATCTTAAAAATATACCGCAATATATCTTGGGGAACTGAGTACAGTCAAAAATGAAATTAAGCTACCAAGATGGGTGCCATGCTGTAGTTTACATAACTATGCCAAGTTTTCATAGTAATGTACCGCAATGCTTCAAAATCAGTGTGCAATAATGGTTGCTGGTGCTGCTTGGACTCGCATTTTACCCAGAATTGCCAGATTTTACCCAGAAATGCCGATTATGCACATTGGGACATCCATATAGGCTATTGTGAGAACTTATTTGGCCTAAAGAGTTTTTAAACACACAAAATTGATAAGCACAGAAACATCTTGCTACGCAGAAACAGGTCACCAACCAAAATACAATGCACATCATTTGTGACTGGTTCCCCGCACATTTTGGGATAGGAAATAAAGTTGCTATGCATTCTTTTGTTCTTCTACGCAGCTTTGAAATCAGACCCGGATCCCAACTTCATAAAATTATTTAGATGAGAAAAATTCTTAAACTATAAATATAAAATAAAATAAAACCCCAGAAAACTAATGCCTCTAATACCTTTCCATTGCTTTTTGGCTGATATGCTGCGTCTGCTAAGAAAATATTTGTGTGCAATGCAAATGTGCTTAGCATGTCTACAAAATTGGCCCTGGAACAAATCGTAAGACATGCACTCCCGGGCCCAACTACATAGAGCTGCTTATCCACAACAAATTTAGCTAAGCACAGCACAAATATGCTTACCAGGATAAAGTTACCAGCCGAGATACCATATCGCATGTATCCCACTGGTATCCTGCTCAATTTTGCTTAACAGAAAACTGTTAAGCAATATTGTGTGCTAAAGTAGCTCTATGACATTAGGGGGCCCTGCTTACCATGCAGAAAATTCTGCATGGAAAGCATAGGATCTCTTTTTCCCTTTAAACTGAATCTGGGGTGTGCTGGGTTAAAAAGTGCTGATTTCATTTTGGGGAATTGACTCATATTGCATTGTTTTTCTAAATCAAATAGAACTGTGACCACATGAGGAAAAAGATATTAACGAAATAACCAATTTCCTTTTATCTCTTGAAATGGGTCAACAGGGTGGATTATAAAATGATTTACCCTTCAATTGTGGAAGTGGGCGATCAAAAGAGGCATTCAAGAAACAAGTGTTTGTTTTTGTTCACTAGTATTAGTAAAGTTGTGCACAAGACCAACTGTGTGTACAGGCAATCTCAGAATATTGTGCTATATGTCTATAGCAGTTTCCTAAATAGGTGAAGTAAGGACCAACAATTCTTGGGCTAGAAGAGTTTAAGTACATGTAACTTAAAGGTAGGGTCATAGATTTTGTTAACAAAATGTGAACTTATAGGCAACAATATAAAGAAAGACACAATCAAAGTCACATGTGAAAGTTTCAGCTTTCAGTTTCATGGTATTTTCACACGAACGCTGAATCCATCCCTGTTTAGCGAGGTGACGGTGGGTACCAACCGCATCTCTGGCCGCAGCATTCACGTACGGACACCAACCCTCAGAAATCTGAGAAAAAATTCACGCATGGATCATTTCTCAGATTCAAATGTTTTGGGTGAAAAATTATCCAAACTAAGGTCGAAAGGAATCTATGACCCTACATTTAAGATTTCTTGCTTATACAGCTACTATGTAGCACAGATAATTAAGCTAACCTTGTGGGTATAAACTGCTGGTTAACTGAGTCAAGTGCTGAGTCAATCAGGGCCTTCAAACATCACTTAGTCAGGGCCTAGTTGACCATTAGTTATACCATAGAGCAAGGACTACATTTATACAGAATGTCTGACAGTACTTCTTACCGTTCTGCTGGGCTACCCTCATCTATACCAGCCACAAAGATCCCGATATCTCCCTTCCTGGACCCCTTGCCACCTGCTATCTGGATCCCAAGCGCACCCTTGTTCTTCACCAAGTGGATTTTGACAACCTCTCGTTTCTGAAAATAGGAAAGAATAAACAGGCATTCAAAATTGTTACAAAATTAGGTTACTACAAAAGTTGTATTCCTTGTAGTTTATACCATGCCCCATCCGTGGCAGAGGGTGTTCCCCCCAAATGTTTAATTTGTTTTTTAACACACTCTTTTCCTCTGGACAGAAGTACACCCTAAATCCTCTAAAGAATTCCTGAGATTGCCAGAACACAATGAAGGCACAATAGGAGAGGGGGTACACCATGCCACATATAGAGCACCAAACGTTGTAGTTTAAAGAGGGGTACTGTACCAACCAAGCTCTATTTATATATGAATGTTTGGCTGGCAAGTAAAACCCCCATTTTCTTTTTGCAGGGCCTAACAGCGGAAGTATTTTTAAGCTAGCTCTTTTACCAAAGAACCCTTGTTTACACGGTTTATAACAATTCAAGCAGAAAGACCAACCAGTCCTTTCAAAGTCCCCATTGACACTTTCATTATTAGTATTATATATTTCTGGTAATAAAACCAAGGATGCCTCATAAGTGAACTTAATCACTGTAGCTCGCAAGCCTGAGGAAACGTGTACGAAAAGGTGCTTGCTATGTGAACCAGAAACACTGGGGTTAACCCCTACTCTTCCACGATAAGTGTTCTGGGTTCCTTTACTTGCACTTCCAATCCTAGTACAAGGGACATATGGTTTAATGTCTCATCCAAAGGACAAAGCAATTATGGTAAAGCATCTAGCTTGAGGATACAAGTGTCACAACCAGGACTCGAACCCACACTCTGCTGATCAGAAACACCAGAGCTTGAATCCGGTGCTCTTACCACTCGGCCACCACACGCCACAACAGCAGTGTATGCAAGCAGCCCTTCTTTTCACTTAGCAGGACAATTTGGGGTCCGACTTGTCTGCTTAATAAAACTTAAAAGACAGCTCTACCTCAAGACTGTGAAGACTCAACTAAGAAGCTTTGACCCATTGCCAAGTGTCACCCTCAACCTAATACTCGATGTAAATCACCCAATAAAGGTGTGGCTTGCAGCATTTTTATGACTACTTGCATAATTTACAGCATCAGATTCAGACCCGTGAAATTGATACTTCACAGCCTCGAAACAAAAAACAGCCAAAGTTTTATTTCGAGTGGAGGAATTTATGAGATGTGGATACAAGGAATGGGATAATACATCCTGAACAGGTGGTTTAGAGGTAAGAGTTGGTTTCAGGAACACCAACAGAATAAGGTACTGAGTGAACAGTTATGAAGTGGTAACAGCAGTCCACTGGACAAATGCTGTCTTTAAGTGGTCCGGCTGGCTAGTTTAGTGTTGAAAAGCATCCCTATTTAATATGAAACATAGACTAGTAAAAGAAATAATGGGGTAGTAAAACAACAAGCTAACTGGTCCCACTGGCTAATCTTTTGAAAAGTTAACAGAAAACCCTCTTTAACTGGAAGGAAGTAATGAACCAAGACGGACAAACACTTTAGTAAATCAGAGTTTCTTTTCCTTTTCTTCAAACAGGGGAACAGTTAAATCATATGAACTGAGACAATGCTTGCCTCGATACATACTGCGTACAGTGCACAATTTATTAATTTTTTAACACTGCATATATTTGTTCAATGTAAACACGTGTGGACGAATATCCCAATCTTTGAAAACTTATACTTTGGTGAAACAGGCCTGGAATAACCACAGCCTCTGTTGCCCCTGGTCTTAGCCTTAATGCTCCCTCAAAAGTTTCCCATAGACTTTAAGATTTTCCAATGGAAGTGCCCTTTGCAAAATGAAAATGGCCTTGACCTATCAAAGTTGAATTTCCAGGCCTGTGTAAGATAAGTTGACCATGTCAATTGTCTCACAACAGGAGAACAAAATCACTGTACTAATAGGGTACGGTAAATTCATCATGTTGAACATGTTGAAGAAAGGCAATATTTTTGTTATTTGGGCAGAATTAAGTCAACCAACAACAAATCCCGCTCCCAACTTCAAACAAGGACTCCTATACTAATGTAATAGTCTTTTGTCTGACGGATATTACACAAGAGGCAACCACCTAGAAATCCCACTTCCAACTTCAAACAAGAATTCCTGTATTCATGTATTAGTCTTTTGTCTGTCAGCTATTACACAAGAGACATTCCTGCACTTACATTTCTCTTGACCTCTGGAAGCATCTTGGACAGCACTGAGTCACTCCTGGACACCGTGACAAGCGGTGAGGTCTCTGAAACCTTCACCGTCTTAGACGGCAGTATCAGCTCATCTGTCGTCCCTGAGTCCACTAAGGGTGTATGGGTTGATGCTGGGGGCTGCCGGGGTGCGGGTCTCTTCATGCTGAAGGCCCTGTCACCACTGACCAGACTTCCCATCGTTTCCGCCTGGCTGCTTCCCGCCACTGATAACGAACTTCCAGCAGGAAGTGTCTTCACTCGGTTGGCTTTCATATCTTCCTCCAGGGAAACAGAGCTTGGATTTTGCGTGCCATCAACCAGCCCCTTGTTAGTTTGTCTCCCAGTATCCTGGGAAATGTGACCATTACTTGGCTTTCCTTGTGGATAACCACTTAAGTATTGTCTGCTAGACAACTGGCTAGTTATCCCCGGCTCTACAGATACCTCCCTTTGGACTGTGGCAGGAGTAGACTGAGGGACACCTTGCGTTGGGCAGCTACCTGTTGCCGGGGGCGGGGGCGCTTTCCTTTTAGTCTTCCGTAAGATTGCCACGCAGAGTTTACCTGACCTCAGAGCGCTGTCAAACAGGAATCTGTGAAGGGAATATCAAAACATTTGTAGTGATTTTGTGAGATGTCAGTCTGTGATACAAATACACCCGGTGGGTGTTGCTAGCAGGAGAGGGGAATGACCAATCCTTAAATCATGAAAATAAAAGCAAATAAGACGATAACAAAAATGAATACAAAGCATGTTAAAGGTAGGGTATATTTTTGGTAATTGTCAAATACCAGTATCATCACTCGGTGTGCCCCAACATATGCATAAAATAACAAACCTGTGAAAATTTGGGCTCAACTGGTCATCGTAGTTGCAAGAAAATAATGAAAGAAAAAACACCCTTGTTGAAAAGAATTGTGTGCTTTGAGATGCCCGAGAATTACCTCTTTCTCTAAAACTACAATAATTCAAAAGGGGTCATTTCTAACAATGTTTTATAATATCAACAGCTCTCCAGTGCTCTTTACCAAGGAAGTTTTTATGGTCATTAAATTGTGGAGTAAAAATATAAAAAGTACACCCTGCCTTTAATTAAGAGAAAAGCCAAGGTATACAATGTACTGTATGTGATATTGATCAACAAAATCTGCATTCTCACCACATTTTATCTCTACAAACTACACTTTATAAAGTACATAATAAAAGGCATGAGTAAAAACATTGTTCAACAACAGGTTATCTGCAGCAGGCATGCTTTAATATATTTTTAAAGTCTGTGAAAAAAAAATCCTCAGGAGTGGAGAGGCCTGGTTAGAAGTAAAACACGTATGCATAATTTAACACATTGTTTTGATAAGAAGAAAAACAAGTCTGCAGTGAAGCTGTCTGACAGGGTCTACCGCAAGGAAAAATCTGAGTTAGGAATAAATGGATCACGTTCAGGACTATTGGCAAATGATTTTCAAATTTCCTCTTTCCTAGATCAATGTCCTGTGACCTACTTTTGGTCTGTTCCACCTCATTTGAAAGATAATGTCTGAAGGAGCTCAAGACCTAGATAAAAAACCCGACTGGTTTTGTTGTTATACTTTTTGTCAAGAATCATTTTTACACAGTATCACAACTCTCTAGTACTGCAGCACCAGATGTGATAAAACATCGGATATGTCAGAGTTTAGACTAAATACATGTATGTATACTCTGAGCTTTCTGAGCGATGCAGAAAAGAAATGTCCACAGGCACCCAGGGTGGGCAGTGAACCCATGACCGTCCATCTTGGCTGATAAAAGTTTGATTCCTGTAATCAACAGGAGGTTTACTAATCAAATCCATCACTCAGTGATGCTCACGGCACTCCAACATTATTACCCCTGGTCACGGGCCATTTATTTCATTCCTGAAACCATCTCAGCTCCCTTGGGATTTTCCAGCCTGTGCTGCCAAATATGTAGCGAACCGAGCTAAATCAATCACAAGAATCATCTCTGCCCTCACAGGTACCCATTTACCCCAGGTAATAGTGCTCTGAATGTTCTTACTGTTTTATCCACCGTGCCTTGGTGCTGAGGTCGATTTTAAACAAAATGAAGATTTGCAGCGAGATGAGTTTAGAACAAATTTCTTATTCATAGCACCTCAACTTCAAAAACACCCAAATTTGTTTGGAACAAAGAAACCATGCTACATGTACTTAGCACAAGAAGATCACCAGACAAACTGCTACATTGTATGCACTATTCATAACCTTGTTTTGACTAAATGGTTATTTGCTAAATGTAGCTTTTTAAGTCCCAAAGATTTGTATAAATTTTGTTTTTTAAAAACCGGATTGAACATAAAACAATGAAATTAAATATATAGGGTCTAAAGCAATTTGTTACAAAAATAAAGATTCAAACAAATGAGTCCCTTGAAAATCAGAAGAGAGTCAGCTTGGCGAATATGAAGAGGTAAGTCGTTCCATAACGAAGGCACAATGAAGTTGAAGGCTCTTTGAGCATAGAATTTTATGAGAAAAGTAGTTTGCGTCAGTAAGGATTGACCAGACACTTTGATACCTTCCTAAAGGATGAGTTTCACTCAAATCCTACAGTTGTGATCGTTAGCAATAAATTCAGGACCCTCAGGCAATTTTCAGGAGCTGAGTACACAGCCAGTAAGGCTGGCAGTCTTCACACTTTCAATCTGTCAATCCATAAGGGGGGCTAGAGGTCCCAAGCTCAATTTACACCTAGCCTAACCGGGACTGAAGGATTGCCTGAATTGGCTCAAACCATCTTCCCTTGGGCTGTCAAGATGGATGCCGAGGAAGCGAATAAGTATAATTGGGTCTTTTGGATTGACCTCTACATATTTGTGACCCACTTCAACACTTTCACTGCATCACATAGTGCATTTATATTTGTGGGGCATGCAAATCAACATGGTTAGTGTATCCTCAATGATGGTGGAAATAAACAACTGCCCAGCCCTTGAGGAACAGTGCTGCCTTGAAGACCTAATGAGTGATGGCAGCAAACGAGAAGGCTGTGAGATGTGCCCAAACATTTGAAGAGTACAGTAGATGATGGACTCAAAAGAAGAACATAAACAACTGCATCCAGAATAAAACCACAAGCCTGGAATTTCATCTTTGAGAGGGCAAGGCCATTTTCATTTTGCAAAGGGCACTTCCATTGGGAAATCTTAAAGTCTATGGGAACTTTTGAAGGGACACCAAAGCCAAGACCAGGGCAAAATAGGCCATGGCCTCTGTGTAATTCCAACTCGCCACCCAATGTTGTTAAGCAAAGAAAAATCCTGCTTAAAAAAACAGGTTACCAGCTAGATCGCAATGTTACAAACGTGTATGAATATCACATGTGACCGGACCCCCTGCTTTTTTTTGCTAAGCAAATAAATATCTCAACTTTTTTTTTTTGTAAAACAGGATTTTGATTTGCACCCCATATAGTTTGAAATCATTTTACAACCACAGCCCAGAATTTGCTGTCACTATTGCGGTGCTGCCCCAAGATTAACAACGCCTGTTTGGTAAATACTACAGCGGCGGTGATTGTGGCGTAGACAACTGCGCTTGTCATGCACAATCATGCTTTGCATTAGACTACCACAACCATGACTAGACTTGTACCTTGTACAACTTGTACTCAAGTTACTGTAATACTATAGCATATTTAAATCATTACAGCAAAGGTCTATCAGCAGTTCATGAAAGGCATTTCATATGAGAGAGTTGCTGAAAACGTTTACGATTAAAGTGAAACAATGGACAAGCGTTTGAGGCTTTCATCCTTAAGACAGTCTACAGACAGGATGTTGGGTGGGTACGATGAGGTTGGGTGTATTAAATTCACCCTGAGGAACATTTCCGTTCGACATATAAAATATTTGCGACTCAAAATGAAATCATATTTTTCAAACGAAGTAGAACTTGTACATGATCTTTGTACTCTCCCCAGACAATTGTCGTACGTTATCTTGATTCACATGCGGGCGACATATAATAATAATGATGCAAAGAATATAAGCACATACTAGTGGCAGTTTTGCCAATATCACCAACAATGTACTTTATCTTCATTAAAAGAATGTAAAAATTCATTGTATAATTGGAAGAAAGTAAGGAAGCTTATCATAATGACCAACAGCAATAGTTTCCACCACAATACATGTATGTACTACATGCAGGGCTTGAGTTTTACACAGGAACACAGGCCCGCAGCCAGTAGTTTTAGAGTCGGGCCTGTAAACTCAAGACTGGACAAGTTCGACGGTCTTACATTTTTCCATTGAATAATACCTCACTGTGTGTAATATCTCGAACAAAAACAAATTATGTTCAAATGCTGACTTTGAGTCTGGTAAAATACCTTTCAATTCTACATGTATTTGTAATGAAACTAGTCACAAGTGTATGAGAAATAAAATGCATGTTTTAAAACTGTGTCAGGAAGTTTTTTTCTCATTTTGATTCTGGTCTTGTAAAAACCATTCTGGTCCAGTAAACATTTTGAGCAACATACCCTGCAGTCTTGTGGATTTCCCCCCAAATTGGAGCCCTGTACCTATGTTATGCTTACTTATTAAATTATGTCAAACATTGTTACTGTAATTGTGATTTAAAAAAGAAAATTGTTGCAAATTTAGTTCTCTATTGCCTCTGTAGAGGCCGTACAGGGAAACCAAATTCACTGTGATTGTCACTTCATCTATGATCTGTACTCAAAGAAAGAGAACATTCATTTGTACATGTACATGTCGCAGTAATTTTGCTAACCCTGCAAATGTTGTAATTTATATTGATTCAAAGAAAGTGAGCATCCAGTTAGCAGTTTTGCTAACAAAACAAATGTTGTACCTTTGATTCAGAGTAAGCATCCAGTAGCAGCAGTATTGCTAACATTGCAAATGTTGTACCTTATCTTGATTCAAAGAGAGTAAGCATCCAGTAGCAGCAGTTTTGCCAACAGTTCTCATTCTACATAACTGTAGGGCCTACATGACAAACCTTCGTTATGAAAATGTCACTTAAAGATTCAGAGACAAGCTTAAATACTCATACCACAAGTGTAGACCCTGACAGCACCTGTATCATTTTACAGCAACTTGGCAAACATAACGTACCCAGTCAGCTTGTACTACACTACACACAGAACCTGAATGTTAATGTGCATATTAAAGGTAGCAATTATTATACCATCCTCCTAATGCTTTCTGGCTGTAATTTCATCTGCAAACAGACCACTATTCAAACAAACTTCATGGAATCAGGGCGCTCAATCCATTCATGAATCAATTTCAACGACACAAAAAAATGTTACATTTCAAAAGTCAAGTGTGTGAAACTTGAGGATTCAGTTTAATATCTGACTAAATTAGTAAACAGTGCTTTCTGTAAAATAAGCAGATAACTTTCAATGGCAATATTTCAGTGATTAAGTTGTTGATTTTAAAGTCTACATACGGTACATGTTATGTACAACTTTTGATTTGAGAGAAAATGTGAATTATGTCAAGTTTTTGTATTTGGCACATCTCTTTTCGCAGCTCCTAAACTCCTTAACTCACTATTATGAAATAAATTTATAATTTGAGAGAGAAATACTTACAACCAATAAAAAGAACTCTTTAATGCAATAAAGTAAAACATTTGGAGAGGTAAGAACAAATTAAAAAGGACCTTAAAAGGTGATTTTTTTGTAGAGGCAATTTTATTAGGAACATTTACATTTTCACTGGAACATTTCAAGGTGTACCAGGCCTGCTATTACTTAAAGAGGGGCTTTCCGGTCAAATTCGTGATGCACTCATTTTTCAATAGATACAGTCTTTATGAGAGTTGAATTTTTTTTACAAGTGTCTAATATCTTGTTAAACTGGTGCAAAAAGTCATTTTATTTGATTCGAAATTTGATTTGAGGCGAAATTTGACACACGATATCACTGGTTATCAACAAATGGGTCTGTTTATTCCAAAGAGGAATTTTTTCATCAGTCAAAAGGTCAAATTCCATGCCTTTTGATTGAATATCATTGAAATTCAGGAATGATCTGAAAGTTTCACGTCCAAATAATGTACAGACCCATTTTTGAAATATGATGTCATTTGACGTTTTTGGATGATGACAAAATTTGCACTGGATGGTGTCAAATATGATGGCAGTTTACACAGTTTAAACTAGAGGTTAGAGACTTGTATTTCTTCTTCACTGAATTCAACCTCGGAGACCCTTTTTAAATACCATGGTGATTTAAATCAATGATTTAAATTGCCTGATCTAAATCAAACATGAAGGAATAGTTCTGAAGTAGATGCATAGATGTGAACTTTTGCTACTTTCTCAGTTATCATCCTTTTGGATATTTTATGGGTGGTTTGTAATCTTTTGTAACCCCCCCCCCCCCCGCCCCCCTAAAAATATAAATAATAACAATAAATTTCCAAAACAAAAGAAAAGGGAGGGCAGAGGACAGAGGACATTTGGAGACAGAAGGAAGTCTTTGAATTAGTGATGACACGCCTTTTGCGACCAATTTAAATACAGATTACACGAATTACATGAATTACTGCTCATTTGATGATGTCTATTTTTAAACCAGACATGCAGTAAAAGACCGTCAGATTGTGGTACTGGAGAGAGGCCAAAACTCTTTGGGTTTTCCTCTAATTATCATTAAGATAAGACGGCCGAGAGCTAATAGTAATTTTGCTAAAGGAGGAAATGGAGGCAAGATTTCTTCTTAATTCTTAAGCTAAACATCATGTATGGAAACCGAGAAGAGATGGTAAAGGATTGTTGGGAAATAATGATTAACTGAAAAGGAAATTGTCATCAACCAAATATATTTCATAGACTGTAAAAATTGTTAGTTTATTGTTGGTTTGTTTTTCATTTTGTTGCCTGTGGATTTTTTTCCCAGAACTCGGGAAAGTACTGAGTATACAGTGCTTAATACACATCGGTGTATGGGTAAAAACAAATTATATTTTAATACAGTTTAACATGTTTGGGTGTGTTTCTTTTTGTCAAAGTGTCACAAAATCTGACTGGGTGTGTTACAATCTATAAACATAGTTGTTTTTAATGAATTAATAAAGATAATAATCATAAAGAGAGATTTATAAAGCGCAAACAGTTGCAGATCGGTTCCGCCTAAAGGCGCTGAATACAAGAAAAATGGATTAAAGAAAATAAATTAAATTAGAAATAACGATAATTAAACAAATTTACAAAAAATTACGTCTGGACCAGCCAAATACACAGTATAATAACAAAATAACAATAAAATAAAAATATAATTAACACAAATTTAAATGTACTTTGTACATGTTGTACTTTGTATTGTACTTTGTACACGTGTGAGGTAATTGAAGCCAAAATACGTTTGTAATAACACCCAGTGACCATATTGGGTGCAAATTAGTCTAACTATATTCCATTTCAATTGAAAACAATTCACTCAAGCGGAAAATTAATGAAACAATAATTGATTGTCTATTTGCCTTTGTGGCAGATGTTTCATTTCATGAAGGTCATGCTTGAATAAATGCATCATACATGTCCCAATAACAGATGTAGAATTTCACTGTTGCTATGGTAACAATACAGATAATCAAAGGCATGTTGACAATGGAGCACACCAAGTACGAAGTTCAATACATAATATAATGAAAAAATAAGAGTATGATGGAAATGTGTCCACAAGCATACATTGTATTTGTCCACCACAGATGTCAAATACTGTATACATGTAGTAGTACTCCTACTCGTTTTAATTAATTTTCTTAATTTATTTTTAATTTGTCCATACAATTGTACCTGTTTAGTTTTTGACTAGTGTCATTTATTCAGCGCCTAAAACATGCCTGCATAATTAAGGCGCTATATAAGTATTGGTATTATTATTACATAGTACTTGCAACCTTGGCCGTTCACTCCAGCCCTCTTGTTTTTAACAGACCATAATCAGTATAAGAGAATGGTGCATATAATTCACTGTGTGGTTTTTTGAAGAGTATGTATAGATATAATCCAATCCTCTCATTTGTATTCTTCATTAAAGATTTTCTCTGAAGGTTGGTGTTGTATTTGTTTTTGGAAGAATTTATTGCATTCAAATCTTGATTTTGGGATGTTTGGCAGAAGCACGCTGAATTAAAACAAGGTCCTCAGGATTTTTTCTAGTGTTTTTCTTGGTTTTCAAAGCCCTACATTCTATATGGTTTTCTTTTCATGTTTTTTTGTGAAACTACCGTATAAAAAAATAAAAAAATAATAATAATAGCGTATCGGCCCTATATGCTAGCTGGTGTATAAAGTATAAACATATCCTAGTTGTGCTCAGTTTTAGAGGAATATTTAAACAGAAAAACACTTCCACACTTAGGTTTGACTTGGACTGTTCATATTACAATGGAAGCGTACGGCATTTTATATGATGGTTAAATTTCTTGGCACATTTACTTCAACCATGACAACTAACAAGTACTAACTTCATAACAAGTAAACTTTATAGCGTGAAAATCATTCACCAATGTACAATAACTTTTTTCTTTTTTGTAATCAAACACCAGAAGTTGTGAACTGCAGGACGCCTACTTCATGAAATAAGAGCATTCAAACAAACTACCAACAGCTCTTTTGTGACTTGTGAGTTAACTAAACATTGCTTTAACAACCATCATAGTAATTCAACAACAGCTATTAAATACAATAAAGCTGACAAGATTAAAACAACTTTACACCCTGTTCCTCTCCAGAACCAGAAAAGGAACATTACAATAGAGTTGTCAATGCATTAAATAAACATTGGGAAAAAAGGGGGAAACAAGAAATTGCCTCATTGTAGCTAATGTTTTCAAGACCAAACGCAGATGGGGCAATACCCCGAAATTGACCCTTCAGTGCTTGCAATGCGGAAGTTTACAACACCAAGTACGCAGTAACACCGTCTGACAACTGAACTATTTTGAAACCTTTTAAGGTGATCACAAAAGATGCTTTATCTGTCAAATCCTGTATTTCCCCCCACAAGGAAATACAAAACCTTTTGTATTGGTATTCAATGTCAACAATATAAACCACTAACTAACAACAAAGATGTAATAAACTGAAGTAAAAGTCCCTTTACTCAATAACTGGTTTGGAATGATTGACAAAAGAAATGGCATTCCAAAAGCAGGAGAAAAACCCCTAGGAATACCACTTTCCACCAATGAAACCAAATTGAGGCTGGTTGGGTTATATGGTCTGGCCCCTTTGTTATATTGAAAATCTGCATTTATTATTAACAATGCAGACAAGGAACAAGACAATGATGGTGTTAGAATGACAAGGAAAAAAATGAAATTCAAAAATGGGATAAGAACTGAAAAAAAAAGCCCCCAAAACATCAGAGCAAGCAATATCTTGACCTTCTTTGAGTAGTATTTGAATGAGAAACAAGAGTTGCAAAGATGTGAGCATTTCAAATCTTAATCAAACAAAGTTATGGTAAACTTATCTAAGCTGGAACGGATAACAGATTTAAATTTACAGTTAAAGCAATGGACATATGTCCGATCACTCTGTGAAGTCTTACACAAAGACTGATTACCCCTTTTGGCGAAAACACCAAACGACCATAAAAAATGATTTGTTTTCACAATGTTATCTCTCTGAATGACAACAACAATACAGATTAAAACAAAATGGCTTTACAAAATCTATGATGGAATGTGAATTGGTTCAAGTGAACACAAAATAGTATTGTGAGGGTGAGGGTAAATGCTTAGCCCAAGTCCAAAACTCTAGCTGGTACATCAGGGCTCAAAATTTGGGGGGGAAAATCCACAAGACCGCAGGACTTGTAGCTCAGAATCTTTACTGGACCGGAATTTTATTTACAAGACCAGAATCAAAATGAGAAGAGACTAGATTCAAAATGAGAACACAGTTTTATCATCTAAACTGTTTGATTTAAACAAACACTAAGAGAAGATTTATCTATTCTGTGTAATGGGTGATAATCAGCAGGATTAAATGATATTTGTGAGACTCAAACTCAACATTTGAACATTATTCTTTTGAGACAAAGATGTTGAATTGAAAAAAACCAGACCACTGGACTTGTCCTGTCTTGAGTTCACTTGCCCAACACTGAAATCACTGGCCTTGGCCCAGTGGTTTCCTTGTAAAATTCGAGCTCTGTACATCCTGTAAGCTACTCTGATGTTATTGTGTGAAGATGGAAAACGGAAATCTGCTGGTACAATTATAGAGCAAGGAGCAGATGATAACAGTATCATTGTTATTGGTTCAGTAATGAATATTATATAACAATTAACAGATCATCCATACTTTATAATCGGTTTGAATTATCAGTGATAGTAGGCCTATGTGTTTGATTGTTGAAAGCATTACAACTGCAGTTAACTCTGTACCGTGACTTGGTCACAATTACTAATGTGCGGAGTTACATGTAGACTTGCGGACAAGTCCTTTGTTGCGGTGATAGTCGAGTCGCGGATGGTGATATACGCTATATATACACTCGGCACTCCGCGATCGAAGACTGCTCTCACGAGATCACTGCTCTCTCGCGAGGCTGCTGGCTAAATGAGACCGTAGTCGCGAGAGCAGTAGTCTCAAGGGGGCCAGCAGTCTCGCGAGAACATCCCTCATGTCGCGAAAATCGCAGAGACAGTCGGAACGCTATCACCTCGACAAATATTTAACGACCTGCACCATGATTTCACCATGGATTTGCACTGTTATGTCACAGCTTTATGAAATAGAAATTCTGCTAATAAGCACAAAACGGCTGCTTACATGTTTTATGAAATTGGGCCCTGTCCACAAGTCTAATGCGGAGTGTGCAGAGCAGGAAGCATTTTCTATCATTTTCACTGAGGTAACTGTGAGGTGACAGTAGTATTTTATTTTGGGAGTGATTTGAAAGAAGGAATACCTCCCAGTGGCCTCATCATATCATCAGTTGTCGGGCAGGACGTAGCTTAAGCCAGTAAAACTATTTAAATTATGCAATAATTTAAATTATGCAATAATTTATGTGAAGTTTATTTAACAGGATTTTAAGTCCTCTCCCAAAAAGGCCATCAAGCAATAAATTTGAAAAAGAAACAAAAAAGATTAAGTAATAGCTACATGTATAGGGGCCTACACATAAAATGTCTTAATTAAATTCAAGCAACCAGAATCTGAGATTCTGAGTAATGGGTGTGGCTGTTTCATGAGGTCATGGTGTTGACATCAATTCATCAATGATATCCATGGTAACCAAGGTTGTGATGTTTCATACAATTGATACCAGTGGATGCATGATGTCACAATTTCTGTTTTGTTTTCATCTTGAACAAAGAGGTGTGGTGCCTCCTTGAGTTCCTTTCATCCTACTCCGTTAAAAATTCTCCTCGTTGCATTAGATTCATAGACTGATCATGATGGAAATGTCTCAGTTCTGTTTTTTTCCTTCAAGAAAAGGATCCTCGTCCTCCCTGACCCTCTTCAAAAAGTATAATTCCAGGCCTTTTGGTGTGTAGTAAATTGCAAAGAAAGGAAGACCTTTATGTTGGTTTTTTGGAGGTGTTTATTTTTTAGGGGGGGGGGGTGTAGTTTGGATTAAGCCTGTGAAGTCAATACATTGCAGGCAGTCAAATCTAGAGTAGTTTTAATTTGAATGATTCACCAGTTAGTTTGTTATCTCAATGGCTCAGAGGTTGTTGATGAAGAAAGTTCAAGGAGTCAATTTGGGAAAAACACCATCCAAAATTGCTTACATCATAGTAAACCAATTACTTTCCTACTGGCCTAAATGGACGAAACTTGATAATTTTCTCTTTTCACAAAAACAAAGTACCTGGGAGTTGCTTCAGGGTTTTCATGAAGAAAAAAAAATAGTCTGCATAACATGTGGTTCTTAACTTCTCTACACCATACGGCATATGAGGAGGAGAATTCCCAACTTAGGATATTAATGATTAAGATACTATCTTGTCTCAAGTTTGCACTCTAACAATTTAGACGACTTTGAACTAAATGAAAAAACTTGCCCACTCCATGTCAGAATGCATTTGTTTGACACTAACAAAAACTGGAGCATGTTACCATTTTTGTTCCTAGGCAAGGAGGTCATTCAAACATTATTTGCTTTAAAGGTTCTAATTAATTGCATTTTTAATCTAGTTGTAATAATTGCATTGGGTTGGGGGTAAAGAATATTATTTTGGTTTTACCATTTTACCATATATAGTGCTTTTCACCCAGTGTAAGGTTACACAATTGTGTGAAAAGCACTAGGCCTACATGTTGTGTAATACCCAGTGCTTTCTGGCTCCCGATTCCTGCAAAAAAGAACCCCTGAAGAAGCCTGTGGATTTTTCACCACTGAAATTGGAAAGCAGTGAGTATACAGTGCTTATCGCACATTGGTGTAATGGTCTAACGTCTCAATAAATGGTGAAGTTTTTATTGAACATTTTGATGTTACAATGCTTACATTTAACCCTTTCATGCACAATTTATTTTTGTGATAAATTTATCATATACACTGTAGACATGACTCAATTTTTGTAAATGAAGACCCCGAAAAAAACCCAGGTCACAATAGCACCCTCAAGAGTCCTCTTTCCCATTCTGAAAACTGTGTGGCCTTGGGATCTTTATTTTTTCGTTCTACAACTATTTTTCTGAACAGTTGGCGCGTGAAAGAGTAAAAACAGTTTGCACATGATACTAACTCAATGACTTAATTTTGTTGCAAAAAATCAGACGTCCTGAAGGAAAAAGTTTGAGATGACCTTTGAGTATGAGTTACAAAACTCTGAGTTTAAGAATGTTTTTTTCTTGCAATTTTTAGAGCTGGACTATGTTCTTTGTCCATTTTAAAAACTATTAAAAAGGTGTAACAAAAGCTGTAACAAGGTGTAACAAAATATTGTCAGAATCAATGATGGAGGTCTATAATTAGCCAACAGTTTGAAATGACCTATTCCCAGAGGCGTGCTTTCCTACACCCTTGATTCTACTGACAGCCGGATGGGCGGGGATTTTGGGCTTGCCTGTGTTTATTTGCTTTTCCTGATCAGACCATGTGTAAAGGACCCTGGCAGTACAGCCAGCCTGGACTTACATTATGGAAGGGACAAGGCCATAATTTCCCAAATAAAGGTTGGTTTGATTAGAAAACGCAGATAATTTATAATGATGAGTATTATTTCAAGGACAAATAAGGGCATGAATGTTGACATTTTGTTAAAACCAAAATCAGAGCCAAATATTACTTGATTGACTGCTGGTTTCAAGTAGTTGTTTTGTGCTCATTCGTTGAAACCAACTTTATAAAAGAAATTATGCCGCATTATCCAACCCTCAAGTTGTAGTTTTCTATTTGCTATAAATCAAAACACATGTTCCAAGCACATATGAATGGAACAAATCCATAACAAAATACAAACTTTGGTACATAAGATTTCTCAAAAACCTATGACAGGTTGGTACTGATTGAATGGTGTGGTAAATGAAAAATACATACACATCTAGATAGTGTAGAGGATGGAAATAAATTACATTGCTCTTCTAAATATTCCAAATAATTTCAATTATTTGATTGCTCAATTAATTCTTTGTTTATTTAATTTAACTCCTTTTTTCTCAAATGCTGTACACTCTCATATTAACTTTAAGTTTCTGTGTACATTAGGTTCTATGTAACTTTTTGTTGTCTTAGACATTGTGACTATTTGATTGTTTTCTTTTTAATTTTACATTTTCTTCTTTAGAACCACTGTTTACTTTTCCCTAATAACAATAGCATAGCCAGAGGAGTGTCTTGATGTCTTTTGGACACCCTGTTTTAAATCTGGACCCTGTTTTATCAGTCATTTACATGATGTATGTAAGTGAACGATCTTGACACACAGTTTTTAATTTCCAATTTTGACACCCTTTTACCAAATCCTGGCTAAAACTTTGATCATAACCATTAACCTTTTCCCTCTTTCCCCCTCCAAATCACCACTTTTACTGGTCAAATTAAAAGCAAAAACAAAAACACTACACACAAACCCATGACCAAAACTGTAGTGTTAGTCCTACAATACAATACAGAGACAGGTAATAAAATGTGCCATTCAAGCAAATATTATTGTTTTGTTCTGGCATACAATACCCTGGAATGCATTGAAGGTTTCAGACCAAACCAACCTTGGCCAAGACCTCTGCACTGACCTATTACTACAACTACAACTACAAGTACCCATGGAGAGGTTTCCATAGCAACAGCATAAAGATTAAACTGGGTCATCAACGGGTCAGGTTTAATGGTTTAACCCATTGCTATGGGACTGGGATGGACATTCATGTGTGTATTTTGTACACACCATACTAGACTGGAATGCCAAGATTTCTACAGTAACCAAAGCTGGATATTGGATGCTACATTATACAGTATCACTAGTTTTAGGAAATATTTCTTTCAAACTTAAAGGGTGTGTAACATTGGTAATTGCCAAAGACCTGTATCCAAACTCGATGTGATCCAACATACATTAAATAACAAACCTGTGAAAGTTTAAGCTAAATCGGTCTTCGGAGTCATGAGAAAACAGTGTAAAAAACCCCTGATGTGTTTTAACTTTTTTTCAAACATCAGAATTTCTCCTGCAGGATAAATACTATTATTTTACTCATTTCGTAAAAACTATGGCATTTCAAGCAAAACTATTTCAAGGGAAGTTTTCTACCATGACCATCTTTATACCATGTGAGTTATGTGCAAATCTGTGAGCATTTATATTTTCATTCTTACCAATGTTGTACACACCCTTTTTAGATATTTTCTTGCAAGCTTCCATTTCATTGCTTTCTGTATTTCACTGGCACACATCAATGCTTTGAATGTTCCCACAGGGCAGACTTAAAAGACTTTGGCATCCAATGATGTAGCAGCTGATGGTATTTTAAACAAGCCCTTGGGGAATTCGTGTGCAAATAAATTTGGTTTAATCACAATTGCTTTTACCATCTTACAGATTCACTAAAGGGGGATACTTGATGAGACAGAGGGGGCCAGTGGAACTGTTTTAGATGAGGAGAAGAAGGGTGGCTTTCTACAGATTTAGAAAATGATTGATTACAGCAAATCAGAGAAAAACAATATTTTCAGATTGAGCGTAGATTGAGCGAACAAGATGATTGTAAAACACAAGTTACTCACAGAGTGTTTAAATTTACACTGGACCACAGGCCCAAGGCAAGTGATTTTAGCATCGATCCAGTAAGCTCCCAACTGGACAAGTCCGGCAGCCTTGTTTTTCACAATTCAATATATATTTTTATTATTTCAAGTTGACTTTGAGTCTGATAAATATCTTTCAATTCTGATTAGTATCAAAGTGCTTGTTCAAAATAAAATTAAATGGAAAACTGTGTTGTCATTTTGATTCTGTCTTTTCCCATTTTGATTCTGGTCAATTGTAAAATACTGTCCAGTACTGAGCTACTTACAAGCCCTGCATTCTTGAGGATTTTCAACCAAATTCGAGCTGTGACGCAGTAATGTACTATGCACAAGCTGATCAATTGCACTCAGTATACTTAACTGACATTTGTTTGTTCAGTCTTTACATTATTTAAAGGTACATGTATGTAATGCTATGTCCTACAAAAGTGTTAAGATTTAACAATTATTTCTCATTAATCTGAAAATACTTTTGAAAAGACACAGTACTGTCCTGAGAAATATTCTTATTAGCAATTTCTGCCAAAACTTGTTTCCCTTTTAAACACTTAGAAGTTTTTATTGCCATTTGCCAAACTGAAAAACATGTAGGCACACACAAGTTTGTGTATATTGAAAATTTAAAAAAATCAATCTGAGAATGTAGGCTAAACCATTACAAAAGGTGAACAAGGAAATTGATAAAGGTTTTACAACTTGATTATTTCGGTAAGTTCATTGAAAACTGTCTAGTAATTATTGGATGGGGAGTACATGTACATACATGTACATTTACAGTGTACACTGTACTTAGAAAACAATTTTCTTTTAAATACACTGCAAACAATCATGGAATATTTGATATTTTGCATAGCAAGGGAAGCTTACAAAGATTTGACCAGTATGGAAGAATGAACCATTTTCCTTCACCATGATGATCTTTCACCGCTCAAACAGGAGGATAAAAAGAGGGAAGTGGAAAAATCCTTTCTAATTTACAACATCCCACTTACATAAAGCTTGGTCCCCAAAGAGCTTGGTACTTGTCCCGAGAGTTTCTCTAGTAATTAAAAAGAAACTATCACTGGAGCCTGGTCTTTCCTGGGGAAACAATGACTTCAGTTTCCCCAAAGGAGAAAAACTCACTTTCATGTTGGGTACACACTATTTATTAATCACCTATTTGAGCATGGTCTAAAACCAGAGAGGTGTGCAGGTGTCTGCGCAGGGTTTGCCATAGCCTTGATTGCAAGCTGTCTTATAAGTCAACGCACACAGAGTCCATCCACGCACCATTGACGCAAACGCAAAAACTGATTCAACGCACAGAGTCCATAGGACTGCATGGACTATCGGGCAATACTGGGATAGTAGGCCTACCTGAAAAATTACAGACTCCGAGCGCGGACTATTGGGCAAAGGGATAGTGAAGACAACCTTGCGATTAAGGCTACATGTAGGTTTGTCCTTAACTTCATCACTGACCACCCTGCAGGACCGGTTCTGAGCTTGGCATTCCACTGGTCCTGTAGATTTTCACTTGTTCATATTTCATATGCTTTTCAACATTGAAGTAGCCAGCCAGACCACTTGTTGGCAGAGCAACTTGACTGTTTTAACTGAAATTCGGCTAAGTGGACCAATGTTAACAGGAAAAGCTGCTGGGTATCTTTTGGCTAGACCCTGCTTGCCTTTTGAAAATCATCATCTTCCTGTACTGTGCAGAAACCTCCTCTAGAGTAAACTCGCACGAAACGGCCCAAAGAAGGCATCGTAGGTGCAGAATTCTTTGGTAAGCAGCGCCAACAAATTAGGCCCTTGTCAATGTTGGTAATCTCCCCTGGTACCAAATTGATATTATAATGCAAAAGTTTTACTCAGTGAGTTGCTTTACGTTTGAATAAAATATTTCCTCCAGGAAAAAAATAAATAAATAAAAATTGTATTCAATCATACCTGTATCAACTATCATAGCTTTGCAGTTTCTGGTTTATAAATTATTGTTTACAATTTTCAGTCTTACCTTGCTCGTTCCACGGAGCATCTCTCCATCAGGTGACCGTTGATTTCAATGATCTCATCTCCAATTTTAAGTCGACCGTCTTGGTGCATGAAGGACCCAGTGTTCACTGCGGCAATGCGTATGTTCCCCAATGCTTTATGGTTGAGTAATGGACTCGCTGCAACAAGCTCAAGAGCCTGACTACGCTGCAGTGTAACGGCAGTTGCTGCACCATGCTGCAATATCAACCCAAAGTCTAAGATACTCTGGGGTGCTGGCGGCGACTGGAAGGAATACACTTTAATCTCTTCTTTGTTACGTTCATCGCTGTTATTTTGCTGGGCGGTTTTGCTCCCTGTTGTCGCGACCGCCGTCGCAGCGGGAAGAATACTGCTAAGGTAAGCATTGAGGACGTCAATGCTTTGCTGGACGTCCTCTTGCTGTTGAACATTGTTGCCAGC
This sequence comes from Plazaster borealis, assembly GCA_021014325.1. Lineage (NCBI taxonomy): Eukaryota > Metazoa > Echinodermata > Asteroidea > Forcipulatida > Labidiasteridae > Plazaster > Plazaster borealis. The sequence goes on from CM037459.1 coordinate 1,003,715, forward strand.
TGCGTCTCGGAATTCTTTGAGGAGGCGCAGTGACCTGGCAGCATTTTCCTCGCTTATCGGCATCACATCTATGGAGTTTCTTCAACGTTCATGAAGCTCATGTGGGAATTTGCATTAAACTGCAATGCTTCAAGGAAGACTGGCTGAGAAGTACCAACTCTGCAGTACACAATGTAAAATAATATCAGTCATACAGTGTACATTAAAAAGAACAAGGTCCAATTATTGTGCAAGATTAATAACTGGAGTCAAATTAAACAAAGTGAATAGGGTTGGCTAATGAGTTTCTAAACAAAGAGTTAACTAAAACACAAACATACTTTGGTGGACTGATCGATGATAACATATTTCACATACTGTGGTTGTGTATAACGAATTCTACAGCAATCCGGAGCGATGATCAAATCACTTAATTATAGAATGAATCATTCATTGTACATGTAATGTGATACACTTTTAACATAAACAGTAATGCTCTCCAAAGATTGTTTTTTTAGATGACAAGCACATGTTTGTGACACACACACAGCTGATTAACTTCACCAGTTCACAATGTTTGAGTGAATGAAAAAGACAACATTTTGTACAAATAACTGAAAGATTATTTCAGGTAAAGCTTGGGCCCCGGATACGGATACGAACTTCGCAAACAATGTCAAGTGCTTCATATTGACTTAATTTTTTTTCAAATTCTAGAGAAATTGAGATGCAACTGCAATGACAGGGCTGCCTAATGTTTCCCTATGGTTAATCATTCGTTCAATTTGTCAATTTGACTTTAAAAAAAAACATGTTTCGATAACTTTACGCCTTGATCCAATCTCAAGACTATACTATAATGAAGTACAAAAATAGATCAAAGACTCAAGGAGTGAAAGACACGACAATGAATTTCATTAAAAAACCTTCTTGTACAAATTTTTAGTTATAAATATTTGCAATTATTTACTCGAATACAATTAAAATAGAAACTGAAGACTCCAACTTACTTGATATCTCAATTTCCCAGAAAATCACAAAAAGCAACGGAGAACCACCAACTAAGTGAATTGTTTTGTTGGTAAACAATGAATGAATTCGGGTCAGTCATCCATTGGAATTTGTACGGGAAATGTTTTGGTGACGCATGCCTGAGAAAAACGGTGACACCCCCAATCCATTGACTGACCGTGGTAACCGCATCTTTATTTTTATCAAATTTCGCTTTCGGTATTTGTTGACATTTTGCGAATTTCGTAAAGTTTAATACGTAATGAACACTCACCAGTTGTTTCACCTGGACTCTGGATTTGAAGTTAATGATTGTTGATCGTTTGTTGGCAATATTTGTGAGAATTCAAAGTCGATCAGTTTACATTGTCGACGAGTCATTCATAAAATAAGACTGGCTACGTTGCTTGAATGCACCTGTGGTGTGTTTCATGGGTGGGCTGGCTACCATTTACTAGCTCATGCCGTTAAAATCTCTGTGTAGTGAACCATTCTACAGTAGGGATGCTTTGAATATTTTATATATTCAAAGTTCTATAAAATTACACTTTTATAATAAATAAACATACTTTTGCAATTAAATATTACTATTTGAATTATTTTTATACTGTTTTTTAGTTAAAAATATATTTATTTATGTTTATTGAACTAAATGTTATTTTTTGAACCCCTTTCAAATTGTAATGGTTGAGCCGAGAGTGTTTTAATTTTATTTCAAACAGAGGGCGCTGTTTATGTGTTTCTGGTTTATGTGGGTAAGGTTTTAGGGATTGAATGTACATAATTATTGTATTTCAAGCAGAAGTATTTTTAACATTTGTTTGCACTGAGCTGAATTTTTGTTAATGAACTTCACTGAACCATCGAGAAAGGACCACGAAAACAGTTCCAAGACTTCCAATTAACAAAAAAAAAAAACATGGTCTCTAAAGGCCACCGTATTCTTCTCAGACAGGTAGACTGGTGCTAGAAAAATATCACTGTAACCAAAATTAACAAACGATGAAAAAGATTTCACACAATGAGCAGCGACTTTCTGTGCATGCGCACAAGGCATTATTTACAAAGTTGCCAAGGAATCGTGTTTAGCAGACGATTCACATGACATGCATGAGCAAGTTGCTGTCGGCCAAAAAGGGTGATTTTACATGTCTAAATTTTCGTATTTTTTAGCCGAACAGTAAAACAAAAAATGAGTACCAGAACGTATAATCCGTCCGTTAGAGTTGGCAACTGGAATGAAGACATTTGTCTGGAGGAGGTAAGTCTAAAATAAAGCGGTAAAAACTGCGGTAAATGAACGAATTCAACCACTGAACTCATGAACTGAGGAGTGTCAATGTGTTTGACTGTCAATTTTGACTTTGAATTTTGTGAAAATGTTTTATATCCTCCCGTATCCTCCCGTACCCCAATTTCGCGCATCACAAATATTCGCGCAGGTACCTTTCCGACGCATATTATTTTGTTTACAATACGCAGTGACTGAATTTTTTTTATTTCATGAAAGTATAAAGCCTCATAAACAATTTCCTGCGAAGATGTGGAAAATCAAAGCCTTTCTGGTAAGATTTTAGATAAACTACAAATGTAGTATACAATCTTACCTTTTTAGACTAAATACAAAACATAGCTAGATAAGATGGTCGATTAAAAAAAACAAAAAAACACTGAAAGTTCTGTGCGTATCGTCTGCCATACTTCAATACTTAAATTACAAGACCACGTGATTTTCATTTAACAACAGAGGGCGTACAAAATACTACGGAAGGTTGAAGTGGACGTGCGCCTTATAATCCTTTTTTCAGAAATTACGAATTGTTTGCATTTAACTGGACGCGGCTTACCAACTTTGTGATAACAGCGCAGAGTCCATTTCCCACCTCGCCAACCCCACCACCCCTTCCCGTAAATAATTATCACTGCCGATTTCAACCGGCAGCTTCCCTGCCGCACGGACTAAAGCATTTAGAAGAAAGGCGGGACAATAGGGACTCCGTAGTGGCGTTCCAGCCCAAGTGCGCGAATTCATGTGACGGAAAACGAAACTTGACAAATCGGGGTAGATTGCAGACGACGAGTTTCGTTGTGCTTTGACGATGTTCTGCGGGCTTCAAATTCTCCTCTCAGGTGGGCTTTGACATCAGACAATTAAAATTAAAGCTAAAAGTTGTTCTTGATTCTGTTAATCAAGTCAAAATTCAATTTCAATTCTTTTGTGCGCGAATAATGGGGATACGAGGATACCCCAATTTCGCGCATCACAAATATTCGCGCAGGTACCTTTCCGACGCATTTTATTTTGTTTACAATACGCAGTGACTCAATTTTTTTTATTTCATGAAAGTATAAAGCCTGATAAACAATTTCCTGCGAAGATGTGGAAAATCAAAGCCTTTCCGGTAAGATTTTAGATAAACTACAAATGTAGTAGGCCTATACAATCTAACCTTTTTAGACTAAATACGAAACATAGCTAGATAAGATGGTCGATTAAAAAAAAAAAAAAAACACTGAAAGTTCTGTGCGTATCGTCTGCCATACTTCAATACTTAAATTACAAGACCACGCGATTTTCATTTAACAACAGAGGGCGTACAAAATACTACGGAAGGTTGAAGTGGACGTGCGCCTTATAATCCTTTTTTCAGAAATTACCAATTGTTTGCATTTAACTGGACGCGGGGCTTACCAACTTTGTGATAACAGCGCAGAGTCAATTTCCCACCTCGCCAACCCCACCACCCCTTCCCGTAAATAATTATCACTGCCGATTTCAACTGGCAGCTTCCCTGCCGCACGGACTAAAGCATTTAGAAGAAAGGCGGGACAATAGGGACTCCGTAGTGGCGTTCCAGCCCAAGTGCGCGAATTCATGTGACGGAAAACGAAACTTGACAAATCGGGGTAGATTGCAGACGACGAGTTTCGTTGTGCTTGACGATGTTCTGCGGGCTTCAAATTCTCCTCTCAGGTGGGCTTTGACATCAGACAATTAAAATTAAAGCTAAAAGTTGTTCTTGATTCTGTTAATCAAGTCAAAATTCAATTTCAATTCTTACGTGCGCGAATAATGGGGATACGAGGATACATAAACTTCAACTAAACTTCAGTACTGATCAGTATCCTATCAATCATATTGTCAAACTCATCTTGCTTCTTGCATTTTGCATTGATAATTGATGTACTCTACACTACTGTGTCCTTGCATCTTGCAATTGCCGAGTTTGGTGATATTGAGGGGCACCCCCTGGCAACATCATCACCAAAAGAGAATATCAACCGTAAGGGGATCCAGACGTTCTAAACCATCAACAAACTCCACGTCCTCAGCCAGTCGTAGTAGGAACGCTACCAACAAGAACTTGAAAGTTATTATTGTGAATTGCCAAAGCATAAAGAACAAAACAAGGTCAAGGGAGCTTGAAAACATGATCAACTCCACAGATCCTGATATCATTTTAGGAACCGAGTCATGGCTAAACTCATCTGGATGGGGAAATTTTTCCTGATAGCTATAGTGTTATTAGAAAGGATCGTGACAGTGGAAAGATTGGAGGTGGTGTTTTCATTGCATACCGGAATGACATTGTTATGTCTCATCGCCCCGACTTGGACTCCAATTGCGAACTAGTTTGGGCACAACTGCAGATTAAAGGAGCAAAGTCTGTCTTCATTGGCTGCTTTTATAGACCCCCCGATGACAAGAATACCAGTCTCCAGCAATTAGAAATTTCTTTGTCTAAACTCTCGCAGGTGGCTAAGTCAGCTAATATATGGATAGGCGGTGACTTCAACTTGCCGGACGTAGATTGGCATTCTAACTCCATCCCTAAGTATGCCAACAAGGGTGTTCAGTGCCAGACCCTCCTTAACATCGCTGCAGAATATAGTTTGAGCCAAGTGATTACAGAACCAACACATCGTCAAGATGACTCGGAAAGCTTGATAGACTTGTTCCTGACATCTAACCCCACCACAGTGAGCAAGGTCTACCACATGCCTGGACTGGGTGTGTGTAAGCATGATGCAATCATGGCACATGTGGACATTCAACCGCAGAAGATCAGAATCCCCCCACGCAGGATTCTGATGTTTAAAAAAATGGACATTTGTGGGCTAACCAAGGAAGCGGGTGACTTCTGCTCTGATTTTCTACACTCCAACCCATTTAATAGAACTGTGGAAGAAAACTGGACAGTGTTTAAGGACAAAATACACAACCTGATTGAGAGACATATTCCGTCAAAACTAGTCAGACCGAGCCGAGATCTACAATGGATGACCAGAGAACTAAAGCAGAAGATCCGTCAAAAGAACAGATGGTACAAGAAGACAAAGGAAAGGAAAAACTCAAAAATCTGGAACAAGTACAAACAACTCCAGGAAGAGGCGAAAAAAGAAATGCAGAAGGCGTACTGGAACTACATAAACAACATCCTCTCACCAAAGATGGAAAAAAATCCAAAGATATTCTGGCGCTTTGTTAAAGGTCTGCGGAGAGATAATAGTGGGATTGCAGCCTTACGTCATCAAGGTCACTTAGTCTCAGATGGGAAGAAAAAGAGTGAAATCCTCAACGACTACTTCAGCTCTGTCTTCACGAGAGAAGATCTTAACCACATCCCTGACAAAGGACCCGCATCATACCCGACTATGGACAACTTTCTTGTTACATCACCTGGGGTAGAGAAGCTACTGGCTGACTTGAATCCTTCAAAAGCAGCAGGACCAGATGGCTTACCCAGCAGAGTTCTCCGATTACTTGCACCACAGGTAGCACCTGTGCTGACCTTCATCTTCAATCAATCCATTAGCACTGGATCGCTTCCATCTGATTGGAAAAACGCTAACATCACACCGATCTTCAAGAAGGGTGACCGGGCTGAGCCAAAGAATTATAGACCGGTGTCCCTCACCAGCATATGTTGTAAGGTGTTAGAACACGTAGTACACAGCCAGATGATGAACCACCTCAATTCCCACAGCATTCTATCTGACAACCAACATGGATTCAGAAAGAACCGGTCTTGTGACACCCAACTTGTCATTACACTTCATGATCTCACCAAAGCAGTCGATAAAAAAGAGAATGTGGATGTCATCCTCCTTGACTTTGCAAAAGCGTTTGACTCTGTTCCCCACCACCGTCTTATCAACAAACTGAAGTATTATGGCATCAGTGATCAACTTATCCTTTGGATCTCTTCCTTCCTGATGGGCCGATCACAGAGGGTGGTGCTTGAAGGGCAGACATCACCAACAGCTGCTGTCGACTCTGGAGTCCCGCAGGGGACAGTTTTAGGTCCCCTGTTGTTCCTTTTGTATATCAACGATCTATCGGAGAAACTGTCATCAACATCAAGACTTTTTGCCAACGATTGCTTGCTATACAGAAGTATTTCATCACCATCAGACTCGAGAGCCCTTCAAGACGACCTGGACAAGTTGACAGAATGGCAGAGAGAATGGCAAATGCAGTTTAATCCCACCAAATGCTACGTAATGCATATGTCGTTCGCACGCAATCGTCAACATCGAGATTACGTGTTGTGCAATCAAAAGTTGGCTGTGGCCAAATCCCATCCGTACCTGGGAGTCCACCTTCAAGACGATCTTGGGTGGAGTACCCATGTAGGCCATGCTACCTCCAAAGCCAGCCGTATGCTCGGAGTCGTGCGACGCAACCTCTATGCTTGCCCAGAAAAGCTCAAGAAGACTGCCTACTCTAGCCTCGTCCGACCTCATGTTGAATACGCCTCAGTGGCATGGGATCCCCACAAGAAAGGAAACATCAAAAACATTGAAAAAATACAGAGAGGCGCTGCCAGATTCATCAAGGGCAACTACATCCGCACAGAAGGCACGGTTACTCATCTCCTGGAAGAGTTAGGTTGGTGCACACTGGAGGAGAGGAGAAAACAAGCCAGGCTCACTCTCATGTATAAAATCAACAACAACTTGATGGACATCCCCAGTGACCGCTACCTAATGCCAGCAACCCGACGCTCACGCCATTCAAATAGCAGAAGCTTCATAACTCATAGTGCCCGCCTAGACATCCACAAACACGCATTCTTTCCAAGGACCATAGTGGAGTGGAATGCCCTTGATGACTCATTAGTGAATGCACCAAGCTTGAACAACTTCAAGCAACAACTACTCCAATAAATCCCCATACCCCCGCACAAGCCTGGCATTATACTCTCATCGAGTCCAGCCAGTATAAGAGTGAAAGTGAAAGTGAAAGTGAAAGTTTTACTCTCTACTCTATTGAAATCTAAAATTCTAATATGTAAAAATATTAAATTCATAGCCAAGTAATAAAGTATCAAGTATCAAGTAAACTTGCTTGGTTGGGCAAGTTTAAAACTTCGGGTTTCTGCTTTGCATTCAACAATTCTTAATTAAAAAATAAATACAAAAACAAATAAAATAAAACATTGATTTCTCCAAAGTAAGGAATTTAATTTAAGTTAAACAAAGTGTTTTATTTTAAATGGATGATTTATTTCTTTTTTGTTGGATATAAATTATATTTACAAACCGTTTCAACAATCGACAATAGTTTTTCCCCACAAAATCCACGGGTGTTGAATATTTACTAAACTCGATGAGGTTTGAGATACACCTTCACTCCAGGGTTGGGATGACTGTTGACCATCCATGCATGACGTCAGTTTCATTGTTCTGATGTTTGTCTTTGCAGGACATGCTGAAGGATTTTCTGGAGACTAGAGATAGAGGAGAGTTGGCAATCCAGCAATCATCAAAACTCAGAGAAATGATTTTAAAACAGGTACAATCCCCACCCCCTTTCTTGGATCTAATGCCGATGGAGTATGTAATCTATTGACCATTTCACACCTTACTTAGTCTTCTTGATTGTGTTCTTAATTCACAGAACAATTACAAAAAAACTAAAGCTCATAAAAAGTTCTCACTTTATAAAGTCAAACCTTTTATTTAAAAAGTCACTACACTTTCACCAGTGTAGAATTTATTTATGTAGTTTCTTCATAGTAACATAACATAACAATTAAAATTTATAAGGCGCTATTCCATCAAGATCATCAAAGCAGGTTTTACAAAAACAGTGTTTAAAAAAATTTAACGCACAATTTAAGCGACAGCGTTGGCAAATATTGAAGTGCATGCTGGTTTAACCCCAAGTTTCAAGAAAACATTAATGTATTTTTGATTAATATTCTCCATCTTTTCCAGACTGACTTATCTGTCACCATAGATGGTTTCCTACACTTTGGCGACCGTGTCATGCTTCGTAACGAGGCTGATGACAACCAGATCAAAACCCAGCCTGGTGTTGAGCCACGCCAAGCCAACACGCTAGCCGTTAATATGTCAGAGATGAAGATGAACAGTTCTGTACAGTTTGAAGGCACCTGTAACATTAGTGGAAGTAGAATTCTGACACCATGTGCAAGGAATACATTTGTTATTCTACCGTGAGTCTGAGTTATACCAGCTGAGTTTTGCTTAAACCCCAGGCATCTGTAGCCAAAACCCTACCACATCCATTAACAGTTTTTAGGGCAATTCATGGTTTCTCCTGACCACAGATATTCAGAAATCTGAATGAATGTCTGAAAGAATTTTATTCAATTGTACATTAATTATGTCCGCATGTAATTTCCAAAAGCAAGTGCCAACACATAAGCGATATTAATAAAGTCAGAAAACTGCATGGAGGCAAGGTCCAGGATAAGCCAAGGCTTATAGCAACTTGCCTTCTAAAATAATATATTAAATAAATACACTAAGTAAACCTGATCAAAGGGCAAAACAAAAGCATTAAAAAACCACCAAATCATAGTCGAACTAAACAGACAGCTTCTGGAGAAAAAGGAAATGATGAGCTGCAAAAAAGTGAAAATCATCACAAGATATTTTGAACTTATATGAGGGGACAATTTTATAGAGCTGCTTAAGCACCAAAAAGTAGCTAAGCACAGCAAAATCATGCTTACCAGATTAAGTTTACCAGCCAAAATGTCATTGTCACATGTACAACCTCTGACTGGGGGGTTTCGTAGGGTCGGGCGGGGACGATCAACAATTTTTTTATTTTTTTTTGGGGGGGGGCCTTACTGTGAAGGTGCTTATTAGCATTTGCAAACAGAGAACAAAACAAAGATGGTACTCAGTGATTTAAGGGCTATTGATTATTTTCTTTTTTACTTTGCAGTGTTGAGGCTGGAATTGCCGAGGGCACACCACTCCGTTATGGTCAACACTTTTGTCTCTGCACACTGCCTGGAATAGCTGGAAATGTAAGTATGGGCGGACGGCAACTTTTATTTTAAACCTCAAGCAATCCCTTTTGAAAATAGCATCTGATTGATTTATAAATGTTGACACTTTCTTATTCAGAGAGTGACACTTTTTCAGAACCATAATTTCTTCTGAAGAATTTGTTTTATTTCATGCATGTCAAACCGTAAACTAGTTTGTTTTTACCTTCCATGCATGCAAGGCTTCAGATCTTACTAAAGGAAATATTTATATCTGTCCATTTGGAATTATGGGTTATAATTTCATACAAATTTGCCAGGCACTAACAAAATTGGAAAAAAGCAGTTTTGTACCAGAATGTCATAAGATTTATGTTGTATGTTGTTACCATTGATATGCCTTTCCTTCACAGCTGAAATTGAGGAGTGACATTGCCACATTCCAGCAATCAGCCAAGAAGACTCGTAAGCAGCTTGTTACATTTGAAGAATGTTCTACGTATTTGATTCAATGGAGAATCCTTCACTTTGATCCTCAGCTTAGAATGGAGACAGAAGGACTTCCTGTACCAGTGAGTACTTTCCCTCCACCCCCCACCACTTAGAAATTTATAAATGTCCATCAACTTCAGTTTTTTTTTTATCCTCCACCCCTATTGAACCACACCTCACTAAAACCCAATAATGCAAATCCCTCAAAATTTCAAATCAAGTACCAATATCAAAAAGTTCCCGCATCCTTTTAGTTGCAAAGAAACCAAAATTCATTGAGTTCAACCATATTTTAGCCAATTAATTTTGGTTTGAACAAATAAAAATTTACTAGAGCAGGATTTGAACCTGCAACCTCTGGATTAACTTGCCAATGCTCTACCAACTGAACCATCTAGCCCTAATGTTGGCGGTCTTCCTATTTTGTCAATATCTTTGTTCGGGGGTGCCAGTCAGAAGCATTTCATTGTAGCTGCTGTATAGCCAGGGATCACACCCAAGTTTACGATACAACCAAAGCAGCAGCAGATATTTCAAAATATCAATTGTGGTTTATTACTCCATATTTAGTCCATGCAACTATGGGTTAGCCACAACTCCAAGTCTTCATAAATCCATCTGAATCCTACATGTTATGGTAACTTGTACCCAAATTTTAGCATACAGCTTGTACGCCTTGCCCAAGATGGATTTGGCAGAGTTTGAGGTAGCTTAGGGTAAGATTAGAAACATCTAACATGAGTTTCTTTCGTCTCTCTGTAGGCTAACCAGAAAATCATCTTCAACCACTGCAAGACCAACCAAGACTTGTGTGTTATAAGTGATGCTACTGTAAGGTAGGTGAAGACATTTGTAAGGAGAAAATAGAATGAGCTTTTGCAAACTGCTTACTAACCAAAAGGACCGATGGTATAAATGCAAAAAATAGTTAATGGCCTGACATTTCGATCCTAGCAGAATCTTTCTCCAAGGTTAAATGACAACAACACACGCCACATATATGTGTGTTGTGCTGTCATTTAGCCTTTGAGAAAGACTCTGCTAGGGTCGAAATGTCAGGCCATTAACTATTTTTTTGACATGTTCATACTGTACACACTCTCTAGTGGACTATCAAATCATCCTGTCGATGCAAGAACAACAAATCTCCTAAAATGGTATTAACGATACAGGCGAGTTTGAGTGTCCAATATCGTATCTCGTTTTAAATATAAACCCGGATGTACACAAAACCAACAGGCACCGAGATACATTTCTGCAAAGAGTGTTATTTGTGCGTTATTATAAAATCAAAATATAATGTTATTGCACTGATGCAACAAACTGAAAACAACCCATCACAAAAATACCAACAAGATCTTCATTTTTTATTTCATATCCAATTAATTCTTTTAAATACAAAATTTCAGAACTTTTTAGAATTAGCAGCAGTAAACTTTTTAGATTCTATGCAGCAAACAAATCAAACCTTTTCCCATTGTTCATTTTGAAAATACAAACTTTGATGAGGAATGAAACTTTCAAAAATCTATTTTTAGTAAAGATTTAAACAAAACAAGTTTCCAAGTTTGTACAAATATATAGAAATGCCTTGCTTATCAAGTGGTTTTTGTTTGCATGTCAGGACACCTTTTGGCCGTGAATATGAGATAGTGGCCTACACAGACTTGGACTCACACCGTGCCGAGAAAGACGTCAACCACTGGATCATCCAGACTGGTCACCCACCAGAGCCAACAGGCCCTGCAGCTACACTACCTTTGGGTACCCAACAATGAGATGCCTCTAATGCAAAATACATTGGTAAATTGTCACACACATCATGACTGGTTTGGTTCTATGGATTTAGGATTTATGTATTGAGTCAGAAATATTCATCCTCTAGCCCTTTAGAGACCATAGCGGCCACAAGCGGCTTGTACCAAAATGCCTATAGCAGCCGCAAACGGCCGCAAGGTTTGACCTACTTCCATTCACATAAAGAGGTCAAAGTAAAGGTCATGTCCAGATATGAAATTTTCCAATGTAGTATGTTAACATAGTATCCCAATTTCTAATCACAAAACTAAATTTTCTGTTTCATGTCATTTCTGTTGACATTTTTACTGGCAAAATTTGATCGAAGAAATGAACAATATTAGCAATGTCTGGGCGTTTTGTGATGATTATACAGACATGAATGGTCTCTAAAGGGTTAATCACAGCACACATTCCCCCCATAGAACCACGCCTTGTATAGATCTGCTATTCCAGCCCTCTGTAAAAGATCTCTAAAAAAAAAGATTGTGGCATTTTCAAACTATGCCTTGCCTCTTCAACAGACTTCATGCATGATGTCACTAGACTAGGCTGCACTCTCTTAGAAAGGTTTTAGCCAGGATTTGGTAAAAGGGTGTCAAAATTTGCTGGAAATTAAAAAAATGGGTGTCCAAATTGTTCACTTACAACACATTTACATGTAAATGACAAATAAAACAGGGTGTCCAAATTTAAAACAGGGTGTCCAAAAGACACCAAGACACCCCTCTGGCTAACACTATGTCTCTCAGGTGTTAAAATAGTTGCACTACGATTCGACCTCCATGACTTCATGCTTAAAGTCTGTTGAATTCCAAGGTCCAATTTCAAAAAGCTGCTTTTGCACAAAAAGTAGCTAAGCACAACAAAATTACACTTAAGAATTACATTTTTAAGCATAAGGTTACCAGCCAATACACTGTATACCATGTCACATGTACTATCTTTGGCTGGGATCCTGCTGTAGTTTTGCTTAGCAGATTTTTATTTATTTTAATATTTGCTTCTTCCATTGGTGATTTGTTGCTGGTTTTGTTTCAATAGATCTAAATTGATGTATTTATGTCAAACAATGAGTGATTATTTCAGTACCTCAGAAAACACGTTTCTTGCAGTTAAATTTGACCATGGAAACAAATTATACACTGAATTTGTTAAGATGTAAAGATTTACCAAGGAATTATTATGGTCAATCATATTATCACTTGTAAATAAAAACTGCCTTACTGTACCCAGCGCTAAATAAATATATGTGAATGAGTATTGTATAATTTGTATATATAAAAGCAAAACATTACCATTGAAACTTTACCTCTGTTAAAAACAAATTGTTGGAGGAGTAGTTGTTCAACTTCCACCCCTCATTATTTCCGTCCATATTTTACTAGTTAGTTATTTGAATATATTCATACACTTAACTTTTGTGATATACATATTTATTGTGCTACTTGAAGAGGTGAGTTGAGTTACACATTATTTAACTTACTAAGTAGGTGCCTCAGTGATCATACAACCCAATCCAGATCTAAAGTCATATCTCCATATCTGTGTATTCATTGTTTATTAAAGGGATTGTATATGTTTGGTAATTGGAACCCACTGTTTGTTTCAATCCTATATAGTTGTTGTAGATATATACCGTAAAACTAACCCGTGAAAATTTCATTTCAAAAGGCAGTAGCGTTTTTGAGATAGGGCCGAAAATCTGGAGCGGTTATGTCCACGCAGGAAGAATAATCTGCGATTGGAATACACAATCTGAGAAACGTTATTGTCAGTAATGCTTCTCAGATTCAAATTTTGGGGGATAAAAAGTGAGATCTTTTTCCATAATGCATTATACTAGCCAAAGCTTCTGTACTTCTTACCAAGTAAGATGTTATTACCATTAATTTTCAGAGTCATTACCAAATGTATACAGAACCTTTAATTTGTACAACTGTTCATAAAAATTGAAAGATTTATTTTATGATATTGATTTAGATGACTATTGAACTGCATCCTACAATCCATCTAGGCATTTGCTCTCTGTCCATTTTTGTTACATTTTGTACACATTTTCATTAATTAAGTTCTTGTAAGTTTTGAATAAAATAAAATGATTGCAAAAAATGTGTAGTGCCCAATCCCTGCCATTTCTTATGAATTTAGTAGACACAGAAATCTGCTTAGTATAGAGTCTGACGTTAGACAAATATATTGCATAGCAGAAACGGATTTCAGACAAGTTTACCGTACAATTCACATTGGTAATCCACATTGCCTCTGATATTCACCGCTTAATAGTTGATTAAATTTGTCACAATTCAACTGACGTCATCACCACAATAAATCTTGGTTGCGCCATTTTGAGAGTCAGTTTTGTGCAGTGCGCATCTTAGGTGATGCCCGCATTTACAGGCTAACCATATCTTGACGTGGAACTTGACTCCCACAATGGCAGACTGTGGGAAGACAGTATCAGTGTGTGGCATCGGTGCAAAAGGTCACTAGGAAATAAATTTGTTTTGTTCATCTCTGGCATCAGATGAAGATTTGATCTTTTAGGTAGTCCTGTCGTTCCACTTCGGAGGCCTTCATTAACTGAATCCACTCATAGAATGGTATCTATCAAGACAAAAGAACAACAGGATGGGAAACTAGCTCTTTGTTCTGTAAAAACATATTTTGTAGTTATATGCAGAATAGGTCATATAAATAAGTCAACTAAATAAAAAAATCAATAAATTTTCCTTGTTGCATCGAGAACATTGGACATAAAACTGTAGGAAATATCAAAGGCTGAAGGAAAAACAGTATAAGCAATACTTAACGTCAAGTTCAGCTGTATTTGTTACTTACATTTGATGCTTTCAGGCATGGCAAGATGACATGATAGTTGATCTGATTGAAGTTGATAGATTGAGAAGGAGGAGGAGGAGACTCAATAAGTAAGAGAGTTAGGGCCATGTCACACAAGGCAATTTACTGGCAACCAATTCCAAGCATTCTAAAAAACAAAAGGCATTCACATTTGAAAGTTCACACATTTTTCTTGGGGATCGTAAGAATTGTCTGAAAAATTACTCATGTGCCACCAAAGTGGTCCTGCAGCATGCACTGCAGTTGGTTGCCTCCAAGTTGCCTGCAAAAGTTGCCCCGTGTGACAAGGCCCCGAGGATTAACTTCAAAACTCACCTCCACGATTCTGTAGCCTATTTTCCTTAGCTGTCGTCTCTTCATAACATGAACACCAAGTAGATCTCTTGAACGAAGACGATAATGAGCTTTGGGGGAAAAGAGAACTGCCAACCTAGGAATAAATACACAACCAATCTCTAGTATGTAGTTAATGTTTGCATCCAATGAATGGTAAATTGGTTTGAGTGTTCGTGTTTAATTTGCCCTGTACTACAATGCTTCAATATTACTGTAATTTTCGTGCCCTTTTTGTAGAACATGTTTGCTATGTTCAAGTGAGTAAGGAACCAGACTAAAGAGTTGAGCACACAATTTTTGTCACATGTTGTTGCAGAAGCACAGTACACATTGAAGTGTTGCACAGGCAAGTACAGAACTGAAATGAGAATCGGCAATCTTTTGGGGGTTTCCCCCGATTAAAATATATTGACGTCGGAGAACTTTGCCGTTATAATTTTAGTAGAAATTGCCAAAGCTAAATTTACATGTCGGTGTATAAGCCACTTAGCTAAGAAGCCGAGGAGCACGTTTAAGGCCTGAATAACAATTCAGTGAGTCAGTGAGTATGTCAGTGAGTGGTCAACTGACAATTAGCCATTTGTGAGTTAGATTTGAAAAATGTCTGGTACAATGACTTGCTTAGTCACAAGTTACTGCTTAAACTTGAATTCCTCAGACTATAGAGGAAGTTATTATGTAACATGATTTAGGCATGCTTTTGCATAGATACATAAGAGACGGCCAACCCTTATCTATACACAATTTTGATTGAGTGTGTATGGCACATTGGTACCAGGGTTTGCTCATCTGGAGGTTGCTATACAAAAGCTTGCCCTGAACCATATGACATACATGTAGCATTAGCAACTGTCTCAATAGTCTGAGGAATTCAAATTGAAGAGGTTTGGTAAGTTTAAAGGCACTTAACACGTTTGGTAATTGTCAAAGACCAGCATTCTCACTTGGTGTATCCCAACATATGCATAAAATAACAAACCTTTGAAAATTTGGGCTCAATTGGTCATCGAAGTTGCAAGAAAATGATGAAAGAAAAAACACCCTTGCTGTACAAATTTGTGTGCTTTCAGATAGGAATAAAAACTTCTTGCAAGAAGTTGTTATTATTTTAGTGAGAAATGACCTCTTTCTCAAAAACTACGTTACTTCAGAGGGAGTCGTTTCTCACAATGTTTTATACTATCAACAGCTCCCCGTTGCTCGTTACCAAGTAAGTTTTTATGTTACCCTAATATATATTTTGAGTAATTACCAAACGTGTACAGTGCCTTTAAACAGCTTACCTCTGAATGTTGTCTTTCGGCATCTCAGTTATAGTGTTTAGACTAGAAACTCCTGATGACGTTGAATCCATTCGCATTGGTTTAAAAGAGCTATCTAGATTCACTTCAATATCTGCAAAGGAAATAAAAAATAACTTAGAAATTAACAATGCCAAAAGTGTTCTCTCTCATGCACATACATGTAGCATACTGGAAAATTAATTGTGAATAAAACTATTGTACAAGCCAAAAATAACATACATGACAAAAGGTAATTTCCAAAGACTGAAATGGACTAAAAGTTGTGAAAAACAGCTCCAGATAATTCCAATAATAAGTGACCAACAGCTCAATAAAAGCAAAAACTGTAAAATATAATTTGTAAAGTGTGCATTATGAAATGGAATGTTCTATTTAACTTACCAAGGGGTGTCCTAATATGAGGCAATATTGGATGGGCTTTAAGATACTCTGGTCCTCCCAGAATACCTTGCAATCCTTCCATCACTCCCGCTAGACCGGGTATCTTCTTGTAAACCTCCTTTGTGGAGCCATGTGGGCTCTGCCAGAATCTATCAATAAATTCCTGAGGATAAAAAAGAAAAAAAAAAAACCTTTACCAGAGTTGCCAGAAAATCATCTAGAAATCCAACTGAATCAAGCCATGGGTAAATTTCAGGTCACTAGCCATTACTTCTTTGGTAAAACTTGGGTCACTCTGAGCTATATACATAGTATAAGTTTTGGTCACAAAATTACTGGCAATTTTAGAACAAAATCAAATCAAATCAAGTTTTTTGGTCAAGTTAAGGGTTGTTTTTAATCTAGTAAAAACTTTCCACACATAATTTTTTGACCAAATCTTAAAGTTAAGATTGACTTAAACCAAGTTGCTTGAGAAAAAGGTTTTGAAGCAAATTATTCACCTGCACGTGTCTTTATTAATCATCGTTTATAATGTTGTTCTTTTTTTTACCTGAGGTAAGCGATTTCCACTGTACTCTGGGTGCTCAATGGCAACTGAACAATCCAAGACATACAGAAGCTTGTGCACTTCTTGGGGGCATTTTTCTGCAAAAAACCCAAACAAAACAAACATGAATAATTATTATAACAGTTATAATAATAACAATAAATGATACACCTGTCATACAGAATTTGATCGATTGATTATTGATTGAAACTGTGAAAGAGGATCCATTGAAAAGCTGCTAACTCTGATGGTATGTGAATTGCTGAGTACAGTAACATGTTGTCCAATATTTAAATGTGATTCCAAACAGTTGCCAAATAAAAATCACTTTCTCATCTGTATCTTTACTCAAGACTTCTAGATTCAAGAGAGGATTGTTGCTGTCTTCATTAAAGGGTCTGTATACGTATTCAAAAAATGGGGTCCAGAATGCCCCAGTTTGGAAAAAAACCTGGGGAGAACCCTGACCATGCTTGAATGTTGATTATTACACTGTATAAACAAAACACAAATTATGTGTTTACAAACAAACTTCATAATTCTCACTTGCAAATAACCATTGCAATGGACCATTTTGTAGAAATTCAATCCAGAAATGCATGCACAACTTGTATTTCCCTTAATTTTTTGTAGCAAAATCTTGTCATTAATAGGTCTGTATACGTTTGGTAATGACTCTTGACAATTAATGGCAATAAAAACTTACTTGGTAAGAAGTACAGCAGCTTCGGATAGTATAATGCATTTTGAGAAACTTTTAACTTCGAAGTACTGCGGTTATGGAAAAAGATATCACTTTTTATCACCAAAAAATTGAATCTGAGAAGCGTTACTGACAGTACGTTTCTCAGATTGTGTATTCCAGTTGCAGATTATTCTTCCTGCGTGTACATAAACGCTCCAGATTTTCGGCAATATCTCAAGAACGCTACCACCTTTTGAAATGAAATTGTACTGGTTAGTTTTATGGTATTATATCTACAACTATATAGGATTGAAACAAACAGTCGGTTCAAATTACCAAAGTATACAATCCCTTTAAGAGTACAAACCTACCTTTGCAATTATGCAGACACTCAGGGCTGAAGGCTTGGTCGATCAGAGCGGTCGGATATTGCTCAATAAATGTCAACGATACGAGACTCTTTAAGAATAGAAACGGCTGAGACAATTGCTCTGGTTTGCCCAGCATCTGATAAATGAGACCCTTAAAGAATTGCTTGGAATTCACAGGTTGATAATTAAGCCGGCAAAATGCCCAGAGTAGCAGCCAGATGTCCTTGAAGCGGATGTAGTCTGCTGTTTGGAAAGCCTGGTCTGCAATGGCATCCATGAGAGGCTGGTTAAAATGACGCACTTTGGCAAAAGCTGCTGCTATGTGAGGTGGGGCAAGGAATGCCATGTCTTTGATGTGAGGGGTTACATTACAAGCAATATCTTCAAAGAGGTTCCAGTCGTGGAAGTAGGAACGGGAGAAGAAGCGAATGGTAGAGATGAGATTGTAGTGATCCAGGGCATTATTATGGAGATCCTTTGAGACTCTGGGGCTGATGGCTTGCTGGAGTGATCGGGATAGAATACGGGATCTAGACTTCAAGAATGCATTACAGATAACCCCAATCTCGTTCCAGGATAAACTATCTATATGTCGCTCCACAAAGTCAGCCAGCTTCTGAAAGAATTCCTCAGAAGGGACGTATTGCCATTCACCTATCAAATAGAAAACCTGAATAATGTTCTGTAATGTCAGATGCTCTACTTTGGTGCTCAGAGTGTTCAGTGCTTCTTTATGAAACGTCATTGGCTTTCGTCGTGTGATGATCCACCAATCAGAGACAAAAAGCATTGTATTAACGTCCCACGATTTGAGCCTCTTATTGCATTCTTGCTCAACAGTTGTTAACTCTTGAGGAGAGAGTTCTGCATGCATTTTATACAAAGCAACTAAGATGTTGATAAATTCTTCTTGTGTACAATCACTCAAATGCCCACATGCATAGCTGGATAAATCTAATAAAGCCACGCTGAAAAAATCTGAGGAAATCTTGCTTGTTGGGGCTCGACTTAAACTGCTGAGAATGTCCATTAATTCAGATGATGAATAAGATGAGATTTTTCTCAAAGTATCTTCAACAAAGGCTTTTATCCTCTCAAGATCCTCATCGTCACATCTCTGCTCTTGAAGTTTAAAGATCTCAAGACTTGATGACCTATACTCAACTGAGTCAGAGAAAAACCTTCTTCTTGGGTTTGAGGTAGGGTACCTATGGACATCTTTGTTTTCACTGCTCTGTTGGTCAGTCTTAAACTTTGTCTCAAAGACACTTTCAAGAATGCTGGATACATTTATATGTTGACGATGGCGTTTGGCCGGTTTTCTGTTGATATCATTAACACCATGCCATAGGGAAGCTGCAAAAGATATTTGTCTACTTGACGTTAGGATTGGATCCAAACTAACTAGATGGGATGCACTTAGAAGTGTTTTATCTTTAAACCCATGGGAAGAAGACTTCCATCTGCATTTACTTGATTGCAAATTATGATTTCTCCGTAGGATGGTTGTGCATGACTCAGAGCCAGCAAGTCGACACAACCTTGCCAACATCATAGTTACTGTCAATTAATCAGCAATGATAGTCAGGTGGAAAAGCAATCTGATAACAAAAAGACAATCAAATTGTTTTTAATCAACAAGACTTTAAGTTAAAGAGTGCATCTGAGTCCAGATTTGTTCAAGTTTCCAGATGTAAAGTAAGGCCAAGTAAAAAAAAATACCAGTTGATCGTCCCGCCCGCATCCTTTTTTGAGGCTGCATCCTTTTTTCCCATTTTTTTTTTCTCGATTTTTTCCTAAAAAAGACAATATATTTGTTCGTATTTTTAATCCACCCTTGACATAATTTTTTTAAATTTTGGATGTAAACTTACCGATATTTTAGAATTTGCAACACAAAAAAGTGGGTCGGGAAACACAAAACCGCATTTGCAGGGGCTATGGCGATCGGTCATGTCGGTAGACTGCACGCTGCCAGCTCCAGCGCGTGCATGTACATGTATTAAGTACAAGCATAGCTCTATGCAACCTCGCTACCATGCATGGGAGCGTGCCGTATCAAATAGTGAGGCGAGATCGATCATTCATGGGAATGAAGTTAAGCTCTAGGGTTACGGTCAATCCGACCATTGAGACAACTCGACCGGTTATCTTACGTTGTAAGTTTTGATCGAGTTGACTCGACTGTAGAGTTCTTTCAAACGTGTCGAGTTGGTTTCCATTGCCGCATTGCTGACCCACGCATCTCGAGTGGCGTCTTCTGAATCTGAACACGGTTTTTCAGAGTAAAATTTCAAACTGAAGAATTGGTGGCCTGTTTGAATTGAAATACTTGGCGGCCATCTTGGAAAACAAATAAAAAATAAAAAATAAAAAGGCCCTCACCCTCCTCTTTTTGGAAAAAACAGGACGATCAACTGGTATTTTTTTTATTTGGCCTAATAATACACAGACTGTAACCAAAAATAACCCCCATTTGAATAATTTTATGTTGTTATTTAATTATTATTATTATTATTATATATTTCTGGTAATTACATCAATTGAACTTCTGTGAAGTCTAAAATTCAGTAAAAGATACAGTTTTGAACTGACGAGCATTTGCATTGTGTACATCTTCATGAGGCAAACCACAACTACCATGGCACCGCAAAATTTTAAAAAACTTTAAGTCTTTTAACAAAATTTATGATTTCTTTGTTGAAACAAGTTAAACTTAAGTTAATAAAAGTAATCCTTCGCGCTTTTTTAATCAATTAATTAGGGGCCATTCAAAATAATCAATGTTTACAAAAAAATTCCCCCGAAATTGTTGGTGGATCAAGATAAATAACTAAGCAAAAAGTTAAAAGTTTTGAAACAATCGGTTTTCCGAATGGCCATGTTCCGTCCCAACTTGATAATCGTCCCAACTATAGTTGGGACTGGTCCCAACTTGAGTGTTCAAGTTGGGGCGTCCCAACTGTAGTTGGGATCGCCCATAGAACTCTACAGTACAGGCTGTGTACAGGATAGCATAGGAACCGTGATCGTTTGTAATTGTGGGGACTGCAACATGCGCGGGCGTTGATGTGGGTATTGAGCCCAGTTTTGGCTTAAAAATAGTACTAGATGAGTGTGAAACTTGTCATTATGTGCCTGTGGTTTTGGTGCCAACCTTTTCAGACAAAAAAAAAAGGAGGTGGGAATAATCATAGAGAAATTGTAATTACTCCAACTTATTTACCCTGAAAACTGAAAAAGTCTACTGTTTTGATCGACCTTAATTTTTTTCTTTTTTCTTTTTTCTGGGACTCTGCTATCACCAACAACCAACCTGCAATTAATGCAGATGAGATATCTCCCCTGCTTGCTCCTAGTCTAGTCCTAGTACCCTGTACAATTACTACCGTCCCAACTACAGTTGGGACGCCCCAACTTGAACACTCAAGTTGGGACCAGTCCCAACTGTAGTTGGTGCGATTGTCAAGTTGGGGCGGAACAGCCCCTTATCCTTTTTATAGCTCCATGGTACAACATTGGTAATTAATTGCCAAAGACCTGTATCCAAACTCGATGTGACCCAACATATACATGAAATAACAAACCTGTGAAAGTTTAAGCTAAATCGGTCTTCGGAGTCATGAGAAAACAGTGAAAAACCCCCTTATGTGTTTTAACATTTTTTCAAACATCGGAATTTATCCTGCAGGATAAATACTATTATTTTACTCATTACGTAAAAACTACGGCATTTCAAGCAAAACTATTTCATGGAAATTTTTCTACCATGACCATCATTATACCATGTGAGTTATGTGCAAATCTGTGAGCATTTATATTTTCATTCTTACCAATGTTGTACACACCCTTAAGCACTAAATATTGATGATTTTAATGATATGATGGGCGCGATCGGTTGATCTGCAGGTTATGGGTCAACTCGGTCCGTAGTCAACTCGGTCCGAGTCAACTCGGTCCGAAGTCAACTCGGTCCGAAGTCAACTCGGTCCGAAGTCATCTCGGTCCGAGGTTAACTCGGTCCGATGCTAACTCAGTCCGAAGCCAACTCGGTCCGATGCCAACTCGGTCCGAAATTGTTTATAAGCACTATGCATATGGCCTATGCTTACTAATAATCTCGTAAATTAAAAGGGCCTAATAATCAGCATTTAAAAAATGAATACTTTGCAGTTAGTGTATGACATTTTTTAATCCGAAACAAGAAGATACATGTTCCACTTCAGTAAATTAAAACACATAAAACAAATAATGTAGTCAATTAAGGAGAATGTTTGATTGAAAGTAATATAAACAAAATTTCTAATAATAAATACTACAAAATAAAGAATACCAAATCTATGCTAATGATAAATATTTCATAAAAATTTAGAACCACAAATAGTATGTTTGGTTTTCCAATTTAACTGAACTTAATTAGGCCTATCATTATATAATAAAAAAAGGTATATTATGTAAAAAATACAAGTAAAATTCCCCTACATAATAATAATAGAAATTTTCAACCAAACAAAAGAAAAAAAATGTCTTAGACAAACTGCAAAGGAAAGTTCATTTTCTACCATTTTGTTTCATTTCAGAAAGTTGTCTTTTTTAAACGGTGATTATTATTAATTTCTGAGTTACAGCGTCGAAATAAATTTGTCCCGCCACTTCCCCGTCAACCACACTTTATTTAATTTTTCGGACCGAGTTGACTTCGGACCGAGATGACTTCGGACCGACTTGACTTCGGACCGAGATGACTTCGGACCAAGATGACTTCAGACCGAGTTGACTTCGGACCGAGTTGACTCGGACCGAGTTGACCTCGGACCGAGTTGACCGGTACCCGATCTGCACCATCATCGGTAATCGACCCATCACCCATGTTGGTTGCGCGATAGGTTGATACAAAGTATGTGACAGTTCTGCAGTTTCAAGTCACTAATACGAAGTTTGGTTAAGTGTTCAGTGGTGGCAAATTATGAAATCAATAATCTATCATTTTAGCTTTAAAAAATACTAAGAAATACTTGAACTCACGATAAGCATGCTGTGCATGCTGTGTGCCGTTGCGCTGTATGTGGGCGCCGCCATGTTGTTGCGAAATAATTCAATAGAGGGCGCTATACTCTAGCATAATGGAGATCAATGGACATTAAACAGTCGTCAAGCCCAGCAGCCAACGTTTTTTTTAAAGTGTTTTTTCTGCTGACGGCCATTGGCCTCCGTACTTTTGCAAAGCAGCGTGGGACTGCAGTTTGAAAATGGCCGCCGATATTTAACACAACAACACAAGTTTTGTCCTTTTAAATATTTTAACAAAACATCCACAATGTCGTTAAAGGACAGAAATTTCAAAGTTGCTCTTCTGGTCGATGCTCGTAGACGGATTACACCGACGGAAAAGCCGATAGATGTCACGAAATTTTCCCAGGGAGTTCGGTTGTGTGTTCTGAAATTGTTGTCATATTTTGCTCACTACCGTGACGACGGAGAGCAGTCGATTCAGAACTTGAGATGGGGTCTTAAATTGTTTCACTCCTACGATTATCCTCCATGTAAGCGCGATTATCTGAAAGAGCTCAACACAAAAAACTTCCAAGACTTTGAGGAGCAACTTGCTGGAGATTTAGAAGCACTTGCATCGTCAATTCGAGGGAAACGTGCTCCGAAAACACCGCAAGTTTTGACTGCCACTTCAGTTCGGCAGGCTCTTGATGACGTCATTCATGATTTCCAATGGGATGGGCCGGATGTATCCTCTCCAGTCAAAAGAATTGTTGTATCTCCATCAAATTCAAGAACAAGAAGAAAGCCCTCCCACCATGGACCAATCTCAAATAAACAATTTCACAAAAGTTGTACGACTTTGTCAAAGTGTGTGTTTCTGTTCATGCCTTGTCCAGTCAGTCGTTTAGAGTTGGAGGAGTTCTGTGATTTTGGACCTGATGACCCGTTGCCAAGTAAATCTGAATTTCTTGAGATGGTCGTTCCAAGTGGAAGTTCATATCGAACATTCCAAGATCAAAATATTGCATTGTTTTGGATTGACAGCAGTCCTTGGATGTCGGCCAATATAAAGGTGGAATATTTATAAATGAAAGTTATTAATTTATTTGATTTCATTTCATTTATAATTATAATAATAGTAACAAAACGATGAGTTTTTAACTATCACAGTCCAAATTAAAGTGGATAAATGGATTTACCAAGTCAAAATAAGAACATATGAATGTGTACACAATTCCAGACATAAAAAACAGTTTTTTTCCTTTTTCCGAACACCTTCCACAGAAACTTTTAGTTATTGTGTGATTTGAAATGGTTTATTGAAATTCAACCATCGCAGCAAACAGCTGAATTGCGGTCAGATTACAATGAAATTTTCGCATTCAAAATTTACCAAAAGCTTTAAAAAGAAATTAAACAAAAACATTAAATATTAATCAATAAGGGGCAGTTGTAAAAAGATTGCGTTATTGTTTTGTTTTGTTTTTGAAAATGTGAGGGTTTGTATGAACTTGCTCTTTTAAAAACCAGATGATTTATCAAACCTTTAGGAATGTATACTGCTGCGGCAGAATGAATTTAAAGGGATTGTATATGTTTAGTAGTTGGAACCCACTATTATTGTTTCAATCCTACATAGTTGTAGATATCTAACCTGTGAAAATTTCATTTCAAAAGGTGGTAGCGTTTTTGAGATCTATCGCCCAAAATCTGGAGCGGTTTGTCCAGGCAGGAAGAATAATCTGCAATTGGAATACGCAATCTGAGAAGCATTCTCAGAGTCAAATTTTTGTGATAAAAAGTGATATCTTTTTCCATAACCGCAGTATTTCGAAGTGAAAAGTTTCCCAAATTGCATTATACTATCAAAAGCTGCTGTACTTAGTTTTTATTGCCATTAATTTTCAGAGTCATTACCAAACGTATACATACCCTACAAAGAGTGATTAATATTTCTGTTTATCTTCTTCCACTTTTCTTTCTTATTGATTCAGAGAGATCAAGATGGGCTTTCAGTCATCTCTGCAGCCCTACAAGATCTTGGAGGTTGTATTATCCCAGTTCATGCAATCATCAACCAAAGCCAAGACCTCACAACAAGTCTTCAATCTGTCTTAACATCATCTTCTCAAAACCTTACCAGAACTCCCAAAATGTGCACCCCACCATCGGAGCAAAACCTTCCTGCTACAGATAACCTATCATCGACAACTATGGAGATGGGTTCAAGAAAACAGCAACAGGATAAGACAGATGATGATTCAACTCAGAAGGAGAAATACAAGCGAGAAAAAATCACAAGTTGTACCTTCCTTCCATTTTCATCTATAATGGACCATTATGTGAACTCCAAGGAACTAAGAAGTGTATCTCGGCAACCAAACACACGACTAAGACTGTGTGCAAACAAAGGTAGCTTTACAAATAAAATCAGACATAAATATATATGTTTGGTGATCAGGAAGAATTTCTGCATTGAACATTTTTGACTTCCAAGATCTTTTTGAGAATTTTTGTTCATCCATTTATCCATTTTCAAAGATAAGAGGACTAAAATTTCACAGAAGCATTGGTAGTCTTAATGTTCCCATACATGAAGAAAGGCTTTTTCTAATGGGAACGATGTTTTCTTTGCCCATGCAAGATGAACATTCCAGACATGCATATTGCAGAATCTTAGGTTTCACTTTTGTCGATGTTGGTGAAGAGTTTGAAAGTTTATTATTGACTGTGTTAATGTGCTTGATTACCATTGTCCAGTTGAACAATTTTATTATCATCAACTTTTTTAATCACCACAATCCTTCAAAATAAATAATTCCTAGGACAAATGGTACTTGACTTTATTAAAAAATCCAACTTTAATTTTATTCATGTGAGCAGCAGTTTCCATTCTAAACATTACAAAAGCATAAGTAATGAAATTTCGCTGCTTGCCTTAATTTTACATTTTGTCACTCCTGAAGAGGCAAAGTCACTTTTTAAAACATAAATGTTGGGGAACTTCTGCAAGAATAAGATTGTCTAAGACGTATACAGAAAGATGCCAAGACCAAGGCAACTGTGCGAAGTCTTGAGATAAATTTAACAATGATAACAATTGTCACTCATTTTGCAGATGGGCACGTTACAGATTTATGTCAGTTAGAGTTACACCCTCTAACCAGAATATCTTCAATGACCTCTTCACCTTCAAAGTCCACCAAATTAAGCCCAACAAGAAATTCATCAACCCAGCTGTCCATCTCAACTCCAAAATGGAGTCAATCGTTTCACATCGATGATTCTGCAAACTGGAAATCAGCCTCAACTTCAAGTGATTGCCACAACATCGGCCAAAGTACACAAGTAGACAGAGTAACCATCCGAGCTCAACTGGCCTTGGGTGCTGTTCCTATTAATCAATACCAACCCACTGCTGTCTATACATGCACTGGCCTTACTATAAATCCATCAACTATAGAAGAGAATAACAAACTGGAAGGAGGAGTCAAAGGTCAAAGTGAAGGAAGACTTTCAAGTTGGTTCAAGGATGCTATGGTTAGACTCGGCCGTCGGAGGAAAGTCTTGGTAAGTAAGGTGGCGTAAGGTTTACAATTCATTTGTCATTAATATTTGATTCCATGTAAACTAAATTGTGACAGGAATTCATTATTATTGTTAGGAATATTGTAGGCTGTACTTTGGTTGTGTCATTTTGATTAACAAGCATTTTGTATAAACATATTGAATATTAAGAAGAACAAAAATGAAAAATTTACTTGTAAAATCAAATTTGATTGTTCTATTTTTATTTGTAGTTGGTAGACATGCCACATCCAGAGACTTGTACACCAGTCTCTGCAGTATTAGAGCCCCTTACATCCACCACTGCCTCTCTACGCATCTTGAAAGCATTGTCAGTACCTAGACAAGTCTCTTCTAGCAACCAAGAGACGTTCCTAGAGGATGATGATAATGATGGGAAAAGAACTACAAGGAAGAAAAGTGAAACAGAAGATGATATTATGAGGATAACTGAAATCACTAAGGAGTGTATCAAGAAACATCGCAGCACAAAATGTAAAAAACGCCCTAAAGGTAGATTAGCTTTAATCTCATTTTCTGGGGCTAATCAGTTTAATCTTGCTTTAATCCTCCAATTACTTTGTAAATGTTCGACTAGTCAATCCAACTTTTTTTCCCCTATGTTTTAGTGTGAAAACGTGGCTTACTTAAATGTACAAGTTCTTCCTTTTTTCAATTATCCCTCATTCTTTGCTTTTCTGCCACAATTAAAAAATTTATGAATTGCCTCTAGCTACCGGGGAAGGTCGGGTTCTAATGGTGGGGAAGTACCGAGTATACAGTGCTTGACACACATGGGTGTATGGGTAAAAACAAATAGCAAACATCAAATGGTTGTAAACTAATTTTTTTAAATTTATTTTTCTACCCAAATATTTTGTATATAGGCAGCAACAATAGACTCAACACAGTCTCCCCATCTCCTATGCCTTGTGAGATGGTCTCATTCCGGCCTCATCTCCTAGAACCATGGTTCTCTTACTCATCATCAGGTGGAGCGTCAACCAGGTTGATTGATAAACTACACAGGTGAGTATTTTCAAACCAAACTTGTTGTGATGTGATACTCATTTGAGCACATTAAAAACACTCATGACATTTTGACTCAAAGCAACCTTAAATCAGGAGGCCTTTTTGCCTCCAGGTGACCTCAATCCTACAATGTATATTCTCTCAAATGTCACTCCACACCAAATTGTTTGGACTTAGATAAGATTGGAATGCCTGACCCAAAGCAATTGTTATGCGGGCCTGAAGACCTCGGTCCTTCTGAATCCTTCATTTTGGAAAGAGGATGTAGAAGGATTTTGTATGGTAAGGGATTAAACAAATATAAGGCCGCATCCGAATTGGCGGCTACAGCTACGGCTACGACTGTTGCTAAGGGTGTTGCTAAGGAAGCCTATACTTAAACGCATGATGAAGTGGCAATCTAGCCACAGCCGCAAATTGGGACAATCCGTCCTGTGACTAAATTGATTTGACATTTGACAAGCTGAAAACTCATTTTTCTTCTTAGTATTCCACATTATGACAAACTTTCTGAGCCCACTCAGTCTACCTCAGTCAACCAACTCCTACAAAACCTTGAAGAAGTATACAGCGGAAAGCCTGGTGCTATCATTAATCAGAATACAGCCATGAAGAGTACTAAACAAGCAGAAGTGACGACAGAAACACAGGCTAAGCAACCAACTGTTGGTAAGAAACCATTAAGGTTAATTATACTCGGAGCCCTATCAGCACGAACTGTTGGTTTGCAAATGTATGTGCACAAAGGAAACTGACTGGGTGAATTTAATAATAATAATAATAACGTAAACTTAATATAGCGCCAAAATCCGCCTAAAAAGACGCTCAAAGCGCTTCACAGAGAAACAGTATAAAAAGCTAGGGCCAAACACAATTTATCTAAGCAATAAACCTGAGTAATCACAAATTTAAATTCAGTGTTGTGTTGAACAAAGAAAAGTTAACCAGAGCAGGATTTGAACCTGTGACCTCCGGATTAATGTCCTGGTGCTAAGCCAACTGAGCCAAAATAGGGAGACCACCAACATAAGGGCTAGATGGCTCAGTTGGTAGGTCGCAGGTTCAAATCCCGCTCTTGGAAATTTCTCTGTGTTCAACCCAAAAAGGACTAAAGTTGTTCCACACTAGTCACAGCATTGTGAATTGCAGGACATTATTGCCTGGTAACTCATTTCTGCTAAGCATCAATTTCTTGTCAGCAAATTTTGTGTGTTCCAGCTTTAGGGGTTTGGTACCACTTGCCTACAGGTGACTTCAATCCTCCACTATCATCCTCTCCTATGTCACTCCACACCAACACTTGTATAAGTTTGGAATGCCTGACCCAGTGATAAACAATTGTTATTTGGGCCTACAACCCTCAGTCCTTCTGAATTCTTAATTTTGGCAAAGAGGATTTAGAAGAATTTGGGAAGGTTAGGGTTAAATCAAGCCCCGCCTATAGTTTGTTTTTTGTGTTTGTGTTTCAAGATGCCTGTCCTGCAAGGCAGAGCCCTCGTCTGAAACGTAAGAAAAGTATGATCAACGTTGGGTTCCGCACTGAGAAAATCATGTCTAATAGTATCCGTATTCAGACAAC
The DNA here is from genome assembly GCA_021014325.1 of Plazaster borealis. Classification (NCBI taxonomy): domain Eukaryota; kingdom Metazoa; phylum Echinodermata; class Asteroidea; order Forcipulatida; family Labidiasteridae; genus Plazaster; species Plazaster borealis. The sequence goes on from CM037459.1 coordinate 1,032,908, forward strand.
AAAGGAACCAAGCCCACAGAAGAAAGGAGAGAAAGAAAACAGGGTACCAGGCAGAGAGAAAACCAAAACATCAAACTTTGGTAAGAATTTCTTTATTATAAGGTTCTACAAACAGTTAGAAGAATCCAAAGCTGTCTTATTTGTCGTTATTGATTTCTTGCAATGACATCACACATGACTACTGTCAACCTATGGTCTGCCATTTTGGGAGTTGATTTTCATGTAAAGATATGGTGCACATCTATCCGCTCACACGTCGCCTAAAATGCACTCTCTTTTCTTGTCTGAGTGCGGCGGGCTTGGCCTGGTAGTGGTTTTTCCACTTGGTTTCTGATTTCATTCCCATTGTTGTATTTTCTTGGTCGTTCTCTGAGCGCTTTGCAACCCTAGGAAAAGGCGCTTTGTAAATGTTTATTATTAATGCTGTTATTATTATTATTATTATTATCAGGTGAAATGGGTCAAAAGATCGAGTGGTTTGTCTTGTACTGCAGTTTTAATTGTGAAAAATCTAGTTTTTCTTGTATTAATCTAATTCATATCATGTCCTGATCAATTTTTCTTCCAGTTTTTGTCATTTAGGAAGTATTATTTCTTTTGTTCCGTTTGTTTTTCTAGAATGCCCAAAGTTGAATTCAGAGGAAGATGTTATTGATTGTCTCCAAACCAACTATGAAAAAACTCTTAATGAGGTGAGTCTATATTTCCAGTCAGACTCATTGCATTACTATCAGAAATGATCCTTAGATTTCTCCATTAAACCCCAGAATAAACCATATTACTTTTAATTACAATAATTAACACTACATACGATAGTTGGCATTGTACTGTTGGTCTTATTTCGCACCAAAACTATGACACATTTTTGTAAGATATTTGTCGTATATATATCTCATAGTAACACTACTTGTCTATAAACGTAACAGTTGTTTAATACTTAATAACAAAATTAACAATTCTGTGTATTTCCAATATAACACAGTCTCTTCTGTGCAACAGCCTGTGTTCCTCTATTTTCCGTTTAGAATGTTTAGGACATTCTTAACCCTTGGGATCCAATCGTGATAGTAGCCGGTTACGCAACCTCAAAAAACCCGTTTGGGAAAATGAGGACGTAGTTTAGCCCCATGCTTACTATCTCATGCCAACATGATGATTGGATTCTCTACATGCTAGTAACACATTTCAAATTTTGTTGCTGTTTTTTACCGCCTTGACTGTGGTGTGAACCAACGTGAAGTGAGCTCACGCCACACCCCGCTACACGAACCCATTCTTCGTTACGTAACGTGGAGAAACCAAATATATGCTAATTCACCGAGGGCGTTCAACCGCCCATATTAATGTTTTTAAAGTCTTTCTGAGATATGGTTGAGTAAAAAACTTAAATATCTATAAAATAAAACAATGTCTTTGTCATGTGTGTTTTATTTTATGATGTGCAAATTATTGGCGATAAGCTCTGAGGCATGTTCTGAGAGACATACCTTGTTACCAAGAAGTTATCACATTCTGTGCACATTTGTATCCATTTTAAAGGGATTGTATACATTTGTTTGTTTCAATCCTATTTAGTTGTAGATATATACCATAAAACTAACCGTCATTTCAAAAGGTGGTAGCATTCTTGAGATATTGCCGAAAATCTGGAGCGGTTATGTCCACACAGGAAGAATATTCTGCAATTGGAATACACAATCTGAGAAACGTTACTGTCAGTAACGCTTTTCAGATTCAAATTTTTGGGGATAAAAAGTGATATATTTTTCCATAACTGCAGTACTTTGAGGTGAACAGTTTCTCAAAATGCATTATACTGTCCAAAGCTGACTGTACTTCTTACCAAGTAAGTTTTTATTGCCATTAATTTTCAGAGGTATTACCAAACGTATACAGACCCTTTAAACTTTAAATCTGTAATTTTATTTATTTAACACAACATTTGTTTTATTCTCAGTCTTCTTGTGGGATGCATTTTGTCCAATTCATGACAAGTATTGTCCTCTCCTACCTGAAAAGTGATCGCTCCAATTCCACAGAAAGTGACGCAGTGGTGAGTTTTAACCTCATTAAAATACATCCTAAAATATTACTGTGTTTGGGATTTTTGTTGATTTGATGTTCAAATGCTTGTTTGTGTATGATGGGAATACAAATGCAAATGTAATTTTAATTCCAGAAAACCAGAGTTACTTTTGTATAGTTATTTGTGCAAATTTCCTGAAATTTTTGATCATTCTTGCAAATTTAGAGATTTGATGGAGTGGGTGGAGGGGGTAGGGTGGAATGTAAGACAACCAGTACAGTTTGCAATCAAATTAACAGGCTTCCTTTTCACACCCTGGATCACCACTGGGTTAGTATTTGTGTAAGGTAGACCATAAGGATTGATCAGACCTTAGTACAGCAATCATTATATAAATGAATGATGTAGAGGTATAATGGGGCCTACTATGCAACAAGTGCCAACCACAATATTCAACTTCTCTCATCTCCCCAGATGAAAGCCAGGGACATCCTGACCAAGACCTTGCTAGTCTCCAGCAACCAGCTGCGAGAGAAATACCAATCCCTCACTGATGAACCCAGTAAGCTCCTAAGAGTACAAGAGACTGAGCTACAGGTCCTGCTACGGCTGGAAATGGAGGCTATATCACCCACGGAGGTTACACCAGGGAAGCAGAAGATGTCTGGGACCGATGATGGAGCTGGGAAGGAGGATGATGGGAGAGGTGGAGAGAACAGCGATGAAGATGAAGGGCCAAAGCTGCCAGAGAATGTTCAAACTTCAGTAGATGAGGTATGGGCATGTCTACATTTATATTGAGATTCGTACTTTGTTTAAAGGCATAGTACACGTTTGGTAATTGTCACAGACCAGTGTTCTCACTTGGTGTATCCCAACATATGCATAAAATAACAAGCCTGTGAAAATTCGGGCTCAATTGGTCATCGAAGTTGCAAGAAAATGATGAAAGAAAAAACACCCTTGTTGTACAAATTTGTGTGCTTTCAGATAGGAATAAAAACTTCTTACAAGAAGTTTTTAGTATTTTAGTGAGAAATTACCTCTTTCTCAAAAACTGCGTTACTTCAGAGGGAGTCGTTTCTCACAATGTTTTATACTATCAACAGCTCTCTGTTGCTTGTTACCAAGTCAGTTTTTATGCTAATATATATTTTGAGTAATTACCAAACGTGTACAGTGCCTTAACTCTTTTACGCGCCGACTGGTCGCTATCGATCGGTTTAAATCCCTTCTGAAAAATAGTTGTAAAACGAAAAATAAAGATCGCACGGCCACACAGTTTTCAGAGTGGGAAAGAGGACTTTTGAGGGTGCTATTGTGACCTGGGTTTTTTTGGGGGGGTCGCCATTTGCAAAAAAAGAGTAAACAATCCATATGATAAATTTATCACTAAAATAAATGGTACATGAAAGGGTTAATAGACCACCCATAATTACTATTGGGGACAAAATCAAAATAATGCTATTAATAACTTGATTTATGAAGTGTAAAATAACCAAGGCACAGAAAGGAATAAGACAAGAAAGTCAGGAAAACAGGATGAATGTTGAGGGTCCTTTTGAAGGACAAAACAATTTCTGATGGGGACAGGTAAGCTATTCAGTAAGCAGGAGGCAGAATGGAAAATGTTCAGTCATCGGCTTGTTTGCATAAATTGCTTACCATAAAGGAGTTGGCATCAGAACTTCAATGGGAGTAAGAGCAGTGGAATGCCTTATAAATATTTCTTTTATCAAGTTGTAAACCACAGGAAACTGACTGGGTAAATTTTAAATAAATTGGGGTTGAACAAAGTAAAATTGACTAGAGCGGGATTTGAACCAACGACCTCCGGTTTAATGTTTTCTTCGACAGTTAGTCCTGTACAGGGATGCATATTGTGTACTAAAGTGCACATAGTGGGGATATTGCTGTGTTGGAATTGTTTTTACAAAATGGCTGTCACAATCACCAGGTTTAATCTTGTGTTTTTGTACATTTCCTGCTTCCTTGAGGAAGCAATGACCCCACAAAGCATTTCTTATTGAGATAAAAATGAGTGAGTCAACCTAATTAATAATTTTCATGTTTTCAGATTGTAAGATTTCTACGGACTGTTCCCTTTCTTGCTGATCCAAATCGCTTAACTACCTTTCTTTCTGAGACGCTTGTACAAAAGTAAGTTCAAGTTATACTAATAATTGTGTTATTATAGTAGAATATTTTTAAATGCACAATTGTGTTAATGACCTCACATTTCAATCTCAGCAGATTCTTTCTGTTTAGCCTTTGAGAGACTCTGCTCGGGTCGAAATTAGGCTTGTGCGCGACGTTTGTTTTCCTGAACGGTTTAACGGAACCGTTTAACCGTTTCTACCAATTCCAGTCATACTATGAGCCATCTGTAGAGGAAACAAATGTAAACACACAATTACAGGATCGATCAAGATTAAAAACAGAACACTATAGCCAGTCTTGACAGTCATAAAACCACAAACTGCAGATGTGGCGGCCAGCCGCATACAAAGCAAAATGTGTAAAAAATAGTAGGGGATTGAAAATAATGTATTACATTTTGAAGGAGATCTATATAAGACAGTTCCACCAACAGAAGAGATGTCAATCGTTCTCCCTGGATAGCGTTTGGGGCTAACATTTGTTTACTGTTAAACAGTTAACCGGTTAAACACCCCAACCCTAATTTTGCATGTGCCACAAGTCATTTTGGTTGGTAAGCAGTTTGTAGGAACTAATTATTATGTTAAAAGAAGCAACTATTATTCAAAAAGGCCCTGATAAGGTTCTTATTATCATGCTCATTATTTTACTTTTATTTTTTATTTTTCATACATAGCTATGCAGATTCCTTGCCCCACATCTTACGAGCCATCTATGACGACCTGATGCAACCGATGCCATCCATCCTCCTCTCTCCAAGCAATGAGACATCAATTTTATCGGTCCAGACCCTCCCGCCTCCATCTTACAAGTCATCTTCATCTCATGGGTCATTTGCTGAACCATCTGTTTCTAGCATAAGGTATGAGGTGTAGTTGATCTTCTTCATTGTTATGTCCCCTGAATAACTTCTTGTCAATCTAGACCCACACTCCTCTAAGCCATGAGGTGGCTGTATCAAACCCTCTAGACCTCCCTCCTCCATCTTACAAGTCATCTTCATCTCATGGGTCGTTTGCTGAACCATCTGTCTCTAGGTACAAGTTCAGTTGATCAACATCTCATCTTAATCTCTTTTAAGTTTTTACTCTCCTCAGTCTAGGTACAACTGACTGAAACTAAGATATTTTATCAATAATGATGTTCTTGTTTACAGAACCAGGTCTCTCGTTCGTCATCCTAGCCTGGCTGACATGGGAACAAAAAGGGTTATCCCGATCCCATCAAGGAATGCTGCCAAGAAAAAGGTAGATCAAAGACATTTCATTTTAAATAATACCAATAATAATATCGACTCTTATATAGCGCAATTCCAAACAATGATGATTTCGCTTCCAACATTATTACCCCTGGTCACTGGGCCATATGTTTCATTCCTTAAACCATCTCAGCTCCCTGGGGAGTATACAGCCTGTGCTGCCAAGTATGTAGCGCACTAAGCTAAATCAATCACAAGAACCATCTCTGCCCTCACAAGTACCCATTTACCCGTGGGTGAAGAGAAGCAATTATAGTTAAGTGTCTTGCTCAAGGACACAAGTGTCATGAGCGGGATTCGAAACCACACCCTGATGACTTGGCAACCAGAACTTGAGTCTGATGCACTAAACCGCTCGGCCGTAACAATTATTTGTAACAAAAATAGGGCTCTTGATAGTGCAGGTTTGTCCATAGGGGATCAGGTAGGTTTCTTTCCTGCCTTTTACCTCTGTGGACCCGGGTTTGAATCCCATCTCAGACCGGAGCCTTGCATGTGGATTGGGTTTTCAGTCTCTACCTGATTGCTTGAGTTTTCCCCATTTGGGGTTTTCCTCCCACATCTACAACCAAAAAATTCTTCTTGTTTCCTATTCATCCTGTTGTTGGTGCTAATACTAATGCTTTTGGATGTGTAATAATAACAATTTAAATAAAAACAACTATTTTCACACAAAAATGAAGCAATTATTTGTATCTTTTATTTTGAAGGAGCAGCCGAAACAAAAGGTTGTTAAAGATGGTAAGTTATTCAAATTTATTTATAATGTACCAGAAACTATTTCTCTTTTCAATACAAAATTGTGGAATAAAAGTTGTTGCTCAAGTTGTTGCTCAAGCAGGAAATATTGCTTAACAATTTTCTGCTAAGCAAAAAGGAGCATGATACCAGTCATAAATTCTACACGCGACATGGTTTTTTGGCTGGTAACCTTATTCTGGTAAGCATAATTATTTTGTACTTAAGCAGCTCTATGAAATTGGGCCCTGATTGGAAAGAGTAACAGTGTATAGCAAAGCCATTTTCCTCCATGAACCTAGGTAGTCAGTGGTTATTTAGAAATGTAAATCTGCAAGTTTCTCACAGATAATTGAACCAACAACTGCCATCTTGTAAACCCAATGTTTTAACCCTCTGATTACAGACTTTGTCTGTGTGCCCCTACTAACGTCTGATTTCCGATATGTTGGCCCTTAGAAAAGTCAGCAAGTTCTTATTAAATAGCCTGAAAAGTCTGAAGCCTATACCATAATAAGTAGATGTAGGTCAGCTCTTGTACTCAATAAAATTGTCCTACATGTACTTTTTTTCCAAAGGCCAAATATCATGCCTGTGTATGTTATTCATGCTCATTGTTGTAGGTATCACAATTTGCAGGATGGCACCAAATAGAGCCTATGGATGATTTTATTTCTGTTTTTTACCCATACACGTGCTGTGTGTTAAGCACTCGGTTGGGATTCGAGCTTGCCCTGTAGCTAGAGGCAGTTAGAATCCTATATTTTAGCAGCAGGTACCACAACAATTTTAATAGGTGTAAAATTTGCAATAAAGTGAATATTGGAAAGTACCGAGTATTATTTTCACAGGACTCGGGAAAGTACTGAGTATACAGTGCTTAACACACATCAGTGTATGGGCAAAACACAAATAATATTTTGTTATCCCCAATGGAAACTTAACATCTATTAAAATATGTATAATTTGTTTGCTTGTTTTCCTTTGGCATACATTTTTTCAGATGTCTAGTTCCTCTTTTTTCTTACTGCCTTAAAAACTATTTGAAAAATGTAATCAGTTTTGTGTGCTAGTAAGTTTTGTCTACTTTCACAATAACACATATACATGTCTGTTTCCTGACAGATGAGGCCTCCAATGCCAAAACTGTTCGCCGCAATCTCTTCATGGGAGGGGCTAAGCAAAGCCCAAAAAAGGGAGGCAGTAAACTTCCAAGACGACAGAGTGTTGCAGTGATGCAGAACATTCATAGCACAAGGTATGAGGTCATCAAGAACCTCAGAATTCTAGTTTAGCCTAAAAGATTATTGAATTTTGGGTTGAACAAAGAAAAATTGACTAGAGCGGGACTTGAACCTGTGACCTCCTGATTAACGTGCTGGCGCTCTACCAACTGAGCCATCTAGCCCTAATGTTGGCGGTCTCCCTATTTTGTCAATATCTTTGTTCGAGGGTGCCAGACAATAGCGATACAACCGTTAGATGCCGTGTAGATAACACCCAAGTTTACGATACAACCTGGGAAGTGGCAGCGGAGAGATCACCTTATTATTTGAGAGACAGTTTGAAGAATGTTAACACCTCTCAAAGAGTGTTGCTATTGTGGCTGGTTAACCTTAGAAATACAAGCAACAAAAACTTGAGTTGTACTTTGTTGTGTTTGTTTATTTTAGGAGAAGTCCACGTAGACGCACCCCTAAGAAATCAGACGCACCGTTGGTGTTGAAGACGCGGGTTGTCAAGGAAACACCAGGCAAGAAGCAAGTCCCGCAGGCAATGCTGAAGAAGCAAGAACGTGCAAGGTAAGTGTAACTCATAGAGGTTGATCCAGCCTACGCGGCTCTCAGAAACATTTACCCAAAGTTTATTTGTTGATTTCAATTTGTGATTTTGGTCGGAAAACAGCCAACTCTTAGAATGGATGGTCACTATTGTGCTTGAGATCATCAGACAATCAAATGAACTAACATGATGAATTACAAGTTGATTTTCCTCTTACTGTAGCTTACCATCTTTTGTTTAAACCAGGACAATTTCTACAGCTGGTGGGAAGATGGTTGTGCCTCCAACCCCTTCATCAAGAAGTGTTCAAGAATCACCGTTAAAGTCTGTGCAAGGTTAGTGTTTAATGCACAAATATTGACTGCTTTAAGATGGTTAAAACTAATAAAGGCGAAATTGACTGCTTTAACTCTTGAGGTGATCCCCGGAGTATTAATTTTAAAATAGACGGCTCCAGTGAGTGAGTCGTGGTTTTAATGATTGAACGAGTAAAAGCAGTCAATATTTGTTTTGTAACACGCAATGGCAACCTTTATTGTTACAGAAACAAGGTTGTTTTTTTTCTTAAAAATCTTGCATTTACACACAAATCTAATGGCATGATAGATACAACCTGCTGGGCCAATTGCTATGTTTAAAAATCAGTCAAGATACAGCCTTGTTTTGGCAATGTTCAAAACAAGTTTTAATAAATCAATCAATCAACTGAATATATTTGTGTGACGTTGCCAATTCTGTACATTTAAAAAGAAACGTTTTGAGAAAACTTTACTGTCTTTTTATGAAGTTTCAAAGTTTAAAAAAATAAAGCAATAATTTGCTCATTCCTTATTTGATCAAATTGCAAACTGCTGGGCCCAAGTTAATGGCACCGATTATCCACAGCAGTCCGCTCCATGAAAAATCGTCATGCATGGGCTGTAAGTGCAGAATTCTTTGGTAAGCAACGCCATGTTATTGAGTCCATGTGTCTAATTTTGACTCGTACTCTATCACTCAGTCTCCCTCTCCCGAATGTCGTAAGAATAAAATAAAGGATCCTTTATTGTTAATATTACAGCATCACATGTACGCCATAGTCCACGCATCAAACCCAAGCATCCCGGCCATCGACGTAGCTTCTACTCTCTAAGCAGCTCTACTGATCTGAAACAGGCTCGTGAACTTGCTTCAAGAATCGCTGGCAAGACATCCCCAACGCCATCTTCCAACAAATTAACAAAGATTGCAAGCAGGAAATCATTCCTGAGTGAGATCTTCAGTCCAGGGACTTTAAAGGGCATCACAGAACGTCCAGTCGGGTTTGAATCCCCGAGTAAGAACATGCAATCCAAAGATAGTTTGGAGTCCCCAAGTAGGAATACACGTTCTCAAGTTGGTTTAGCACCGCCTAAAGAATCCCTTACAAAAACTGATGCAGGAAACAGCCCAGAGCAGCTGAGTAAAGGAAAGGGACTGTTTAAAACACCCATCAGAACACCGCGACGTATTAACTTTAACTCACCTGCAAAGAGCAGTTCTAGTTTGCCAAAACAAACTACTGGGTCTTCAAGTACAGATGGTGTGCCAATCAAGAATGAGGCCCAAGTGTTGAATCTTACTGAAGGCAAGTCAGTTGTCCCTCTGCACTCATCACCCAATGACAAATCAAAAACTCCTAATGATGTCAGAGTTTCTCCAATGTCAAAGGTCACTCCAAAGTCAAGTGGAAAAAATCAAAGTACTGCTCAATGTCTGAGCAAGTCTACTATTGGAAAACAGCAGCGGTTACAAACTAAAAAGTCACCTGTAACTGCCAAGTTTGAGCAAACTGTTGAGGCAAAAGACTCATTGTTGGAAACACCTGAAAAATCTCCACAGAAAGAAACCGACATCCTAACTCCAAGTAGAAGAAGTTTAAGACTTCTGAAATCACCGGATCAAACTCTTGATCTAGTTGCTCATCTTAAATCACAACCAACAGGAAATGACAATCCAAACATCAAGGCATCACAAGGAGATGCAAGTTTACTGACCCCAAATAACTTTCTTCAAATCTCCATGAGTAGAAAACGTAAAGTGACAGATAGAAGTCCCTCACCGAATTCCCAAGTTATTGTTCACACGCCATCACCTCGCAAACAGACAAAGTCGATAACTCCGAGCTCCCTCCACAAGTGGCAGCGACGAAAGAAACCTAGGTATGAGTCACCAGAAAGATCCAACTTAACTCTTATCGAGAAGATAACACCACCTTCCATTAAACACAAACCAGTAAACACTACCCCTTCTCCATCACAGTCGCCAAAGTTTGGAAAAGTAACTCCCCCGTCCAAACGATTAAAAGCGCTCAGCTCCACAAAGAAGCTAAAATCACCCGAGGATCAAAAGCGGAAATGTACTAAACAGACTAAACTTGGAACAGTGTGTAAAGCAAATGTAAATCTCTTAACGCTCATCACGGATTCGGACTCCCAAGATACCAGCAAGATGCAAACACGTAGTCGCTCACGAGAAGAGAACTCAAAATCGGCTCAGAAAGATACTCAATCCGTCCCACAAGAAGTTGAGTCATTCACCTTCTTGGACACTCACTTAGATGACTCAGATGATGATGTTGACTTTCCAAAACTCGTCTCACCCCCTCGTAAATCTGCATCAAAGAAAACTCACGAGGAGACTTCAGATAGTGGAAATCCTCCCAGCGCATCTCACAGATCATCAGAGTTGTCGCTAAGAAACTCCACTTCGGTTTTTTCTTCTGAAGAGGAAAGCTTCGTCTCGGCAGACGAGGTATTCCTGCAAGACTCACCCCCATCTGGCTCAAAGAAAGTACGAGTCACCACACCATTGACCACAGTTGGACTATTTGAATTAATGAACTCGCCCATGGTGTCATCAGCCAAAGATAAGGAGCCGCTAAGATCAAGAGTGTCCTTCAACCACCCAACGAGTAAGTCCAAAACATTCTGACTTCCTGGACATTGTTTGTCCAACTGTTCTTACATCTGTAGGCCTATATATGTGAAACAATTTTGCTGCTACTAAAAACATACAGTAGATTATCGACTTCAATGAATGTATTTAAATACATCCCTGTTTAGTGACAATGAAAAACATGTTCTGTTTTGTCAGGGGTTTTGTTCGCAATCTAAGGCCAAGTCCAAATTGGTGGCTAGGGCTACAGTTCGGTTGCCTTGTGATCATGCATTACAGTATAGGGTGTCGCCAACTCAGATACGGCCATTTTACCCACTTGACAATTGCTGCAAAAAAAGCAGTGGTGTTTTTAAAGATTTGTATTTTGCAGTCCTGGGGTAGAAGGGGGGATTGTCTTCAAATGCTATTTTCTAGTTGTTGATAGTATCAGTATAAACTTTATAATTAGTGAATATGAGATTGAATCTAATAAAAAAAATTCCCCAAAATCGATGATTACCAACTCTATATTTTACCTTGACAAGTGAACCCCAAGAACTCTCGTAGTCTATACCACAAGAAGAGAGTTTCCATTTTGGCAAAATTTAAAAATGAGCTGTTTTATAATTGATTTGATAAATAATTCTTGTCTTTGAAATGCTTTTCTCTTTAAGGAAAGGGAGGTCGTCAGCTTTATGCAACAGGCTCACAATCCTCATCTGAATCTTTCAATCATAACATGGTCAAGAGATCTTCATCTTTGGATATGAGACGTCTGAGTGGCAACAGTCCAGTAGGTAAGAGTGACACGACCTTAGAATGAGTTGGTATTCACGCTGTACACAGAAACTGAAAAGCTGTTAACTAATGTAGGCACAGGTCAAGAGTGAAAAGACCTTTGAATGAGTTGGTATTCACGCTGTTCACAGAAACTGAAAAGCTGTTAACTAATGTAGGCACAGGTCAAGAGTGAAAAGACCTTTGAATGAGTTGGTATTCACGCTGTTCACAGAAACTGAAAAGCTGTTAACTAATGTAGGCACAGGTCAAGAGTGAAAAGACCTTTGAATGAAGTGGTATTCACGCTGTTCACAGAAACTGAACAGCTGTTTACTAATGTAGGCACAGGTTAAGAGTGAAAAGACTTTAGAATGAGTTGGTATTCACGCTGTACACAGAAACTGAAAAGCTGTTTACTAATGTAGGCACTAGCTTAGCACAACAAAATTATGCTTGCCAGAATAAGGTTAACGGCCAAACTACCATGTCACATGTACAACTTGTGACTGGTATCCTGCTGATTTCTGCTTAGCAGAATTTTTTGTAGCAATATTTTCTGCTTAAGCACCTCTATGAAATTGGGCCCTGGTGCTAGCAGACATATTATGCAATATTTGACTGAGAGTTGTGCATTTTTTTGTACATCAAGAGCCGATTTTTTCACTGGTTCATTCACCATCACGTGCATGATGCTATTTTTGCTGTTTACCAAGTGCGATGCGAGTTTAAAGAGACACGTTGCCTTGGATCGGGCAAGTTGGTCTATAAAAAGCATTTGTAACCGTTTGTTTTAAAATGCATATGGTTCGAAAGACATTATAAAAGTAGAATACAATGATCCAGACAAATATGTCGCGAAATTGCGTGGTTTTCCTTTTACATCGTGAACAAACACGGTCGGCCATTTTGTGGAGTCAAACTTTTGACTCAAAAAAATGGCCGACCGTGTTAGTTCGCAAAGTAAAAGGGAAACCACGCAATTTCGAGGCATATTTGTGTGGATCATTGTATTCTACTTTTATAATGTCTTTCGAACCATATGCATTTTATAACAAACGGTTACAAACGCCTTTTTTTAGACCAACTCGTCCAATCCAAGGCAACGTGTTCCTTTAAGTATTCACGCACAGAGTAAATACAAGAGCTTCCAACTCTCCCTGATTCTGCAGAAAGTTCCCTGAAAATAAACAAATCTTTCCATGTTCTGATGAAAAATTTTGAAAATCTCCCTGATTATGGAAACCTTTTCCCAATTATGTTGAATGTAATTCTAAATATCTCCCTGATTGTTGTACAAAGTTCTCCCTGACTGCAAGATGCAAATGTTGGCAGCTCTGAAATACGCATGCGTAGTATACTGTGTTGCATGGCCAAAAGTCACGCACAGGGTAAATATGCATACGTAGTAGACTATCAGATGTTTAACAGTCTACTTCGCATAGGCTTTACGCAGCAATCATTGGACTGTCGCTCGTACGCAGGTGGTGTAGCATATCACACACCTGGGAACATCGCTTGCTACATACATACATATGAAAGGATGGTGGACATGGTGGAACACAAAATGTTGCACTTTCCCAAGCTCAATGATGCCGAACTTGAGAAGTATGAGGTATAGTAAAACAAGTATAACTTGGTTGATTTTGGGCGGACAGTCGATATTAGCTCACTTCAGTATTAGAAGTTTACAAACTACTAAAACTAGTTCTCTCGGCTTCACCTATGGGAACTAGTTTGTGTACTTCCATTACCATGTGGAGCTAATATCAATTGTCCACCCTCAAACCATGATATATTTGTATATAACTTATCAACTAAAACGTTCCAACTTTGTTTCCAAGGTATTGAAGAGCAATGCTTCTTAGGGATGCTTCATATTGAACTCAAACATCCTACTTTTTAATTTGTTAACATTTAAAGGCACTGAACACGTTTGGAAATTGTCAAAGACCAGTGTTCTCACTTGGTGTATCCCAACATATGCATAAAATAACAAGCCTGTGAAAATTTGGGCTCAATTGGTCATCGAAGTTGCAAGAAAATGATGAAAGAAAAAACACCGTTGTACAAATTTGTGTGCTTTCAGATAGGAATAAAAACTTCTTGCAAGAAGTTGTTATTATTTTAGTGAGAAATTACCTCTTTCTCAAAAACTACGTTACTTCAGAGGGAGTTCTTTCCTACAATGTTTTATACTATCAACAGCTCTCCGTTGCTTGTTATCAAGTAAGTTTTATGCTAATATTTGTTTTGAGTCATTACCAAACGTGTACGATACCTTTAAAGGTATGTAAGTGGGGCAGCCGTTAAGATGTGTCGATCCTTAGTTGTGGCTTACACACAGTTTAAGGCCTTATGATAATGTGCTTACCAACCATCATCTTTGTAATACAATACCTAGTTTTATCAAAACTGATGATTGAAATGGGGTTGAGATTTTTCACAATTTTTGTAACGAGTATTATCAACATAAAATAATACTAATTACTGGGTTTTTTTATAACTTTGGTTGTTAATCTTGTGTTTGTAAATATTCACTCAAAGATTTTGCACATAGTGTTTGTAATAAAAATTGAAGATTATTTGAAAGGAAACAACATTGAGTATTGCATTGTTTTATATATTTATTTGTTGTTTATTTGTGATGTTTCATATTTCAAGAATAGTAACTACTCTCATGATTAAAGTGGATTAAATGTCCTGAATCTTCAATTAACTGGTATTGGATCCCCCTTTAAAAAAAAATTGAGGTTTTATTCACAAAATTGATCAAAAAATGTAATGGAAAATATAATTATGTAATCAGGGCTTTTTTGTTTGCTGAAATCAAGGAAAAGATTCACAAAGGGTGTCAATTATGTGGCAGGTTTGTTGATGGAAGTTTTAAGATTTAATTTTAAAATACAAATAATATTCACACATATTAACCTGAGACTTAATTAGAAAATAAATATTATTATTACCGGTATTATTATTTATTTGGCCAAAACATTCAAAATACAAACATGTACATACAAAGTAAGAAATGTCATACATCAAGGACAGTCAAGATGAAAGATAAATTGTATAACAAATACCAATCAAAAGAATAGATGCATAGAGGTACAGTAGGTAAGAAAGAGATGTGGAAGAGATGGGGTCGGGGATGAGGAATGTATAGAAGGGGGTGGATTGGGGAAGAGGGAACATGGGAGGGAGTTCAACAAGCAGAGTAAAGACAATCCAATCTAAGATGGCCAGGATGAACAAAAGAGAAAACACTGTGACTCTAAAGCCTGTTCATCCAATCCTAGGTTGGTAACATGAAATAATTTTACAAACAAAAAATATTACAATTAAATACAGGTAATACGAGAAGTTGAAAATAAATCTGGAAATTAAAAAAGCTATAATTGAGGGTAATATATATGAATAAATAAATAAGTAAATAAATAACTGCTCAATAAGTAAATAAGTTAACTGAAAACACAAAAGTAGCAAAAATAAAATAAATCAGTAAGAAAAACAATTAGTGAAAAACAAGTAATCAATGAAGCGTACAAACGAGCTGAAAAATGCATCAAAACAAAGACAAGAACAATCGGACAAAACCATACAGAAAAACCATAACAGATACCGTACACATGCGAACAGAAAAACCATAACAGATACCGTACACATGCGAACAGACAAGCAAAATAACAATTATACGAACAGTCTAATACAAACGAAACACAAACAACCATATTAACAAACGACAAACATTCAGACAATAGATTTTAAACAAACAAATATCAAAAATTACTAACAAACTATTACATGTTACCAAAAACAAACAACCAAATTAATAGACAGACAAGTAACACAGACACACAAACAACCAAATATAAACCTCTAACACATATACTCAAACACATGAGATAATGTAATAACGTAAACAAACATTTCAAAAATAAAACAAATATGCATGCTACAAACAAACAGACAAACAAACAAACAAACAGTTTAAATAATTCATGAAGGAAAGCAAACTAACTGATTCAAATTTTGGGGGATAAAAAGTGATCTTTTTCCATAACCGCAGTAATTCTAATTGAAAAGTTTCTCAAAACGCATTATACTACCCAAAGCTGCTGTACTTCTTACCAAGCAAGTTTTTATTGCCATTAATTTCAGAGTATTACTTACCAAACAAAAAATGTCCACGTTGTCAACAATTTTATTAGTAAATTCCCTGATAAAGCTGACATAAAATAAATAAATTTTATGTCACCTTTATCAGACACTTAAAATAGTTATTATAATTGTGACGTTTCCCCAAATTTATTGTTAAGGATGATGAAGATTGCTGTTGATTGAGAATAGGTTATTTTCCCATCTGCACATTTAAGACTTCCCCTCAAGAAAAGTTTTCGTCCTTCCCTCTTATCAATGGTTGCTTCCATTAAAATGGCTGCTCTTATTGGAGTGTGGCTGAAAGAAAAAAAGGAGAACAAATATGGGTTGAAAATTTAAAACTAAATGTCTTTCTCCATGCTGAAATTGTTTGGCATCAAGTGATGTGAGATTTGCTGGGAAACACCAAGGATACATACAATCTAACATAAGTATGGAACTTGTTCCATCAATTTTTGTTTCCTTTATTTGTTTTGTTGCTAAAAACATTGACTAAAAAATCACAACATTGTGTACATTGGACCAGTGTAGAAGATCAGTTCCAACCCAGAGCATCTTTATTTCAACAATCCTAAAAGATGGCTGCCATAAAGTTAAAATATACGCTTTATTTATTATTTTTACGCTATCCCCCTAAACAAATGTGGGAGATGTTTTGTTTTCGGGGTGGTCTTCTTCGTCATTCCTAAAATGAAACTTCAAGGGCTGTGTTTGTTTGTTTGTTTATTTATTAATTGCCACTCAAGTAAACAACAAGTCATAAATCAACGGCTTTGAAGAAAATAATACATATTAAGCGGAGGGCCATCTTAAAACCCATAGGGCTTGTATCGATGACCCTATGTAGGTGTCAATGGGAAAGTGGGTGTATTCATGCAAGACTAGAAATGAGTGGAATTTTTAATAATTTATTTATTTCATAGAATGCTTTTCGAAGAAAGCGAAAAGAAAACAGTGAAAAATGGACATTGGATGAATGGAAGAACACTAGGCCGATGACCCCCACACAACCATTGGCATATACAGGGTAATGTTAGAAACAAATTACATAAACACACAAAAAAACATGGAAGGACTCATCAAGTTCAAAGCAGGGTTGTGGCTGTACATTAGTAATTCTCACCCAGTTTTATACTGCATGCAGGCACCCTCCCTCCGTATCAAATTTATGGAGAGTGCGCCTGCGTGCAGTTACTGGGTGAGAATTGTACTACCACAGACCTGTTTTGATCATGACGACACAGCCCCTTTAAAGGTAGGGTCATCGTTGGGTTTTGTCAACGTAATGCTTATTTAAAAGATCAAATCAAATCAATAGAAAGATGCAATTAAAGTCACCCGTGAAAGTTTTAACTGAATACAGTGTCTACTTACTGGGGAAAAAAAGCAAAAAACTGTCACAGTATTTTCACAGAACCTTGAATCCATCCACGTTTAGCGAGGTGACAGCGGGTACCAACTGCATCTGTTGCCGCAGCATTCGCAAACAAATGCCAACCCTCAGAACTCTGAGAAATGATTTATGCATGAATCATTTCTCGGATTCAGATGTTTTTATTGATTTCTAATCAACGGGGCATTTCAGATGAAATAATTTTGCAGGATGCTTACTACCATTACCATATTTATAACAAGTATAGAAATTAAAAAATTGTTTGTCTGTGTCATAACCAAACAATGGCCCTACCTTTAATGCTGATATAAGATGTGTTTTTGATGACATTATTTTTTTGGCGAGTTTTACTCACTTTTTAAAACTAAGGCCAAGATTTCCGGTGACGACCAATTCATCTGCATATAATCTGGCTAGAGTTCCAGTAATTAAGTCGTGCATTGTTGCACTTGCTCCCCCATGCGCCCATCTATAACAAAAACAAATTCAACACCTTAATAAGAACAATTGAATGAGGAATTTTAACTTGATTACATAATGAGTTCAGTCCGTAGAATCCATGTACATTTTTTCTGCGACATAACATTACCAAATAATGATGGACACGGGAAAAAAACCCACCCCAAAACAAATAGGTTTAGGGCCTAAACAAAAATGTCAGATTACACCGCGCGATTTGTAGGCCTACCATGTCTTTTTCCGGACGCACAATTTGCCAATCTCTTGTTTAAGGCCATGTCTAAAGCAAGCTCATGATATGACCACAGGGACAACATTGATAGACCTTTACAGCAATCCAGCCAGAGCCGATAATGAAGCCCTTAAATCGGACACGGCCCGCCTTTGTAAGCAAGGAGATACAGAACAATATGGTCAAGTACAGTGTTTTTTATTGTGACTGCGCCACCAAAACACGTAGGACCATGGTAGGACAAAGCGCAAACGGACACAAAGTTGGCACAAGAACTATTTGTCGACTGGGAGTCGAAATTAACTGGTATTCTTGCTCATTAACATGTGTTGGGTACCAGGCAATATCGCATTGGCTACTAGTGGCGTGTCGTGGCCGAGCGGATAAGAACACAGAACTCAAGCTCTGGTGTTTCTGATCAGCAGAGTGTGGGTTCGAATCCCAGTCGTGACACTTGTGTTCTTAAGCAAGACACTTAACCATTATGCTTCGTCATTCGGATGAGACGTTAAGTCGTAGGTCCCGTGTGTTGTGTATGTAATGCATGTAACCCAGTGCACTTATCGTAAAGAGAAGGGGTTCGCCCCGGTGTTCCTGGTTTGATTGGCTGCATATTGCGCCACAGCACCTTGTAAACCATTACATGGTGCTATGTAAAGGAGTAGGTCTCATACTTATGTAGCCCCACATACCTTGCAGGAAAATACTGAATGTTGAAGCGCCTTGAGTGTCACTGAGTGACGGATATGAGCGCTATATAAGAAGCCATTATTATTATTATCATCCACAAACTGTTCTCACGACACGAACTGCTTGGAGTGGTTCTTGTCACAGACATAATATGTCTGTGGTTCGTGTGAGAGCGGTTTGTGGATGATAGCGCCCTCTCATGGGGAAAATTGTGACAAATCAACACGAGAAGGTCTTTCACCAAGACAAGGGCCAACAGCGTTTTTTTCTTTTATGGCCTTGCCACCATCTGCTCTATGCCTATGTTGATGCCATCAATTCGGACACAAATGCCACAGTTTTGAAACCATAAGCTCCCTTGCTCTGTGCTTTAAAGGCACCTGGCAGTGGTATTTTGTCAAAATAAAGCTTTTGGTCGTTAATATATACATTTTGATGAGTGGAATGTGAATAAACAATTAACTAAGGTTCAAACATTGTGTTTTTATTTTAATTAAACATTTAAAAATAGGCCCCCGTTTACATGGCGCTATTCGTGACGTCAATCGAGGCGCGGGATATTTGAAGAGAAAATGTGTAGTCTGGCCCTGTACATTACGTCTGGGTACCTGATCAGTATGATGCATTTTCGTATTCGGACGTCACCCAATGCAATCCTAGGAGAGTGTACAGTCGACGTTTATACGAGGTTTTCACCGGTCCCGAACTGTCCCATGCGCGTTTCTATGTCTTAAAAAACGGAAGATACGAGCACGGTCATAACGAGAACACGGATAATACAAGGTATTCGAGCGGCCCCGTGATGACAAATCGGATCGGCGCGCCACGGCGCGGCACAGCTCAAGTCGATCCGAACACCAGAAACATGTTCGCTGCAGCGCTGAAAACGATGTCGGACCGGACCACTTTGCCCTCGTTAGCCTGACTTTTGATGCCCGTAACTGCCTATATTAGGGATCTGCAGGAAACAAATGCTAACTGACCCCATAGTCGTTTTGCTGCATCCAGCAGCAATACACCTGGTCGGCATTGTCGGGAAAATGCACGAAAAATCCCTTTTTTGGGATAACCAAACGAAACGTACAAGCTCACTACTGGCACGTAAATGCAGGCAAGTTCGACGGGGGTCGATGTTCGATCGCGGCGAAGTCTGCCTCGATTGACGTCACAAAAAGGGATGGGCGGAGTCACCTTCAAACAACTTTGTCAATTTTTTTCACATATAAATCGTGACAAACAATTACTCAAAATATTGTTTTATTGTTAATATACATATACTCTTCTGTAAAAAACAACAACCCCTATTTCCAGGTGCCTTTACCCTATAGGACCCTGAGCATCCTTTCCAAACTGACAAACTCCAGCCACCTTCTCCCGCCCCTTGTGAAGAAACAAGGCGTAGTCAATGACAGGTCCATTACTTGTCGTAACTCTAGGGAATAAAGGTGTTGTCAACTTGTCGGTTCTTGTGTTCACTATTTGCTGCCATTCCTCCGTAGCTGCTAGTTTTGAAAACAGCTCTTCAGTCTCTGGGAGTCTGTCGTTCTGGATCGACATTGAAATGGGGTTTGAGAACTTCTCCAAACTTCCAGCCTTATATTGATAGAAAACAAATAAAACATATAGTTCAAACAGTTTATCGATAACCAAAATACAAGTTTGAGGGTTTTGATTTATTGAAATAATAAAACGAGTTCATTAATTATGTCCAGGCAGTTAACACTTTACCATATGTGGAGCACTTCGTTTACTGACACAACGTCATTTGCAGTACAATGTGTTTTTGTGGCATATATATCTTGCTAGAATCTAGCCCCACTTATGTGGCCAACGATCCATGAATGGATCGTTGGCCACATAAGTGGGGCTAGCTGGAATCTTGCTAGAATCTTGCTAGAAATCTTGGGTCAGTATATTAAAGCCAAAGGCTTATTTAACCTGTCACATCAACGACTAGACACCCTAAAAGAGGGGTATATTACTAGCTGCAGACAATGTACTACAAAGCGAGGAGCACTACTTAAATAACGAGATAACAATTTACAAACAAGGTTTTTCCAGAATTTGTTTTTAGTTTTGAATTGGTTAATAGAAATTAGAATGAGCTGAGAAAATGATATTTGATAAGGTATTCCTACTCCTAGAACTATGAGGTTTGCTACGCTATCGTCTTCGCGGAGACGATAGCGTAGCAAACCTCATAGTTCTAGGAGTAAGGTATTCCAATCCTCAAGTCAATAACTCGATGTGAGAAGCTGTACTTCTGAACATGGAGTCCGCAACGGTCGCACTAAATACCGACAACAAACCTTCCGTCTGCAATGCTGTTCAGCTGTTTGTAAAGCTGCTTTCTTGCTACTGCTATGGCCCCTCGGGCAATCATAATCAAACAACTAGTTTATATATAATTTTATAAATACTCCATTTGCTGATTCGATAACACAAATTCACCCCTTTTGTATGTATATCGTGGGACGCCCTGTATTCGATGCGACCCTAAAATCGAGGCATATCTTAAACATCGGGTCTCTTATCCTTCGGTTGTGCTGCATTTAGGCCAAAATAAAAAAAAAAAAAATGTTGTAGGTTGTAAGGTCCATAAATATTGACACCTAAAAGTTTTTTTACTCTTCTCTAGAACTCGCAACGTCATGACGGTCAAATCAAATGACTGAACTTCCCGCTGAGCATTCTGGGAAAAAAACGAAATGCGCTGGGCCAGCAAATACTGGTGGTTCAAGACCAAGATCTTAAGATTTTAAGGAGAAGGAGAGAGAAGAGACAATTTAGAGAGAGAAAAAGACTTTTATAGTTAGACTTTAACGTTTTAGTTTTTTGTATAATTATAAAAGTTTTAATTAAATTTAAAAAAAAAAAAAATTATTCTTTATCAAAATTCAAAAAAAATATTATTTTTCTTTTTAACTCTTCTTCTTTTTGCGATGCCTTTTTTTTGTTTTTAAAGGAAGGCTATTACTGAAGAAACAACCAGAAAACAAGAGGCAATGAAGTTGAGCAAGAAGTGAAAAGACCAAGAGAAAAAAGAAAAAACACAAAAAAAAAAAAAAAAAAAAGAAAAAAAACAAAAAACTCAAAGCGTCGAAAAACCACTTGCAGTCCCCAAAACAAAGCCCCCCCCTTTCAAATGACGACGACGACGACGACTCGACCACGACAGAGGATACAGACAAGAGCAAGGCTGTGTCTGCACTGTGTGTCTCCAACTACTTGCCCATAATTCAATCTAATTGACTCGTGGGCACCAATCACTGCATCACTGGGTACAATCACACTGGGTTCTGGCATAGCACTCCACTCTGTAGCACACTGCTGATTTATGAGTTTTATATATTTTTATTGTCCGTGCCATGAAGGAAGAATAACTTATCCTTTGCTCAACTTTTCCTTATTTTGCAAAAACATTTTTGCCCAAAACAACTGATGGATATTAAACTTTATATTAACTATTATTTTTATACATTTTATTTATTAAAACAAAACAAAAAAAAAAACCAAAACAACACCCAAATTATTTTATTCCAATTTCATTATGCAAATCAGTTCATCAATATGCAAAAAGAAAAAACAAAAAAAAAAAAGAAAAAAAAAAAAATTAAATTTTAATTTTTATTTTTTTGTTTTGATGTTTTGTTTTAGATTAAAGTTGTAAGTTTCCCTTACAAAAGTTTTCCCTACAAAACATCACTTTAAAATTCCTTATGGATTTTTTTTTTTTTTTATTTTTAAAATAATTAAATAAATAAAGCATATATATATAATTATAATTTATTTATGTTATTTTATATATTAATTAAGCAGTTTATTAAGCAAAAAAAAAAAAAAAAAAAAAAAAGAAACAGATATTTTGATATTTTTGAACAAAAAAACATCTTTTATATTATTATTATTATTATTTATTTTTTTTAAACAAAAATATTAACCATTTAAAAAAAAAAAAAAAAATAAAAAAAAAACTTAAAAAAAAAAAATAAAATAAATGCCGACCAATAAACCAACTAAACACACACAGATCACTTTCATTTTTCAGAATTTTTTTGTACGTATGTATGCTAAGGTACAGGACACCGAAAAAAAAAACTGGACAAAAACTCTGGGGCGCCACTGCAGGGCAAAATCATGGACTGTGGTGTGGCTGTGTGCAACGTTCATCGAGCGTTATTCGATAATTACAAACTTCTAATAATAAAAAAAAAAAGGACATCACATCAGTTGATACAATGCATTAGTGGGTTTTTTTTAATTCAAAGAAAAAGGCATAGTACATCGAAAACCGGACACGGGAGGATAATGATATCAGATATATTTCCCATCATTACTATTTTTTTTTTACTCTAAATAAATTACAATTTTCCAAAGCTTTCCCCTTCTCAGGCACTTGTTCTCTGCAGCCATCTGCAGCATAATACAAAAGAAAAGGACGTGTACCATACCACTTTCATTGGAATTTGCAAAGTCACTGCAGTGCATGCAGAAAGTATCACGCCTTGCCTTCTTTGCAAAGTCAAACACCACATTTATATTGCAGTCAGAATGTGTTCAGATATTTGGTGTGATATAACTGACATACAGATCCTTGTCATTTGATTGGTGGAACTTACTTCACGTGACATTCACTATTACTCCCATCCGCACCGGCGATCAAAAAGCCCATGGGGAATAGCATTTCCCATTCAACAGTTAGGATCATCCTTGTTCCCAATGTTTTTGAGCAGTACAGCGCCGCCGCGCCGCTGCTAAAACAAAGGAGCACCTATGCAAAAGGTTGTGATCCGATTGCTATTAAATTAATTGTGCAGTAATTTGAGTGAATTTTCATAATGTTATACTTTTAAAATACATCAAATGACAAGGATCTATATGTCAGTTATATAAAACAAATATTGAGTGGCTTTAATTCGTGGAATGGAAGGAATATTATCGCTCGGTAAAATTTTGACTGTTCCATTTCACTCGGCTTCGCCTCGTGAAATGGAACAGTCAAAATTTTACCTTGCGATATGTTCCTCCCATTCCACTCTGAGCCACTCAATATTTGTATACTATTCTATTTTAACCAACTTTGAATCATCGTCAACACATTTAACCCAATGACCCCCGCAGCACCAGCCTCGTCCCCATGGTTTACTTTATTTCCAACCAGGGGCTTTTCTCAAACCTCGGCTTAGGCTCCGGCTCAGGCTCCGCGTGCTGGTGCAATCAGCAATACGCGCTGAAAATGCAGGTTAAAGGCCGAGCTGCGTACACTGCGCGCGGAGCCTAAGCCTGAGCCGGAGCCCAAGCCGTGGTTTGAGAAAGGCCCCTGAGGGAGGCGGTCAACCTCTAGTCTGGTTCCCTGACCAAAGATTCCTTGACGTCTCTTGTTAAAAATCTTAGGTCAGGTATTGATAAACAAACCGCGCTGGTTGGCATGGACGGCCGAATGTTAGCAAAACATTCAATCGTGTTAACAAGTGTTGTGTCCAAATTCAACATTTCTGTAAACTTTCAATCAACCGAAAATACATACCATGATTGGTTGCTTTGTTTCCAACAAATTCAACACTATTTTTGAATGTTTGTGTAACATTATTACAAACTGTGGCTATCTGCTTATGCTTTGCATTTATGGCTTTCCATAGTTTTCCAACCTCGGTTGGCAAAAACTCGGGCTGTGACGTTGCAAAAGAAAGGTCTATAGACCTTTCTTTTGTTGATAAACAAACCGCGCTGGTTGGCATGGACGGCCGAATGTTAGCAAAACATTCAATCGTGTTAACAAAAGTTGTGTCAAAATTCAACATTTCTGTAAATTTTCAATCAACCAAAAGTACATACCATGATTGGTTGCTTTGTTTCCAACAAATTCAACACTATTTTTGAATATTTGTGTAACATTATTACAAACTGTGGCTTTCTGCTTATGCTTTGCATTTATGGCTTTCCATAGTTTTCCAACCTCGGTTGGCAAAAACTCGGGCTGTGACGTTGCAAAAGAAAGGTCTATCACCCACGGTTAAAAATAGAGCATGACGCAACTTGTCAGGGTCGGGGGTCATCTCCAGGGAAACCATGTCTGCACCTGATCGCGGAAGCTGTTTTTACATTCACTTGCAGCATGGAGGTAGATTGCAGCAGGTGAGTTTCTTTATTTGAATCACTAGGAGACCTACATAAGTGCTTAAAACATGCAAAAAAAAATAAAAAAAATTGTTGAGCGTAAACTCCTGCTGGATCTACGGCCAACAGGACTGACATTATGATTCCATGGATTCTGTTTACAATGCAACCATAAACACCCGGAAATGTCCGACCATCAACGATACTGTCCGAACGTTGATGACAACACGTTCGGAACATTTCGGATAACTTCGAAAAAGGAGGAATTCCTCCTTTTTGGTCACGTGATTTTGGGTGATACCGGACCCTAAATTCGACAGAGCCTAGTCGGAGATTTTTGGGTCTGGGAACCAGACTAGTCAACCTCGTACTGCTCGACACACCATGGGGACGAGGTTGGTGCTGCGGGGAGTTTCCCTTCTGCTGGGCGCTGGTGCGCGGGCTGCAGTCCGTGCATCATCAGCAGGCGTGGCTGGTGCCCCGCGCGGGTATTTAGCGCGTCGCACGTGTGCTGGCGCTTCTCCTCCCTCTGCTCTGGGGCGGTCTCTGGACGGCTACAGCTACGGCTAGATTTCCGCGTCATCATGCGTTGAAGAACAGGGCGTCCTTAGCAACACCCTTAGCAACAGTCGTAGCCGTAGCTGTAGTTGCCAATTCGGATATACGGCCATGATCCCCCTCCTTTTTGCGCTGAGGCACGCTCCGTGTGCTGGTTGTACGTGTGTTGGTGACGCCGCAGGCCTTAAATTCTACGAGGGTGAGTAGCTAGCTAGTGCACCCAAAACAGTCCCGATGTCCATTTTGATTACTTGCTGGATTAATTAAGGTGTAGTGATGGACTAGCCCCATAAATTGGGCCAATCACTTCGTATCCTTGGCCCCAGCACCATTGCAATTAAATGTTTGTGGATTCTTGATTTCGAGTGTGACCTTTTGCAAAAATCTCAACGATCGTTGACCTCTTGCTCTTTGCAAGGCGTACACACGTTTTCAAAACTACGCTCCCAAATTTTCTTTTAACCTTATTATATAACGGGATCGAGCACCAGTACTAACGTTTGGGTTCGAAAACTAGGTTTTGACGAGTTCCCAGACAACGACTATACGATCGATTACTACAATTCAGCTGGTACCAGACTGATCTTCCGAGTGCACCGAGCTCGCGAGAGTGCAATAAAGTTACGGCGGCTGTTTTGTGTAGTCATTTTACGTCCCTGCGCGGCGGCAACAATCATGGGGAATGTGATCCCGCTAACGCGCCGCATTTAAAGCATTTAATTAAAGTCCTTTCTTTCAATAATTGTGTCCGAGTAATGTGTACATTATGATTGTAACAATAAATTCAAATAAAAGTACAATACAGTAGGCCTAACTTCAATAAAAACGAACACTCTTCTATTAATATTAAATATATATTTTTTTTATTAAAAACGTAATATACCTACTCAGCAAATACACTTGTTGTACAGCTAGTTGAATTTGGAAACAATACAATAATTCCGAATTAGGCCTGACAATCGATGCAATTTATAGCTGCCCTTATTGAAAAACACATTTAACTGTCATAAGAAAACTCACACAGTCTCAATGCAGGAGGCCTGAAAACACACACACACACAAAATAAATTTGTGAAAGTTTTTTTGCCAAGAGTGTCTTTGTTTTCCTTTAACAATGGAAAAGATAGCAGGGGTAATCAAAGACCTTCCCATAAATCTGAACCTCAAAAAGATTTCATGGCCAGTCTCTTAAGAAAAGAAGATGTTCTGGCGGTTCTGCCAACTGGTGCTGGAAAAAGCACAATGTTTGCTCTGATGCCATTATTAGACAGGGTAAGAATGCAAAAACTATTGTTATAAATGTGGTTTTTTTTACCTTTTTAGACAAACCTTTGTCTTTTTTATGTTAAATACCTTTATAAAGGAGTGTTAATGAGGGCATCAAGTGACCCCCACATAAAATAGCGGGATCACGTTTCCGATTGTTGCCGCCGCGCAGGACGTAAAATGACTGCACAAAACAGCCGCCGTAATTTTATAGCACTCTCGGTGCACTCCGAGTATCAGTCTGGCACCAGCTGAATTGTAGTAATCGATCGCATCGTTGTTGTCAGGGAACTCGACAAAACCTAGTTTTCGAACCCAAACGTTAGTACTGGTGCTCGATCCCGTTATATAATAAGGTTAAAAGAAAATTTGGGAGCGTAGTTTTGAAAACGTGTGTACGCCTTCGCAAAGAGCAAGATGTCAACGATCGTTGAGATTTTTGCAAAAGGTCACACTCGAAATCATTCGATTTTTCCCCAAAACTGATAATGTTTTTTAAACTAAAACCAACATGCCGGTTATCGGCAATTACAGTAGCATCCGATTGGTAAGTTTTTATGAGGCCGTTTGAAACTTTAAGAATCCACAAGCATTCCGGATGGGGTGCTAGTACGACCGCATATGTCAAAATTTCGGTGTAAAAAACGGTGTAAGTGCATAATCAAGAGTCAGCCCTGTATGGTGTGTGACATGTAGAAAATCCTTTTCAAAACTTTTTGCCCTTCACGTTAATATGCATACGTGCAGTTCTTTATTGAAAACAGATCTTGTCAAATTTAGGCTCTATGTGGTCTTTGTACTCTCATTGAGCATTGCGTGGGTCCAGCAAATCAACTCCGTAGAACATTTTTTGCAATAATCGATAAATTCGCACCGTTTTCAGAATCCTTGCCTCACAGAAACAATTATGGCTGATTAGCTGTTGGGTGCTAGGCGCGTGTGCGTCAGCGTTGCTGTTGGTGTGTGTAGTGGGAGCTGGTAGCAGCGAGACGGAGCGGTAAGCGACCGACCGCCAGATCCCAGAGCAGTGTGGGAGAGGACTGGTCGGAGTGTCCATAGGCGAAACAGCAGCTCACAGCGGCAGCAGCTCACAGCGTTGGGTAGGTTAAGCTGACTTACGCCTATATTTATTAAGTGCCTACATTAATAAACCTCTCTATCAGACTCAGTAGGAAACTCAAGTATATATCCGTTAACCACCCCAGGCCTGCCAAAATCAAACTGATGGTTTTGTTGGAATTTGGATGGTTTAGTCCTGTGAAGAGTACCCACTAAATCACAGTCCAGAAGCACAGGACCTGTTGGAGTATGATGGGTTGTGTACTGTTCCAGTACATAAACTGTTGGAGTATGATGGGTTGTGTACTGTTCAAAAAAGTAAACTGTTGGAGTATGATGGGTTGTGTACTGTTCAAAAAAGTAAACTGTTGGAGTATGATGGGTTGTGGAAGCTTTCTGGTAGAAATGCTGAGGGGGTTAGGGTTTATAAGGATACAGGAAACCCTTAAGGAAACTCAAGAATAAAACTTAAGGAATCAGCAGCCCCTTAAGGCATCATTAACTTAATTGAAGTGTTTAAGGTGTCTGATCTATAATAAAGGGTAAACCCAGTGGCTCTTGAATTATCTCTCTGTGTCAGATCACTAGGTCATTGCTGCACAGACTGTAGCTAAGCTCCAGTCCATAAGGTCCCCAGGATAGTGTTGCGCGCGGCGATATAGAGTTGCTAAACGACCTCCCCATAGTACTGTAGGGCTGCCGCTCGCTTGTGCAGTACCGAGTCTAACTTGACCCGGACGGGATTCGCCACAGTGGTGTCAGAAGTGGGATAAGGCGTAACACTTTCAGGAGACTGCATCTGCAGTGATGGACTCTAAATGGATGGAGGAGGAGCTTGAAGTGCTCAGAGTAGAGGCACACCAGGCCCAATCCATGTACGAGGATGCACTTGAGGAAAAACGGGAACTTGAGGAACAGTTACAGAAAATGAAAACAATGATACAGGATAAAGGGAATAGGCCAGACCGATACTCCGGAACTCTTCATGGACACCCCAACTCCTGCTATCTCAAGCATTTTTTGTTCAACATTAGGGATGGTAGTCACACCTGCAAACACTAGACGAACGGAGGAGACATCCTTGGGAGGGGCCAAAGAAAAGTGAGGACAGAATTAGGAAACCGAATATTTGTCCTGACCGGTTCAATGGAAAAGTGCCATGGAAGGATTATAAGGCACATTTTCAGGCTTGCTGCGTAGCTAATGGGTGGAAGGACAGCCAGGCTGTTGTATTCTTGGCGGCCATCCTTCAGGGACAAGCCTTGAAGGTGCTGGGATGCCAACCAGAGGGGAAGTAACTTTCACCTAAGGATCTTTTGGATAGACTGGATCAACGTTTTGGACCAGGACAGCAGGCAGATTTCCATCTGATGGAGCTTCGTCGTCGTTGTCAGGGTGAGACTGAAACCCTGCAGGAACTTGGAGCCAGTGTGAGAGAACTTGCAGCATTAGCGTACCTGGAGTTCTCAGATGAGAGTAGAGAGAGACTTGCTAAGGGACGTTTCATGGACCCCTTGCAGACAGAGAACCGTAGGACTAGTGATAAGGCTAGGAAGTTTGCTAGAGTACTTGAAGGCATGGACGAAATTTCGATGAAAGAACTGAAGGAAGAGATAAGAAAAACACAGGAGTCCATGGGACAAGCCTTGGGGGGGAAACCAAGGCGATGCTGCAAGACAGTAGTAAGGGTAGCCAGGAGAAACAAGTGAGTTATGATTCAGGACCGAGATCTGGAAAGAGGTGGAAAGGGAGAAAAGAGGACGTGTGTTATAAGTGCAAAGCCGTGGGACATTTTGAGTGGGACTGTATGGAGCTGACAATCACTCAAAAGAGACGATACAGTAGGTGGAGCGAAGTTAGAGGTTCAAAGTGGAAAGACTACCACCCCAGTGCGGGTGATCTTTGCCAAATTGGAGATGGATGGGATCCTTGGGATGGACTACCTTCTATCGACAAGGGGACGATTGGATTTTCAGGAGGTAGTCCTGGCCTTGAATGGACAGAAGATTAAGTGTGTAAATAAAGAGGGTAATACTTTCTGTGCCTGAGTGATCGTAGGAGGAACTGAGCAGTTGCCTGAACATCTGCAGGACATGTTCAACCGGAGCATCGAGGGAGTGAAGTCCGACTATCAAAGGAGGATGGAGGATCACGAGCTGGTTTGGAAGAAGCGTGTTCACTCTAAAACTAGTTCTATTCCTTCATGTGATGGCACAGGTTATGATCATTAGTCATCTCACATCCACTCTCAAACTACTTCTGATCATTCATGTGATGGCACAGGTTATGATCATTAGTCATCTCACATCCACTCTTAAACTACTTCTGATCATTCATGTGATGGCACAGGTTATGATCATTAGTCATCTCACATCCACTCTTAAACTACTTCTGATCATTCATGTGACGGCACAGGTTATGATCATTAGTCATCTCACATCCACTCTCAAACTACTTCTGATCATTCATGTGATGCACAGGTTATGATCATTAGTCATCTCACATCCACTCTTAAACTACTTCTGATCATTCATGTGATGGCACAGGTTATGATCATTAGTCAACTCACAGCCACTCTTAAACTACTTCTGATCATTCATGTGATGGCACAGGTTATGATCATTAGTCATCTCACATCCACTCTTAAACTACTTCTGATCATTCATGTGACGGCACAGGTTATGATCATTAGTCATCTCACATCCACTCTCAAACTACTTCTGATCATTCATGTGATGGCACAGGTTATGATCACTAGTCATCTCACATCCACTCTTAAACTCCTTCTGATCATTCATGTGATGGCACAGGTTATGATCATTAGTCATCTCACATCCACTCTTAAACTACTTCTGATCATTCATGTGACGGCACAGGTTATGATCATTAGTCATCTCACATCCACTCTCAAACTACTTCTGATCATTCATGTGATGGCACAGGTTATGATCATTAGTCATCTCACATCCACTCTTAAACTACTTCTGATCATTCATGTGATGGCACAGGTTATGATCATTAGTCAACTCACATCCACTCTCAAACTACTTCTGATCATTCATGTGACGGCACAGGTTATGATCATAAGTCAACTCACATCCACTCTCAAACTACTTCTGATCATTAATGTGATGGCACAGGTTACGATCATTAGTCAACTCACATCCACTCTCAATTTACTTCTGATCATTCGTGTGACGGCACAGGTTATGATCATTAGTCAACTCACTTCCACTCTTAAACTACTTTTTATTTTTTATGTGACGGCACACTTTATGATCATTAGTCAACTCACATCCAAGATCATTTCATTGAGCTTTCTTTTGGCGTCTTCTAATCCCTTAGCAATAACCATTCTCAAGGCTTGAGAAACAGAGCTTGTGTGACATTTGTCAGACCATGTATTTTGAGGTTTCATATTAACTTTAATGTTTTATCTTTTGTTCTTTTACAATACTACAGGTGCTCCTGTGAAACTTACTCTGAAGATCTTTCACCTCTCAAAAACTTGTCTGAAGAAGAAGCCGTAAGATGATTGAGTAAGGGCATTCTTGTAAAACCTTTTTTAGTGTACAGCGTTCATAAAGTATGCACACTGCTAGACTCCAACTACTATGAATATTTCGCTAATCATTTTTGAATATTATGAGTGCGTTTCGATCCTATAACTTTTATAACATATCTATGGTGTGTTTAACAAATACCCTCAAAATGTTTTTCATGGTCAAACAATTGTCTCTTCTCAAAACATTTGTTTTAAATGTTTTGATGAGAAATCGCTTAACATCACAAAGACTGGAATTCGAACCCACACTCTGCTGCTGACAACACCAGAGCTTGGGTCCGGTGAACTAGACTGCTCGGCCACGACACGCCAAAATGACTTGCTTGCACACGGCTACATGTATGATTTCACTCTTCCCTCTGTAAACATTTCTCTCCTACCTTTTTTTTAAGCTTGTCTATTAATATTTGTTTCTCACTCAACACAGTGAGAAACTTTTAAACTGACAACATTTTAAGCATTTCGAACATTATGAGTGCGTTCCAGTCCTATAATTGTTTTATTTGCTTTTCCTTCAAAAATACCCCTCTATGATGCGTTTAACATATATGTTGGAAACATTTTGATAGTATATATATACTCTACAAAATACTTTTTGTTGTCACACTATAGGTCTCATCTCATGACTTGTTTGCACACAGACAGCTACATGTATGATTTCACACTTCCCTTAATAAACAAAACGTGCCAACAAAACTGCCAATTGTAATGATTTTTCAACTCTGAGTTTGTACCTCTGCTGTTACAATTCTTAAATTTTCCTAAAGCACATTGTCCAGTCCTTCAATACTTGCCAACCTACTGATTTTTCAACTCTCAAATTATTTACGAGCCAATTTTGTGGCTTCTCTCATTTTTGTTCAAAGCATGTTGTCCAGTCCTGCCAATATAATGAATTTTAATTGTGCAAACTGTTCCAGTTAATAATGTGCCATCTTTGGGTTTTTTGAGGCTCATGTTCTTCAGTCCCTTTAAAACTTGCCAACATGCCTGTCAAATTGAACGGTCAATTGTTCCAGAGCCAATGTTGTGCCCTCTTTTGTTTTTCTTTAAAAAAATCAGTTAAACAACTTTGCTATAATATACAAATATTGAGTGGCTCAGAGTGGAATGGGAGGAATATTATCGCAAGGTAAAATTTTGACTGTTCCATTTCACGAGGCGAAGCCGAGTGAAATGGAACAGTCAAAATTTTACCGAGCGATAATATTCCTTCCATTCCACGAATTAAAGCCACTCAATATTTGTTTTATACAACTGACATATAGATCCTTGTCATTTGATGTATTTTAAAAGTATAACATTATGAAAATTCACTCAAATTACTGCACAATTAATTTAATAGCAATCGGATCACAACCTTTTGCACAGGTGCTCCTTTGTTTTAGCAGCGGCGCGGCGGCGCTGTACTGCTCAAAAACATTGGGAACAAGGATGATCCTAACTGTTGAATGGGAAATGCTATTCCCCATGGGCGAATAGGTCTTTTTGATCGCCGGTGCGGATGGGAGTAACAGTGAATGTCACGTGAAGTAAGTTCCACCAATCAAATGACAAGGATCTGTATGTCAGTTATATAATCAAAAATATTGTATCTTCATGACAGCATTTTGACTTCGCGCAATCACCACGCAAAACCATGGAGGTTCTACCTCCATGGCAAAAAACCCAAAACAAAATCAAGAAGAAACAAGTCTTACATTATACAGTAATGTTTTTGGGGGGTTTCATCCACGGTATCAAAAATTTAGTATTTTTTGTTAAATAAAGCCAACATGTTGATGAAGATGAAGATGAAAACCCATAAAGTCCTTATGAAGGCATGAACAGAGTTATGTAGCACTGAGGGAGAAGCTTATAGAAACTCTTACAGCATTTCTTTCCAACCCATTACAAGCTTAGCAGATCAAGCTGCTCTTAATTGCTTTCTTCATCTATTTTGTGCTCATACTGACAATAACCATAAAACTTAAAAGTCTGGCTTTATAGAGCATTATGAAATGGGTATGAATCATTAAATGTTTACCTGCTATACTGCTCATCAAACACTTGCTAATATGCATGGTTTGGTTTTCAGCCATCATGCATATATGAGCAGAATGCAACTAGCTCTTTGCCTTGATAAACTATTGAGCACTACTCAGTTATGAAAAAGGAAGTCAAAACAAAGTGCTCTTTTGAGCTTAGACGCTATGAAAAAGGTTTCATTAATAATGAAAATCAACATTGGAGGATAATAGGAAAGCATGTATATTAATCAGCCCATCAGCCCCAGTTCTTTTGACATAAACAATCACTGTGGCCCATGTTGTTTGATCACTCAAGTGTGAAGCACACATCGTCACACAACAGGAAGCTTGTGTTCAAAGCTCGATTTTACAAACTCTATTATTACCTTGAAGATTTAATTTTAGAGCATAATAAGTATACAAATTTTCTTACTCATTGAATTTCTTTTCATAACATTTAAAAACCATTGAAATCAGCCAATAAATGTCCAAGTTCTTGGTCTTTGTTTCCCCAGTGTGTGCTGTAAACCCAAACACTTTTTTGCATACAACCATATGGTGCTCCGTAGGTGTTTGGCATTTTGGATTAGTTTCTACTCCAATTTGAAGTGATTGCATAATAACAACCCTATATTATATTTTACCATCATTGGAAAGATCCAATCTTTGTCTTTCCATTGATGGTAAGCTTGGGTATTGAAGGTGAACATGGACAAAGCTACAGTGTTTTAACAAATGGCCTTTGTGCTCAGGCTTGAGTGCTTTTTTGTATGTTATCTTGGGCAACTGAAATCGCCATTGGGGCTCAAGCAGGGTATAGTGCACAGTCGACTAAAGTGGCCATTGGGGCTGAAAGGTTAAAGAAAGGTGAGAAATTCAGAATTATTCTCTGAGTTCAGACGATTTTTTATGTCAGAGTGTTGGAAACAAAACAATTTTGGTTCTTACTTTAGTAGCTCTGTACTAGTAGATACTTAAAAGCTTCTTGAAATGTATTTCTACAGGGGTTTCCAACTGGTTGAAATGTCAACATTTTAACAAACCTTTTCTGTCTTTATTCTGGTGTAAAACAAACAGCTGTTATTTCTTGAAGCTTCTTTTGTTTCCTTTTCAAGTGCTGTTGATATGTTCCTAGAATCTGCCTGAAATCTATAACTCAGGGGATACCAAAAGGTGGAATTGTTTTCACCTCAACAGGCTTTTAAAAAAACTTGGATCCCAGATTCAGACCCTTTCTCACCATTGATTCTCAATCCTGTTCACAAAACAACTACATTCCTGAGAAATTATCAAATTCCAACCATCAAATTGCTTATTATGACCAAGATACTCATTAGTACAAAACTTGAAAGTGTAAATTCTCAACAAAGATTCATAGGTGTAAATTTTGAGGGGAACACCAAGTATTTCAACAACCTCTTTTAAAGTTGACAATTCTAGTCATTCAAAAGAATAATATGTTTCTACATTCCTGAGAAGTTCTCCAATTCAAAGCACCAAATTGCTCATTATGAACAAGATGCTCATTGATGTAAAACTTGAATGTGAGAAGTCTCAGCTAAGATTTATTGGTGTATGTTATGACAAATACACACAAGGTTACCACTAGGTCAACCTTTTTAAAATGTTTTCTTCAACTGTTTGTCCTCATGCCTACAAGAACCATACACATTTGGCCTGCTACATTATTAGGAAATGGGTCCAAATCATTAAAAGAGATGGGCCGTGGATATCGAAGTTGCCGTGACGTTTCAGTTTTCTGCTTTCTGGTTACTTTAAATTGGACCAACTTCTCTTTTGTGATACATGTATAAAGATTAAAAGAAGTTGTCGTGACGTTTTAGTTTTCTGCTTTCTGGTAACTTTAAATTGGACCAACTTCTCTTTTGTGATATAAAGATTAAAAGAAGTGACATTGCAGGTTATTTTTACTCCAGAAATATCTCGCCGCCTAAATTTATGAAACTCCCGTCAGCAAACAAATATCAACGAAATCGTGATGTAGCTTTACACACTGCATCCCCGAATGGTCTGCGTGGCGGACCTGCATTATCTTTCATGCATTCAAAGAACCAAATTCCTTACTATGAACAAGATGCTAAATAGTAAACAAATATGAATGTGAGAAATCTAAACAAAGATTCATTTAAGAATGATTACACATTGGGGACTTGTCGTGTAATGGAATGCTGGATCCATATTTGATGGAATTAATGTTGTTAGGGGTGAAGTAGGAGAAATCATTGGTTGCGTTCGATTAAACGAGGCTAATCGAACGCTGCGGTGTTTTCACTTTGCACTCTGTGAAATTTAAGGTCAAATGTTGTTGCGAAGCAGCACGACTTAAACTAGTTTAAACAGACAGCTTCGTCCTTTTCGTCGTCTGCTCAATTGGAAAATGTTGATGTCCGTGACGACACAATATTATTATATCATTCATAATTTGTACACACTCACCAACTGTTTGTTTTTCGGGAAATACATTTCCTTTCCATTTGCCATAATTGTTTCACAGACAATAAATCTGTGTATTAACTTGTAGTTTTTGTACTCGCGTCGAAATCAACATGTCCCCCGCCATCTTGGTATGATACCCCTGCAGCCGGAAACTACGTCATTACACCCGGGCATCCACCATGAGTAAATTAAACGTAGGGTCACAGGCTTATCTCAAACTACTTCTGATCATTTATGTGATGGCATAGGTTATGATCATAAGTCAACTCACATCCACTCTCAAACTACTTCTGATCATTAATGTGACGGCACAGGTTATGATCATTAGTCAACTCACATCCACTCTCAAACTACTTCTGATCATCCATTTGACGGCACAGGTAACATTAGTCAACTCACATCCACTCTCAAACTACTTCTGATCTTTTATGTGATGGCACAGGTTATGATCATTAGTCAACTCACATCCACTCTCAAACTACTTCTGATCTTTTATGTGACGGCACAGGTTATGATCATTAGTCAACTCACAGCCAATCTTAAACTACTTTTGATCTTTTATGTGACGGCACACTTTGTGATCATTAGTCAACTCACTTCCAAGATCATTTCATTGCGCTTTCTTTTGGCGTCTTCTAATCCCTAACAATAACCATTCTCAAGGCTTGAGAAACGGAGCTTGTGTGACATTTGTCAGACCATGTATTTTGAGGTTTCATATTTGTTTTAATGTTTTATCTTTTGTTCATTTACTATACTACAGGTGCTCCTGTGAGATCTTTTACCTCATAAGAACTTGTCTGAAGAAGAAGCCGTAAGATGATTACCATGAGTAAGGGCATTCTTGTAAAACATTTTTAGTGTACAGCGTTTACGTAGTATGCACACTGCTAGACTCCAACTACTATGAATATTTCGCATCTCTATGGTGCGTTTAACAAATACCCTCAAAATGTTTTTCATGGTCAAACAATGGTCTCTTCTCATTTCTTTTTTTAAAATGTTTTGATGAGAAATCGCTTAACATCACAACGACTGGAATTCGAACCCACACTCTGCTGCTGACAACACCAGAGCTTGGGTCCGATGAACTAGACTGCTCGGCCACGACACGCCAAAATGACTTGCTTGCACACGGCTACATGTATGATTTCACTCTTCCCTCTGTAAACATTTCTCTCCTACCTTTTTTTAAGCTTGTCTATTAATATTTGTTTCTCACTCAACACAGTGAGAAACTTTTAAACTGACAACATTTTAAGCATTTCGAACATTATGAGGGCATTCCAGTCCTATAATTGTTTTATTTTCTTTTCCTTCAAAAACACCCCTCTATGATGCGTTTAACATATAGGTTGAAAACATTTTGATAGTATTACTCTACAAAATATTTTTTGTGGTCACACTATAGGTCTCATCTCATGACTTGTTTGCACACAGCTACATGTATGATTTCACTCTTCCCTCAATAAACAAAACGTGCCAACAAAACTGCCAATTGTAATGATTTTTCAACTCTGAATTTGTACCTCTGCCGTTCTGTTACAATTCTTAAATTTTCCTAAAGCACATTGTCCAGTCCTCCAATACTTGCCAACCTACTGATTTTTCAACTTTTTTTTGAGGCTCGTGTTCTTCAGTCCCTTTAAAACTTGCCAACATACCTGTCAAATTGAACGGTCAATTGTTCCAGAGCCAATGATGTGCCCTCTTTTGTTTTTCGTGAGGCTCAGGTTGTATAGTTCCATACAAAATTGCCAGTTTTAGAGTAAAAAAATCAGTTAAACAACTTTGCTATAATCAAAAATATTGTATCTTCATGACAGCATTTTGACTTCGCGCAATCACCACGCAAAACCATGGAGTTTCTACCTCCATGGCAAAAAACCCAAAACAAAATCAAGAAGAAACAAGTTTTACATAATACAGTAATTATTTTGGGGGGGTTTTCATCCACGGTATCCTAAATTTTGTAGTTTTTGTAAAAAAAAGCCAACACGTTGATGAAAATGAAGATGAAAACCCATTAAGTCATTATGAAGGCATGAACAGAGTTATGTAGCACTGAGGGAGAAGCTTGTAGAAATTCGTACAGCATTTCTTTCCAACCCATTACAAGCTTAGCAGATCAAGCTGCTGTTAATGTCCTCATACCGACAATAACCATAAAACTTAAAAGTCTGGCTTTATAGAGCATTATGAATTGGGTATGAATCATTAAATGTTTACGTGGTATAATGCTCATCAAACGCTTGCTAATTTGCATGGTTTGGTTATCAGCCATCATGAATGAGAACAATGCAACTAGCTCTTTGCCTTGATAAACTATTGAGCACTACTCAGTTATGAAAAAGGAAGTCAAAACAAAGTGCTTGTTTGAGCCATACTTGATGGAATTAGGGTTGTTAGGGGTGAAGTAGGAGAAATCATTGATGAAGAAAAACATCTTGGGTTTTCTAGTAGTAGTCGGGATGCATAGCATGTGCTTTGTAGGGTTACTTGAAATTGTTGTATTTATTTATAAGTCTAAGTTAAGTATCACACCAGTCTACCATATTTACCATCATGGTTCACATCAAACCTTGCAATTTATACTTCACGTGGCTTTCATCAAAGTCCCCCGTTTACTCCAAAATCTTTCCTGGCTTGCATAATTCCCATGTTATGAAGATTGAAATATATTTAAGTACAAATGGAAGTAAGATCTTTTTTTCTGTAAACATCTACTAATCACCGGCGGCGGAACCGGGGGGGGGCCGAGGGGGCCGTTGCCCCCCCACTTTTGAAAATGTAGTCATTTTGCCCCCCCCACTTTATATTGAGCTATTGAAACCAAATTATGGTTCACTGACAACCTTGTTTGTAATATTATACACACCTTTACTCAAACAATTTCTCAAAATAATCTTATTCATTTTACAAAAAACCCAGCAATTAACGCCAAACGTAAGCGAGTTGCCATCCCCGGACAATAGATTAGTAATGGCCCACGATGCACATTGCACCAGTCCTGCAGTGCGAGTCACCGAGTAGTGTAACGCATGGCCGGGCCAAACCACCAGCACACACGAGACTAGCGATCGGGTGTAAAAATAGGCTGACTTTATAGCGGGCTGGGTCCGGAATCCCGGCTGCGCGACAACGTGTCTCCGTGCGTTATTCTCACAAGAAGCCGTTAGCATGCACCAGCCGCAGTTACAGCCTTAGCCGCAATGTAGTGTCAGATTTTTTTTTTTTAATGTAGTCTCCCATTTTAATAAGGCTCACCATATAAATCTGATAATAACCCCGATCTTTATTGTCATCTTTATTAGGCCCTGAAAATATTTCTAGTTTATATAGTTAAAGGAACGTTACAGAACTGGTAATTAAATTTTCTTTAAGATCACAGATTTACATAAAACTTACACGGTCTAATGATGATGATAGTAGAAAACATCCCTAGAAATATTTCTGTCTGAAATGCCATATTTAATGAGAAATAAATAAAACTAATTTCCGATTGGAGTTTATCGCTCATGAGCGTTTTATTCATGCATTGTATAACACATGCAAATGTGTAATCGGTTTTTCACCATTTTCTTTTGACCCAGATGGCCGATCGATCTCAAACTTCTACAGGTTTGTCAGTTTATGTATATGGGTCTTTCCATAAATGAGGGGGCCAAAGAGTGACATGGTGGTATATCTCAAAAGATAATGTACTTTCTATATTCTTTGCATTTTTAAGTGGTGGGGATAGCTCATACGCTTAATGTATACATGTAACTCCAATTTCTCGAATCAGATTTTTTGTTTTCATATACGATCCAAAACACCGGTATCTCAATTTCCTGTTACAGTGGGAACTTGTGACTCTTTTCCCCATAAATTAGTAGGTTTTCATTGAAAATTTAAATTTGAAAGGGTAAAACATCATTGGTACTGTAATTCAGCTATTTTCAATGAATACCTTCAAACGTAGGCCAAGAAGTAAAAGCCGACAGTTTCACGCGTAACCGAGAGACTGAATCTAGCAAAGTGCATGTATGCTATACATGCTACATGTATGTAGCATGTATTACTGTGCACTTTGCTAGATTCAGACATTTATGATGCATAATAAGGGAGAGAAGACTTTTTGAGTCACGGTGTAACAAAGACACCAGTCTCTCGGTTACGCGTGAAACTGTCGGCTTTTACTTCAAATTTAAATTTTCAATGAAAACCTACTAATTTATGGGGAAAAAAAGTCACAAGTTCCCACTGTAACAGGAAACTGAGATACCGGTGTCTCCGTTACAGTGTGATGGATAGTTTTGGATCGTATATGAAAACAAAAGATCTGATTCGAGAAATTGAAGTTATACATTAAGCGTATGAGCTATCCCCACCACTTAAAAATGCAAAGAATATAGAAAGTACATTATCTTTTGAGATATAACACCATGTCACGCTTTGGCCCCCTCATTTATGGAAAGACCCATATGGTGGATTATATAAAGTGCTTACACTGCCAGCAACTGTTTTGTTAGCAAAAACCAATTCTGTAATGTTCCTTTAAGCAGCTCATATTTTGCCGGCAATGGTCAAATGATGCGAAACGTTGTTAACCCAGTCGAGTTAAATTTGGTTCAGTAATACACTTTTTAGATCGCTGAAAGTAAAATTAACTCCAAAGATCTTGTGATTTATCTGCGTAAACGAATTGGTTCAGATAAATCACGTGAACTTAGTTATTTGAAAATGCTCGATAACGGCCAAATTTGACGGTTTCTTTTAGGGATTGGTCTACTCTACTCCTGGAAGACCTTCAGAGTCTGGTGTGGGTCTATTTTGTACCCCAAAGAGCCCAACAAAGCCGGTGTGTGCCTACATACCTATGTTGTGCAAAAGGAAATAAAATACATAGGGGAAAAAAGAGTTTTTAAGAGTGTTCCGCCGCCGCTGCTACTAATGTAATGATTTTATTCAGAAAAGAACAGTTTGTTTACATCAAAAAAAATAAAACACATTTGCACAAAAAACTGATATTACAAATGATTAAATATTTGCTTCTCTTTTGTTGTAATGTACATATGATTATGATCAACAGTCAAATAAATAAAGTGCATTGAATAAATTAACTAAATAAAGTTAGAACCTAATTCTTCCTCATTCGTGTTTTCCATCATCATCAAATTCCTTTTTTTCTCAATCTCTAATTTTCATGAAATAAATAAACTTGATGACTACCCAATACGTTACAAACCGTGACAGTAAACAGTAATAGCATGTGTGTATCAAGTTGACAGCAACGCCTGATGCTGTTTTTACAAGGCTAGCAACCGATGCCTGTCTATGATTGGATGGCACCTTGTGAGTGAGTGACCTCATTGTACACGCAGTATGTAATGCTAGGGTGTACCACTGTGGTATAAAAATACAAGTTGGAGGTAGTTTTGATCAGTTCGTGTCTGGGAAGGAGCTCCGATCATCACAAAAAATAGTATCACCTCAGTTTTCGATCAGCCTCTTGTTATTTTGATTCCAAGTAGATTCTGTATAGTTTCAAGACTCTGACTGTATCTGATATTAGAGTTTATACTGTTTACTTTCATAATTTCATCTCAATTCCTTGGTGGAGAGGACACCCTGTCATGATGAGCCCCTTCTTATTCCTGATCTTTGTTCTTGGAGGTAAGTCCAATGTTTGTTATTATTCAAATCATCATATCAATCACTCTTGGCAAAGTTCCTCAACTCTTGCAACTGGTACCATCATCTCAAGATTGATTGAAATCATCCTGTTTGTTATCACCCCACCTTCAGCAATCTGAAACAAAGAACTATATTATAAGCAATTCATGTTGCTAACTATTAGAATAAAAGTGTATCACTGACCACCAATCTCTTATTAAACTCACTCCCTGGCAGTGATGTTAATCACAAAAAGTTCCCTTGATCCACTAAGCTAAGTAATAGTCCAGGCTGACTTCCTACCCCCCCCATAGTACTTAATTAGAAGGACAGTTCTTTTCAGAACAAGAAGCCCCCCCCCCCCAATCTGAAATCTACTCCGCGGTAGTAGAATAACAGCAAGACAAGTTCTTACAGGAACAATCTACACATCATAGAAGATAAATACTCAGTTGGTTTTGCCGCAAACCAAATAAACTAATTGATTTTACTGTGTGTGTTTGGGATATGATTCAACCTAACAAAATTGATGCAGTAATTTATGGCAATGTTTCCAGTAATTGAAAAGTTTATATAAAACAAAACAATGCTTTTATTTTCTCTGAAAGTTGTCTGAAAGTTTTTATGTAAAATATCAGAAGTGTAAAATTTTATTGTATTTCAACTTCAATATTTCATGACAGCTGTCCAAATTCTTTCTTTTTGAATTCATTTTGTTTACGACTCATGAATCTGATAAGAACTTCTCATTGCTTGCATTTATATGATACTTTAATATAGAATATTTAATACGAATAGGGAAATATCGCTCCCAGGCAGCACTGCACCTAGGACATTTTGTGTTGGTGCAACAAGGTGGTAAATGAATTTTTCAACAATGTCGTATCTCTCCATTGACTTTGTGCATACATCCAGGTTATTTTAGAGTAAAATACCATCTTTTGATTTTGTAAAACCTGCATTTCACGTTAACAACTTTTAGGATAGACGCCCTTGTTGCACCAACACAACAATTTGAGTGTTGAGTTTTGCTTTGTAATATATTTTTGTAACAATACCCCTTAGCAGGAAGCTGTTATGTATCTTATAAAACATATGCCATTTCGATGTGCTGCTCATTACTTGTATCGAACCTGTGCAACCAAAAATTTGAGCTGCAGAAAAAAAATAGCGTGTTGTCAATCAGGTCAAACTGCTGTGCGTCACTCGCAGCAGGGGCGTTGACAACATTTATGAGTGATTGGCTACTTTATAGCCTTAATCAATAACACCTTCCTACACTTGCCTGTTGTTTTTGCACTTTCCAAAATGATATTTATTTGATCTAATTTGTCAATAAGGCTGTGTTTAATATCAGTAAGAGTTCACGGTACTACCTGGTAGGAAGAAAAACAAAGGAAAACAAAAATTGTCAGTAAACACAACTAGCAAGTCGATGTCACCAATGCCTGCCATTTCCCAACCATTTATATTAAAGTTAATTCAAAGGAAAAGGTCATAAGACCCCATTTTTGATTTGCCTTTTGAACATATTGAACAGAGATAATGGAATATTGGAATGGGACCGAAAAAATGGAATGAACAATCTGAAACTAAGAAATACTTGTGAAATAAGAAATAATTATGTCAGAAATAAGAAATAATTATGTCAGAAAATGCTCAGGTAGCACAAGAAATTACCAATATCATAGCTCACCATTCATGAGCTATGTATATAAGCTAGATTCTAAGTTTGTTTACCTAGAAAAGACAATGCATCAGCAAGGTGCAATAATTTTGCAGTTTTGTGCACTGAAAACATATAAAACTGTTAAAGTGCCTTCTCTGAAACGGCCAGTTTTTGCCTTTTCTGCCATTTTTCAAAATGGCACCATTTCCTTGATGCAAACTGCCTTACTTTGGAAGGCAGATTTACATTTTGGTGTCTGTAAAAGAGTATAAAAGTTAATTAAACAGCAGTGTCAAAATTGTCAGATATAATCCTAGCAGTGCTCTGTATTGATGTTTAATGCCATTCTTTTTTAAGTTGTACTTTCTTTCTGCATCTGCAAATAACTATTTTAGAAAAAAATAACTGCATAATAATGGCATGCACATGTTTAAAAATGACTTACCAAAATTGTTTTGGTCAGCAAACTTTCACAAATGTAATTTTAAGGACACATGCTGTGTTGAAACCAATAATATTGCATTACATTAGGGTTGATGTAATCAGCCCTGCCATTTATTTACACAGTCCGTAAGTTGGCCCAGGACACTGCATATATTAAGTTTTCTCATTTGCAGAAAAAGCAGCTACATTTTTTTAAAAATAATGGCCCTTTCATAACATGATAAAATGGAATTCTGAAGAGTAAGTGATTGGTATCCAGAATACACTGATAAGCCTCATATATTCCAAATGGCACTACACTTGGTCTACATGTGTACATCCATGGTCCAGAAATCCACTTTCCCCTTTGCTCCTTCATACTGACCAATGGATCTTCTATTTAGAGGGTCAGATCACCAACACCTCAGACGGGCTTAGTTTCCCTATCCTGTGGATCTTCTATATCCCAATCCCATCACCAACTCATCAATTTATCCTGTGCTCGATTTAATGAAGATCTTAACTGCGAATCAATCGTAATTGCTGAAAAAATGTAATGTCACAATACACATCACTATGGTGATACTGACAACTCAACTTGAGATAAATCGTAGTGCTCTGTGAAATCGAGGCCGGTTCCTTCATCCTTCCTGACAAATGTATCCTTTATATCTACAGTGCCATCATCCACTCCTCAGTCTTCCTTGGATCCCTCATCCCGATCAATGGTACTTCTATATCCATGGTTCCATTTTCAGTTTATCAATTTCTCGTGGTTCCTTCATCCTGACCAATTCATTTTCTATATCAACAGTCTTCACTATCCATGGTTCCATCGTCAGTTCATCAATTTCTACTGGTTCCTTCATCCTGTCCAATTCATCTTCTATATCTACGGTCCCATCATCCACTCCGCATTCTCTCCTGATTCCCTCATCCCGATCAATGGTTCTTCTATATCCATGGTTCAATCAGCAGTTCAGCAATTTCTCCTGGTCCCTTCTTCCTGATCAATTGATCAATTTCTACTGGTTTCTTCATCCTGACCAATGGATCTTCTATATCTACGGTCCTAACATCCACTCTGCATTCTCTCCTGATTCCCTCATCCCGATCAATGGTTCTTCTATATCCATGGTTCCATCTTCAGTTCATCGATTTCTACTGGTTCCTTCATCCTGACCAATTCATCTTCTATATCTACGGTCCTAACATCCACTCTGCATTCTCTCCTGATTCCCTCATCCCGATCAA
The DNA here is from genome assembly GCA_021014325.1 of Plazaster borealis. Lineage (NCBI taxonomy): Eukaryota > Metazoa > Echinodermata > Asteroidea > Forcipulatida > Labidiasteridae > Plazaster > Plazaster borealis. The sequence goes on from CM037459.1 coordinate 1,077,514, forward strand.
TGGTTCTTCTATATCCATAGTTCCATCTTCAGTTCATCGATTTCTACTGGTTCCTTCATCCTGACCAATTCATCTTCTATATCTACGGTCCTAACATCCACTCTGCATTCTCTCCTGATTCCCTCATCCCGATCAATGGTTCTTCTATATCCATAGTTCCATCTTCAGTTCATCGATTTCTACTGGTTCCTTCATCCTGACCAATTCATCTTCTATATCTACTGGTCCCAACATCCACTCTGCATTCTCTCCTGATTCCCTCACCCTAATCAATGGTTCTTCTATATCCATGGCTCCATCTTTAGTTCATCAATTTCTACAGGTTTCTTCATCCTGACCAATTCATCTTCTATATCTACGGTCCCATCTTCCACTCTGCATTCCCTCCTGATTCCCTCATCCCTATCAATGGTTCTTCTATATTCATGGTTCCATCTTCAGTTCATCAATTTCTACTGGTTTCTTCATCCTGACCAATTCATCTTCTATATCTACGGTCCCAACATCCACTCTGCATTCTCTCCTGATTCCCTTATCCCGATCAATGGTTCTTCAATATCCATGGTTCCATCATCAGTTCATCAGTTTCTCCTGGTTCCTTCATCCTGACCAATGGATCTTCTATATCTACGGTCCTAACATCCACTCTGCATTCTCTCCTGATTCCCTCATCCCGATCAATGGTTCTTCTATATCCATGGTTCCATCTTCAGTTCATCGATTTCTACTGGTTCCTTCATCCTGACCAATTCATCTTCTATATCTACTGGTCCCAACATCCACTCTGCATTCTCTCCTGATTCCCTCACCCCAATCAATGGTTCTTCTATATCCATGGTTCCATCATCAGTTCATCAATTTATCCTGGTTCCTTCATGCCGATCAATGGTTCTTCTATATCAATGGTTTCTTCTTCAGTTCATCAATTTCTCCTAGTTTCTTCATCCTGACCAATTCATCTTCTATACCTATGGTCCCAACATCCACTCTGCATTCTCTCCTGATTCCCTCATCCCGATCAATGGTTCTTCTATATCCATGGTTCCATCTTCAGTTCATCAATTTCTACTGGTTCCTTCATCCTGACCAATTCATCTTCTATATCTACGGTCCCATCATCCACTCCGCATTCTCTCCTGATTCCCTCATCCCGATCAATGGTTCTTGTAAATCCATGGTTTCATTGTCAGTTCATCAATTTCTACTGGCTCCTTCATCCTGACCAATTCATCTTCTATATCTATGGTTCAACATCCACTCTGCATTCTCTCCTGATTCCCTCATCCCGATCAATGGTTCTTCTATAACCATGGTTCCTTCATGAGTTCATCAATTTCTCCTGGTTCCTTCATCCTGACGAATTCATCTTCTATATCTATGGTCCCATCATCCACTCCGCATATTCTCCTGATTCCCTCATCCGGATCAATGGTCCCTTCTTTATCCATGGTTCCATCGTCAGTTCATCAATTTCTACTGGTTCCTTCATCCTGACCAATGGATCTTCTATATCTACGGTCCCAACATCCACTCTGCATTCTCTCCTGATTCCCTGATCCCGATCAATTGTTCTTCTATATCCATGGTTCCATCATCAGTTTATCAATTTCTTCTGGTTCCTTCATCCTGATCATTAACCCACAGCTTACCTCCCTTGAATTCATACAAGCAGATTTCATCCACCACGGTAACGCCAAACACTTCCGTATCATTGTTCTATATCGTCCACCGCCTTCCAAGAGAGCCAACTACCCATTCAGCACGTTTATTGATGAGTTTACTGATCTGCTGGACGGCCAGGCACTGTTCATCGGGAACCTCATCATTCTTGGTGATTTTAATGTGAACTGGGGTGACAATTCCACTGCCCACAGACGACTCAGTGATCTCCTAATGCAGCATGACATGCAACAAATAGTCAACACCGGTACTCACATGTCTGGTCACATAATAGATCTTGTGATCACTCGACAACCTCATTTCCTCATACAATCCATCACAACAGCAGACTTTATTTCGGACCACTGCGCTATCCACTGCCAGCTTGACTTGGAGAAACCCAAATACATAAGGCGTCAGGTTACTTATCGCAAAACAAAGACAATAGACCAGGTCAAATTCAAACACGACATCATCACATCTTCCCTCATCAGCAACCCAGTCGACCCCTTCATCGATCAGTACAACACCGTTCTCGGAGTACTGCTCGACACCCATGCTCCAACCAAAACCAGTTCAATCACTGTTAAACCTATGGTTCTTTGGTAGAACGATGACATAGCTTCGGCTAAACGCAGGCGCCGACAACTTGAACGACGTTGGCGCTCATCCAGCCTCCAGGTAGACCGTGACATCTTCAAAACTCAGCGAGAACTGGTTAAACTTAAATTCAACAACCACAAGGCCAACTACTACTCCGACGAAATACGTGACTGTGGAGGCGATCAAAAAGCCCTTTTCCAAGTCATCAACCATCTCATGCACAGGAAAACCACCCCTGTTTTCCCATCATTCCCAAACGCCACAGCAATGGTTGATAGCTTCTCTGATTTTTTTCAAAGAAAAGATCGTCAAAATCACAGACAACATTCCCCTACACGCTGACCCCTATGCTGACCCCCATGTGGAAGATCGTGAGTTCCATCAAGTCCCCCTTACAGCGTTTACCACCGCCTCGGACCAAGAAGTCATGAAGATAATCAAGAACTCCCCCATGAAGACCTGTACCCTAGATCCAATTCTATCAGCCATGGTTAAGGAACATATCAACGTGTTGGTTAAGCCCATAGCGGCAATAATCAACAGATCTCTTACCTCAGGCCACTAATTCCCAGCTTGCTTGAAGAGGGCTCTCATTACTCCAGTTATGAAGAAACAGTCCCTTGACAAAAATGATTTAAATAGTTATCGTCCAAATTCTAACTTATCATTTGTGTCGAAGGCTGCTGAAAAAGTAGTAGCCGCCAGATTGAACGCCCACCTCACGGAGTATGGCTTGCGTGACGACTTCCAATCCGCTTACACTCGTTTTCATAGTGTAGAAACAGCTTTGTTGAAAGTCCACAATGACATCATGATTGCCATCGACAACAGAAGGGTAGTTCTACTGGTTTTACTTGACCTATCAGCAGCCTTCGACACAATTGACCATAACATCCTCTTGCATAGACTAAAATATCAATTTGGGGTCCAGGGAATTGCCATCGACTGGTTCAAATCATATTTGCATAATCGCTGTCAGTCTGTTTATATTTCAGGGAAATTATCCAATGACTCTAATCTCATATACGGTGTACCACAAGGATCTGTTTTGTGGTACTTTTCACCTTATACATATTACCCCTTGGCCGCATTGCCCGACACCATAGTCCCCACCCCCATTTCTACGCAGACGACACACAACTTTACGCAACCTTTTCTCCCAATTCACCCGACGATGATATTCACACACTGCGCATCCTTGAAACATGCCTAGACAATATTAGCAGGTGGATGGCAGCCAATCTACTCAAGCTCAACGCACACAAAACCCAGTTTCTCGTCATACGCTCACCACACCTCAGACAGGAAGTCAACATCCCTCACATACGCATTGGTGATGCCCTGGTTGCTCCTTGCTCTGATGCACGTAACCTTGGTGTTACCTTTGATAGGTTTATGAACCTTGACCGACATATTACAACAGTCTGTCAATCTTCTTACGCGCATCTACGTCGCATAGCGGGAATCAGGGCATCACTTTCACTTCATACAGCTGAACAACAAATTCATGCATTCATCTCATCAAGACTCGACTTCTGCAACAGTCTACTTACAGGACTTCCTCAGCAATCACTAAAACATCTTCAAAAAGTCCAAAACGCATCTGCCCACTTACTCACCAGGACAAAATCTTCCGAGCACATAACACCCATATTATATAATCTCCACTGGCTTCCTGTTAAACATAGAATACAATTCAAAATCTTGCTTCTCACATTCAAGGCCCTCCATGGATTAGCCCCTTGCTACATTACAGATCTGCTACAACTACGGAACTTGAGACCAGGCCTTAGATCTTCATCTTCATCACACATACTCTATGTTCCCAAACCCGTCTGACAAGTTACGGAGACCGTGCCTTTTCCAGCTGTGCACCGCGTCTCTGGAATTCCTTGCCCGACAATTTAAGGGACACACCTGATCTGTCAACATTCAAATGCAACCTCAAGACCCATCTGTTCAATCTGTCAGAACTTGCTAGCAACCGGCGCCTTTGATTGGTTTTATTCCAGATACTGTGCGCCTTATAAATTGTATGTTATTATTTTTATTAGTTCATCGATTTCTACTGGTTCCTTCATCTTGACCAATTCATCTTCTATATCTACGGTCCCATCATCCACTCCGCATTCTCTCCTGATTCCCTCATCCCGATCAATGGTTCTTCTATATCCATGGTTCCATCATCAGTTCATCAATTTCTCCTGATTCCTTCATCCTGACTAAGGGATCTTCTATATCTACGGTCCCAACATCCACTCTGCATTCTCTCCTGATTCCCTCATCCCAATCAATGGTTCTTCTATATCCATGGCTTCATCGTCAGTTCATCAATTTCTACTGGTTCCTTCATCCTGACCAGTTCATCTTCTATATCTACAGTCTGTTCATACACTCAGCATGCTCTCCTGATTCCCTTAAATCTCGATCAATGGTTCTTCTAAATCCTTGGTTCCATTGTCAGTTCATCAATTTCTGCTGGTTCCTCCATCCTGACCAATTCATCTTCTGTATCTCTAGTCTCATCATCAACTCCGCTTTTTCTCTTGATTCTTTCATCCTGATCAATTCATCTTTTATATAATAAGCCCCATTATCAGCTCCTGTTCGTCCCCATCCTGAATTTTCTCCTTCCATAGTTCTATCTTTAACTTATGTATTGGTACCATTCTTCTCAGTCTCTCCCAGTTCCCTCATTCTGACTTAAGAATATTCTACATGTTTCCGTCATCAACTCCCTAGGTTCTCCCCATTCTGACAAATGGACCTTCTCACTCCATTGTCCCATCATCAACACCTCAGTCTCTCTGAATTCCCTCATCCTGACCAATCTTCCATATCTGTGGTCCTATCATCCACTCCTCAGTCTACCTTGGCTCCCTCATCCTGACCAACAGATCTTCCATATATATCTGTGGTCCTATCATCCACTCGTTGGTCTACCCTGGCTCTCTCATCCTGACCAAAATATCTTCCATATCTGTAGTCCTGTCATCCACCCCTTATAGTCTACCGAGGTTTTTTAAAAGCGCCGCATTTTGAATAAGCAACCTGAAGAAAGTAAAACAAATTTCGACAATTCATTTTCTTTTGCGACAATTAGGCCAATAAGGAAAATATATTCAAACTCTTAAATAAAAAATGTCATATCTCCTGAACCACATGTCAAAAAGTCATAATATTTATGCCATCTTGTAGCTTGTTAAATATTTAACATTTATGCAAAAACGTGACCCCATCTTGACCCTTCTTCGTGTCCAAACAGGAAGTTTAAATTTTAAAAATCAAAAGAATAAACCAGGTTGGTTAGGGTACAAATTATTTGTCCTGTAGCACATGGTTTAGTTAGAATGAAGGTAAATGTTAGGGTCAAATTCAGGGTCAAGTTTAAAATCAGTTTTAGAGTCAGTATCAGAATGAAGATCAGGTTTAGGATTTTAGGCACACTTAAAGTCATTTACAGTTTGTTTATAAATAAGATATAATTTATCAATATTCTTATTCATGTAAATTGTTTTGTTCTCCCTCCTCCCTTTTTTCATCACACTGAGTACCTTATTGGTGGATTTGTGCACTTTCATGACACTTTGTTGTTATAATTATTTGAACTGTGGCCTAATTTCAACTGCAATATTACATGTGTTTTTTTGTTTTTTTGTTTTCGTAGTTTTAGTGAATGTCAGTAAAGCAGCTGGTGATAAAGTGTGTTACTTGACTCAAGAACCGGATCCATCTGAAGGAAACAGACTACGATGGATCCAACCATTCAAGGATATGTGTTCATGTACCTCAATCAGACCAGGAGGGCTGAATACAGTAGCTCCATTCAGAAAGACTAAACCGAAATACATTGATCAACCAATCTTCACTGATGACCAAGAAGAGATACATGACCATTATGGATGCCATGGTAAGAATGGTTCAATACTATTGTAGGTATAGTTATAGAGTTACACAAGACACAAAACCATTGATCTCTCTATTTCTGGGCATGTAATGATTTTTACAGGCACTTAAAACTCTGCTGGGCAGAAGTCCGAGAAATGAACTCATAGGAGTGTATTTTTAGAATACATCAAAATTAAACTATCTAATTAAAAAGACCACAAAAGGTTTGTTTTCTATTTAAGTTTGTTTTTATTGTATCCAAATATACTGAGGCGGGACACGTACGAATTGCTGAGAACTTCACTTATCAAGTTTAACCTTAACATATATTTCTCAGTGGAATGGAGAAAATTATTCAAATTACCCTTTGAGTACCTGCAAACTGTTCAGATTTAATTGGAATTGTCCAGATTTTTTAGATTACAGGCTGCAAAAAATCAGAACACTCCTATTTCTGACAATGACAGCAATGAAAAAGATCAAAAAGTTCTGGCAAAAGAGGGTGCCATTTGCTTGCGACAGTAGAGATTGATTCTTGTACATTGTTATAAATACGTACATAATTTTTATATGTACATGTAATAAGCTTTACTCCCACGACTTCTTGCGTCGCTATCTGTGGACTCGTAAAACTGGTGTTCCTATTTCTGAGGTTTCAATGTTGGCAGGTCTGTCTTTGCTTTCTATAGCAAGTAATGCAAAGTTATTGAAAATTACTCTGTAAATGTGAGCCTTGTTGGTATTGGGAAGAGAGGACTCAGCTTTCGTTGTTATGTCAAATGTAGTTTATTCTACAAGTATAGAAGACAGACAAAAAGCTACGCCTGTTATTGCCTTATCTTCAACCAGAATTGGAATCAATTAACATAAAAGGACAATGAAAAAAAATCACTACAGCTTTTTTAGATGTAAGAACAAATGATGTCAAATTTTAAAAGTTTGCAATTACAAGCATGGGATAAAAAACGAATATCTTTAGCTGTAATTTTAGAAAATGTTGACTAGTCTTCAAGTAGAATTTGATGGCGGTCAACCTAAAGCAAGGCATGTACAGTGTTTCAATTTATTTTTTTAATGAGGATAATTTACATTGCGGCATATGGGTTAAAAATCACAAAGTTTTGCAAAATGGTTTAGGTGCAAACTTTTGACATATTCAATACTGTTAACTCGTTCAGGAAGTTTCAGGACCTAAAATGTAGTTTCGAAATTATGATAATTAGCATGACCAACGAATCACTAGATTCGCCACTTTGTGTCTCCATGAAGTGATGTATCATGATATTACACTTTATCCATTGAAATACATAGCACTGGCATGGTGCCAAACATGTGTAGTACAACTTCAGCATTTCCAAGAAGTGGCATAGGCCTATATGTTGACCTATCATTTTCACAAAGCAAAGCATGCATTGGTTTGTAAACAGCGTTTTGAGTGCACGTCTCGTTTTTTCGTTTTCACAAAGAGACATGTGTTCAGGAATGAATAACTCATCAAAACAGTTACAAGATTGAAAACACATTAACAGTTTTGTAGTAATAAAGTCAGCTTTATTTTGGTATTGACATTTTTATTAACAAATAGTAAGCAGTCACCGAAACAGCATTTTTGAAAAATAGTTCAACTTCAAGAGCAATTTTCTCCAAACTCAGAGTTTGGCTGTGGTGCACCATATCTCGGTTTGAAGCATGAAAGACGTCATGTTATGAACAATAGTTAATACAAATTGTCATGTAAGGTTTAACAAAGGGATTGAGTGCAAAGTTAAAGGGGGTATTATTCATACCAGTTGTTGCATTACACTCCATCCCAAAGGCCCGTACTCTGCTGCAATGTGATGAGGTCATATGATGCAGACTCAATTAATATTCAGGTTCTTGTTCACTATTTATGGACACAACAGTGTAAAAACAATATAGAAAAAGCAATCACAATAGGTCTAAAACCTGTATTAATGTCATAAAAAAGCATTGTTTTATCAATACAGACCTGAATAACCAATCTGACGATCCATCTATATACTTATATCTGTAAATCTGACATATTCATTTTCAACACAATGAATGTCATGTCTTTTGTTTCTTGTTTAATCATCAGACTGTCAGGCTTTGTTGGATGCTGGTCACAGAGAGGATGGTATCTACACTATCTATCCCTTCCAGAATGATGAAGGAATAGAGGTGTTGTGTGATATGACGATGCATACAGGCTGGATTGTAAGTACATCAAGTTATACTTTACTCCTTAAGGGTTCTGTCATTCATTCAGAATCATAGACATTCAGACATTTAGGGTTTTTTTTTAAGTAGAAACTCATAGAAGTAGATGTTACATCACTATTTTAATTATTGCTTGCATTTAAACATGTAAAGTGGAAGTTTAGTAAATCAAAATACTGAAGAACAAGGATCCACATTTCTTACTAGAAATTATAAAACCATGCTGTTCTTATGCCTGACCTTTAGGAAACCATAGTGACCATAATTAAGCGGCTTCAACCAAAATGCAAGATTTGAAAAATGTCATATAAATTCTCCTCTCAGTCAAGGCCATGTTATAATTTTTTCCACTTCCAACACATAGAGCAAGTTGAACGTCCTTGATATCTTAGACTCGACCATTCAACATATTTTGGGGGGGGGGGGGGGCTTGGTTAAGTTCCCCGAGTAGTGTAGGTTTTTTTTAGCCTTCAAGAAAGACTTTGCTGGGGTCAAAATGTCAGGCCATTAACTACTATTTTTGCGTTTTTTTTTATTGGCGGAAAAAGGAGCTGCCATAAATACATGTGCACAAAATCTTTTACATGTGTAGGGTTATAGGGTTATATCATACCCACTTTAACAGACTTGGAACTAAATTTCAGATGTGATCTTCATTAAAAGTTACTAGACCTAACAACATGAAAGCAAAAAATCTAATTTTAACTAAATTAATGATAACTTGATATCAAGGTGGTCCAGCGGCGCTATGATGGATCAGTCAATTTCAACCGCTTTTGGGCAGATTACAAGGATGGCTTTGGGTCAATGGATGGTGAGTTCTGGCTCGGCAATCAGATTCTACATAAGCTGACTGATGCTGAAGGGAACTGGACAATCCGTTTGGACCTCACCAATGAACATAACATCACTGGTTATTTGATAGAGACACCCTTTCACATCGGACCTGACAACTACACCCTGTCCATGGAGCACTTGAGTATACAACCAACTGGTATGTTTACAATTGCTTGTATTAATCATGACCAGGAGGACTACAATCTTCGTCAAAGAACTATTGCTAAAAAGGCTTTGTTTTGTTCTGATTTCTTTTTTTAGGTGTTCGGCCCATCAGCCGAAAACCTATTGTTCTTGTACTGTTTTTTCCCATCTTTTGTACACAGTTTTTCTGGATGGCATTTTGCCATCAAACAACCTCAGATATTGATCAAACTTGGCATACACATAGACATTATATAGATGTGGTGTCTCGAAGAGTGATGTCATCATGATGTCATCATTTCTCACGTGACATCACATTAAAGGTGCACTTTTTGGTGTCATATATCTACGGAAGTACAAGCTTGATTGAGTTGAATCTTGGTATGTCCATAGACAAGGACGTGTTATAGATGAAAATTGAGATGACGTCATCATGTGTCTTGTTACATCACATTAAAAGTGCACTGTTCGAAGTCATATACCTATAAAAGTACATGTCACGGGTATTGCCTGGAATTTAGGATCCCGTAATGTAAACCGGTTCAATGGTACGACAAAATTAAATAAATATGTTTCAATAACGAAGTGAGGTCGATGAATGACAGTCAAATCTTAATTTATTCACCAAACCCAAATCTCCAAATAGTATTGGCAAACAACAATTAAGATGTATTCAAGAAGAGATAATACCCAAATCCAATTCAAATAAAATATAAGAGTTCACATAAGAAAAGAATTAATACAATGAAAGTAATAAAAGGTAAATAAACTTAGCGGTATGAAGCCTCTCGGGTTTGCAGATGTAAACAGATAAAATTCTCCGAACGCTACGCGACGCGACTCCAATCCACACGATAACAACGAAAAGTTCAAATGAAGAATCCTGAAGAACCGACGAAAAGTTCAAATGAAGACAACTTGACGAACCGATGAAACAAATCCAGACGACATCAGGAAAAGTTCAATAGTTCAGTTTCAAGAAGATACATTGAAGAATTGAAGACAAACAGGTACAAGATGAAATTGTAGACTGACAGGTACACGATGAAATTGCAGACAGACAGTTAGCCTACACGATGAAATTGTAGAGACTAAGAACTCTAAGATAGAAACTGTTGATCCAAACACCTCATCTACGTCAACGATCAGCACTCCTCTTAATAATAATTAACCCACAGTTGCAAAAACTACATCAACTCTAAGTAGTTATCAGCAAACAACCTATGGTTGAAAATAAAAGAATTGTTTGGTCCTAGCACATCAACAGTAGCGATTCTAACAGCAACAGCATGTCTTAGCTGTAAGACAGCTCAAGTCAGAATTCAATTAAATAATAAGCAAACCTAAAATATTAAATCATGAACATTAAACAAATTAAATAAACTAACTAACCTGTAATAAAACTATCAATCGTAATTCAACCAAAGTGCATAAAACCTTATCAACTTAGAAGATGCAAAATAAAGAAAAACCAAAGAACAAGTCATTGTGAATTTCCACTACATCCATAGTAAAAACAACCTTGAAGACACTATCATTACATGCACCATATGCATGCACTAGGGACAGATTCTACCACTAACCACAGGATCTCATTAACATATCCCAATAAACTTTCACCAGGGCAGTGCTCAGTGTTGCATTAGTAACCATTCACACACAGTGTATGTACATGCATTACTAGAACCAAATGACTATGATTGAAACTCTACACTATGACCATAAGAACAAAGCAAGTGTTACCAAATCAATAACTCTCAAAAGAATTAACTTCAATCAAGAACATGAAAATGAAGCAAAGCAGAATAATAACTGAACCTTATGAAATAATCTTCCAAACAATATTCACTGAATAAAATATGATAACTCCTATAAAATTCCATGAGAAAAGTCTATCAAGATGAACTTGTGTCTGACTATAGCATTCTCAACAAAACCTAGCAAGATATGTCTGAGCAATATTAAATTCCATAACTCTCGCAAATGAAAGTAAATTCAATAAATGTGACTAAATATCAAAACAATCAATATAAGAAACTCACTAAAACTTGGCTAGAAATTATATCAATCTCTTGCAAATAAATTCATGATGTGAAACCATAAATTATCATTCCAAACTCTCAGGATCAAAAGTTAAACTCATCTTAAACTATAAACCTTAAAAATACTTTTCTCGACCAGTCCTTTCCTCAAGCAACAATGTAAAAGTTATATAAACTGATTATCATCAAAATACTAAAGAAGAACTGGATGTTCTAAACTCATGATCACATTAAAATCTTCATTAGCTGTGAAAACTAATAACATGATAAATGCAACATTTTGACTCAATCCATTCACTAGGAAAGCAAATGTTATAACCACTATAAATAATATAAATCAACAATGAATAACCCCTAAATATTACTTCTTAGGTTCCTATTAGAAAGATGGAATATATCAACTCACCTATAGTTGAAAATAAAAGAGTTGTTTGGTCCTAGCACATCAACAGTAGCGATTCTAACAGCAACAGCATGTCTTACTCTTAGCTGTAAGACAGCTCAAGTCAGAATGCCTAGCTGATTGCCAATAGACCCAATATAAACACATAGTCTTCCAACTTCCTAAGGACCACCCACAACCCACAAGGGAGGTAAGGAATTTCAAGATCAAATTAAGACAAGGATATTATGAGGTAGGATTGTTTATTCCTGCTTAGGGAGAAAGGCATTAGTCATAGGGACCCAACACTGTCTTAATGATGGGAATTAGACTAGCTTAAGTCATACCCAAAGGGCTCACGTTGGGGGGTGTGACATATAATTGAGTCTGTTTGAGTTTATCTTGGTATATTGTAGACAGGGACGAGTTATGGGTGAAAATTGAGATAACCTCATGATGATGTCATCACGTGTCACGTGACGCCACATTAAAGTTGCACTTATCAAAGTCATATATTTGCAAAAGTATGGGTCTGCTTGAGTTGAATCTTGGTTTGTCCAGAGACAGGGACAAGCTCATAGGTAAAAATTGAGATGATGTCATGATGACATTATCACGTGTCACATGACATCACATGAAAGGTGCACTTTTCAAAGTCATACATCTATGAAAGTGTAAGTCTAATTGAGTTGCATCTTGGTACGTCCATAGAAAGAGACGTGTTGTAGGTAAAAATTGAGATAAAGTCATGTTTTTGAGCTGAATTTAAATAAAAGTCGGAAAAGCCCAGTGTTCTGTTTATCAAACAGACACATGACATCTAGTTATTGATTTTTTTTCTTTATATGAGATTTTTTTTAAGCGGCTCAATTTATTATAAAACATAGCAATTAAAACCCCATCAGTTGACCTTTGGCTGAAATTTTTTTTAAAAGTTTTTTGTCCTCACTAAATTCCTCATATAATTAAAGGCTATTGCGTTGTGTTTAGTTGCAGTTGGTAGATATTGTGGACATGCACTTGGAATGGAAGACAGGAATATTCCTGATGATGGAATCACAGCATCTAGTCAGTATAGTTCATGGTATCAGCCAAGTAATGCACGACTGAACCTGAACCATTATTGGAGTCCAGCTCATGGGCAACACAAGGATTCATGGCTTCAAGTTGATATGGGTACAGAGCCTGTGCAGATTGAGGGTGTCATCACACAGGGCCGGCCAGACAATGATCGGTATGTGACACATTACCAGGTACAATACAGCATTGATGGTAATGCATGGCTGTATGTGAATGGGACTTCTACTCCACAGGTAAGAGTATTCAGCAAAGATACCCTCCATCCCAACATTCCATATAAACAAAGACACTTCAATGAAGTCGTACAGTCATTGTTCATGATCTAAGTATGAATTATTATTAATTCATTTATTTCGTATCATGTCCACCTCTGATTTCCTTGACAGATATTTCATGGCAACACTGATGGAAACACCCCAGTTACCAATATATTCAAGCAGCCTATTCAAGCACGGTACATCCGCATCAGACCAACAGCCTGGAATAACGAACCATCCCTACGTATTGAGCTCCTTGGCTGCAGAGGTAAGTGATATGACTTAGTGATATCTGGTGCTATGTATGTTCTCAAATAACAGATTTATGATACAGAATTTCCTTCATTTAATTGAGACATGACAAACTAAACTTTAAAAACATTCTGTTCTTCGATTACACTTTTCCCATGAATGATTGCTAGACCAAATAGTTGATGTTCTTCTGTTGTGGCAATGCAAGCTGACTTGGTGGATAAACATGACAACCATGTGAAAATCTCTTTTGTGGGAGTGATTGGCTCTGAAAAAAGTTGGTGTGGTCTCCCTGTTTCGAACAGTATACTCTACTCGTCTTCAGGAGAATGCAGATGAGCAGAGTACACTGTTCGAAACGTCGAGAGCACACTGACACTTTTCAGAGCCAACACTCCCACAAAAGAGGTTTTACACATGGTTGTACCCGCAAGTTTACTATTTATTTATTTATAGTTACTTCTTACAGTGAAGATCATTATGATCATCGTTATAATGCTGCATGAATAAGACATAGTTATAAGTAATGTTAATATTGAGTTTCCATTAATCTCTATTAGAACACTGGTTTTGTTTGCAACGTCTTGGAATGGGAGATGGTAACATTCCTGACTACCGCATCACAGCATCAAGTACAAATGGGAAGGTAGATGGTAACTGTCAACCAAGCAATGCACGACTCACTCAATCAGCAAACAGTAATACTATTGGTTGGTGCCCTGAACCTAATGACAACAAACCATGGTTACAGATTGATCTAGAAATAAGAGTCACAGTAGAGGGAATTTTGATGCTGCAGGGATCTGATCAGGGAACCAGTGTAGATATGAGTTATGAGTACCAGCTGGAGTACAGTGATGACCAGAGCACTTGGCATAATATGAATTCAGCACAGGTAAGAACTTTGATTTCTAACCTATACACTGATATGTGTTAATTGCTGCACATAAAGTGTCCATCATAAAATCAAACTTTATATGAGATTGTGCTAAAACTGATCAAATACTGGTTTGAATATTAGTAAAGTACTAGTTTCATGAATCCATTTAAGTCTCAATCTAAAAACTGACAAGCAACAATATTTAAAATGGAATTGCATTATCATCTACACTCTTTGATTATCCTACCAGATCACTATGCCAACCACAATGTAGCTGCAGCAATGGCTACAGCTAAATTGCAGCTAGACATTTTGTAATGGAATTTTATGAAGTCAGACTTTTGTTCTTGGAATCCACTCACCTTTTGTCCATAAATAAAGAGGTGGAGCTAGATTGATGAGTCTATTGTGTCTAAAGTTAAATGTTGTATACAAGTGCAATGCTAGTCTTCATTGCTGATGGACACACTGTTACAGTAAGTAAGGTGTACATAAGTTTAAACAAATTAAATTAATTTTGCATTTGTATCACAACAGATAATCAGAAGGCACACCACATCAAACTCTGAAGCTACCAGCATGTTCCATCCACCAATCACAGCTCGTTATATCCGCATCATACTAAACCAGACTGATGGCTCTCTATGGATACGTGTTGAACTCCTGGGATGTAAAGGTGAGTTTCTTCAAGTAATAAATCAATCACATTATCATTATACAAACTTTCGTATTCCTCAGAATGGAAGCAATGGACTTATCATGAGGTACTTTCATATAAACGAAGAGCCCCGAATGCACACAAGATATTTAGAATTCAGGAAAACGGTGCATTTTCCATTATGTAAAGCACTTTCAACACTAAAAAGTGTCTATATATTATGATGTTTTATTGGGCTAATCATTTTCCGACCAAACACAATTCATTTTTTATTTGAAAACCAAACACATCAAGAGATTGCTATCCATTGTTAAGATTGTAAAGAGCCATTAAATAAAAATGTAGAGAATTCAAAACTTTAGCAGTTGATCCAATACAAAAAAATCCATGACTCAGAAAACAGCAAACACTTTAAAGGGGCACTGTCATCGTGATCATAGTCTGCTTGTCTGGACATGGAAACATGAACTCTCACCCACTTACTACACCGTACACGAGCATGTGTTGACTGTCAAATCACAAACAAAAGTTTTAAAGGGCGCCGCCATTATTATAGCACCCTTGTGTGCAGTAACTGATTGAGAGTTCAAAATTTAATGTCTGATGGCCACAGACTCGCTGTGATCACAACGACAGTGCCCCTTTAAGCTGTCATAAGCAGATGAGTGGCATTGTTTTAAAGAAAAGCCAGTTGTCCAGCCATAAATGTTATCAAAAATCATGGCTATACATGCTTTACAGTCCATTGGGTGTGTGGTCAACAGCTTGGAGTGGAAGATCATAGCATTCCCGATGGTAGAATCACGGCCTCAAGTAGCTACCAGGACCAACCATGTCAGCCTAGTAATGGACGTTTGAATCATGTCATTGGTGGATGGTGTCCATCAGAGAATGATAAAGAATATCCATGGCTTCAGATTGACTTACTTAAGGTGACTCCTATTGAAGGGGTCATAATTCAAGGGATAGCTGGCAATACTTTGAACTGTGCCACAGCATTCCAAGTAGAATACAGCCTCAACAACAACACCTGGTACTATGTAAGTGGTCATGGAGCACCTACAGGACAACCTCAGGTAAATGGTTTCTTTATTACAATAATACGTGCAAGCTGTTTCCAATTTCTTTGCAGTTCTGAATCTTGAACATGAGTTATTACTCAAACTCATTGCAAACAGAGAACACTGGTTAATCTCTGAACCTCAATGCACAAATTGCGTTACAAGACCTTGTTTGAATTAGAAATTCTCTTAAACCAAACATTGCTTTTTAGATTTCAAAAGTTAACAAAAAAGTTGTTTTCATTCTATGAACCAGTCTTTGACAACATTTTTTACTGTTTGATAAGTCTTTCTTCTTCTTTTTTTACAGACATTCCGTGGCAACACTGACCAATCAACAACCGTTACTAACAAATTTGAGCAGCCAATCAGAGCACGCTTCATCCGTATCAGACCAATCACTTACATGGGACTTCCAGCTATGCGCATTGAACTCATTGGATGCAGAAGTAGGTTTATCAAAAATGGAGAATTTCAATTCTAACCCAGTGTTTTTGTTTTTGCTCATTGTTGGTGTTTTGATCTCACTATTAAGGCACTGTTTAAAGGGGGACTGTCGTCATGATCATAGCAGGCCTGTGACTGTACATGGAATTATGAACTCTAACCCAGTAACTGCATGTATGTGTGTGCTAGCCAGTACATCACAGTATAGTAATGACAGCACCCTTTGTGATGTGACACGCGCATGCTGTAACTGGATTAGAGTTCATAATTCCATGTAGAGCCACAGGGGGACAGTCATTATGATCATCATGACTACAGTCCCATTTAAATATTCAAGTCATCAATCGACAGTGGGTATTACAAATCCTTTGAGAATGAGAAATGTGCGAGAGTATCTATACAGTGTTTGATTGTGCCATACCTTGATGCTGTAAGAGCAACACTTATCACTAATACTAGCACATCCAGTGACAAAATTAGTGTATTATTAAAATCCAACATTTTTGCACTAAGTTTTGAATACTTCAAATATACTAAAGAATTTCCAATTTGAAAATGCAGTTTTTATTTGAGTTGATTTAGTTCTCCGATTGATGAATGTGGCTTGAGATGCTGAGAGAAAATGCAGTTTTTATTTGAGTTGATTTAGTTCTCCAATTGATGAATGTGGCTTGAGATGCTGAGAGAAAATAATTAATCCCTCTAACTATACAGCACAGCCTGACTGCACTCAGGAAGAATACAAGTTCTAAACACAGTGTTCCAGTCTACAATTTGTTTACAATAGATGTGTGTGTTTAAAGATAGTAACATTTTATTGTCAAATTAATTAATGGTTTGTATTTTGTATTATTTTTCAGGTGGTATTCTTGAGACTGCCAACAATCAAGCCTTCAGCATTCACCATCACACAGATTTTAACCCAGACGAAACAAACTGTCCAAGTCTGAATAGTGAAGGAGGTTGGTGGTTTAATAGATGCTCTGGTATACCTGGTGTAGATAATAACCTTAATGCTGAATATATCCAACCTGGTGATATTATGGGTCCATACAAACGAGTCATTAGAGCTAGTTTATGGAATGGTAGTCGTATTGCCAAGACTGAAATCAAAATACGCCGCCAATCTCCACCTCGTGGCTGAAAACTTATTTTGGATGAGAAATACATTGACACCTTGTCCTGGCACTTAAACTACATTCACGACAAAAACACTGTTATTTGTTTTTAAAATTATTCCCCCAATTGAGTATCCAATTATACTCAATTAATTCATGGGCTGGATATGTTCAAACATTTAACTCCAATAAATCACCTGTCACTCATGACTAACTATTATTTCAGTGTATGGACAACAAAGAAAGTCTACATTTTTTTTTGTATAAGAAATTGCCTTGCATCACAAGGCTGGACGGCCACTTCAAGGTAGGGCTACACTTAACTGATTTGGGCTATCGACCCAAATCAACTGCCACCAGGGGCATGTTGCCACCTACTCATGGGGCTGAAACAGGTTTACCCCTTCACAGTCCGTAAAGATGTAGGTATGGGTATCATCCACTAGGACTTTAGGAGCCTGGCTGGTAGAACAGAATGCACTACCTTCCCAACTTTTTACGAAGCAATTGTGGTTTAGTGCTTTCCTCAAGGGCACGAGTGTCATGACCGGGATTCGAACCCACACTCTGCTGCTGACAACAACAGAGCTTGGGTCCGGTGAACTAGTCCGCTCGGCCACCACACGCCACTGAACCTTTTCACAGAAGTCACACACTTCCATTGGATGCCCATGGTTTGCCATTTTGGGAGTTAAATTGCATGTAGAGATATGGTGAGTGTGTACACGCCTAAAATGGGCATTTCTCATTATAACACACAGGGAAACTGATGAGACCCAAAATGGCCCAACCAAGATAATCTTACAGTGATGACGTCAGGTGAATTGGGTCAATAAACTAAACTTGCACAACAAACTGGCACTATATTGTGTTTTCTGGGTTTTTACCTTATGGGAAAAGTAAAGCGCTCTTTGCACTATAATTCTCAGCAAAGAGATAACTAAACCAAGACTCGACCAAATGGTGATTCAAGTATTTATGTTTATCCAAGTCAATCATGGCCAATTTATACTTGGTTTGACAAGCCTTAGATGCTCACTTTCCATGCAAGATAAATATTTCAATACTGTCATGATATGTGATGTAACTTCTACTGATGATTATAGTAAAGGTTTACTAGGAACTGGGCCCATTTGCATAGAGCTGTTCAAAAGAAGTATCTTAGAACAACAGAACTATGCTTACCAGAATGAAGTTACTAGCCAAATTACCATTTCACATGAACATTCTGTGACTGGCATCCTGCTAATTTTTGCGTAGTAGAAAACTGTTAAGCAATATTTTCTGCTTAAGGAGCTCTATCGGAAATTCGGCCCTGGTTATATACCTATGTTAATTCTGTTGACAGAAAAGGGAAGTTGTTCTTTAAATTGTAAAGTCATCAGTACATTCCAATTCCTTTGGAATTGAAACAAGTTTTATTCAAATATAAACAAGAGTAAGATGCCAGGCTGGTGATAAAGCTGGCTTGATTGATACAGTGGTATGAAAAATGTTTAATTACAAATCTTGAATCTTGAACTTAATGTAATATCATTGAAACTAAGCAGGCATTTTAAAATGTGTTAAGCAACAATTTGAGATACTCAAAGGGTTAGCTTAAAATTTAAATTGAAACTGATCACTCTGCAGTATTAAAACTTTGTTGTGCTGGTAAAGTGCCCTCATCGGGTTCTTTAAGAGTTAATCCTGATAAACAATTTAATAATTGTTAGCAAAATTATTTTTTTAAACCTCCTGGGTGCTCAAAAATTAGCTAGAAATGTAGCCAATATGTAAGTTTTATAATGATGTATAATCATGTTAACTGGTTTCTGAGAAGTAAACTAGCCATTTTAATAAATAACCTGAGCACATGCAAAATTTCAAAAAAAGGGGTCGAGTTTATAGGGTTCAAAATAACAATAAAAGTCATGAAAAGGCGATTGGGCTAGAATACACTCCCACTGACATGCCCGTCTCTTTGTGAAAACACAACTAAAGCTATAAGTTGATCTACATGCCCTTTTCATCATGAAACTTAAAGGCATGGACACTATTGGTAATTACTCAAAATAATTGTTAGCATAAAAACTTTCTTGGTAACGATCAATGGAGAGCTGTTGATAGTATAAAACATTGTGAGAAACGGCTCCCTCTGAAGTAACGTCGTTTTTGAGAAAAAAGTAATTTCTCAGTAAAATATTTGAATTCATTTCGAGACCTCACGCGTGAGGTCTCGAAATCACATCTGAAAGCACACAACTGCGTGTGACAATGGTGTTTTTTTCTTCCATTATTATCTCGCAACTTTGATGACCAATTGAGTTCAAATTTTTCACAGGTTTGTTATTTTGTGCATATGTTGAGATACACCAAGTGAGAAGACTGGTCTTTGACAATTACCAAAGGTGTCCAGTGTCTTTAAGTTTGGGAATGCCTGTCTCTAAAATGCAATTATTGAATAGATTGCCCAATGAACTTGAGAAAATATGCATAATATTAAACTAACAGCAACTCAAAATCATTGCAAATCAACTTAGTCAATATATATCAAGACAAGAAAAGAATGTAGAAAACAATATTTTTGCCATGCTAGACTCTGTAAAAAAGGTGAAAATCTTCCTTGAATTGATTGTAAATTGCAGAAGCAACACTTTTCATTGACTTTAACCGTTTTATTCTGAATCTATATTTACATGTGTTATAAAAGGTAAACTAGTACAATAATCTCTGCCACTGGCAAGTGATTTTTCTGAAGTTTAAAAAATATGTATTTAAATTTGTACATATATATATATATATATTTTAAAACTAATTCCTCTTTTTAAAGTTGCTCTCCCGTTCCATACTCCCAAATGAAATGGATGCATAAAAAATTTAAAAATTTAAATAAAAATTTAGAATAAATTATCAGTGCAAATGGTAGTATATACTTATTTACTCAACTTACAATTATAAATAGATTCAATCCCTTCCTTTTCATTGTTTACAACCCGCCAATTGACCTTCAAATGACCATTGTGAAAGTTCAAGTTGTGACAAAATAAAGTTTATGTGTATGCCTTGACTGCAGTTATTGTTTCTATTTTGGGGTCAAATTGGCCAAAAATTTAACCTAGCATCTTTAACACATAAAATCTTCTTGTCAGTGAAAAAGGTTGTGTCTCCTAAATTAGCACTTACGTTACACACAAGTTAGAGAGTGTCAAACTATTGGGTTTGTAGGACTGGTGCTTGTCCTTATTCATCATACAGATAAAAAATAACAGCAGACCAGGGTAATTTCTTAAATCCGTTTAGCAGAAAATACTGCTTACCAAATTGTTTGCTAGGCAAGAAATTAGTGGGGTACCATTTGTAACAATGTAAACTTTATAGCATTTTTGCCGGTAACTAGCTGTTTCTGCTAAGCATTTTTTTTTGTGCTGAGCAAGTTTTCAGCTTAGAGGCTTTATCTATGAAAATGGGTACAGGGCCCAAATTTCACAAAGCTTTTCAGCAGAAACAAAAATCTGCATTTTGCTAAGCAAGAAATGAGTGGGGTACCAGTCGCAGCAATGGTAACTTCATAGTATTTTGGCTGGTATTATTAGACAATTGTTTTCTGTGCTTAGCAAGTTTTTGTGCCTGTAGGCTTATGGCCAAAGGCCAAATTTCATTGACTGCTTTAACAAATTTATGCCTACCAGAGTTATTTACCATGTCACATGTTTCATATTTGACTGTTATCCCACATATTTTTGCTTTGCAGAACATTTTAAAGCAATATTTTCTGCTTAGAAAAATTGGGTCCTGTGCCCAATTTCATGAAGCTGCTTAAAGGTATCGTACACGTTTGGTAATGACTCAAAACAAATATTAGCATAACAACTTACTTGGTAACAAGTAACGGAGAGCTGTTGATAGTATAAAACATTGTAGGAAAGGACTCCCTCTGAAGTTACTTAGTTTTTGAGAAAGAGGTAATTTCTCACTAAAATAATAAAAACTTCTTGCAAGAAGTTTTTATTCCTGTATCTGAAAGCACACAAATTTGTACAACAAGGGTGTTTTTTTCTTTCATCATTTTCTTGCAACTTCGATGACCAATTGAGCCCAAATTTTCACAGGCTTGTTATTTTATGCATATGTTGGGTTACACCAAGTGAGAACACTGGTCTTTGACAATTACCAAACGTGTACGATGCCTTTAAAGGGGGCAGAGCCGGAAATAGTTTCAAAATTCCAGCACCCCCATAAACACATCGCTAATGAGCTGCAGATAATGATTCGTGAGTCGAGTGCAGAGAGTAAAAAGGCAGGACTCAAAATGAACATCAACAAGAAGACCAAGTATAATGATGAGCAACAAGCTACAAGACAATACAATAACACGACATTTTTTTAAGTCTCCCATCCTCTTGAAAACCAACCAAATATATTTTCCGACAACTAAACTTCAGATTTATTTTCAATTTTTGGCGGGTCAGCCGTTTGGAATTTTTGCTAATTACCACCGGAAAAAACACCCCCGAAAATGTGCTTTTTTTCCCGACTTCCTTGCTGCCAGTTTTCATGAGGCACTCCTCAAATTCCCAAGCCAGAAATGACCAAACCTTTACGCCTAAATTTATCAAATCTCCTCAAAAATTGAAGTACAGAGCCCCCAGGTTCGGATATTTATTATTACACAATCTATTAATCGCATGACCCCAAAAACGTTATTATTCAAAAGTAACTGTGGGTTTACAAAAAATGATAATTAGTTCGGAGCATGAATTTTTGACTATAGTGTGGTGTACCCTTATTGAACTGTTATAGCGCCCTCTCCAGTCTCCCGCCGCGATAAATAGCTGGTCATGGTTTTACGTAGACTGTACCCTGTCTTTATGGGTGCACCCCACTAAATAAGGAGAACACAGAGCGTCAAGCTCTTTAGACAGATTTGAGAGTCTCAAAAAAGGGTTCAGTGTAAAAAATTTGCCCAATTGTGACCTGGGGGTTGTTGACTTCCAACTAGATGTATTTTGGATGACATAAGCCCTAAAAAAAATCCTATTTGCTGAGAGGTGTAGGGACATTTTTCAAGATTGATGCTCGGAAAATTACACTGGTGTCGGGGTGTTATTTGGAGGGGGAATAACTCGACGGGCCCAGGGACTCCCCATATCAAATTGAGCAGAAAATAAAAGTTCAAGAGTCAATTAATAATGTTCCCTTTACTGTGAAAAGCTGTGAGACTTGTAAGTATATTTGTTCGTGTATTTTTAAATATTTAGCATTTTGCACTGTGTACGCTATGGGCGTTGATTTAGGGGGGGGGGGGCACCCTGTATCCGCCCTGCAAGGATAAAGACAGGCACTGAAGTTGGATACAATGATTTCATTGGATAAACGTGCAGCGACGTATGTCCATGGTGCGTTTTGGCGACCCCGCGCCCAATTTCATCTGCTAAGCATACGTTTTGTGCTTACTGAGCGAGTTTCCATTTCATAGCGCTGCTATAAAACCGTAAGCACACGAAAAGGCATGCTTAACCTTCCGGTGCTTACTGTATGTAAATGAATGACGTACGTAACAATGCAAACCCACGTTGAACGCGCAAGATGACCGCCTAATTTTCGTGCTAACCTGTGAAATACGCTTATGAACAAGCATTTTTTTCTGCTACAGTTAGCACGAAATTTTTTCTTACCGTTAAGCAGCGCTAGCTATGAAATTGGGCCCAGAAACATGTTTGAACTTTGGTCGTTGTTGAGCGTTTTCGCGAGTTCGGTTGAACCGCGGTGACGCGGCTGTTCCGTCCAAAAACCGTATAACCGACTTGTTGGCTTGGTTAGGCTTGGTTTCAAGATGGCGGACTCTAAAAACTATCGAAAAATGTCTAGGGAATTCTCTTTAAAGTGAAGTACCCTGAAGCATAAAAATTCAATAATGTTGATAAAATTACAAAGACTAAGTTCCATCACTTCAAAATAAAATGAAGGTTGTATATTTTAAGAACATGAATTTTTAAGAAATTCTACGTCATGAACTGTTTCTGGTTACCGACCCGTTTTCGTGTAGCTCTCGGAAATTGTTTCGGTCAGTGAATTTTACGTCAGAAAGTGTTTCCGGTCATGGTCGCCAAAACACGCCCACTTTCGGTCGTCTGCGCTGCATAAAGCGTGTGCATACACCGAAACACTCAAATTTGTTTGTTTGTTTGTTTGTTTGTTGGGGTGTTTGTTTGTTTGTTTGTTTGTCTTTGGGTTTTTTTGGGGGGGTTCGGGCGGCCTGAGCCCCCCCCCCCAGGGTCCCGGAAAAAAGGGGGGAAAGGGGGAAGGTGAGAGAGGGGAAGGAGCTTCAAGTGTGTGTGTGTATTCCCTGTTCACAATAAATAAGGGACACAATGGTAAAAACCTAAAGGGATATTATTTTCAAGTAAAAATGATTTGACAAGTCTTGCAAGATTCAAGGCTGCGCGCGGCGGTCACGATCGTAAGTTCACTACATTATACAAACACGCATGCACCATAAGACAAAGTGCTGGATTTTTATTGTGCCTGTGTGATACACAGCGTTGCAGTGCACCGTAGCAGTGTCCGGGCGGACATGATTGCATATGCAAAACCGTCCGGGGAACATTATTGCATATGCAATAATGTCCGCCGGATAGTATTGCATAGAGGACATAATTGCAGGCGACACCGGTGTCCCAGGGAATTCTGTCCCCGGAGATTCTGTCCCTACGCGGAAATTACCATGAGCTGGAGGAGGAGGATTCAAAATAGGGCGCTATCTGAAGAAGTTTGTACACAGTTCGCCGTATGGGGGGGGGGGGACCAGAATCCCCAGGGGGACAGAATCTCCTGCAACACCGGTCGTCTCAACACACAACACATCATGGTGTGTTTGTGCAGTACAACCATAGGGCTAGGACAACAAGTCTGAAGTCCAAACGAAAACCAACTGTCCGCACACGCTGTGAAAAAAAAGCTTGGCTAGACTCTACTCGGTGCACGACGGCCGAGTAAAAAGTATCTGCACTGCACAATGCGGTTCAGAGTGTGGTTCAGGCTCGCGGTTCTGCACTATACACAGCTTTGGAGTAAGGCTATTCAAAATGGGCAACTTTGCAGCTATAGATACGGGGCGATGCACCTTTCGTACGATGAGGGGCAAAGTTCATCGAGTTTTTCCCTAATGTGCGTCGTCGACATCGGTGCAAAAGAAGTTCTATGTTTCCTAAATATTTCCAGTCAAATTCAAAGATTGGTTTGGATTAGAAGTTCTTGAAGTGTTTATTTCTCTGTTTTTAGGCATTACGGATACGGAGGCTTGATTTGCCACCCCAAAATGCCAAAAGCTCCGAGCTTCCGTTTTCTTCGCTTCCTGGACCACCACACCGGGCTTCGCCCTTGGACCCACCAGGGGTAGCCTTTAGTCAAGGCGCACCGCGGCACCCCAGCCCCTGCAGAGGCGCACGAAAAAAGACTAGCGCGAGTGCGTGGCTTGTCTTTTTTTCGTGCGTGGGTTTTTTCTGGGCTTGGGTGCCGCGGTGTGCCTTGACTAAAGGCTACCCCACACCAGAGGCCGTCAGGCCTCCCCCTGGACCCCACCTGTTAAATTTGTTGAGCGCCCCCCCCCCCCAAGACATAATCCTGGGTGCGCCGTTGTGTGCATAATGTTTGTACGTAATGAATTGTTTTATTCACTTAACACGTCACTGCACGTTTATCCAATGAAATCATTGACCAGTGCCTGTCTTTATCCTTAAAGACAGGGACCAGCTCTACTAGATAGGGTGCACCACAATAGGCCAAAATTCATGTGCCAAACTATAATTATCATAATTTGTAAACCCACAGTTACTTTTGAATAATAACGTTTTGGGGGTCATGCAAACTTGTGTAATTATAACACAATACCAGAACCTGTGGGTTCTGTGCTTCAACTTCTGAGGAGATTTGATAAATTTAGGCTTTAAAGTTGGTGGTGTTTTTTTTCTGGGGTAATTAGCAAAAATTCCAAACGGCTGACCTGCCAAAAATTGAAAAGAAATCTGAAGTTTAGTTGTCTGAAAATTGATTGGTTTTCAAGAGGCTGAGAGACTTTACAATATTTTGTGAGTATTTTTGAATATTTAGCATTATTTTAGCTTTGGTTGCTATGGGAGTTTATTTAGTGTGGTGCACCCTGAACAGCTACATAAGTAACTAGCGCCCTCTTTGATAAAGAAACCTTTAAAACTATGGCCCTTTTTAAAACCACGGCTGTGGCTTGGGCTCCGGCTTGGGCTCTGTCTGTTTTGAAGCAGCCTAAGCCCTAGACTTGGTTCCAAGTCTGTGATCGTGGTTTTTAGTCGTCCTGATAGCCAATACATTATTGCCTAAAATAGCGCCCTCTTGTGAATTAACCTCCGTCTTTAACCTGAGATTGCGAGTCAGAACGCGTGATAGCAAATCTGCGGGGGAATTCTGCGTGGCTGATGCAGAGAAATAACCGCAAGCTCAGACTTGAAATCAAGTCTACCTAAGCCCAAGCCGTAGTTTCGAAAAGGCTTCATCACCAGTCACTCAATGCATGGCGTCACGAAGTTGCAGTTATTTTAATATATTGGCGTCAATAACAAATAAACACGATACGAATGGACTGATATGACATTTTAATTAAATCATGAATTAGAAGTTACAGTGTATACTCAGGTCAGGAGCGGATCCAGTAATTTTTAATTAGGCAGGCAGGAATGCGTTTGGTATGATAAGTGCATTGAAATTTCCCCTGCGTTGAAACTTGTAATATAATGTAATACAATAATTGTAGAAAATAATCATACCAGGAGGTGAAATATCATATCAACGACTGTTCCATAATTACACAGGTAAAAGCTTAAGCCAAAGTGTTTGTGTACTAGCTTTCCCTGACCATGACGCAAATCTGAAGTAAAGGTAAACAGATGAAATAAATATTTGGTTTGCGGTAACACCATGTGCATATCTACTTGCTATAGGTAGATTTTGTTCTAGCAAGTAGACATACACATGGTGTTACCGCAAACCATTGCCTCACCATGCAATATACCTCCCATATAAAACAAATAAACAAATCATTTTACAAAGTAGAGAGCGGGGGGGGGGGGGTTCGGTGTCATGTCCGGACCCCCTGGCTGGACACCCCCCCCCATGGATCTGCGTCTGATACTTAATAGGTACCTTAGAGGCACTGAACACGTTTGGAAATTGTCGAAGACCAGTTTTCTCACTTGGTTTATCCCAACATATGCATAAAAATAACAAGCCTGTGAAAATTTGGGCTCAATTGGTCATCGAAGTTGCAAGAAAATGATGAAAGAAAAAACTGCCTTGTTGTACACGGAAGAAGTTTTTCATTATTTTAGTGAGAAATTACCTCTTTCTCAAAAACTACGTTACTTCAGAGGGAGTCGTTTCCTACAATGTGTTATACCATCAACAGCTCTCCGTTGCTTGTTACCGAGTAAGTTTTTATGCTAATATTTGTTTTGAGTAATTACCAAACGTGTACGATACCTTTAATAAAGGGGACTAATTGAGTTTTATGTCAATGCGGAATGACTGGCTAAATCAATCCCGAGCCACAAACCTACATTTCGGGGAAGAGTTTCTGCTTCCTTCTTCTTTCGTGTCCTTACACTGTGGACATTCTGTACACACTTTCTGATTCTGCTTCAACACGGACCACCTCCATGATCAAACCATCAAACCATGATCCATTTGGACCAGCGGGAAAGTTGAACATAAACTACTTGCCCAGTCCCTCTGAGGCCCTCTACCGGTGAATAATACAAAAACTAGCGTCGCTAATTTCAAGACTAGGCCATGCCAACCTACGTTTTCCTCCTAACCTTAGGACTAGACAAGGGCAAGTTTATTTCAAATGTATTCTATTCGACACATATTAGGTAAAACAGTACTAAATATAAAAAATATAAACGGATTGAATACTGTTCTTGACGCGCATTGGCACGAGACCCGACTTGAACCAAGTCTAATGTTCAGGCTTACGCAAGCCCTCGATCCCCAAAACGAGCAACAAGTAAAAAAAGACTGCAGTGGGGGAAATTCGGACATAGCTCAGAAAAAAAACAAAAAGGCCACAGAAAGCAAAAATACTTTTTATCCAGTATGATACATGTTTTTATCTGTTAATTTCCGTGCAAATCGACCCTACTACCCCCCCCCCCCAAAAAAAAACCCCCCAAAAACCTCCCCCACCCCAACATAGAGGTAGAATCCTCCACGCAGAAAACTAAAGATTCCTTTATGCGGACGCCCATGCATGCGAGTGCATAGAGTATTTTTTGTCTTTGTTATGATTTACTACGACGCCCCTCGAATAAAATAGAATCACCCTTATTAAAGCGAACAAGTGGTGACCTTAAGCGCATGCGCAAGTCGATAAAGTTCAAAATGGCAGCGGACAGGTACTAAAATTTGGTGCATAACTTACTGTCTGCAGACGGTTTATTAATGTCATTAACATGTTTAAAGGAAGTTTCGCAAATGGAGTACCGGCTTTCTTGTTTGGAAATTCACTTCTCTAAATAAACTTTCTTAATTTGTTGTCAGGTCGCCCGAGAAGCTGTCGCCGCTGCGGAGTCTGAGCAGTTTCAAAACCGAAATACCGGTGTCGATGACTATGGACGATACCACAACAACAAAACACCATGCCAAATCGTAAGTACACTGCGTGCACTGTGTGAATGTGTCATTGTTTGTCATCGCACGGTGGCGGAATTCCTCTGTTGTTACCGTTGTCTAATTCTACCTCCATGCGTTGTTATACTGTTCTACTTTGGGAAGATATTTATTTCAACCTTGTTAATTTTTTTTAGTAATGTTTTTGAATATTTGATTGGGATAGGCCTAGCCCCATTAATAGTGCCAAATTCTCTGGACTTCCTCCGATCCTTGGCCCTACGCCCACGTACCTCCAGGAGGTGACATTTGTTTTCGAAAAGAAACTCACGTTTTTATGCCGAGATTTTTTCCCCAGTTGTCACTTATTGTAGCTCATTTGTGGACAGCACATTAATTCGAAATAGAGCTTGCTCTTTTTGGTGTAATTTATGAAGAAAATCGGCGGCGTTACTGACACGGTTTGACTGCCCGGCATCCGCGATTTTGCTAATGCGCTATGGTCTTGGTGCAAGACGTTTCTCGTTTACCTTCTACGCACAGCGCGACGACCGCTCATTCAACTCGCCAATAGCGCGCGGGGGCGGTTCGTGGGCTAAAGTCAGGTGTTCGTGGCGCTATTGGCGAGTTGAATGAGCGGTCGTCGTCGCGCTGTGCGTGAAAGGTAAACGGAAACGTCTTGCACCAAGACCATAGCGCATTAGCAAACTCGCGGATGCCGGGCAGTCAAACCGTGTCAACGCCGCCGATTTTCTTCATAAATTACACCAAAAAGAGCAAGCTCTTTTTCAATTAATGTGCTGTCCACAAATGAGCTACAATAAGTGACAACTGGGGAAAAAATCTCGGCATAAAACGTGAGTTTCTTTTCGAAAACAAATGTCACCTCCTGGAGGTACGTGGGCGTAGGGCCAAGGATCGGAGGAAGTCCAGAGAATTTGGCACTATTAATGGGGCTAGGATAGGCCTAGGCCTACTCGTTCGTAAATTGTTAATTGTTATCGTAGGAGGTCCTGTTTTCAGGGCGTCCCTGAAATCGATGCAAATCTTTTACCTCTCTGCGCGCGATGTAAACAGTCCCTAGATACAATTTTTGTGGTTTGACTTGCCAAGCAAAGAGTCTCCTCTCCTTTGACCAAAACTTAGAATTATGTGAGGCTCCACTGGCAAGTTGCACTTGTATTGCAAAAATTTGTGGTATTTTAGGCATTTCTACAAGGTACAAAAATATGTCATACTGTCGGGGCCATAAAAAAATTTGCCCGCCGAAAAAGTTTCATCGAACAATTTTTCAATTCACAATTCACGATGATAAAATCATGTGACTTAAAATTCTGCTGAGCATTCTGGGGAAAAAAATACAGAGGCTTAAAGAAGCCATGTGCCTTATATCATTTTCTAACAGTCTGGAGAATTTTTTTTTAAACCCTCATATCATTTATTATTAATAACATTAAAATTTAAACATTGGCTGGGTGATTCAAATATCACTGTTTATTGATACGCTTTATTATAAATGTTAAGAAACATAAAAAGATTCAAAACTTTTAAAAAAATCAGATTTGAAAGCCAAGACTTATTGACACTTTTTTTTATTTTTTTTATTTATTTTTTAAAGTTTTTGCAAATTACCATCGTAATTTTTAAAATTAAATAAAAAATATTTTGAATAAAATGGAAGACAACTGCTGGCTATAGAGTCATACACAACGTCTCACAGAACACTTGAAGTCACTGCAGATGTTTCTTCTGCGTATGGCTTCACCAGGACACCATACTTTCTTGTTTGCCTCGAAAACAGGTCAAACTCAAAACACGGGGACGCTATTGAAGTCATCGAAGATCGGTGTGTGGTGTGAAAGTTTCAATGTCTATCAAGTTTTAATATATTTTTACATACTTCTTATAAACAAAGGAAGGTAATTAGGGCATCAGTTGATATATGGCATCATTATTTTTTTTCAATTCAAAGAAAAAGGCATAGTACATCGAAAACCGGACACGGGAGGATACATGAAAATTTAAATATATCCTCCCGTGTCCGGTTTTCGATGTGGCAAATTTTTTTTTATGGCCCTGACAGTATGACATATTTTTGTACCTTGTAGAAATGCCTAAAATACCACAAATTTTTGCAATACAAGTGCAACTTGCCAGTGGAGCCTCACATAATTCTAAGTTTTGGTCAAAGGAGAGGAGACTCTTTGCTTGGCAAGTCAAACCACAAAAATTGTATCTAGGGACTGTTTACATCGTGCGCAGAGAGGTAAAAGATTTGCATCGATTTCAGGGACGCCCTGAAAACAGGACCTCCTACGATATATTTTTTTACCATGTTTACAAACTACACACACTACACAATACAAAAACAAAGAGAAAATTTACATTAGACTTGGAAATTTGACAGTGACGTATATGCAGCTTTTATAACTTATCCTTTCTCCGTAATTTAATCTCTTTGTGCAACTTCTAAAAGAAATGTTATGAAACCAGCAGAGCAGAGGGCCTTAGTTGCGATAACGTAACCCTCCTCCCGACGGCGTCGCCGCCTGGAGGAGGGTTACGTTATCGCAACTAAGGGCCTTAATAATTTAGTTGAACTAAGAGTAAGACTAAGATTAAGAATTTAGATAGCAAAGGTAATGCCCTTGACTTGAGTGTATTTCCTTCCTCCATTTCTATATATGTACCTCCATATGCGCGCTCTATGATTATTGAATAATCCAAAACACTGTCCTTCTTTACGTCAAAATGTTGTGTTGTTTTTGCCCCCTTTTTTAATAGTGTGTGTTGTTTAAATTAATAATAATATTAAAAGCAAGTCACTTCTTTTGTTGAGCTACATGTTGTATAATTAGCCCCATTAATTGTGCCAATATTCTGGACTTCCCATGATCCTTGGCCCTACGCCCATGTACCTCCGAATACCAGTCATCTCACCCCCCAGCAAAGTCGCCCACTACATAGTTGCCCCCCAGCAAAGTCGCCCACGACAAAGTCGCCCCCTCACTTACAAAGTCGCCCCCTGTCAAAGTCGCCCCTCACAAAGTCGCCCCCTGACAGAGTCGCCCCCCAACAAAGTCGCCCCCTGACACAGTCGCCTCCTAACAAAGTCGCCCAAGAAGACTAAGTGAGGGCGCCCTTTGTTAACGGTTTAGATTCAACCATTGGAGATTCCTTGGCGAATGCTTGTCTTGATATTCTTAATCAATATGTCTGTTTATAATGTTTAGTGATTTTGTCTGTAGGCCTACTGTTTGCAATCAAGAAATAAAAAAACATCAGTGATCGACTTAATATTCATAGTGCTTTTTACACTGTAAATTACCAGTATCTCTCTGGACTAATATCGGACCTATGTAATTTTATATTTTTTCCACCAGCCACAACCCCCGCGATTTTTACTTTTTTTTGCTATAAATTGAAATTGAAATGGTTTATTGCTAAAAACGTCATCGCAGCCAGAGGCTGAATTAAGACACTTTTTACAGAAAAGAATAGAAATATTAATTTTTATTAAAAAATACGTAAAATAATAATAATAATAATAATAAACCAAATTTTCATGTGTTGCATATTGCTTGTTACTGGTATTCAGCTGTTGTTTGCTTAACCTGAAAATCACATGGAAATTTGGTTGGTAATCCTGTTTTTATCAAGGAAGAAATTTCATGCTAAGCAAATTCTTGTGCTTAGCAGCTCTATGAAATTGGGCCCAGAGGGTTACTACGAACCATGGGTTAAAATTTTGCAAATTTGGGGGACTTTTTCATTTATGACATTTTAAATGTATCATTTGGTAAACTTAAATGTTGAAAGAAAAACAACCGAAAATCGTGACCTCTTTTACTGTACACAATGTGCACTTGTGCATAAATTGTACAATTGTTTTTTATACTTGATTACCGTTTTCTTTTGGGGTGAAAAACGCATTAATCATTGTTGTTTCTGCACACAATATAAGATGCAACATTTTCAACCCTCGTTCCTCCTGACGGTGGGTATTTAGTTAAACACGAGATGGGAGTATCAGCAGCAAATATTACTGTGCATTTGCATATACAATGGCTTATTTGAATGATTGAATAATCCTTTAAAAGTGTTTGCTCTGGTGCTGCCTATAGGCTAAATGGGCATACATTTATTTAATATATTTTCACATTTGGAGCTGCTGGTAAAATGATTTTTTTGGTTACATTACAAAATGTATGTCTTTCTCAAAATATTTGTCAGGAATACAAAAAGGAAGACATTTGTTCGTTAATGTTGCCATTCAATTTCCATTGTATGTACTACACTTGGTTTTACCCATACACCGATGTGTGTAAAGCACTGTAGTATACTCAGTATTTTCCTGAGTCCTGTGAAAAGAAAAATCCTCAGGCATATTACGTGGTTGGGATTCGAACCCACAACTTTTGCCATTCTAGAGCAGATGTCTGAACCACTAGACCACGTGGAGATTGCCCTGTAGCTAGTAAGCTAGAGGCAGTTCTACAATGTTTTTAATTTAGCTGTTGCACTGGACCAGAATTCTTTTTCGAGCACTAAAGTGATTTATTTACATTATGTACATTTTGCTGATATTTTAGGAGGAAATTTGTAATTGAGAAGTTCAAGTAAAGAACATTAGTAAATCTTCAAAAATGTGTTTGAAAAAATGCTGTAGACTTGACTTGTTTGGCTGTGGCTGTGGGGGTATATTTGCCCAGTACTAAAATGACTGGATGCACTATCCATCATGTAACAAAACCGACAGTCTCTACTGTGTTTTGCACTCAACATTTCAGTTTAAATGCAGTGTTGGTTAAATAAACATTTTCCCTGAAACCAAGTAACCTTGAAGAGTATTAGGCTTTTTAACATATATTTTCACCCTTTCAGATGTAACAAAAGACAACGATTATGTAGTTTACAAGAAGCATACAATCCCAGACATGCTAAAAGCACTAAAAGCTTTCTGTACATGTATCACTCAGCGATAATATTCTTAATTTGTATAGTTTATTTACATGTAGTCAAATTTGAATAGTGGTTACTTTTGTGTGTAGATCCTAACTACACACACTGAGATTATTTGTCCAGTAGAGAGAAATCTGTCTTCGCTAAAACAGCTCACTAGCCAAAATGGCATATGATCAGTGTCCTAATCAGTTTGCTGTTGAAGTCTGGACTTTTATCATGATGCACCCATCTTGTTTTTCTTAGAACTGTTCAAATCAGTGGAACCAAACTGAGGCTGGAAGGTCTATTGGTCAGGTTCCTGAGTAATTGTAACCTTCATTACTAGAGTTCCAAGACAGAGATACATACATGTAGCCTGTGGCATGACAAAGGTCTGCAAACCTTCATTATGGTGTGGTCTGTTTTTTCCCCCTCAGTATTAAAATTTTAAAAAGGCTGTGTCTGAATTGGCAGCTTTGGCTGTAGCTGTTGCTAAGGGTAGCCTATGCTTCAATGCATGTTGATATGGTGATCCAGCCAGAGCCGTAGCCATAGAAACCAATTCAGACAGAGTCCAATATTACCAAACCGAGGCTGCAAGGTCGAATTAGTGTGGCCACTTTTTGGTATGTTCATGTAAATTGTTAACATCAGGGCCCAATTTCATAGAGCTGCTTAAGCAGAAAATACTGGTTAAATTTTTGTTGCTTAGCAGAAATTAGCAGGATACCAGTCAAAATGTGTACATATAACATGGTAGTTTGGCTGGTAACCTTATTCTGGTAAGCATAATTTTGTTGTGCTTAGCTACTTTTTGTGCTTAAGCAGCTCTATGAAATTGGGACCAGGTCTTGCTCTACATTACATGCATTCACTGTAGCTAAACAAAGGGCACCAGACATTACATAATTAACTGCCATTTCTCTGACATTCCAGGCCAGTTTCATCTGAACTTTATGAGCATTTGAAACAAATTCCTGCTGTGGCCATGAATCCTGTTCATGAGATGCTAATTCCGTGAATAAAACCAGTAGTCTGTCCCTTTTCCTGCCACCAACTATTCAGGAAGTAATTCATTCAGTGGTTTTGTAATGACGTTATTGCAGTGAAGATTGATATGTAGGAAGTCATTCAAGATGTGATTTATTTCACAAGGAATGACAATGTACTACTATGTACAAATACCTGATCATGCTGATAAGCTCCTTTATATAGCATGGATAAAGGTCTTAGTACATTGATTTAGTTGTTCATGTACATGATGTACATGTGTCTTCATTATGCATACATTGTTCATCAGTGTTCCTATCGTTGCTAACCCCTACAAATATTTAAGTCATTGTCACCCCCCAAAAAAACCCACAAAAAAACCCCAAAACACCCCCAAAAAAACAAAAAACAAAAACCCCAAAAGTAATAGTAAATTTAATTGTACTTATTTATTTATTTATTTCAGACGATATCTGAATTCATACTTGTTTTAAAAAGTCTGCCTGGTAAACAAAAAAAGCTGTAGCCTACAATGTATTTTTCTCCATGCTCTTTGATCTACATGCTGTAGCACTGAGGATACTGTTCCCTTGCTCCTCGAAATCTATAACTCCAGGGGTTACCAAAAGTTGGACATAATATCATTTCAACGTACCTCCTAAGATCTGGATCCTACTTTCAGACTTTTTTGTCAGCAATGACTCTCACCCCTGGGCCCAATTTCATAGAGCTGCTTAAGCTCAAAAAGTCGCTAAGCACAAAATAATTATGCTCACTAGAATAAGGTTACCAGCCAAAAGACCATGTCGCATATTATATACAATTTATGACTGGTATCCTGCTCCTTTTTGCTTAGCAGATAATTGTTAAGCAATATTTCCTGCTTAAGCAGCTCTATGAAATTGGGCCCTGTTCTTCTTGCTGTGTGTTTACATGTTACAAGCAGCCCCAGGGAAGATTAACACATCGTTTGCGATTGTTGACATATCGAACTACTGCATTAGTAATAATTCTCATGCCAGAATTAATTTGCTGCATGAACGTTGCTTGCAGCACTCAGTGGCTGTCATTAGTTGCTTATCAACCCTGTGGTCATTAATCATTTTGGGTAATATGTAATTATTGTTTGACTAAGAAAAACCACATCAATGGGTGGTCGACACTGAGCTCAATTATCTTGTGATTAGCATCTAAAAAGCTTTCCAGTTTTTAGAAAAAAGAAAAATTGATTCTCTTTATTTTGCAAAAGAATGCATTAAAGGTATTGTACACTTTTGGTAACTGCTCAAAATCAGTGTCCACATTTTATGTGATTCAACATGCATTATGAACAAACAAACCTGTGAAAGTTTGAGCTCAATTGGTCATCGAGATCACAAGAAAATTATGAAAAGAGACCTTAAATGTGTTTTTTCAAAATATCGCACGTGATAAAACCTATTGTTTTACTCATTTCTCAGAAACGATAGCATTTTAGGCAGAGATATTTTAAGGAACCCTTTCAACCATTACTTACTTTAAATCATGTACATGTATGTAAGTTGTGTGTGAATCTGTGAACATGTGTTTTCGATCTTACCAATAGTGTACAGGGCCTTTAAATCCAGACTGTTTAGTTATTCAAGAAAAATCTGCAAATTTCAACCTTGGAGATTTGAAAAGTACATGTTATGTGCACTTCAACCATACATGTATACTTGCTGTGAAGAGAATACATAACTTGGGTTCAGTCAGTATTTAAAAGTCCAATACAGAATTATTATGAATTGCATAAAATTTCTTTAGCATCCATGTATTTCATGAAGTGCCTGTTAAATTGAGTTTAATATTGGTGATATATTTTCCTAAAAGTAATTGTTTTTCAAAGATACATGTAAGTATGAATTTGGTTAGGAAATATTTATCTGTGATGTTTAATTATTTTTTTTGCTGGTTTGTAGCCACATTAGATTTAAGGCCCTTTTTATCATTCAAATATATGAAATTGCAAATAATTACCTTTTAGCACTGATCCTACAGTGTATGCTGTTGGGCATGTTGGCTCATAATTCATGCGTGTATCATGTTGTACATTAAGGTAATTAAATATGACAAGTTTCTTGTTTTTGTTTTACTTGGTTCTCACAAAGCAAGAGAAGTTTGTAAGTCTGGATTTAGCATGTTTAAAGGCACTGAACACGTTTGGAACATTTTCAAAGACCAGTGTTTTGTGTATCCCAACATATGCATAAAATAACAAGCCTGTGAAAATTTGGGCTCGATTGGTCATCAAATTGGTCATTGGTCATACAAATTTGTGTGCTTTCAGATAGGAATAAAAACTTCTTGCAAGAAATTTTTATTATTTTAGTGAGAAATTAACTCTTTCTCAAAAACTACGGTACTTCAGAGGCTGGAGTCGTTTCCTACAATGTTTTATACTATCAACAGCTCTCCTTTGCTTGTTACCAAGTAAGTTTTTATGAGCTAATATTTGTTTTGAGTCATTACCAAACGTGTACAATACCTTTAAATAGATTTTCCTGCCAATAATTTCCCAGAATGAGGCATATGTACTTTACTTCACCCTGCAAACAGAAAGTAAAACAAAGCACTGCACCTTTAGATCTTAGAAGAACTTCTTGTTTTCAATGAGCCATCTACAAGGCCCTCTGTGGAGTTTTTGTTGCTTGGGGCAGCTAGATTTCACCAAAACAAGATTGGTAATATTTTGAGTTTGGCATGGCTCCTTTGGATTCATCCCCTTAATGATTGCTCAGTAGAGATCCATACGTGTGTATCTCTCTCATCCTGTAGGGAGATTGCCAATGGAAATTTAAAACCCATAGGAGAAAAACAAGTTGAACAAGATTGACAATGATTTACATGGTGTGCCATGTAAGTAGAACACATTTTACAAGACAGAATGCCAAGAAGCCACTATAAACTGAACACCTGACTGTCCGATACTTCAATAAGCTGCTTGGCTGAAAACAGTGCTCACCAATGTATCTTCCGACCCATAATGAGCAGAGAACCAGTCACAAATAGATTTACTTTGTATATTATTTTGGCTGGTTACCTTGTCTCTGCTAAGCAAAAACACTCTGTGCTTTTAAATCAAATCTGTGTGTGTGTAG
Source organism: Plazaster borealis (assembly GCA_021014325.1). Taxonomy (NCBI): domain Eukaryota; kingdom Metazoa; phylum Echinodermata; class Asteroidea; order Forcipulatida; family Labidiasteridae; genus Plazaster; species Plazaster borealis. The sequence goes on from CM037459.1 coordinate 1,114,715, forward strand.
CTTTCATTACATTGGTTTCTGGTTTAGCTTTCTTACTTTAGGAGTCTACAGGTTTCTTCAGAACCACACATACTCAAAAGAGAGATTTAACTACATGATGTCTTCACAAATGTTCTTACATTATTGTCTTTCCACCATGCAAACTGACCAAGTATTGTTTCTCTATTTTACTTGGTAAATTTTCATAAAAGCCTTTCATCGCTCGAAACTTCGACTGGACCACAGGCCTGAGGCCAGTGAATTTAGTGTCGGGCCAGTAAAAACTCTCTACTGGACAAGTCCAGCAGCCCTGTGTTTTTCAGTTGAATAATAATACCTCACTGTGTATAATATCTTAAAAACATAGACACAATTGAATGATGTTCAAATGTTGACTTTGAGTCTGATAAATATCTTTCAATTCTGTTGAGTAGCAAAGGATACTTGCCCAAAAGACAAATGAGATAAATCTTCTCTCAGTGCTTATTCAAATATATGTTTACTTATTAAACGTTTTGGAAAGATTGTTCTCATTTAAATTCTGGTCTTATAAAAACAAAAAGGTCCAGTAAATGTTTTGAGCTACAAGCCCTATGGTGGTCTTGTGGATTATCCCATCAAATTCAAGCCCTGCCTTTTTAAATTAAGCACAAAAAGGTCTTGTTCATCTGAAATTGGTTTCCAGCCCAACTATCATATGCTTTCAAATGTACCCGGTCCCCTTATTTCTATTTATAGCATTTATAAAATTGATCCTAGAGCTTGCTGATGACAGGCGCTGTGTTGTTGATCACATTGAGGCAGTCAGTTGTCACTGGCTACCTATACATGCACATACTTACACAGATCTGTACGTAATGCTCCCACATTCACATGTGAAGACCAGACTCTCATACTTGTACGTTGAAACCAGTCAGTAAACATTTGTCTGCAAGTTGTATTATGCGACAATCATGTAGGCGGGATGGTGACTAATATTTAACAGATCAAACCCAAGACAACTTCATCAATTCAAGAGGGAGAGCTTCCTGCTCTGTTCATTATAATTTTATATTCCGTTGCTGATCACGAGCACCTGGGTTGAGATTCACACATCGCGTGTTGACACAATGGGTGTGGATTTCAGTAGGAGTGTTTGACAGGAGGATTGTTGAGGAAAAAATATGGGGAAAATTCCTCGCCAAGACTCTAGCAGGAAAAGGTAAGAGGAAAAAGTCCATTTGTTTCATCATATAGGCTTATGATTACAGCAGTTGTTATCGTGATATTTTAGGGAATACGTCATTGGTTGTTGGAAGAGCAAATTCATCCTGTACAACAAACACACCATCAGACCAACCTGTGGATATTTAATCAAGTGACAAACCACAAGGGAAACTGACTGGGTAAATTTTTAAATAGCTTCCAAGGGGTTGATTAAAGAAAAATTTACTAGAGCGGGACTTGAACTTGATCCTGTACCTCTTGATTAATGTGTCGGCGCTCTTTCAACCAGCACGTTAATTTGGAGGTCGCAGGTTCAAGTTCCGCTCTAGTAAGTTTGTCTTTGTTCAACCCCGAATTATTTAAAATTTACCCCGTCAGTTTCTCTTGTGGTTTAGTACTTGAAATTTAAGCAAATTACGTACGTATGTAGTTGATCTTGTTTTCGTGAAAGCAACAAATACTCTCTAAAATTTAGCAGGGATTTTGTTGTTTGGGTCTTCGTGTGCACTTTCTCGACTATGACCCTTTTCAAAACCACTGCTTTGGCTTCGGCTTAGGCTCTGGCTTAGGCTCTGGCTTAGGCTCTGGCTTAGGCTCTGGCTTAGTCTTTGGCTTAGTCTTTGGCTTAGTCTCTAGCTTAGGCTCTGGCTTAGGCTCCATCTGCCTGTTTGAAGCCATGTACCAAAAGCATGGTATTTGGGCTGGAAACCAATTTCAGATGAACAAGGACTTTTTTGCGCTAAGCATTTGTTGTGCTTTATTAAAGGCAGTGGACACCATTGGTAATTGTCAAAAACCAGTCTTCTCACTTGCTGTATCTCAACATATGCACAAAATAACCAACCTGTAAAAATTTGAGCTCAATCGGTCATCGAAGTTGCGAGATAATAATGAAAGAAAAAACACCCTTGTCACACGAAAGTGTGTGCTTTCAGATGCTTGATTTTGAGACCTCAAATTCTAAATCTGAGGTCTTGAAATCAAATTCGTGGCAAATTACTTCTTTCTCGAAAACTACTCCACTTCAGAGTGAGCCGTTTCTCACAATGTTTTATACTACCAACCTCTCCCTATTACTCATTACCAAGTAAGGTTTTATGCTAATAATTATTTTGAGTAATTACCAATAGTGTCCACTGCCTTTAAAAGCAGGGCTTGAATTTGATGGGATAATCCACAAGACCACCACAGGGCTTGTAGCTCAAAACATTTGCTGGACCTTTTTGTTTTTATAAGACCAGAATTTAAATGAGAACAATATTTCCGAACCGTTTAATAAGTAAACTGTTTATATTTGAACAAGCACTGAGAGAAGATTTATCTCATTTTTTCTTTTGGGTACTGTAAGTACCCTTCGCTACTAGTTTTCAAAATACGTGGCAGGCCCTAAGCCGGAGTCTAAGATAGAGCCTAAGATGAAGCTGTGGTTTCGAAAAGTGTGGCAATATTTCAGCTCATTCTCTGGAGGAATGGCTGTGAACAGCAAACATTCTAATAAGTGAGACTACCAAACTGAAAGCTAAAATCATTTTCCCTTTGATTATTATTATTCCTTAATATTTTATCTTGAATGCTGCAATTTGTTTCCTATTTTTAATCAGGTTCATTAGGAAATAGGAATCGGTCCATGGCTTCCTTGTTGAGCATCCCAAATACATAATTTTATCAAATATGTATTTAGTATTAGACATTCCTCACTCTCTCTCATTGATAATGAATAGTACTTGCTCATTTCTAGTGATATGAATTATTGAATGACAGTAGGATATTCATGACATTATGGAAACTGGACTGTAGTGTAAGTCTCGCCTGTATCCAAACGATGGGCCCTGTTAGAGTGTGCAATTTGGTTTCCTTCCCATGTTAAAGCAATGTGCGTTGGAACCCAAGTTTCATAAAATATTCAGTATACAGTATAATAAGGATTCTGGACAGTAACTTCAACGGATATTTTTTTAACCTTTTTTATTCTTTTATAAAAAAAATATTTAGTGAGCAGTGTTTCCAACTTGTTGATAAAATCAGGCTTGTTTTTTCTTGTTGGTGCATGGTTGACTTTTATAGAGCTTAGCGGAACTGTAAGGTTTTTATGGTGGGTCTATTGAGTTAATTGAACGATCGGATGATCATAGATGACGTTGTTGATTGGTGCATGGTTTTATTAAACAAACAATGGTTGGTTTGCACACTACGCTCAGTTCCTCTGTGTCGTTTTGGAAACAACAGTATGTACTTTATCACATGAGCGAATCCATTCCCATTTAATAAAGCCCAGCAAAACGAACACTCTTGCTAGGTTACCTTAATGAAGCTTAACCTTACTCCCAACATGGACTACCTCCATGCTCCCAAGCAAGGGTAGTTTCTCCCAAGAATTGGCTATATATAGGATTTTGCCAGGGTTAGCAATTTAAGTGTGAAAAGGTCAAGCAAATTTTTTTGGGAATTCCGGGGACTGTTAGGGACTCTTTTGTTAAAGAGGTCCAAGAAAAATTTGTGATAGAGCTCCAGTTGCCCATCTTGCGCCTCGTGGCACAACATGATCTTGGTTTAAAGACACAATTCTAAGAGCGTTAACTAAATGGGAGCATTTAAGTGGTAACCTGGGAATAAATTGCTTTACAAATTTACTTGCTAAGCAATAATTAGAAGGGAACCAGTCAAAAGCATCATACATTACAGTGGTGCGGGTCTGGTAACCTGTTTTCTGTGAGTAGTACATGTAGTGCTTAGCTTGGATGGAATTGGCCAGGAAGGAGTAGCAACACAATGAAGACATTGTGCTCTTAACCTATAACCAGGGCCCAATTTCATAGAGCTGCTTAAGCACAATAAGTAACTAAGCAAAACAAAATTATGCTTACCAGAATAAGGTTACCAGCCAAAACCATGTCTTATGTACACTGGTATTCTAGCAATTTCTTCTGCTTAAGCAGCTGTTTGAAATTGGGTCCGGAACTGCATGTATTAATGAAGCATAGATTTACATAGTAGCTAAAGCTTGGATAACATAAAAACTTGCAGAATCATTGCTTGCCAATTTGGGCCAAGGTAAATGTATGGATCTTAGATACAGGAATAAACAACTCAAATAAAGGAATGTTATAATATTGGTCTAGGAAGTGTTTGATTATGTTGTTTTGGGGAAACATCAGAAACAACCCTTTGAAGATGGCATCAAAATTATGCATTGATGAGAGAATCTGTAGTGTTTCTAAAATTAGAAATGCAGTACGTCCAATTTTGCTGTAGATCTTTTTAGTGATTACAATAATTTAAAAATGTTGACATGTTAATTTTCATTCATTTACAGAAAAAGTATTGTATTAAATTAATGTTTTTTTAATGTAAACATTTAAACATGTACAATGTAAAAGAACGAAAACTAGTGTGTCAAAAAACATGTAAAATAAGGCAATCCAAAATATTGAGCCTAGTTTAGTTGCATTGCTGGTTGTAAATGTTCATCAATTTATACAGTACATACATTGTGTATGTACCGTATAAATTGATCCCCTGTGGTTTATCATTTGATAAATTGATGTTAGTCCAATAATTATGTTAAATTTTCTTCAACTCGTTCTTTCGTAATTACGGAGAATTGATTACAAAAACTATAGTGGCAAATAAATCAATCCTACCGATAATATTACAAAAATTCCCATCAGCATATTTACACTGCGTTTAATATTAACAATTTCTAGTGCTTAATCGGATATCATTCCCTGTGAACCAATCAGAATCCTCCAAGGAGGCCAGCAGGTGTTTCAATACTGAATATTCATGAGCGGTCTCGATAAATAAACACAATTGTTGTTAATCATTTATCCATTAGGCCAGGCCGGTTCGTTACAAAAGACATTTGCATTTCTGATGAATTGAAACTTGATTGCTGAACTAAGACCAATAACTCATGGATTTTACTGCATGCATCGTTTTCATCTTACAGAATGATTTCTCAATAATTGTGTTTTTATGGAAAAACCAGTCTTTTTGAATGAATACATTTAACTTTATATAAATGTCAGTTTTTGATGAGTTAATTATTTAGCATTATCAATTGGGTTAAATTGAAGTGTGGCTTATTATATATTTTTAAGTTTAATTGTTTTCATTATTTATTTATTTACATGTATACTTATTTAATTGTTTCTATTTTCCTTTGATGTTCATGTACAAAATGGTGATTTGGTGATGTGAGTTGTCAGGAAATTTACTCTTAATTCAATAACACGTTCCTTTGTTGTAATATTTGGATCTACATGTACAATCCCGGCCATATCTCGTTGGGCCCCTGCAACAAAAAGTCCCCCCCTTTTTTTTTGACACGCCCTACTGTGCAAGCAATGAATGTTTATTGTGTGTGCACATTCTTCATTTTTTAAAGCCTTCTTTTTTATGTTGTATTATTTTGAAATATTTGTTCAGGCTCAAAAATTTCAGACAATCCCGTCCCTATCTCGACGGGCCCCCGCTCCCGAGCCCCCTGCTCAATGTTGGCTCTCATTGTGCGGTCTCCGCTCCAGCTGGGGTTAACAACATTGAGCGGGGGAACAGGGAAGGGTATGTTTAGTTTAACATGGCCTAAGCATTTTGGCTGGGATTGTAGACTGTCTTGGTCAAATTAATAATAATGAATATTAAATTACATTTTTGTTCCATTTTCCAGTGTATTATAGAATATCATTTGTCGTGTGAAATTTCCACTTACCGTATTTTTTTATACAAAATGGTCCTAAGTTTTTTGTTCATTTCCTTGGCCTCCCCCTATTTATTCTTGGGCACCATGATATCACGGTATGACTGATGTACATCTGGCAGACAGGGTACGCATCATGTCGTACTATTCTAGTACAGTGTAAATTGTATGTTGTAAAACTCCTAGCCTCTATAAGTGTACCAGCAGATATAATAGGTTTTCTGGAAAAAATATTGTTTGTGGAATTGTTTAGTTTTCCAGCTAGGACTGAACCATATACATGTACATGTAGTATCAACTATCCTGTTGTTTTGTGGCAGACAGAGATAAATGAGGATCATAAAACCACTGTTAATAACTTAACATTGGCAAGCATACATGTAGTCACAAACAAGTCAATTAAGTCCCAAGAGTTTAATTTGTCTTGTTTGGAAGAAGCATCTTAAAGTGACTGATGGTAATAATAGTGGCTTCTTATATAGTGCTCATATCCGTCACTTAGTGACGCTCAAGGCACTTCAACATTCAGTATTTTCCTGCAAGGTAGTGCGGAGCTACGATTTTGAAGTATGAGACCAAGTCCTTTACATACATGTAGCACCATGCAGTGGTTAACAAGGTGCTGTGGCACAATATGCTGCCGATCAAACCAGGAACACCGGGGCGAACCCCTTCTCTTATCGATAAGTGCACTGGGTTCTTTTACGTGCATCACATACACAACACACAGGACCAATGGCTTTACATCCCATCCAAAGGACGAAGCAATAATGGTTTTGAAAGTGTCACGACCGGGACTGGAACCCACACTCTGCTAAACAGAAACACCAGAGCTTGAGTCCGGTGCTCTTATCCGCTCGACCACGACACGCCATTGGTTTTAGAAAAAGAAAAAAAAAATTCATCCAACTTATTAAGATCATTTTAAAATCATCTCGTAAACTCTGGTTTTGTCCAACATTTAGCATTGAAATTGTATGCACACATGTTTTATGGAAATTCATTTACTATTAGCATTTAAATTGAGTAGCAGCATAACCACTCTGATAAAGACTATTCATCAATAAATTAACATGTAGAAGACAAAATACAAATTAAACCTTGAACAAGTACATTTCAGGCAGATATACATGTACATGTACATTGTATGCTACTTAGGATGATTGGTTATGGAAACCAAGTCTTGCAAATAAAGCTTTCAGAATAAAATTATATACTGTATAAATGATTGGTCCATGTTTTGAACAGGAAGTTAGTCTTTACCAAACCATGTAAACACTAATGTAGCATAGTGTGCAAATAAGCTTGCGTAATATGGATGGTTTAATCATCAGATATGTCTTAATTTAGTTTCAGTATCATTGACTGATCAGGCACAGCTGCCCACTGTCTTTGTTGTGTACCCTACATGTATGTGCAGTTAGCAATATTGGATACTGATTGTCGTTGTTTTAAAGAGGGATCTGACTGTTTTGCCCTTCCAGCCTCAATTTGGTTACATTGACTTTATAGTCCCTTCTCGGATAGCGTCATTCTGGAGAACTTCTCCCTAATTCTGCAGAAAATTCCCTGAAAACAAACCAATCTTTCCATTTTCTAATGAACAGATTTGAAAATCTCCCTAATTATGGAAACTTTTTCTCTATTATGTTGAATGTTAATCTGAATATCTCCCTTTTTGTTGTACAAAATCTCCCTGGTTGAAAATTACAAATGATGGCAGCTCTGCTAGCTACATGTACACACGTATTTAATGCACGTTGCTAGAACTGCGCGAACATAAGCCTTGAATCACGGTGCTGAATAGCACTACACGTACGTACCGTATGCGTAGTTTTCCAACATGACAGACCTATGGCATTGCTGTCGATATCTGACTACATGTACAGTGAAAAGGTTCTATTGGCAAGTACCTGACTAAAAGGTTAATTGATGTACAGTCTACATGTATTATATAAAAAACCCACCCCCAAAACAACTGTAACAACAACAATTTATAAGCAAAAGCCAACTGAAATTATATCTGTAAAAGACGAATGGTATTGGTAGCTCAATACAAAAACCTGCCTGAGCTTTCATAGCAACAAATACTTTACAGATGCAATGAAGCGGATAATCCATGTAAAGTTTTTACTATCTACAAAATTCCAGACGGTTCCATATGAATGGGTACAAAGAACAGAGTACACAAAAGGTGGGGTACATGTAGGTGACTTGAACAGACTGGTACTGGTAGTGAAACAGGAAACTAAATCTTTTAATGGATTCCAACTGCCTCTAGCTACCGGGCAATCTCGGTAGTCTAGTTGGTAAGTTGGTAAGACGGTGCTTACCTAGTTGGTAAGACACTGCTCTAGAATTGCAAGGGTCGTGGGTTCGAATCCCACCCGAGTAATAAGCCTGTGATATTTTTTCACAGGACTCGGGAAAGTACTGAGTATACAGTGCTAACACACATCAGTGTATGGGTAAAAAAACCAAAATTTATATACTTTATCCCCGATGCAAATTTAACATCTATTATAAATCTTTTAACTTTAAGTTTCATGGCACGATTTTCACAGAAATGTATTTTTTTTTAAAGATTTTTTTCCTGAACAAACAAATTTTGACAGATTGTGCTGCTTCAAAACGAACACCATACAGAACATTTGCATTATATGCCATGGAAAATGCACAAATACATACAACATGAAAATCGTACATGGTCGATGGATGTGAGATAATGTTGGGACCCGACAATAATTCATTTTTAGTTTTTAATTAACCACCACTTATCATTGGCGGATTTTTTAGTGCAATACCTTATAACTTTCTAGAATTTATAAATAACTATTTGAGATTTAAATCTAAATTTTGGGGACGAATCTGACAATAATTGGACCCAGCATCTGTAAATGGCATGGAGTAAACATGAGACAATTCCTTATTTTTGTTATTACAATGAGATCCCATTTTTTATGATCAAACAAGATAATAATTATAAAGAGAAATTTATAAAGCGCAAACAGTTGCAGACCAGCTTCGCCTCAAGGCGCTGAATACAAGCAAATGGATTAAACAACAAAAGTTTCAAAAATTAAAACTGTTTACTTTAGATATTAAAAATAGCCTAGTTTATCTCTGTGGTAATGTACATCATACACAGTGGCGTATCCAGACATTTTCATTTGAAGGGGGGAACCCCCTGCCTTCCCCCTGGTTACGCCACTGATCATACACGATGTCAATACATGTAACCTTTAAAACAAAAAGAGTGACCTTATATTGCAAAAAATGGAACCCTTTTGAAGGAAAAAAAAGAGGAAATGACAGTGGCTGGAATAAATAATTGTTTATGGTTGCCCTGGTAATGTAATTGGTCTAGCGTTAACGTGTCATTTTTACCACTATTAATAAAGTGAATGGATAACCATGAGATGAATCAATTCAAGTAGGAATTGATCGCCATGGTGATTTGAGTTGTCAGGAAATTTGCTCTGAATTCAAAAACACGTACTTTATGTTCCCATGTAACTATGGGACCTCTCCACATTGTCAGGTTTTGAAAACGTTTTCACAGTTTTGGAATAGAAAAAATTAAGACTGTTTACCTTTACTTTAGATATCAAAAATTGCCTTGGGCTCTGTGGTAATGTACATGTAATACACAGTGGCGTAACCAGACATTTTCATTTACTTACGTGATGTCAATAGAAAAGGTAACCTTTATTAACAAAAAGAGTGACCTTGTACATGTATATTCCAGGGCCTTTCTGGCAGGCAAGATGCGGCACTGGTTTATTTTTTATGGGAAATTTTACAACGGTGTCATAACTTCCACATAAATCCGGCTTTCTTTAATATCAAAAGTTGATATGACACTTTAATTTTCATAAAATATAAGATTGATTGTTTTCTTTCATCGAGGTGTGTACAAATCATGCCTGCAGGAAGTCCAGGCTCAGTGGCTCTTCTGTTACGATGTATGTAAAGAGTTTGTCAACCCTTGAAAACAGGTTTCAGCCTGGACACACCTGTCAGGGTTTATCAATTCTTTTACAACTGGATCCCCTTCTATCTCTTTAGATTTTATTTCTACTATTCAAAATTAAAACCATATCCACAAAATTTTGTTTTTATAGCCCACATAAAATGTTGTACACAATACTTAGAATAAACAAGTCATGGTTGAGTTAATTGGTGAAATAAACATTCAATTTAAAAATAGTAGAAGTTTGTTATGGTGGTTGATCTGCATGCCTATAAAATCGATTCCCCTTAATTTATTTTGTCTTTTCATTGTTGTTCTTGAAGCCCCGCAATAAGTAAATTATTACTATTTTTTGTATTTTACTGTGCAGATTCCACCAACACCTGGACCACTTCATCAACAGCATTCCTCTGCATGTGACGGTGTTTATTTTAGTTACTGGCAACTGCTTCATTGTTGCTGGTGAACTACTTCTGTCATATAATATGATACAAAATGGTAAGGCCACCCTCCCCCAATGTCTGAATTTCTTGTCTTTACTCTAGTTTCCAGTATTGCATGTCTTTTCTCAAGCGTGTAAATTAAGCAGGGCCCAATTTCATAGAGCTGCTTAAGCACAAAATATTGCTTTACAATTTTCTGCTAAGCAGAAATGAGCAGGATACCAGTCACAAATTGTACACGTGACATTGTAGTTTGGCTGGTAACCTTATTCTGGTAAGCAAACTTTTGTTGCGCTTAGCTACTTTTTGTGCTTAAGCAGCTCTATGAAATCGAGCCCTGATGTTTTCTACAGTGGTCCTAAGCAGAACTTGAATTTCGTAGCTCTGTTTACATAAGCAAAGGAAAAGGCATGCTTACATGTGGTTGTTTTTCGGTTCTTGTAACCAGAAGAGTGACAAAACAATGGAAATCCGATTGCAAATGGGCACACCAACTGTCAAATTTTCTTGATATTAAGGGTTCTCACCAGGTTTCTTTTAGAACTGTGGGGCACTCTGGGCCAAAATTTGGGGATGTTTGGCCGAAGCGCGCTGAATTGAAACAAGGTCTTCGGAATGTTTTCTATTTGGTGTTTTTCTTGGTTTTCAAAGCCCTACTGTGCAATTTGGATTATTCTAGAGGTTTTCTTTTCATGTTTTTTTGTGAAACTACCGATACGCTAGCTTAAATGCATGGGGAGAACCCTTTTTTATTAAATACATCTATGCTTAAAATTTTCCTGATTTTTTACGTTAAACGGCTGCATGAACCTTGTTAACCCTTATAAGGTGCTACATAAATTGATCTCATAATTCAAAGAAATTCAAAAACCTGTCTTAATGTTTTTGTTTGTTCAAGTGATTTGAGTACCTTATATACGTGCACTATTATTATTATTATTATCATTATTATTATAATAATTTCATTAGCTCAGTTATTGCTGGTGTCAGTCTTGGTCTGGGTCTCAACACCCTGTAGAGCTGGTCCAAGGCAAAGACAGTCTTTGACTGTCAAATACAGTCTTTGACCATCAAAGACAGGCTTTGACAGTCAAAGACTATCTTTGTCTTGGACTACTGAGGTCTTGGAATCTCACTAGTCTCTGATGAAGATTTTATTTAATTCTATTTATTTGTTATAAATCTTTCTGGTAATAAAATTAAGGGATTCCCTCATAAGTGCATAGCATTATGACCTGATATAGGTTTGAAGATAACTGTGTAGAGAAGATGATCAAAGAAATGTTAGTTTTAGATGTGGGAGGAAACCCCAAATGGGGAAACCCAACGTAATCAGGTAGGGACTGAAAACCCATCCACGTGCAGAGCTCCGGTTCGAGGTGGGATTCGAACCGGGTCCATATTGGCGAAAGGCAGAGCAAGTTGATCTTAACTTAAAGGTTAGGTAGGGTCATACTTTGGTAATGACCCCAGATTTTTGTTCTCGTAATTTCTATCAGAAATCAGCGTTACAATGACAAAAACCAATCTATGAGCTTACAACTGTACCTTTAGAGAGGAAAGACCAAAAACAACAGAATCAGCTGAGAAGTTAAATGAACATGTACTGTAGATATCTGAACAAAAATTTCAAATGTTAATAACATTTGAATTTTTGTTCAGACATCTTTTTTGTTCAGACATCTACTCATGTTCATTTAACTTCTCAGCTGATTCTGTTTTTTTATTTTTTTATTAAATTAAAAAGAAAACCCCCACAAAGGATTTGTGTTTTTTGCAGTTTGTTGTTATTTTACAATTAAAACACTGCCGATGTTTTGTTGATGCAAAGCAGTCATGCGCATAGACGAATCAAAAGCTCTCCTTTAAACAAAACAACAAATCACTGGGAGGAATTCATGTTGACCTGAGTGCAATTTGTGTAAAATGCATGAACACTTGATGTGTCCATAAAGATAAAATTGTTTTGTTTTGGCTTGAAGCACACATGTAGCATCAAGTTACATCTGTACAGGTATCAGAAGGTATGCAAGGTTACTCCCTAAAGCATACCCAGTGAAAACACTTTTACCTTTTTATTTGGGTTCCTTTAAAGATAGGGTTATTGATTTTTGCTTATTCATAGAAAAATCTTAAAGAAAGATAAAATGAAAGTCACATGCGAAAGTTTCAGCTGAATACAGTGTCTTCTTGCTGAGAAAAACAAAACAAAACTGTCACGGTATTTTCACAAGAACGTTAAATCACGTTTAGCGTCTGCGAGGTGACAGCGGGTACCAACCGCATCTCTGGCCGCAGCATTCGCAAACGGACACCAACCCTCAGAAATCTGAGAAACGATTCATGCATGAACCATTTCTCAGATTCAAATGTTTTTGGGTGAAAAATTATCTAAACCATATTACTTTCTCAAAATAATTTATACTATCAACAGCTGCAGCTCTTCCCACCAAGTAAGTTTTTATGGTCATTAATTTTTGGAGTATTTACCGGTACCAATCTATGACTCTTTAAATGCGTTAATGGAAACGTGTTTGGTGTAATTTAAAAGAAATATGACTGTTTTTATAAACGATGAGTAATTTACATACCAGTACCTTTAGATGTAAATGCCCTTAACCTTACAGTTAAGATAAACATCTGGTGAAATTTCATGAAGGCCATCGTTAGAAGTAAAGTCCAAGACTGTTATTTCTAATTAATCTGTTGTTACTATAATTGACAAAAAATTCCACAACCAAAATGTTTTGGAGAAAACCAACAAACTAATTTAAGCTGACCTGATATCAACTTCCTGCTGTCAGACCTGGAATTCTTTGATTTGACTTTCATTTTGGCAAAGTGTTTTTTGTTGGAATCACTTTGTGGAAATATTTTAAAGTGGTCCCAAGACCATGGGGCAACAAATTTTAGAGTTCATGTTTTTGTTACCATGTTAACATGATACATATTTGCTAGCATTGTGAATATATTTTACATGTTCACATGCATCTCTAGATGAGACAAACATCTTTGAAATCAACATCCTGAAGTGTCTTAAAGGGAAGGTATACGTTTGGTAATCACTCTAAAAATTAATGGTAATAAAAACCTTCTCAGTTAGCTTTGGATAGTAAAGCATTTTGAGAATCATTTCAATTCAAAGTAATGTGGTTATGGAAAAAGAAGTTTATATCCCCAAAAATTTGAATAGCCGGAGAAACGTTACTGTCAGATACGTTTCTCAGATTGTGTATTCCAGATTTTCAGCAATTTTTTGTAAAGCGCGACCACCTTTTGAAATGAAATTTTCACAGGGTTAGTTTTATTGTATATTTACATTTATAACAATCGAACGGTTAAAAAACCCAAAGGTATACTTTCCCCTTAAGGACAATTAAATTAGTCCTTGTACATATGTCTTGGATAATAAAATTCCATTAGGTTCAGCCTTGGTACCAGAAGGAAGACAAGACAATGAACAGTAAAGGTCATTGTCTTATACCTTGAGGGTAATGGTTGTTTGTTTGAATTTCTCTGCAGTCGCTCTTTATGACTTGTTAAGGGAGGTGTTTGTCTCAATGCTCTGAGTGAATGCCTTCCCTTGACATTTAGAGAAGAATCTTCAGAATTAAACGAGGTATTTGTCTTCCATCATGGATTATCGCTCAAACCAATAATAAATCTTTATCACTACCTGCTTGAGGTAAATATTCAGTATTCACACATAGGCATTCAGTTTTAAAAATCAGCTTTGGATAGTATAATGCATTTTGAGAAACCTTTTACTTTGAAGTACTGCGGTTATGGAAAAAGATATAACTTTATATCCCCAAAAATTTGAATCCGAGAAGTGTTACTGCAGTAACATTTCTCAGATTGTGTATTCCAATTGCAGATTATTCTTCCTGCGTGAACATTACCGCTCCAGATTTTCGGCAATATCTCAAAAACGCTACCACCTTTTGAAATGAAATTTTCACAGGTTAGTTTTTATATTATCTACAACTATATAAGATTGAAACAAAGAGTGGGTTCCAAATACAAACGTTAATTAGAAATGATTAAAATAAATGATCAATTTTAAGCTGAAAGCTTATTTATTTTAATCAATACTGGTCAAGTACAAAAAACTGTCCACAACACTAAGTTTTTAATATAATTTTCCAAACTGAAACATGTCATTGGCTTGTACTGAAAAAAAAGCATAATTCAGCACTATTTGTAAACTGCTAAACTATCTACATTTGTACGTGTAAATGTACATGATAGAAATGTCATACATGTACAATGTAACGTAGTTTAGACATAGTGGTCCTTTCTCTATGGTTTAGATGTTTGGTTCTTTTAATTGATGTATTTATTGAAAACAAGATTTGGAACAAATATATTTGATGTATCATACTGTAACCTGACCTGGAATTACATACATTGTAAACGAGGACAACAAATATTATCTCCATTGGCGTGGTATTGTCACTGGCTGGTACCTTGCGGACAAAAAGTATTGTCTCCCATTACCGAGGTATTGTCCCTGGTACCTGGTACCTGGAAGACTAAAAGTATTATCTCCATTACTGTGGTATTGTCCCTGGTACCCCTGATAAATCCTGCTCTCATGGTCAATCTGATTTTTTTTCTAACATTACCTATTGGCCTTGCCCTTAATACAAAGTGAAAGGCCAGTTCTGAGTTATTACTATGTACATGTGCCATGAATATGCTTTATTTAGGCCTACATGTATTGTTGACAAAGCCTCTATAGTGTTTTCCCCTAAAAGTGGTTAATAACACCTGTCTGTGGAGTTGTCCAAATCTTGTCCATCTAGTCCAGCTGGCAAGTTGATTGTTTCCCGCATCTACATATATCTACCACTAATTGTACATAAATTGCTTCAAATTACAAGTCCTAAACAAATGGAAACCTTCAATTATATACCAGTGAAATTAGGCCAATGAAATGACAAGCTAACCGGCACTGCTGGTTTGTCAATGAAAAAAACCCTTTAAGGGCAAACTATGCTCATGTAAGATCAGGTTGGCTCAGTGGTTTCTTCCCTTTGTGACATGTTCAAAATGTGGATTGGGTTTTAGCTGACTACCTACATGTAATTGTGTGTTTTTTTCCCTATTTGGGGTTTTCTTCCCTCATACATAACTGACAATAGTGACATGTTCTCTACACGGGTATCTTCAGGGACCAATTTCATAGAGCTGCTAAGCACAACAATTTGCTTAGCATGACATTTCTTCCTTGATAAAAACAGGATTACCAACCAAATTTCCATGTGTTGCATATTGCTTGTTACTGGTATTCAGCTGTTGTTTGCTTATCCTGAAAATCACTTGGAAATTTGGTTGGTAATCCTGTTTTTTATCAAGGAAGAAATTTCATGCTAAGCAAATTGTTGTGCTTAGCAGCTCTATGAAATTGGACCCTGAAGATACCCGTGTGGAGAACATGTCAGTTATGTATGAGGGAAGAAAACCAGTGCTAGGCGCTTTTGGAGGTCCCTTGGTTTCATTACCAGAAAGATTAATAAATAATAAAACAAAGATAAACAAATCACTTTAGAGGATTTGGTGCTAATTTGGATTAATGATGATTAATTTCTTGTGTTTGATCTCACTTTCATCATACAGTTACACCTACAGACAGAACCAAAATCTTAGTCACTTTGTCATCATGCAGCTTGGGTATTCTTGCAATCTTTGTACTTGAGGTTTGTTATTGAATCTTCCCCCTCCCCCACCCCATGGACTGTAATGGTTTCCCTTTCCCAATACCCTGCCCGTGATCTGTACCCTCACCATATCCAGGCGTGGAGCCTGTATTTGGTTAACTGGGGGGTTGCATGAGGATTATGTATTTGGTGGCTTAAACAAATTTCATGTGTGGGGTCCAGGGGCCGGCCGTACGGCCCCCTGCCCCCCTGGATCCGCACCTGATATCCACACACCACTCTGTTTATTATGCCCTGTTAAGTTACAATGTTAAGGAATCAAAACAATTTTGTCACATCTTAGTCTGCCAGATATCAAAACAGGGTTTTTCTCAGGTTTTTTTTCAGAACTGGGGTGGGGGGGGGGGGCATTCTTAACGTAAATATTGCAAGTTTGGCCGAAGCATGCTGGTCAAAACGAGGACTGTTTTTTACGTGTTGTTATTTTATTTATTTATTTATTTATTTATTTATTTCCAGGCAGCACACATACAGTACCTACAAAGAACTAATAATATAAATAGGACTTCAGAGAACAAGCCTGCTGATAACCAAAAAGCAAAAATAGTCACTATAAAGGCGATCCAGACAATAAAAACATACAAAGGCAAGAACATATGTCATAAAAATCACAAAAATTATACATAAAACATAAAATAGAAATTACAATTATAAAATCTATAGAAAATACATTAAAATTCCATAAACGTGCTCAGACATCAAAATTGTATATCAAATTGAAGGTCGCTCCTACAACAACTAGAGGGAGAATTGACCAGCAGAGACCCAAGCCCGAAAAACCTATTATGCCATATTACAAGAAAGCCAAGAATAAAAATTCTTAAGAATATTGCACAAAATTAGTTAAACCAAGATCCTCAAATGAACCATAACAGAAGGGAAATAGGTAATGACAGCAAACTGATAAGGGAGAATATTTTTGTGGATTACTGACTTATACTCATGGGATTCGATAGCTTTTTCTATAATGGGTAGGGGCAAGCTATTCCACACATAAGGGAAATGGATAAAAACAGAGTATTTAAAAGCAATAATATGTTTGGTTTTAAATGCTCAACTGTGCAGCTGGAGCAATTTATGGGTTTTGTTAATGATTTTTGTGAAAAAGGTATGTTGAAAATGGCGTATAGACTGTGCAAGTCTCGCGCATATCGGGACGAGAAAACACGTGAAACGAAGAACATATATTTTTCTGAAATCAAATCCGTGTTTTAAATTATATCTAATGACAAAATCCGAACAACAAAAATACTCATTACATGTTTATAAAATTAGTTTGAGCTTTTATAATAAATACACAAATAATGTGTTAATTATTAATTAAACATAATTAAAACTCTGGGACAAGGATGCTTATTTGATCTTAACTTTTCAGAAACCCCTTACGCGGATTCGCGAAGGTCACACCGGCGTAAAATTAACGCTTAGCGCAGTTTATAGAGGATGCTGACGCCGCAACAACCATAGACTGCAATGAAAAGGCCTCGCGTTGCAAATACAGCATCTGGCAATTATCATCGCGCATCCAAAACAAGCGTTTACATAAGTTTTGTTATCGGAGGTGAGCACAAAATTCTTAATTTTTTGCAGTAACCGGAAGCTGAGGTCAAGTTTAATTCTCGGGTTTTCTTTGTTATATTGATGAATTGATTTTACTTTCATATTTTTTCTCACTAAGTATTACATTCCCAACAACATATATAATTTTCATAGTCATAAACTGCGTTAAACTAAAATAATTGACGAAACAAAATCTCGCCCACGTAAAACTCCATATGGTTGGGACCACGGTGGTCCCGGAAGTTCGAATGCGCGCGAGACTTGCACAGCCTATTGGCCCTTAATTTGCGTGTATCAGTCCAATGATTGGAAAAACCCACATAATTTTACCACATATGAAACCCAACAGTTAATTTCATTGCCCAGCCGACAATGTGACACGACACATTCACATTTTCACAAATGAATTAATATGTAGATGATTGAAACCTTGGATTGTTTTGATTTGATTAGATTAGATTAGATAAGATTTGATTTGGTTTGATTAGTTGACAGTCTGAGCTAAAAGCAGAATGTAGACAGTAAATTTCTGTATAAAAAGTTGACTTTTAAGATACAATGGAAAGTTAAGACAAAACTTTCATATCTAGGGTGTACTTTAGACAATGCAATAAAAATGACAATGTCTTCATAGCAAAATATATTACTCACAAAACCTACGAGTACTGTACCTCAACAGAAATAAAAACGTATAATTCTTCTTGTGAATTAACTACATGTATTCACCTTAAAAAAAATACATATATACTATTGAATAAAATTGAGTACATGTAATAAAAATTCCCAGACATAGGCAGCTGTTCCATTATTGCTTCCTCAATTCCTGGTACAAATTCCTAACAATTTCCTCACCCTTTTTCGGCAGCGAATACAACTATTCTCTTTTGTGGTTTACAAAAGTAAAATTCAGTATTGTAGTTTTAACAGTTTAGGAGTTATTTATCGAACTGGAACCTTCGACACATATCCCTGTTTGTTTGGGTTAGTAGAAGTCCTGAACAACAATGAGAGTTTGCATGTAACAATCCTTGCTTCACCACACCTGAAGAATGCCTCGCACATTCCCACGGCTTCCAAAGAAAAAACGGGACTTTTCTAATTTCGTTCTCACCAGTTGTGTCTATTGTTGAAGTTAATCAGCCCTCAATACAATACAGAAAGAATATATCTGGGAAAAAGGGCCTTGGTTTAAATGTATTTAATCAAATAGCCCATAAACGTGACAAAGCTTCCATAACCTACACCATACAATATCTGAGAAGGTTATATACTATGTGAATATAAAAAATATATATATAAGTTGAGTTCAATTTTGACTTTATCTTCAAGCTGAAAAAGAAAGACCTCACCTACATACATTAGGCCAAAAAAAAAATAAAAAATACATGTTTAGCGTCCCCGCCCGCTTCCTTTTTAGAGGCCGCCTCCTTTTTTTTTCTCTTTTTTTTTTAAAGAAAAAAATGATACATTTTTATTTTCTCTGATGATTTAAAAAAAAAAAATAAATAAATAAGATTGCACAGCGAAAAAAGCACAGCGAAAAAAAGCTGGCAACCATCTTGAAAAATAGTCCGGCCGGTTGTCTCGAAAAACTTGTCAGGCGGCCATTTTCAAAAAAGAAGAAGAAGAAAAAAAAAAGAGGCCCCCTTCCTTTTTTCAAAAAGGCAGGACGCTAAACATTTATTTTATTTTATTTGGCCTTACTCATGAGAAAATAGAATTAGCTTTTGCAAACTGCTTACCAACCAAAAGGACCTATGGTATAAATGCAAAAAATAGTTAATGGCCTGACGTTTCGACCTTAGCAGAGTCTTTCCTCAAAGGCTAAAAAAATGACAAGACAACACACATGAACAGGTATATAAAGAAGCAGTCAAGTGGAAATACATGAATAGAGAGAGGGGGAGGAGGCAGACAGCACACAGAAAAAGCAAGGGGTAAACAATGAATAAGGAGACAAAGGGAGGGGGGTTGGAGGGAAGGGGCTGGTTTGACCACAAGAAGTTTGAAACACAAATTGTATAATAAATAATTAAAAACTGGAATTTGAAAATGGAAAGAATTTATGAAAACAAACATATATAAATGTTTACATGCACTTTTGTAGTTGTTTGAAATTACATATTTTAACTTGGGGGTAATTTCACAGGTTACAAAACATTTTACAAAACATTACACATGTTACAAAACACAAGCTTTAATTTAATAAAGCTTTTTACTGGTAAGCAAGTTGAAGTAGTCACTGTTGCGGAACAATGGCTTAGCTTTCTTAAACCTTATGCAATACTTTCAGTTTCTCTACAAACAAATGGCAAACTTCAACGCAAATAGAATGCATTACCACAATTGTACACACTCTGCATAAATAATGAAATTATCCCCCAAAATATGTCATTTCAAACAACTACAAAAGTGCATGTAAACATGTTAGTTTTGATAAATTCTTTCCATTTTCAAATTCCGTTTTTTAATTATTTTGTATACAATTTTATACATACATGTATGTCTGAGCCATTAATTAATTAGTGTTTTCAAATCAATTATCTCAAGGATACATAGTGGGAAGCAGGTTTGTGGTGATTAACACAGCTATTCTTGTTTACATGTTTAGATGAAATAATTAATGAATTTTGGCTTGTAGCAAAATGCCCCTATAGCAGCTGCAAATGGTCACAAGATTTGACCCACTTCCCAAAAAGGTTAAGGTAAAGGTCATACAGGTACTGATTATTTAAAAACAATTGTGAATGTTTGCCATGTTAACATAGACTCTACATTTCTAAAACAAAACAAAAGGTCTGTGTAATTTTAACAAAAATGAACGACCTCATTTGCATGATAGGTAACACTAATATTCATTTATTTTAATCAAATTAAAGGGACACGTTGCCTTGGATCAGACGAGTTGGTCTTAAAAAAAGCGTTTGTAACCGTTTGTTATAAAATGCATATGGCTAGAAAGACGTTATAAAAGTAGAATACAATGATCCACACAAATATGCCTCGAAATCACGTGGTTTTCCTTTTACTTTGCCAACTAACACGGTCGGCCATTTTGTGGAGTCAATAAAGTTGACTCCACAAAATGGCCGACCGTGTTTGTTCACAATGTAAAAGGAAAACCAAGCAATTTCGTAACATTTTTATGTGGATCATTGTATTCTACTTTTAAAACATCTTTCTAACCATATGCATTTTATAACAAACGGTTACAAATGCTTTTTACAGACCAACTCGCCCGATCCAAGGCAACGTGTCCCTTAAACAGGTATAATTAATTTCTGATAAGTTTGAATTAATTATTTGTTGGTCTTTTTATTTCTTCACCAGGTTGTTGTCAGAATTTTCAGTACTGGTGCTCATTTCAGAAGAAGAAAATTTGAGGTTGGTAAAAACAAAAGTGCTGTCCTTTTCATTTTTGCGAGAAAGTTTCATCTATAATAAAATAAATTTTAGAAAGTAAAATTACAACTCAATTTAATAATAATTAGATTGATTGAGCGCCTCATGCTGATCCAACCCTGAGGCGGTTTACAACATTAAATTTTCTTAAAGAATAGAGAATGTGAATTTACCTGGAGTTCCAAAATTTACAAAACCAATATGATGAAATTCATTGCAGTCAGGAACTTAAATGACTACGGTGACTATTTGCAGTTTTTGAACAAAGAATGCTCTCAACATGTATGTGGAGAAATTGATAGAAAATCTGATACTTAAGAACATGAAGACATGACTAGAGTGGCGGCACTTGGCTAAAATATCAGCCTTTTACTACCCCTTCAAGAAATCAACTAGAAAACTCATCTTCTTAGTGACACATGAGCTGCATCCGAATGTTGATAGAGAACTTAAAAGCCTTTTAGATTCCTACTAAGAATCAGTTGAGTAGGAAATGCTAGAAGACAGTTAAGGATTGGGTTTCTATTTTTACCTTTGTTGATTGGCGCTTTGTTGTGGAGTCTTTTGAGCCGATGTGCAGTATGAGAGTGGTCTCTTTCTGTATCAGTTTCAGATTCGAAATGCTATTTTTAATCATGGGTACCAGGTGGAAAATTTATTTAAAAAAAAGAGGAAAAGTATCCATGGTACGAATTGTTACCCAATTTAAGAGAAAACAAGAAAATGTTTTGTACAAATATTGTTGGAAATCCTACAATACTCATTACTACTTCAAATACAAATTGGTTTGTGTGCTTTTTACCTTCATGTTTCTTTGGTTTGCCTGATTTGTTCACCCCCCCCCCCCCAAAAAAAGC
The DNA here is from genome assembly GCA_021014325.1 of Plazaster borealis. Lineage (NCBI taxonomy): Eukaryota > Metazoa > Echinodermata > Asteroidea > Forcipulatida > Labidiasteridae > Plazaster > Plazaster borealis. Next base: position 1,136,557 of record CM037459.1, read on the forward strand.
CATTACATTCACCTTATTTTGATATGTACTTTGTGTACTGTTAGACTGTCTTTCTGCTCCCGACAGTCACATCATTTCCAAAACTACTGAATAAACAGACTTTCACATTCGTTGTCAGATACATGAACATGTAGTCCCATCTCAGAGGGACTGTTTAATGTACCATGGATGGTACAATGCATTATTTGTTATCTTAGTTTTTTAAGAACATTAATTTCTTCAAGGGAAACCAAGTCAGTTTCCTTTGTGGTTTATCACTTGATATTTAAAGTAAAAAATCCATCCCCTTAAGGTGATCTCTCTGCTGTCGCTTCCCATGTTGTATCATAAACTTGGGTGTGACCACTGGCTATACGGCAGTTACAGGTTGTATGCTTCTGACTGGAACCCCCGAACAAAGATATTGAAAAAATAGACAGACTGCCAACATTAGGGCTATAGATAGCTTAGTTGGTAGAGTACCGGCACGTTAATCCGGAGATGGCAGGTTCAAGTCCCGCTCTAGTCATTTGTTCTTTCTTAATTTCAAAATTAACATTAATTTCTAATCAAGTAATTTTCAAGAGGAGAATTTCTTCTATCTTTAAACTTCTTGAATTCTAAGGTGTTATTTCTCGGTGTTTGATTTCTAGATATTTGATGCATGCGTCGTCTTACTGACGTTTGTATTAGACCTTGTATTTTATGTCAGCAACGTACAGACTACCCACCCCTTCACCAGAGCGTTCTCATTACTCATTATTCTACGACTCTGGAGATCTTGGGGTATTCTACGACGTAAGTAAATGTTTCAGACTCTAACCATGAAGTATTATTGGCCAATTGGCCAAGTAGACAGAATTCAAGTTCAGATATTATTTGGTTTCACTCTTATACCGATGTGTATAAAGCACTGTATACTCAGTACTTTCTCGAGTCCTATAAACAAAATCCACATGCATATCACTCAGGTGGGATTTGAACCCACGACCTCTGCCATTCTAGAGCAGATGTCTTACCACTAGACCACCGAGATTGCCTGGTAGCTAGAATCCTATTTTGAATCCTATATTTTAGCAGCAGTTACCGCAACAATTATCCCTAATGCAAATTTAACATCTATTTAATTGAGAGGCAGTTCCATATGAACGATCTGTTCAGTAATATTTTGGTACTGAAACCAAAAGGGAACTATATCACTAACTCGGAAGCCTAAGGAAACCTGTAGACAAGGGTGCTTGCAATGAACCAAAAACACTGGGTTAACCCGTACTCTTTCACAATAAGTGTTCTGGGTTCTTTTACGTGCACTATCTTTCTACCTCTACATGGGACCTACGGTTTTACGTCCCATCCGAAGGAAAGAGCAATTATGTATCTTGCTCAAGGACCCTAACTCTGTGAATGATGGAACTTGAATATGGTGTACTAGACTGCTGGGCCTCAATGCTCGACAAAGCATTAAACTACCAAGCCAGACCACTTAATCAGAATTTTAAGTAGTCCTGGCAGGTGTTTTAACTGCCATTTGGCCAGTGGATGACAGTTCAGGGGGATTGCTCAAAGACTATAACAATCACCCATTTCAGAAAACTTTTTTGTTTTTTAGAAACCCTAGTTTCCGAAATCGCTTTAACATGTGGAGAACACAAATCATACACTTTAACATTCAAGTATACACAAGAGTTGCACTGTCTGCTAACTGCTACTAAACTAATGGTTCAATCCATTGGTACAAACTTCGGGAGTAAAACAACAGATTTTGGGTTTTAAATTTTTTTTTAGGAGAGAAGAAGAGAATAAGGGAGGAGACGGCCTGTGAGTTACAGATGGAGAAATATGCAAGACGTCAAGCTGAAGCCCAAGCAGATGCATTGCAGGTTCAGTGTGATCAGCAGCTGGTAAGGGCTTTGTCATGTCCTCTGTATGCTATCACAATAATATATACTGATTCTTGTTGGACAAAACGGGAGCAGACTATTTTTGCCCTGCAAGTCTTAGTTTGGTTGACACTGATAGTCAGTGGTTGTAAAATAAAACGACAGCATGGTGATTAAAGTTGATGGATGAACTTACATGTGTGACCGTGACGATCATGTTTCCTTGAGTACATTGTAGCTAGGAAGTAAGACACTGAAACCATGGATTGTTGCTCCTCAAGAACCCTTCCTCCATGGAAGAACTAAGTAGGTTTATGGGCAACAACCATTTCAATAAATTATCTTATGTGAGGAGTGTTGATTCTGAGAAGAAGTAGGGTTGAGATACAGTAGAGTCTCAACGATTTGAACAGTGTTCTCTGGTCACCTTTTGTAGGACTGTGATTTTATAGAATACATTGTTGTAAGATAAAACTGCCGTCATATCAACACCATGTTCGCTTACTTTCGCATTATTGTATTTCACACATGGTCATGAAGAAGGTGACAGCCCCTTGCATACCTTCACAATACATTGTTGCATCACTCATCTGGGCCCAATTTCATAGAGCTGCTTAAGCACACAAAGTAACAACAACAAATATGCTTACCAGAGTAATTACCAACCGAAATGCCATGTGACATGTTCCATCTCTGGCTGGTATCCTGCTCATTTTTGATTAGCAGAAAATTGTTCAGCAAATTTTCTACTTAAGTAGCTCTATGAATTTGGGGCCTACTTACAGGAATATCTGGCAAGTTATTGTGCCTTTCATTTCGCTTAAAGGCAAGAACCAGTTAGGAAATAGCATTTGTCAGTTTGTGCTGCATACAGACTTTATAAAACGCATTGACACAATAAGAGCCTTTAAGACACTAGGTGGCAGCAGATATACCATTATTCTCGTCATGGACACATTTTCAAGTTTTTATCCTGCAAGTCTGCTGCCCCCTAGCATTGTAGAAGTCTCTCAAGAAAATAAGTGGCTGGTGAGTACAAAGAAAAATTTATTGGTTCAACCCTAAATTAATTTTAAAAATGTACCCTGTCAGTTTCCCTTGTGGTTTATTACTTGGTTTTATTTGTTATAATGATTTTTCCCCCTCCTTCCATTCCAGAAAGAGATAGCTTACTTGAGAAACTTCCTTCATCAGAATAATCTGGATCCAGACACAAACAAGCTGGACTTCGTGCCAAACTACCGAGCTAGTGCCTCCATTACAACAAGTGCAATTGAGTGGGATAAAGCAGACACGTTAAGAGTCAACGGAAAACTTAGTAAAGGTGAGAGAAGAACATGTTAAATTCGATCAAGAAGTGAAGAGAGATCTTGAATAAGGGAATCAAAGTGCAGTGAAGAGGTTTTAAACTAGCCGTTTAAACACGCCAAGGTCTGGTTCTTGATAATTTTACCGAGAGGAAGTTGAGGTAAAATTGGCAAGAACCAGACCTCAGTGTGTTCAACACACTTTGATTCCCATTCATAAATACCTTTACGTTAAAAACATCCATAAACCCTGTAAAAGTTGAGAACAAATCTAACAGTTTAACCTCAGCTCATCTCGACTCTGCGTTGAATTTCTAGGCATGTGTTGAGCGATGAGTTTCAAACTATTGCATACAAGTTTCAAATTTTGCGTTAGCCAAGCATGCGACCTACCAACTTAAATTGGAACATGAAATTTGCATGCTCCTTGCAGTCATCTGATAGCGCCCTCTTTTGACTTTATCTATTAAAGGTCAGGTCATGTTTAATTACTTCTAACTGTGTTTGTATCGCATATTTATACATGACCACGTGATCTCCTCTCAACCAATCGGAATGGATAAACTGTCCCAGGTGTTTATGAATGTCTGTTTCAAACATTCATGGTTTGGAATTGCTCATAGTTTCAAGAAACAACCTGTGGAGAGAGAATGAAACAAATACGCGGAAGTTTTGAAGAAATAGTCGGATTTGATTTTCAAAACTGTGTCTATTTGAAATGACTTAATGTGGGCTCGGTTCCACAAAGTATTAGAAATTAATCTGATGATACAATGTAGTTCTTAATATCTCTGTAGTGACAAGAGCCCGGTTTCATAAAGCTGCTTAAGCAGAAAATATTGCTTAACAATTTTCTGCTCAACAGAAATGAGCAGTAAACCAGTCACAAATCATGGTACATGTGACATGGTATTTTGACTGATAACCTTATTCTGGTAAGCATATTTTTGTTTTGAAATTTGGCTCTGTGTAGTGACATCACAGTTTGCTTAGCAAGTAAGATTGATTCACTGACTAACTCATCTAAAGCCCGGTTCAAGCCAATTTTCTTGCGTCACAATTGGAAAACAGCTGGCACTGATTGTTTGCGTCATCAAAATTTACTTCAAATTCACTTTGCTTGAAGTATGAACCGAGCTTTAGATGAATCTTGCCAATGTGTGAAATCAAGCCAAAATGACTCAATATTGCAAAATGAGCATGTAGGTCAAAAGTTTGAAGTTCTCTTTTAAGAAATCCATTTCAATCGAAAGTAGACGGTCTATATGAAATCCATGGTTGTGGGTAGACTTAACAATGGTGTACTTTTTTTCATTGTTTCAGTTGTTTTGTTTGCTTGTTTATTTGTTTATATCAGATCCTTCATTAGACAGCATCGCCTCCATGTCGTCAACAAAAGACCCCGCCTCCACGTCCTCTACCCAGAACATCTACAGCCAGCCTCCGACAATATCGGACACAGCAAGATCTCCAGCACTCACCACCGTAGAGAATCATCAGACAACGAATGAGACAAACTTCTCACTTACACCTGAAGAGGGCAAAGATCATCAAAGTGAGGGTCGGTCTAATGAGGGTTACATGTCTGATGATGATCATGGTGCCTCATCAAGGGTCAACATGGAAGGTGCTTCAGTTAATATGGCATATGAAGAGGATTACTCACCTCAGAATGGCACTAATGAAAGTGGCTCAAGAACAGGTAAATTATTTCTAGCTCCTTGAGAGAACCTTGTCAAATATTTTATTAAAAATACATAGTACTTGCCTGAATAAAGTATTATTATTATTATTATTATTATTATTATTATTATAGTAAGGGTAATATCTATTGGTAGACAAAAACCCAAAACAAAACGTCCTTGTTTTTAAAAATCTTTATTTTTTTTCACCTAGGACCTATAGTAGTAGCCCTAATTCTCGAGACCAAGGTAAAACCTATGCAAAATATCAAAGTTTGTGTAAACTTTTTGTAAAGCGCTCGCCTCTAACCACTGTGTTCCTGGCTCGATTCCCGGCTAGGGCCATATGTAAGTGGAGTTGTGTGTTGGTTTTCTCCTATGCCATCAGGGTTTTTCTCCCGGCCCTCCGGTATTCCGGAACACTTTTGATCTCAGTCTGTGCTCCATGGTCAATGTGACTGGCTACCAAAGGCGCCCTTGCATGTGTAATGCATGCCTGCGGCTCAAGCACGTTGTAGCCTAGTCCTTCTCAATTCAGCTTCTCTTCTAATAACTACAGTCTGGAAATCATCTAAAATGTAACACTCAGGAATTTCAGGGGGCCTTCATCCTCTAGACCAAGGGGAGACCCAGGCCCACTACCATAGTTCTTTATTCATGGTGATGTATAGAGTCTGTAAATTCTCTAAAATGTAACACCCAGGAGGTTCAGGGGGCTTCATCCTCTAGACCAAGGGGAGACCCAGGCCAACTACCCTAGTTCTTTATTCATGGTGATGTAGAAAGTCTGTAAATCCTCTTTAATGTAACACCCGGGAGGTTCAGGGGGCTTCATTCTCCAGACCAAGGGGAGACCCAGGCCCACTACCCTAGTTCTTTATTCGTGGTGATGTAGAAAGTCTGTAAATCCTCTTTAATGTAACACCCAGGAGGTTCAAGAGGCTTCATTCTCCAGACCAAGGGGAGACCCAGGCCCACTACCCTAGTTCTTTATTCATGGTGATGTAGAAAGTCTGTAAATCCTCTTTAATGTAACACCCGGGAGGTTCAGGGGGCTTCATTCTCCAGACCAAGGGGAGACCCAGGCCCACTACCCTAGTTCTTTATTCATGGTGATGTAGAAAGTCTGTAAATCCTCTTTAATGTAACACCCAGGAGGTTCAAGAGGCTTCATTCTCCAGACCAAGGGGAGACCCAGGCCCACTACCCTAGTTCTTTATTCATGGTGATGTAGAAAGTCTGTAAATTCTCTGAAATGTAACACCCAGGAGGTTCAGGAGGCTTCATTCTCCAGACCAAGGGGAGACCCAGGCCCACTACCCTAGTTCTTTATTCATGGTGATGTAGAAAGTCTGTAAATTCTCTGAAATGTAACACCCAGGAGGTTCAGGAGGCTTCATTCTCCAGACCAAGGGGAGACCCAGGCCAACTACCCTAGTTCTTTATTCATGGTGATGTAGAAAGTCTGTAAATTCTCTGAAATGTAACACCCAGGAGGTTCAGGAGGCTTCATTCTCCAGACCAAGGGGAGACCCAGGCCCACTACCATAGTTCTTTATTCATGGTGATGTAGAGAGTCTGTAAATTCTCTGAAATGTAACAACCAGTAGGTTCATGGGGCTTCATCCTCTAGACCAAGGGGAGAACCAGGCCCTCTACCATAGTTCTTTATTCATGGTGATGTAGAGAGTCTGTAAATTCTCTGAAATGTAACAACCAGTAGGTTCATGGGGCTTCATCCTCTAGACCAAGGGGAGACCCAGGCCCACTACCATAGTTCTTTATTCATGGTGATGTAGAGAGTCTGTAAATTCTCTGAAATGTAACACCCAGGAGGTTCAGGAGGCTTCATTCTCCAGACCAAGGGGAGACCCAGGCCAACTACCCTAGTTCTTTATTCATGGTGATGTAGAAAGTCTGTAAATTCTCTGAAATGTAACACCCAGGAGGTTCAGGAGGCTTCATTCTCCAGACCAAGGGGAGACCCAGGCCCACTACCCTAGTTCTTTATTCATGGTGATGTAGAAAGTCTGTAAATTCTCTGAAATGTAACACCCAGGAGGTTCAGGAGGCTTCATTCTCCAGACCAAGGGGAGACCCAGGCCCACTACCCTAGTTCTTTATTCATGGTGATGTAGAAAGTCTGTAAATTCTCTGAAATGTAACACCCAGGAGGTTCAGGGGGCTTCATCCTCTAGACCAAGGGGAGACCCAGGCCCACTACCATAGTTCTTTATTCATGGTGATGTAGACCAAGGGGAGACCAAGCTCCACTGCTCTAGTTCTTTATTCATGGTAATGTAGAGAGTCTGTAAATCTTTTGAAATTGTTTTTCTTTGAGCAGATTCTGATGGTGATGAAGCTCAATTACGGATTGAATTGGATGAAATCAGACGACTATCTGACCAAGCATTGCAGAGTGAGCTAGCCTCATCTAATACTACTGAAGTGGTAAGATAATTCACTTGTCTTCAATTTATATTTTTTGTCATATTTGTTTTTCAATCTTCCTTAAAAAAGAAAAAGAAAATTCGTCCGACACAATGTCAGAAGGCCTCTTAAGGTAAGGGCTACAGGGAAAATATTGAAAACTTAAAGGGAGAGAAGATATTTGTTCATATTTCTCTTGAACTGGAATAGATTGTAAGATGCTATCGCAAACCTCACTTGATTGTATCTATACCATGCAAAGTTTCAAACCCTTCATAACAGTTGCTAAAGGATTTTTGTTGGCAAGTATCAACCTTCTCTGCAAACCTCACTTGATTGTATCTTCACCACAGCTAAAATCTTCTCAGAACCACCACAGCTTATGAAGAGATTTATTACATGGTGTCTCTGCAAACCTCACTTGATTGTATTCCCACCATGCAGAGTTTCAAAATCCTACATAACATACAAGAGTTTTTGTTGGCAAGTTTCAACCTCTTTGAAAATTGTTTTAAAATTGTAATATGGCATTAGATGTGGGCTTATAACAAGACTGTGCCATTAAGGCCTGGTTCAAATTTAGTAAAACCCTACAAGCCGACGTTTTCTCTTCACAATGTGACTCTTAAATCCATTAAGTTTACCCTGTGTCAATTTGATTTTTTTTATTTGAAAGGATGGGATTCCAACCACGTCATTGTGATCTGTAACTGATGAAGCAGAGATAACCATGACAACAGTAACTATGAACGTAACCAAAGCAAGTATATCATGGTGTAGACAGTACAAACGTCAAACACATTCCGTGCCTGAAGTCTGTTAAGATTAACTGCTGTATAACTCCTTATCATAAACACTTAGTGTATTGAATACTATGTGTGGCCATTTGCGATAGACAGGATAACACCAGAGGGCGCTATTCATATTTTTTACACTTAAGATTCAGTACTCAAATATTTATCCAAGAGCCAGAGAGTGGTTTTTATCTAGCTGTACATGTAACTGTATAAAGTCATTCCTTTTTTTGGTGATATTTTGTATTAAATTAACTCAAATGAAAACTTTAGTGACTGGATCTAAGATCAACTCTAGGCATTGGCTCACCAGTTGGGATGGGCTGATGAGCTTGTACAAGTTCTCGTTCAGGATTTAGTGATGCATGATGGGACTGATTGTGCTTATGATCGGCGCAATGCAACAATAAAACTGTTGAGGTAAATTACAAATGTTGCGATCAAGCTCTATTTTTAGTACAAGAAAAAAAATGACAATAATTATTTCCAACGAGTTTACACAATAGAACTACATTATCATTGATAGAGGTCAATTTTTTTGTAAACAGGAAGAGGTGACCGGGGGTTAGTAGGTCAGAGGTGGTCCAATGAGCAGGCGTATATGTCCGCCCATCCCAGTGCCTTTGGTTGAGGCGCTGGGACTGAGTGAACTCTAGGCATTACAGCAGTTGGAGGTTTTCAGACACTTGGTGGCAGCAAACATACTGGGTTATTTTTCCAATAGATTTACCTGATAAGTCTGCTGGTAGCTAGGGCCTTTTACAAACATAGGCTTGGGCTTCAGCTCTGGCTCTGTCTTGGGCTGCATCAACTTATTTGAAACAGTGTGCATTTTGCATGGTGCTTCAACATCAAACAAAGCCCTGAGCCAGAGCCAGAGCCTAAGCCGGAGCCAGAGCCGGAGCATAAGCAAGGGTATTGAAAAAGCCCGTAATATCCCCATCTACCATTTTATGGCTTATACTCATGTTCAATTGACCATCATGTCACTGGTGTGGTATCACAAAGTTGTTTTCCTAATAACATTGTGTTTTCACGATATTTCAGAGTTTGTTTTCTAATCAATAATAATCTGTGACATATATATTAAGGCTGATGGCTGCTGCTGCTACGGTTATGGCTGGATCACTACTTCAATGTGCATTGAAGCATAGGATACCCTTAGCAACAGCTTTAGCCACTGCCTCCATTTCCAGTTTGTGTGGTGATATTAACTCCTATTGAGTTAGCTTATTTATTTGCTGATATGTAGGTTTTTTGTAGATGTGTGGCATGCAATATCGCTACGTCTTGCCTTGTGGTTTAAAAACTACATCTAGACACAAATTATATATGAATTTTTATTTTCGCTTAGTGCAGTCGGAGTGTTTTTGCTTCTTGGTTTATCAATATCAATATCAATAGTCAATCAAATTCAAGCAAAGCAGATATTGGAGATTCAAACACATATCATTTTCCAAATAATGTATTTTAATTTTGAATAATTTGTTTTTATATGTGTGTGCCACATTGATAATATACAAATATTCCAGTTAAAATTGGTCAGTTAATTTTAAAAAAAAAATACAAGCAGGGTTAGTTAGTGCATATTTTTGGTTTGTTTGTTCAGTGAAGTTTGGTTTAATGTATTGTATTTTTGTCCTCACTGAGGTCAAAGCATTTTATGTAGCTAGCCTGCACATCAGGGCCCAATTTCATGGCTCTGCTTTCCGCCAAATTTGGCGCTTGCGATCACCATTCTCTGTTTACTGAGCAAGCGCCGAAATTCTGTGCAAGCTGTGTAAGCGTAGATTGCCTAGTAACGTAGACTACGCACGCCCACAAGCAAAAATTCCCGGCTAACTTGTGAAATATGCTTGACGTAAGTGCGGAATTCCCTGCTTCCGAAAGCGCCGATTCTTTGCTTACGGTAATGAATATTGCCAAACACTGGCCTTTAGAACCTGGCAGTTACCTGTCAGATGTACCTTTGACCTTGCATGCCATAGGACTGGGTACACTCATTGTGTGCAGTATCACTATCAGCAGTGTGGTATCATTATTATAAGACCAGTGCCTGTCTTTATCCCACAGGGGACCAGTCTAATACTTAGCAGGTGTATGTCAACTTGAGATTTCCAGACTCTAGGTGGCAGCAGACATACTAGGTAACCTTCTATTGCTTAAGCCATGTCCGAAATGCCGGCTACAGCTACGGCTACGGCTAGATTTCCGCGTCATTATGCATTAAAGTATAAGACGTCCTTAGCAACACCCTTAGCAACAGCCGTAGCCGTAGCTGTAGCCGCCAATTCGGATTCGGCCTTACATAATTCTGAGCATATAACACATTTCCAAGAACATTGGAATTATCTGACAAGCCTGCTGCCACCTAGTGTCCCCAGAAGTCTTGCATTGAAGCATTTTAAGAGGCCTGTGTGACTCCAAGCTGTAAAATTCCAGCATGTGTCGACACACTTTGAGGCTTGTGAATATTGCCTTTAGAACCTGGCAGTTACCTGCCAGATGTACCTTTGACCTTGCATGCCATAATACTGGTGTGATGTACAGGTGTAGTATCACTAGTCTAGTAGTGGCATGCATGTCTATCCAATGAAAACAATTGGTTTGAAAGACCAAGGTGCCTGTCTTTTCATTTCATTTCATTTCATTTATTATGGTTGTGACGCCAAGGACTCTCAGAAAAGCGAACTTATTCACTATACTAGCCAAGAACCCCATGGATAGAAGACAAAGAAAGAAGTTTCAGTTTTATATGTGGGAGGAAAACCCCAGAGAACTATTCCAGGGAAAACCCACGCAGTCAGGTTGGGACTGAAAACCCAATCCACATGGTACCTCCAATGGGATTTGAACCGGGGTCCCAGAAGTAGAAGGCGAGGATAGTACCACTTACGCCAACCCAACCTCCAACCTGACCCTTATGGATAAAGACAGGGGACCAGGCTACTTGCATCTCATTTCTGTAAAACATGGTGATGTTTTCCTTTCCCAAAGCGCTAAGAAAGTGCCATGTTTTGTTGTTTTGTGGTCATGCTACAAGACCGAATGTATCTGAAGATTCTAAAGTTTGAACAAAAGTGTTGCTGGAATTGCGCATTGTACTATTGAATTGTATTTTTTAAATGGAATTTCATATTGTTTATGTTAGTATATTACTCGCATATTATTTTCTTTTTGCTCTTGGTTGCAGTGGAGTCTATATTTACACAACTCGTACTCGTGAAATAATTGAAGTGTTTTAGTACATCTAGTTTGTATGTACACAGAAAAAGAGCTGCTAAGTTTAATGCAAAAAAATTCATTGATTGAAAAGTACCAGTATGATTATTGGAATCAAGCATTCAATTCAATTATTCATAAACAAGTCAAGATGATAATAACATGTAAGGTTTAATTCAAAGGGCTAGTAGTAACAGTTGTTAAGGAGGAAAGTGTTTGTGGACACTCCCATGTTCACCCCCGAAAGTCGCCCACATTACACCCACCACAGAAATTTATGTATTGAACAATAGCATTTAGGGGTGGGCACAAAGGGTGGGCACAAAGGGTGGGCACCCCACCCCCTTATTTCCTTTGACTGAAAAAAAAAATTAACGGCAAATAAATCAGATTTATAATTTTTTAAAATTTTTTAAAAATAATTTGTGAAACGCTCATGAAATGGCCTAGATTGCCCCAGAGAGCTTCCAATGTTTACAAATTTTCCCGGGGCCCTAAAGTAGGCCAGAACCTTATGGCGTGATCACCTTTTCTTAAAACAACAGCAGGATTACTGAACATTTTAAACTTGAAAATTATCTCTCAAAGTTTGTGCTCCCCCTTTCTAAAAACCTTGAGCTGCCTTTGTTTGAGCATTGTTTTGTAAATAAATTTCAAAACTGCTTATATTTAGTTGTGAATAACAATGGAATTAATCTCGGATAAAATACATGTCATGGTTTTTATTGTCATACAAGATGCTCTACAAAATTTAAAAAACGTTTTATCTTCTCAAGATCAAAGAACACTTGGTAAGAAATGTTGCTGTTTTTTCTATTCTCACATTCACAAAACATTAAAGTGTTATATGTTAAGGTATATAAATATATTTGTATAAATTTGGTTGTTTATAACATGGATCATGGTGTACAAAAATGCAACAAAAAATAACTTATTTAATTAAATTGTAAATAGTCAACCAACAAGTGTAATTAAGCAAATTTTATATTAAATAATTGAAATTTATAAGAATATCAGTTGTGAGTGGTTGCAGTTAATACAAAGAGGAATGTGTATAGTTGGTAAACAATGGGCACTTTATTCAAGACCAACAATGCTCCTCTTAATATCATTTCTGAGAAATTGCACATTATTTACTGAAATCAAATGTGATGTAATTATTGTATCGAGGATAAAGAATATTTAATTTTTTTACCCACTGATGTGTGATCAGCATTTTTGTATACTCGGTGCTTTCACAGCCCTGTTGATAAAAGTCCACAAGCTACTTAGTTGGGACGGGAACCCACGACACATTCATTCTAGGCAACGTTCAGTGGTCTAGGTGTTAAGACAACTGCTGTAGAACACGGGCTGCATGGGTTCGAATCCTACTCAAGTAGCCTTTGGTTTTTAGTTTCCCAAGCACTTGGAAAGCACAGAGTGTACCCTGCTTATGACACATCGGTGCAAGGTTGAAACAATTAAACTAATTAATCAGATGTGGATAATTGTTTATAATTACAGGTTCACAGAAATAACGTGAAGTATCAAAGAAAGTTGTTTAATTTCTTTGATTTGGTTTGGAATAGCACATTGTGCATCAATTTACCATTTGGTGCTCAATATGTGGCATGGTGTAACCCCCCCCCCCCTGGGAATCTCATGAATTCTTTAGAGGATTTTTTTATGTTCTTGTTTATTTTATAATATATATTTAATTTTTGGTAGGGTACTTCTGTACAAGAGGAAAATAGTGTGTTAAAGTATGGGAACGTTGGGGTGGGGGGGGGGCACCCTCTGCCACATATAGGGCATGCTATACAATTTACAAACAAGACAAATTGTTGCCAACAATTTGTTTAAGGTAATTTTTGTGTTTTAGGCATTACGATTTAATAATAAAAAATACTTCTAATACTTCTGCAAAACGTTCAGCATTCTTATTTGTAATAGCCATCATTTTGTATTCCCCCCTTTGAAACGGTGCAAATCTCAAAGTCTGAGAATGAAGTTCAGAGGGCTTATGCGCAGTCGGAACTATAGCTTGGCCTAATTTTCTAAAGCTGTTAAGCATACAACTTTACTATGCAGTTACGACAATCTTGCTCAGTAGAAATTAGCTGATATAGGTGAGGTGTCATAATGTTGTGCATAGCCTTTGGCTGCCTTCAGCTAATTTGTGCTTTGTGGAGAAATGTGATGAGCACTTATTTCCTTCTTAGATTTCTTCGTAGATTTAAAAGCTTTTAGGGCCACAAATTGCATTTTGTATCAAGAAATATGCCTTTAATTTGTAATGTTTAAGGTGTCATAAAATGTAAATGCACTTGATTGTAAATAACCCGTCCACAAGAAAGCGTTTGCAATAAGGGACAAAGATTAAGAATGGAAAAAAAAAGTTATATTAAAATGGAAAAAAAAGAATGGAAAAACAAGTTATATTAAAATGTCAAAAGGACATGAATTGCTGATTTGCAGTGTTGCTTCAGAATTAAAGTGACTGGTATCCTTGAATTTATTGTTTTTCAATCCAAGTTTATGTTTGTTATCAAACTTTAGAAGCAAAATGTGTGCATTGTTTGTATAAAACCTCAGATCCCGTAGGATTTTTAGTGTTTTTAGGGTTAGCATTAGTGTCAGGGTTGGGGTAAATGTTAGGGTTGGGATTAGGGTTCCAAGGGTTATATATAGCGTGACAGAGGGTCAGTTCGTCCGGCCCGGACGTGTCCCCTCTTACGCCCTGGGCAAGCTCATTGTTCGTCTGCTCAGGACTATAAGGTCATTAGTGCAATTTGTATGGATTTCATCAAATTGTTTTTGCATATTTTGGAGCTCTTGGTAAGTGGGGTTTATTGTTCAAAAGTGGTCTTAAAGCATTTGTTTTACAGTGTTTTGCCAAAAGATACATTAATTTACTAAGTGAAACATTTATTTGTTAATTTTGTTCTTCAAATTGATACGCATTTTTTATTTATCGATAATTTGGTCATCTTGAGTATGAAATTGCAATGAATGACCTTATAGCACTGAGCCGACAAATTGTACCCTAACCTTGAATTAAAGACACTGGACACCTTTGGTAATTGTCAAAGACCAGTCTATTCACTTAGTGTATCTCAACATATGCACAACATAATAAACCTGTGAAAATCTGAACTCAATTGGTCATCGAAGTTGAGAGATAATAATGGAAGAAAAAACACCCTTGTCACTCGAAGTTGTGTGCTTTCAGATGTGATTTCGAGACCTCACGCGTGAGGTCTCGAAATGAATTCAAATATTTTCCTGAGAAATTACTTTTTTTCTCAAAAACGACGTATACTTCAGAGGGAGCCGTTTCTCACAATGTGTTATACTATCAACAGCTCTCCATTGATCGTTACCAAGTAAGTTTTTATGCTAACAATTATTTTGAGTAATTACCAATAGTGTCCAGTGCCTTTAAGAGAAATAAAGCTGGCCATAGATCAAGTTTGATGTTGGATTTAGATCAATAGAGAGCGCTGTGTATTTACAAACAAATAAAATAAAGAAGGATTAGGGCAAGGTTTAGGGTTGGGGTTTAAACTTGTTACTGCAGTTTCGGTCGACGAGGTAATTTCAGAGCATTTGATAGGGTTAGGGTTAAGGTTGGGTAAGGTTTAGGGTTTGGTTAGGTTGGGGTTTCAACTTTATTTCAATACAGTGTCTACCAATGAGGGAATTTTGGAGCGTTTGGTAGGGTTAGGGTAATGATTACCGGTTAGGGTTAGGGTTAGGGTTGGGGTTAGGGTAATGATTATCGGTTAGGGTTGGGGTGAGGGTAATGATTAACGGTTAGGGTTAGGGGTAGGGTAATATGATAACCGGTTAGGGTTAGGGTTAGAGTTGGGGTTAAGTTCAGGGTTAGGGTTGAAGTTAGGGTAATGATTACCGGTTAGGGTTAGGGTTGAGTTCAGGGTTAGGGTTGAGGTTAGGGTAATGATTAACGGTTAGAGTTAGGGTTAGGGTTAGGGTTAGGGTTAGGGTTAGGGTTATAGGTTAGGGTTAGGGTTAGGGTTAGGGTTAGGGTTAGGGTTAGGGTAATATGAGTACCGGTTAGGGTTAGGGTTGGGGTTAAGTTCAGGGTTAGGGTTGAGGTTAGGGTAGTGATTACCGGTTAGGGTTAGGGTTGGGGTTAGGTTCAGGATTAGGGTTGGGGTTAGGTTAATAATTAACGGTTCGGGTTAGGGTTAGGCTAATATGATTACCGGTTAGGGTTAGGGTTAGGGTTAGGGTTGAGGTTAGCGTAATGATTACCGGTTGGAATCGGCCACTTCCTCAAGGCCAGTGATTCTGATCCACAGGCGTACTTGATGGTGTCAAATAACCGATTTGCTGAAGAGCAGAGATAAGTCCTGTTGTTTCTTATTAGA
The DNA here is from genome assembly GCA_021014325.1 of Plazaster borealis. Classification (NCBI taxonomy): domain Eukaryota; kingdom Metazoa; phylum Echinodermata; class Asteroidea; order Forcipulatida; family Labidiasteridae; genus Plazaster; species Plazaster borealis. Next base: position 1,152,227 of record CM037459.1, read on the forward strand.
TTTCTCAAGATATATTTGGTCAATTTCTATGATTCAAAGTTGCTTTCATGATATAGGCAAACTCGGTTCTGCTTTTAATGGGTGATTCACTACACGTAATGTATACAGTCACAAGGAATGCATTTTGGTCAGAAATAAGCTGAAATTTGATAAAATCACAAGGAGTAAACCTTGCATTACTGTCACAAATTTATTGAAATTTGATAAAAACACAAGGCTAGGCCTAAGTCCTGCATTTTGGTAAAAAAAAGCTAAAATTGGATAAAAACACAAGGGGTAGCCTTGCATTTTGGTCAAAAATAAGCTGAACTGTGAAGAAAAAAAAGGGGGGTAAGCCTTACATTTTTGTGAAAAAAATTGGCTAAAATCTGATAAAATCACAAGTGGTAAAAAGCCTTGTATTTTTGTCAAAAATGAGCTGAAATTAGATAAAATACCAAGGGGTAAGCCTTTCTTTTTTTCTCAAAAAATTTTAAAAACCTTGATAAAATCACAAGGTGTAGGCTTTGCATTATTTTTTCAGAAATGGGCTGAAATTTGATAAAAACACATTTTTGTTAAAATTCCTGAAATCGCATAAAATCACAAGGTTAGGGGTACAAAGCCTTGCATTTTGGTGAAAAATGAGCTGAAATTTGAGAAAAAACAAGGGGAAATCCTTGTATTTTGGTCAAAAATTGGCTGAAATTTGATAAAATCACAAAGGGGTTAAGCCTTATATTTTTGTCAAAAATGGGCTGAAATTTGATAAAAACACAAGTCTTGCATTTTGGTCAAAAATAAGGTAAACTTTGATAAAATCACAATTTTTGCATTATCTTAGGGCCTATAATCGCAACTTAAAAATTTGACAAAATTTTATAAAAATACTGGACTTACCCCTTATGGTTTTGCCTATTTTTCAACTATCGATATTTTCCCAAATCAAGCTGATCTAATAGGTCAAGTTAAACAAAAATCAGTGGAGCCTACTGCATTATTTAAAAGACTAAAATCGCATCAAAATTTGGCCCCTCATCAATTTTTTTTTTAAAATGCCGGACTTACACCTGATAATTGTTTCAATTTTTTGCTTGTTTTCAACTATCAATTTTCCCCAAAATATAGTTGATATCAAGTTAAATAAAAGGGCATCAGAAGAGCCTAAATAACGATGCCCTAAAATGAAGGTAAAAACCCCGTGTTCCAAGCACCTGTAACTGTCGACTGTCTTCTACATACCAAGGGCTTTCTATCACTTAATTTTGAGGCAAATCAGAGAGAACAAGTTTTCGAAGCCGAACAAATGGCAAGACTTACCCTCGCACTTCTTTTTAGCTCTCTTCCAAATTATCGGGCGATTTGAAAAGGAAAAATGTCTGCAAAATTTTCAAAAAGGAATTCTTGCCATTGTTTCAGTCTCGAAATTTGTTTCTTTCGGATTTGCTTCAAAATTAATGGAAGGAAAGTATTATATCATGAAACAGTAAAATACCATCTCAAAAAGTATGAATTCAAGTTAAAACAAATTATTGTGCAGAAAGTTAGTCGGAGTGACGACCAGGCGTTCAGGTGAGTCAAAGTCTGGTCGAACCAGCATGGTGATCACCCATAGTTCCTTTATGGGATTGGCTAGTCGCGGTCCCTCCTTTCGCGTTCCCACCCGGAATATTCACCCTACCCTATTTTGGGGAGAGACATGACGGAACCCCAATCCATTACAGCGGCCAGCAGTAAAAGTCATGTCCCTTTTGATACGGGTAGGATTCGAACTGGGTGTCCCAGCTCTGGACTGCACGCAATTGAATAATCCAGTGCACCACAGTGCCCGTTGGTGTTTTAGTTGATTGTTAACACTACTTAAATAATGCACTGCGATAACGGCAACAACTTAATAAAAGAAAATAATTGGTAGTAGTGGGATTCGAACCGGGGTCAGCACCATTGAAAACATACCCTAACCACATAGGCTACAGTTCCCTTTACAATTTTCTAAGGGGTATCGGTAATGCAATGTGATACATGAATGAATGTTTTTGTGTACAGAAATCTTAAATTCTACAGAAAATAATTTTTTAAACCACTGTATCCTTTGGGAGAAAGAAAGAAACAAAAACTCCAGAAGACATGCCTGATTACTAATAAAGTCATAACCAAATACAAACAAAATGATAAAATAAGTTGTTACATTTTAGGGGGTCAAATCATGTATGTTATTGATTTACTATCATTTTATTTACAAGACTTCCATCAAGTTAACAAATTCCATCAATTAATCTTGACGTTGTTCAAAGGTCCCACCTGTGGGCATTGATCTCTTCAAAAATTTCGCGTGAAGTATGAACCGGGCTTTATGTTTCAGGAATTATGTTCTTGTTTACACCATTTCTATATAAAGACTTCCAGGAAAGTAGTTCCTTATTAACAAGTTGGAGACTTTGAGACACCATTTGGAGCAGATCCGGTGTCATAGGGAAATCTGGGATATTAACATGGACTGAAGGAGGTTGATTCAAAAGAGGGCGCTATCAGAATGTGGCGTGTCGTGGCCGAGCGGATAAGAACACCGAACTCAAGCTCTGGTGTTTCTGATTAGCAGAGTGTGGGTTCGATTCCCACTCGTGACATTTGTGCCCTTAAGCAAGACACTTAACCACATGCTTTGTTCCGTGTGTTGTGTAATGCACGTAAAAGAACCCAGTGTACTTATCGAAAAGAGAAGGGGTTCGCCCCGGTGTTCCTGGTTGATCGGCAGCATATTGCGCCACAGCACCTTGTAAAACATTTCATGGTGCTATGTAAAGGACTTGGTCTCATACTTCAAAAACGTAGCTCCACAATACCTTGCAGGAAAATAATGAACGTTAAAAGCGCCTTGAGCGTCACAGAGTGACGGATATGTGCGCTATATAAGAAGCCACTATTATTACTATTATAATAAATTTGTACACAATTCGCCGTATGGGGGGACAGAATCTCCTGCCACACCGGGAAATTTTCCAGACCCCTTGCATCTATGTTGTCACATATAATATGTTGGGCGTTATGACAAAATAAAAAAAGATATTGTTCAATGTAAACATGGAGAGATTTCTCTGTTTGAAAATGTCTTCTTGTTCGCACTCGCTTCTCCTTCACTTATAAAATTATCTCCTTATTAAGAGTTTACTATGTTGAAAAGCACCAGTCGGACAACAAAACAAAGGCACATTGTTTTGTCTAACTTGTATAGACAAATTTTGAAGCGTCGGTCAATTCAAATGTTGGTTTTATTCGGTTTATAATTGGGTGCGCTTTGTTAAAACATCTTAAAAAAGACCTTATTGCAAAATAAAAAATATATAAAAAGTCCTCTTTTCTTTGAGGGAGTGAAATTATTGAACAGTGATAATCACGACAATCACATACAACCAATTACAGCAATAATAACGTTATACCATTTGCTTTCAAAAATATACATGCATCACACTAATTTACGAAGGGCGCTTCCAGGAAACAAAATGTGCAGCGTTATTAAATCTCTCACGACTACTAACTCAGAGCTGCCAACATTTACATCTAGTAATTAGTGAGATTTTGTACAACAATCAGGGAGATATTTAAAATTACATTCAACATATACAATAGCGAAAAGGTTTCATAATCAGGGAGATTTTCAATTTTTTTATCAGAACATGGAAAGATTTGTTTATTTTCAGAAATGATGGATTTTTGAGCATTTTGACGGGCTAGGGTTAGGGTTAGGGAATTAGTTTCTTAAGGAACCTGATTTACGGCCCTTGTACTGTAGGACGGGGTAGGAATTAAGTTTGAATAATGTAGTGTTTGGATGGTGCCATCGCTCCCTGATGGTTGGTCGGAGAAGAAATGTCATAACGTAGTCTTCCATAGCTGACGTGGCCTGCATGGTTGGAGGAACCGGAGTGGGATTTTGGAGCCAACCAGCACCTCTTCTACCCACCATCTTAAACAAAAATAAACAGTTAAAATATAAAATAAAGGTGGGCTAAGAGGAGAATTAAACCAAGGAGGAAGAGCAAACATTAAAGAAACTCACACCATCTTTAATTCTGCTGCCCCAACCAGCACCCCTCCTACCCACCATCTAAGGCAGTGGACACTATTGGTAATTACTCAAAATATTTATTAGCATAAAACCTAACTTGGTAACAAGTATTGGGGAGAGGTGGATAGTATAAAACATTGTGAGAAACGGCTCCCTCTGAAGTGGAGTAGTTTTCGAGAAAGAAGTAATTTTCCACGAATTTGATTTCGAGACCTCAAAATTAGATGAGGTCTCGAAATCAACTTGCATCTGAAAGCACAGAACTCCGTGTGACAAGGTTGTTTTTTTCTTTCATTGTTATCTCGCAACCTCGATGACCAATTGAGCTCAAATTTTCACAGGCTTGTTATTTTATGCATATGTTGAGATAAACCAAGTGAGAAGACTGGTCTTTGACAATTACCAATAGTGTCCACTGTCTTTAAACAAAAATAAACCGAGTTAAAATATAAAATAAAGGTTGGCTCAGAGGAGAATGAAACCTAGGAGGAAGAGCAAACATTGAGGAAACCCACACCATCTTTAATTCTGCTGCCCCAACCATCACCCCTTCTACCCACCATTCTAAACCAAGGAGGAAGAGAGCTAATATTGAAGAAACTGTTTCAATTGAGCCTTTGGTTTATAGCGGCGTAGGTTTGTGAGTCGCTTTTATTTCATGTTTTTCATTTTTTGACCATATATAACAGCTGAACAAACCGTCACAAACTGCAATCTGATGCAAGGGGAATGCTCATCAGCGCATGCAAGTTCAGTTATAGTCATATGTTGGACATTGCACGCCAAGGCAAAATTGATTAATTTCATAGCTAGTTTAATAGTCCACCCCTTCGCAGCTAAAAATTTATTTCCATATTGCAAAATGTACATACAAATAATTATAGAGGTCAATTGAACAAAGATGTATAAAGAACTACTCGATTGTAAACAAAGAAGAAGCATCGCAGATTTGACAAAGAACGAGGAAATTAATTCCTGAGGGTCTTTTATTCCACGCTCTCGTCATTAAAAACAATGAAATAGTATTTCTCCTTAACAATCTGACAAGACTGAGCAATACATCAGCATGAGCGCCTGAGTCAGGAAAAGGTTTCAGAGTGTTCGGTGTTTATATTAATCAATGTCCGAGTAATTGGAAATGATAATTGACACAACAATTTGCTTTTACTGGGGGCAATTCTGGGTCATTCCCGCCTTTATAAGCCGTTATTGAATGAAAGTGTTAACATAATTTGTACGCAAAATGGTCTAAGACCATGGCGTCTTTTGAACAAAGATTATGTTCATTAGCTACAACAAGTATATTCATACACACAGTCATATTTTTCTAATGGATTTTTTTATAACAAAATATATAAAATTAACTGGGGTTATTTATTTGACATTTCCCATGCTATTTGGCAATATCTCAGTAGGGAACTTGGAATTTTTCGAGATTTGTAAACAGATTCTTGGTTGGAGTACACAATACAGACTGTTCAAAACAGTACCACGCCATCATCGAGTGTTTTAATCCAATTTAAATCCGGAGCCTCAGCCGATATTTTGAAAAAGCTTTTGATCTACAATGCGATAGTGGCCATTTACAGTTAAAGGTATCGTACACGTTTGGTAATGACTCAAAACAAATATTAGCATAAAAACTTACTAGGATCAAGCAACGGAGAGCTGTTGATAGTATATATCATTGTAGGAAACGACTCCCTCTGAAGTAACGTAGTTTTTGAGAAAGAGGTAATTTCTCACTAAAATAATAAACGCGTGAGGTCTCGAAATCACATCTGAAAGCACACAAATTTGTACAACAAGGGTGTTTTTTCTTTCATCATTTTCTTGCAATTTCGATGACCAATTGAGCCCAAGTTTTCACAAACTTGTTATTTTATGCATATGTTGGGATACACCAAGTGAGAATACTGGTCTTTGACAATTTCCAAACGTGTACGATGCCTTTTAAATGGAATTATCAATCTCGTTTACAAAAATGTGAACGAGATTGATATTTCATTTTTTTAATAAATGTTTCACATTGACAGTCTCTATATTCACCAAACATTTAGATCACTGTTCATTGGTTTCATGAAAATGTCTCTAATTTTGTTCCACTTTGGTCAAATTTCAGTACCAACATCAGCTCTTGTAATCAAACAAAACAAAACAAATTATTAATTAATTTTATTTATTTAAACATTTTGTTTATTGGTTTTGTTTTCTTATTATTATTTGTTTTACCCTCGGGGTTTTTTAAGGGATTTTCTTTCTTCTTTTACTTCATTTTGTTTACTGATTTGTGTTTGTTCTTCTACGAAGAATCATCAAATAACATCAGAAAACCAAAAGAATTGTCTTCACGGGCGTGTTGGCCGCTGCCGTGTAAAAATGTTTCTGGAACATTGAAGAGCGCCACCAGTATTTTGGTATAAAAGCAGCGGTAATGTTATTGATTACAAATAATCGAAAAGTAATAGTGCATGCCATTTGTTGTTGGTGTACACTCAATTTCAAGCGGGCCCAAAGGCACCAACTTATAACACTGGACGCTGCTCAAATCCGCTTTAAAACATTTCCAAATATCGCCCTGATGAGTTTCTTTTTATTTAATTTTGTTTTAAACACTGACGCTCTCAGCCAATTTGGGGCTATTTAGTTTTCGGTCAGGAACAAAGAAATGGTTCTTTAAATTGCTGATACTTCCTCCATGTTTATAATCACAGCCCTGCCATGCTCAGCACATTAGTTAACTTGATAAAGGCTTCAACATTTAGCTGAAATAAACACAACTATAGACATTAGGTGTTCGTCCTTTGGACGAACACAAAGCTGTTCCGTTTTTATATTACCTTGATTACATGATCCAGGTCCTGAATCCGACCATGAATTTGAGACAGTAGACATTACCCTAACTCTATACGCAGACATTTTACTTATCGTTCATCCTCTGATATTTTCTATGAACGTATTTTTAAGGATAGACCTTTCGTTGCTAAAAGTTTATACAAAATCACTCCGTACATCCTCTATAGATATTTAAAGGAACGTTAGAGAACTGGTAATTAGAATTTTCTTTAAGATCACAGATTTACATAAAACTTACACGGTCTAATGATGATGATAGTAGAAAACATCCCTAGAAATATTTCTGTCTGAAATGCCATATTTGATGAGATATAAATAAAACTAATTTCCGATTGGAGTTTATCGCTCATGAACGTTTTATTCATGGGATTGTATAACACATGCAAATGTGTAATCGGTTTTTCACTATTTTCTCGTGACCCAGATGGCCGATCGATCTAAAACTTTTACAGGCTTGTCAGTTTATGTATATGGTGGATTATATAAAGTGCTTAACTGTTTTGTTAGCAAAAATCAATTCTGTAAGGTTCCTTTAAGTTACTTTTTTAGAACGTTTTTTGAGAAAATGGTTTTTGCCTTGCTTATACCTCGCTTGCTGTACGTTGAGCTGCGAACTGTCTGTGTCGCGAGAGTCAAATGAGATTATTTTCAACTGTGGCGCATTGGTGGCGATACACCCCCTCCCCCCGGTGCATGTGAACCTTTGGGCCAGTTAAATTTTGTTTTTAGTTTCTCGTCTTAGCTAAATGAAGAAAAATATTTCTTGAACATAGTATACAAAATTTCTGTGTTATAGGTAACTAAAATTGAACTTATTTTGAGCATACAGTGCTTCACATACATCGGTGTACGGGTAAAACCAAAATATAATACTAGACATTGAATTTTAGTTTACTACAAAAACACGGTGTTCGTGGTGAGTGATTGAATGAATAGGTCATTATACCTTATCAATCCAATTCCTGGTTCAGGAGTTATGAATTTTTCAAAAAAAAATTAACATCAACTTCCGGTTTTGACCGGAAGTCAAGGTCAAATAGGGGTCACATTTTGTGTAGCGCGTTTAGGTTATGAAGACGTTTTAGATGGTGTATGGATTGTAAACCTCCAACAATTTGTTGAAACATTAACTTTCACTTTCCGGTTTGAACCGGAAGTCAAGGTCAAATGAGGTCACAGTGTGTAGCTTTTCTTAAATCTTTGGAGCCCTTTCTGATGATGTATAGATGATACAAATCCATGTGTGGTTCAGGAGTTCTGATTTTTTCAAATATTAAATTTCATCTTCCGGTTTGAACAGGAAGTAAAGGTCAATTGGGGTCACATTCTGTATATCGTTTGTTAAGTTGTTACATACTTGTCCAATGATGTATAGATTGTAAAAATCCATTGCGTGGTTCAGGAATTATGAATTTTGAAACATTAAATTTCAACTTCCGCTTTGAACCGAAAGTCAGGGTCAAACGGGGTCACAATAAGTGTATCGTATGATAGGTTTTATAAAGACCTTTCAGATGATGTATAGATTGTAAAAATCCAATGTGTGGCTCAGGAGTTACGAATTTTTCAAGTATTACATGGATTATCTTTATGCCGGGGTGCGCAATATACAATGTAACATGCAGCGATGCTAAATGTATTCCTACATGTAGTTGATGTAAACTGAACTACACGTAAAATATACATGTATCTGTACACGTGTTACACTAACTCGCGTTATCTAAGTGGGTCAACACAAACGTGCGCTTTAATGCCCGTGGCTATAAGACAAGATGTAAATGTCAAAATGTTGTTATTTCTGTGCAAAAGTTTGAGCAGGCTCAACGTTCTACAACCTGATGCAAAAAATATGCTGAAGTGATAAGTAGATTTTGAGATACGAATTTTGTGAATTTTTCAAATTCCGGTTTGAACCGGAAGTCAAGGTCAAATGGGGTCATACTTTGTGTAGCGTTTGTTGAACGTTTAACGACCTATCCGATGATGTATAGATTGTAAAAATCCAATATGTGGTTCAAGAGTTATGATTTGTTTACAAATATTAAACTTTGATTGATTGTAATTCAATACCTGATGACGTCATCATGACATCATCAAGTTTGTGTCGTCTTGATATTGAGGTCCAGTTATCTGGTGAGTTTCAATGTTCAATTCAATTTTAATCTTGAGTTATGCCCCGAAATTCATTTTTTAAAGAAAAACAAACAAAGGCAAACTTTGACCATCCGGTACGACCGGAAGTAAAGGTCATACGATTTTTGCATTAACTTTTGAAATGTTGCCAAGTCTTGATCTATCCGATGCTCAATTATGAACATCACAGCTTTCAAATTCAAGGAGATACAGCCAATAACAAATGGTTATTTTTCAACTTTAAAACCCTTGTAATTCAACACCTGATGACGTCATCATGACGTCAGTAAGTTGGTGCCGTCTTCATATTGAGGTTCAATTGTCTGATGAGTTTCAAGGTTCAATTCAGTTTCAATCTTGAATTATGTTCTAGAGAAGAGTTCCAGGGAAGAAGAAGAAGAAGAAGAAGAAGATGGAGAAGAAACTAGACTTTCAGTTTTTGTCATGTGACAAAAACAAGGTGTTCGTGGGGAGTGATTGAATGAATAAACATTCTACCTCATCAATCCAATGCCTGGTCCAAGAGTTATGAATTTTTCTAAAAATTTAACATCAACTTCCGGTTTGGACCGGAAGTCAAGGTCAAATAGGGGTCACATTATGTGTAGCGCATTTAGTTTATGAAGACGTTTTAGATGATGTATGGATTGTAAACCTCAAACGATTTGTTGAAACATTAACTTTTACTTTCCGGTTCGAACCGGAAGTCAAGGTCAAATGAGGTCACAGTGTGTAGCGTTTCTTAAATCTTTGGAGCCCTATCTGATGATGTATAGATGATAAAAATCCAATGTGTGGTTCAGGAGTTCTGATTTTTTCAAATATTAAATTTCATCTTCCGGTTTGAACAGGAAGTAAAGGTCAATTGGGGTCACATTCTGTATATCGTTTGTTAAGTTGTTACATACTTGTCCAATGGTGTATAGATTGTAAAAATCCATCCTGTGGTTCAGGAATTATGAATTTTGAAACATTAAATTTCAACTTCCGCTTTGAACCGGAAGTCAGGGTCAAACGGGGTCACAATAAGTGCAGCGTACGTTAGGTTTTACAAAGACCTTTCAGATGATGTATAGATTGTAAAAATCCAATGTGTGGTTCAGGAGTTACGAATTTTTCAAGTATTACATGGATTATCTTCATGCCGGGGTGCGCAATATACAAGGTAACAGTGATGCTAAATTAATGTATTCCTACATGTAGTTGGTGTAAACTGAACTACACGCACAATGTACGTGTATCTGTACACGTGTTATTACACCATCTTGCGTTATCAAAGTGGGTCAACACAAACGTGCGCTTTAATGCCGGTGGTCATAAGACAAGATGTAAATATCAAAATGTTGTTATTTCTGTGCAAAAGTTTGAGCTGGCTCAACGTTCTACAACCTGATGCAGAAATTATACTGAAATGATAAGTAGTTTTTGAGATACGAAATTTATATAATTTTAAATTTCCGGGTTGAACCGGAAGTCAAGGTCAAATGGGGTCACTTTCTGTGTAGCGTTTGTTGGACCTTTAACGAACTTTCCGATGATGTATAGATTGTAAAAATCCAACATGTCGTTCATGAGTTATGATTTTTTTTCAAATATTAAACTTTGATTGAATGTAATTCAATACCTGATGACGTCATCATGACATCATCAAGTTTGTGTCGTCTTGATATTTAGGTTCAAATGTCTGATGAGTTTCAATGTAAAATTCAATTTCAATCTTGATTTATGCCGTAGATAAACCCGAAAATGATGTTTTTCAAGAAAAAAACCAAAGGCAAACTTTGACCTAGGGCATGACCTTGAAGAAAAGGTCATACGATTTTGACGTTAACTTTTGAAATGTAGCCCCAGTCTTGATCTATCACTGTCATATCACTATCATATTCAATGAGATACAGCAAATACCAAATGGTCATTTTTCAACTTTAAAAACGTTGTAATTCGACACCTGATGACGTCATTATGACGTCATGACAATTGTGCCGTCCTCATATTGAGGTTCAATTGTCTGATGAGTTTCAAGGTTCAATTCAGTTTCAATGTTGAGTTATGCTGTCGAGAAGAGTTCTAGGGAAGAAGAAGATGGAGAAGAAAAAAAACAAAAAAAACGGAACAATAACAAGAGGTGTTCGTGCTCATATTGCACGAACACCTAAAAAAACGGAACAATAACAAAGAGGTGTTCGTGCTCATATTGCACGAACACCTAAAAACAAAAAAAAAACAAAAAAACGGAACAATAACAAAGAGGTGTTCGTGCTCATATTGCACGAACACCTAAAAAAACCAAAACCGGAACAATAACAAGAAGTGTTCGTGCTCATATTGCACGAACACCTAAAAAAAAAAACAGAACAAAAACAAAGAGGTGTTCGTGCTCATATTGCACGAACACCTAATTATTTTGAAAAGTTTCCTTTTTTGACCAACCAAATACTTACCCTTTTCAGAGCCATGGGTTTTGTACACACGTACAAACACACAATAAATTATGTCATGGTGACGTTGTCCAGCATTTTAGGCCATCAAATAGTTATGCAGTATGCCACAAGTATATAATTGAAAAAAGTTTGATGATCGGAAGTGTACATTTTGAGATAATGGTGGTCTCAAGATTGGCTAAATAAATATTCATGTCATTATAACTAAGTAAACTAATTAATTAAGTTGAGCTAATCACATTTAACCACAATTTCATGACTCAAGCTTTGATATGATAATGATCTGACTCTTTCGTATTAAACAAAGTATGATGACTTTAGGAGAGAACAAAATGCATGTTCAAATCCTATGGGATTTTGGCGGAAGGAAATATTAATAATACTAAAAAGAAGAAAAACAAATATAAATCTTAACGAAAACAATAGCTGTTCCGACTGCTAGTCTGAACAGCTAATTACTCTGTGAACTTGTTGAATCCAGTGAACTCATATCAGTTCTCGTGATCAATTTGACCGTATAGAGAAACAGCGTGATTTGTGTTTACAGGAGTGATTTAGATATCAATCTCTTCCATCAAGTTGCTTGATATTAGCCCCCCCCGTGTACTATTCAATATTGCTCATCATTCGTGCCGCCTTGTGTTTATATATCCGTTGTAGGAAATCTCGTGTTCTGTAAACACTTACCATAATGAACTACTAAAATGAGATTTCATTAATTTATCCCTAGTCTTTATGGCCCATTAGCTTGGCCTCGTATCAATCACTTCAGTCGGCAGGACCCAATCAGCTATTGCTAGCTGGTTCATCTTACCATCCCAGGAGGTAAACCTTTCCCCCCATACAAAATCAATTAACAATATCGGAAACACGAGTTAAGCGTCTAATTGGTATTTTCTGGTTGTAAGTTACCGATCTCGTTATGACGGCTTTCGGGCAATTTGTGGAGGAAAGTTCAGTGCAGTTCAGAGAATGTAAATTTTTTGTGGCGGGAAATGAAATATAAATTTACGGTGTTAAAATGGCTGATGCCTGCTGATTGCAATTTTCTTCGATCTCGTAATTGGATGAATGGAACGTATAATCCGATAGTTCTTACTAAATCACAGTGAATAATTGTGTTGTCCCCGTCAGTGTTTTCAGTTTTTGAGAAAACTATTTATACAAAATACACTTCTAACTCCGATACTTGTTTTTTTTTTTAACGCCGTTATTTGAGAAAAAGGTGATCATTCCTTATCAACTTATCTGCAGTTCCGTATCAACTCTGCAGCTAAACGTACTTGGGGTTATACTTTTTAAATAATTGTAAGTAAAGAGGGGGGGGGGGGCTCATTGTGACTTGTAATTGTATAAACTGTGCAAGTCTCGCGCGTATCGACAACGAGAAAACAACTCGAACGAAGACTATACTTTGTATGCAAATCAAATTTTCTTTTTAGATTCTTGTATACAAAACTCTTGAAAATACAAATACCCATAGCAATTTGTCAAGTCCTATTCTCGGGTTTTCTTTGTTGTGCTTACATATATTCCATGGCTACATTTTAATTTCCCAACAATATTATATATATCTTGTATAGCCATAATCCACGTTAAAGGCCCTGTACACTATTGGTAAGATCGAAAAACAAAAATGTTCACAGATTCACACATAACTTACATGATTTAAAGAAATGGTAGAAGGGGTTCCTTAAAATATTTCGGCACAAAATGAAAATGCTATCGTTTCTGAGAAATGAGTAAAACAGTAGTTTTGATCACGCGCGATAAAAACTCGATGTTTGAAAAAAACAGAAAACACATAGGCCTAAGGTCTCTTTTTACTATTTTCTCGTGACCTCGATGACCAATTGAGCTCAAACTTTCACAGGTTTGTTTGTTCATGCATATGTTGAATCACACAAAATGTGGACACTGATTTTGAGCTGTTACCAAAAGTGTAAAATACCTTTAAACTAAAGTATTTACATAAACAGAATCGAGAACACGTAAACTCAGTATTGTGTGATAAACTTGGTATTGGGAGTTTGAATACGCACGAGATTTTCAAAGTGTATTGTGACATTACATTTTGCTTGCCACGTTAGATTGATTGATTGGATAACTCGTCATAGGGTAATAATACAATGATTGGTTTGTCGGAAGAGCACTCATTATTTTAGTCTGTATAAGCACACAGAAGGTATGGTGGCCCTGAAGGGACATTATAAATCAGTCTACAACGACAAAAAACCTGTCCAGAATTAATTAAATCAGGTGAACACATTTTCGAGGAACAAACAAATAACGGTATTTAGGGTTTTTGTTTTAGTGCAATATTTTGATTTTTAATGTTTGATTGTGAAAACTAGATAAATATAGTCAAGTGACTCAAATGCAAGAGCTTTGTGTGGGGCGTGAGCGAAGACAAACAAAGTGTACGGAAACTAAAAACGGGTGGTAACTGAAAGCATGTTTTAAGTTGAACTAATATTTTACATCTGAGAAATCCCTGAGTGTAGTAAAATTGTGAAAATTGATCAGCCTTGGAGAACTAGCTTACAAAGATTACCAGAAGACTATTGTTAAATTTAACCTATTTTCTGAATCTGAAAGATGTTTTCTACCCCCCCTTCAATTTTGACTTTAAAAACTTTGACATTCGTTCGAGGCTAATTATATTTGCAATTCTGAAGAACTACGAAATTAAAGTATGGTCGTCTACACGCCGACAACAAGTAATTTGGTATGTTATTAATGCAGAAACTACCCACTTAAAGTGGACTACCGATACATAGCTATTAATGTAACTGCCTCTCCCTTTGGGGATTTACAACAATGAGAAAATTATGGTTCACGTGAATTATGAACGTCATCGTGACGACAAAAACTTATGTTTTGGCTCTTTGTGAGCAAAAATGTGTTTTTCCGATTTGCGTTATATTCAAGTTGGACTTTATTTGTTATTCTCAGCAAACCTTAATTCTGGATGGAACTTTTTGAATATTTTTGTTTTACACCGCAGCGAGGGGTTTTGTACTGTAATACTGCCAATTCCTGTCTTGAGATGAGACTACAAACATTTATGCCTATAAAGGGTTAGGTTTAGGGTTAGGGTTAGAGTTAGGGTTAGGGTTAGGGTTAGGGTTAGGGTGAGAGTTAGGGTGAGGGTTAGGGTGAGGGTTAGGGTTAGGGTTAGGGTTAATAGGGCTTAGGGTTAGACGTAGTCTCCTATCTCAAGACGGAATCGGCAGTGTTACGTACAAAACCCCTCGCTGCGGTGTAAAAATAAAATACGCGTCCGGGGTAGTCATCAACACTAACACATCATACAGCCAACATGTGAAACTTCTATCTGCAGGTTGTCACCTTTTATATAAAAAAAAAGACGGTTTAAATTGTATTTATGTTGTTCAAATAATGTTCTGCTTTTTTTATATTGTGGTTTTGGTGTTTAATACTTAAAATTTTAATGTAGACCTAAATACTACTTTTTTTATTTTTATGACCAGGGATATGTGGAAGACAAATCTCTTGATTACTTAAAAAACAAACTTGCGTACTTCCCTGGATGATTTTTATTGTCAGAAGATTTAGTATGAAAAACAATACAAATAAATACTTGCAACTTCGATTGGCACAATCGAAATAAACAACTATTATTAACCTGAGGGTATATATTCAGATGCTGTTATCTCCACTTTAACAATTCTTCTGACATTTTGTATTTTTCATGAGCTATGGTACGTTTACATCTTATTACCAGTGGGCATAAAGATTGAAACAAATTTATCCTCGTTGCGATAATGCGAAACCTATATTTATGATCATCTTACATCAAACCTTAAATATATGTATTTGTCATTCCATTCACCAAAACCCGAACTGACGCTGGTTGGGGAGACTGCATGGTTTGATCTTTAAAAACAATGTAATCCAATAACGTGGAAGAATTAATCATTATTCATTACTTATCATTAGTTATATTATCATTATTATAGTTATATTTATTCATTAATATTCAGGGGTTGCCATATACTGTACAACTGTTTGTAATGTTAAAACATTACAAACAGTAGTAGGCCTACAGTATATGTTGGAAGAAAGCAGCTTAAACGTTAGAATGTTGTGATGGGAAAAATTCTCCTGAAGACGACCAGCTGATCGAAACGTCGAGTTGTTAAACCATCGGTTGTTTTCAGAAACACCAGCTCAAACTGAATGATGCCCATTTGCAAAGTGCACACAATGTTTGCTCAACGATTGTTGTGCAGGGAAGTGCTTATTTATGAGAGTCTTTGAAAAAAAAGGAGCAATTATTAGTGATGTTACGAAAGAAAATTATCAGTACCATTAGGTTAATTTCCAGTGGTAAATAGGTCAGCATGCCGTCGTTAACATAGTAGAGAAGGTTGAAGGAAACAAAATTGGCAATTTCATCAAATCGGAATAAATGTTGCGAGGAAATACCGTCTCAGTGGTCGGCTCTTCTTCACGTGGGCACTTCAGTTATTACCATAATTCTATTTCTTAATGCTATTGTTGACGTGTTTCCTTGACTTATTTTTGAATTTTACAAACTCACTAAATTGTCCATAACCAGAAGCACTGCGGGTTATAGTACGAGTTATATTATTAGTCCGTCCATTATTCTATAACTCATTAATCTCATGCATGTATGGTTTGCTTTCTAAATGATTGGTGTTAAATATCTTTCCAATATTGATTCTAAAATAAAAGTGCCACAAATCTTTTTCAGAGAAGGAAAAGTAGCAAATATAGATTTAGCTTTTGCAAACTACTTGTCCGTCTGACTATAGCTTGTACAGAAACAACCCAACTAATTTATGCTGATTCCACACACTCGATTGTTTTCAAAGAGAAGACTTGGGTAAATCTTTTTGCCCCCCAGCCTCGGTATGGTCACACTGGTTTACATGGAAGAACAACAAAAAGACTGCTGTATGATAATATTATGAGTTTCAGTCGCATGTCCAGAAACTGACCGTAGCCTACAGTTTTCCCAAGATGGTCTAAACCTCCTTTACCGCACTCTTGTTTTTAATTTCCATAGAGGCACTCTTTCCTGGAACCCAACGCCGTCCCTAAAGAAAAGTACAAATCTCAGTTCGTAAAAGATTAATGTAATACAGAAATTGAGTAGAAATTAATCGTATAGGGGGAAATTGTACAATCCTCTCACAGAGCATTGGCTTGCAAGAAGGTGGAATCAAGTAACACCTATTTTCTCGCCTACGTTGCACTGGGCTTTGAATGAATAATAAGGTCGTGCGCAGGGGGGGGGGGGCTATTAGACCATTATAATTGCTCTTTTTTTTAAAGGAAAATTAATATATTCAGGGTGAAAATAAATGTATTCAAGGTGGAAATTAATTTATTAAGTGTGAAAATTAACATATTTAGGGTGAAAATAAATGTATTCAAGGGGGAAATTAATTTATTCAGAGTGGAAAATAATGTATTCATGGTGCGTTTGTTTTCATTTCTAAGTTTCAGAGAGCAGATTTCTGTTCGGGCATTTTGATCTAAAAATAAGAAATATTTCCACAATGCCTGTCCATTGTCTATGCCCATAATGTATCCATGTTCCACTACACATACCCGATCATACATATCACACACTGCCATACTTCAAGTTCCTATGTGAGTTCCCAATAATTTCATCCCTCCAAGATATCACTTTCATCATGAAAATTAAATGTGATTTCCGTACGTGCTCATACATGTATATTCCCAGTGTAGTAGGGCAAATACATTACCATACGTGACTAGATTTTACAACTGCATGTCATATTTATTTGTCCTGACCTTAATGGATCACTGTCACAGAATGGACCCAATGAGGACATCTGTGACAAGGATGTTGTTTTGTTTTATAAATATGTCCTCAAGATTATTTTTAAATGCACACAATTTCCTGAAAATACACGAAGGACACGGCACCCTTCGTGCCCCCTTCAAAGTATTCCTAAACAATTTCAGATTTCCGATGGATATGCCCTTTTGCAAGAAGAAGAAGAAGAAGAATAACAAGAAGAAGGAGTAAAGAATACAAAGGGCATTGCTCCTTCATCGTTGACATTTCAAGAGAAGGCGCACAAGAAATGCAGACCCTCTTAAAGGTATCGTACACGTTTAGTAATGACTCAAAACAAATATTAGCATAACAACTTACTTGGTAACAAGCAACGGAGAGCTGTTGATAGTATAACACATTGTAGGAAACGACTCCCTCTGAAGTAACGTAGTTTTTGAGAAAGAGGTAATTTCTCACTAATTAATAATAAAAACTTCTTGCAAGAAGTTTTTATTCCTATCTGAAAGCACACAAATTTGTACAACAAGGGTGTTTTTTCTTTCATAATTTTCTTGCAACTTCGATGACCAATTGAGCCCAAATTTTCACAGGCTTGTTGTTTTATGCATATGTTGGGATACACCAAGTGAGAACACTTTGACAATTTCCAAACGTGTTCAGTGCCTTTAATGTTGTTGTTCCTATTAATTAACTGAACGTCTAGAAAGACTAGAATGTACCTTGTGGTCACGCTCAATATAGAACGTGTAAGTCTCGCGACGATAAGGTCACCATTGAGCTTCCTGGCACCTCGGAGCCATCATCTATTGGAGATTAAAGCGGGTGCAATTATGTGTGATTCTAACTTTTGTCACTTTGGGTGGCTGGGCGGTCCAGTGGCTACCTTTCAGCCACTGGACAGCCCAGCCGCCCACAGCGATACACTATAACATGTGGTAGGAGGAAACGCTCACCAGCTTGTGTTTGTAGAAAAAACGTAACATCAAAAATAAAACTAGATAGTAATTGTTACCGGTACGCAGTACTGCCGGTACGCGTTGGGCAAGTCAATGGCAATCCTTTATAATAGATAATTATTAATTTCCCCAGTTGACTTGTAAAATGTTAATGACGATGACCTTATGATTTTTCTTTCATCATCATGATAATGTCAAAAACTTATGACTTGGCAATAATCAGTAGGAGTATTTGATGCCAGGTAAAAGCCACCCATACTTAGACGCTGGCAGCACGAAGTTTTATGCACAAATACATGCGAAAACCGCCTCTTTTGAAAAAGGACTTCGGCCTCCGAAAATCCCGGTCACCCCTGTTCAATCCTGCATCATACGCAAGTCTTACGGAGAATACGTACACATAGGCATGCGGGACCGCCAGCCGGCCAACCACAGACAGACAAAAACGGACATATCACAGTATATGATTATGCTGGCCGTCCGGGCACAGCTTAGTGTCGAATATGATTTTATTTTAATTTTACAAAATATGACATGTTACACGTATTTATACATCATTGACCTTCTCCAAGATGTGAATTTATGAAACATATTTACTAAAAGTAGGCCTAGGGTGCTTTAGCATATTCCAGCACCCCCATCCAAAACGTTGGGGGTGCTGCAGCACCCACAACACCCCCGCTTTCGCAGGCCCTCGACGCATATTTTATTTTTACACCGCAGCGAGGGGTTTTGTACTGTAATACTGCCAATTCCTGTCTTGAGATGAGACTACAAACATTAATGCCTATAAAGGGTTAGGTTTATGGTTAGGGTCAGGGTTAGGGTTTGGGTTTGGGTTATGGTTAGGGTCAGGGTTAGGGTCAGGGTTAGGGTTTAGGGTTTAGGGTTAGACGTAGTCTTCTATCTCAAGACGGAATTGACAGTGTTACGGTACAAAACCCCTCGCTGCGGTGTAAAAAAAAAATCGCGGCCTGGACTATTTGTCCAAAGGTTGCACCAGATTTGATGTACGATAATGGTATCGATCGGAAGCCGACCGTATTGTCCCACTTGCTAGTATGGTGTCCAGCATGTCATCTATGAAACGCGGGCTGCGTCAAGATTAGTGTGACTGCGTCCATGTGACAAGGTCTTCGCGCTCCTGACGTATGGAACGCCCCAGGAGGAACTCCCAAATGTACAGAACGCCCCCAGGGGAAACTCCCAAATGTATGAAACGCCAGAATTTATTCCCATCGCTCCATTAGTCAAAGATCAACAGATATTCTCTAAACCATACGTGATAAGTGCCTCTCTGTTTTCCGTTTGAATTCCAAAGGTGATGAATATATATTTTTATGTTCATGGTCAATGGATAATGCCTGTTTCATGTGGTTGAAGATAATTATGTGCTTGAAGATCTGTTACGGTTGAAACATTTTAAGTTTAGCATCTATTCAGTTTTTCCCAGAAAAATGTGGTGCATCGAACAAGGTTATTATTAATAAGAGGTAACTAAAATAAATAATAAACTTGCGAGTACAACCATGTGTAAAAACTCTTTTGTGGGAGAGATGGCTCTGAAAAGAGCCGGTGGGTCTCGACGTTTCGAACAGTATACTCTGCTCGTCTTCAGGAGAACGGCTCTTTTCAGAGCCAACACTCCCACAAAAGAGTTTTTACACATGGTTGTACCCGCAAGTTTACTATTTATTTTAGTTACCTCTTGTCCACACCATGCAAAGCTTCAAACACCACTTAAGGTTATTATTATTCATCAATAAACTGCACATTTATAATCGCCTTTTAAGTGTTCAGGCTAAATACACAAAACCCCAGAGTACGAGTTCCTGATGTATCAAGTATACTTGATACAGGAACTCGTACTCTGGGGTACTCTTAAAGTTGATACAGGAACTCGTACTCTGGGTACGATACCTCACCTAACCAGACCAAAGTACTCATTTATATGAAAGTTTTTAAAATCGTACCTCACCTAACCAGACCAAAGTACTCATTTATATGAAAGTTTTTAAAATCTATTTTAAACGTTCTTTGTGGCCATGTCCCCATCTGCTGTAAAGCACACAAGCAGACACGTATGTTAATATAAGGATCTCGGTTACAAGTAATTTTCTTACCCTACTTCTTAGAAGTTGATGACTGATGGCCCTTTGTTGGAGGTGAAAACGCTGGTCCGTTCCACTCCAGGTAAATTTACAAAACCAAATTAATTTTACGACTGTTTAAAAGGTAATGTTGCCCTCTAAGCTGGATAGTTGCTATTTAGGAGTGGTGCACTGCCAATTTAGTTCCCATCCAGCCTTTGGACGAACATTACTAAATACTAACCCTAAATAAATATAGAACGACTACAGTAACAAAACAATGTTTTTATGAAGCCTATGAACAACTACTAAAGGATTAGCGTCTGCTCTGGGCATGCACAAAAGAAGTTAACTAAATTCATTTACAATAATTATACAACACTTGGGGTTTTTGGCTCTCCCTAGCTAAGGTAGAAAGTCTATTGTAAAGGATTAGTGTCTGCTCTGGGCATGCACAAAAGAAGTTGACTAAATTCATTTACAATATTATACAATACTTGGGGTTTTTGGCTCTCCTATAGCTAAGGTAGAAAGTCTATTGTAAAGGATTAGTGTCTGCTCTGGGCATGCACAAAAGAAGTTAACTAAATTCATTTACAATAGTTATACAACACTTGGGTTTTTTGGCTCTCCCTAGCTAAGGTAGAAAGTCTATTGTAAAGGATTAGTGTCTGCTCTGGGCATGCACAAAAGAAGTTAACTAATTTCATTTACATACAATACTTGGGGTTTTTGGCTCTCCCCAGCTAAGGTAAAAGTCTAAAGGATTAGCGTTTGCTCTGGGCATGCACAAAAGAAGTTAACTAAATTCATTTAAAATATTATACAATATTTGGGGTTTTTGGCTCTCCCTATGCTAAGGTATAGAAAGTATACTGTGACTATTCACAGTTGACATTCCAATATCAATATTAATACAAAGGAGAATGGCAACAGACACTTGATGTGGGCACTGATAATCAAGACATGTGTTTGGCAGCTTTTCGTAGACTTTCACTGCAATGAATTATACATTAAAAATTAATGACTTTAATTAATTAGGAAATAACTCGCCTTATGAAGACTAATACAAAAGACAAATATAATTTCCCCAATGACATGCACAATTCTGATCAAGTTACGCTCTGTAGCTTTTGATCTATAATCCGGTTTTTCAGATAATGCATGACGTGTGTCTGTTTAAGTTGTGTGTTTGTATTGCTTAGGCCTAATTGAGTGATTTTACGGAATACATTAATAACTTTAGCGTTTGGAGGCCGAAAAATAGTCACTGAGGAGCGCAATGATTGTGAAATAGGAGAATAATTATCAGTGTATTATTGGTTTTAAATGTAAGATATAATGGGAAAGTATTGAGTTTAGGCTGCTGTACTAGTATTGTTATTATTATTATTACTATTTATTTGTCATCATACTCCCGCCATGGTATTAAAGAATGTGATAATCACGATATACGTTTGTCTGTTAATTATCTTCACCACGATCGCTAGAAAGGGATATATGCAAATATTTTAGTAAATGTGTTCACGACACGGGCAAAATTGTGAAGTTAGATGCCATTATTGCCGTAAATATTTTCGACTTGGGCTACAGTCGTGAATATTTTCGCAAATATTGGCGTATAACTTCACGATGTGTGCCCCGATTTGCAAATACTTACGACACTATTTGCGGAAATATATATGTGTGACGTTTCTTAAAAGCCACCATACTTAACATTGACCATCGCATCGAGCTTTATTCCAGCAAATTCCTTCAGCAACATATTTTGGTCTCTTTTAAGAAAACCCCCTTGAGCACGCATAATAAGATAGTCAAAGGTTCTTTCCCGATCAGCCTGCAATGACGTACAACAACCGACAGCGGACAAGGCGTAGATGAACCGATGGTCACTATCTCGAGAAATGATTGTCATTGTAATAGGCTTAATCTGAAACATGTCTGAAGCTTGCACAGCAAAAACTGGGGTGTTAAATTTAACACCCCGGTGTTACCAGAGGACAACACCAAGAATTTTCACCGGTTTTAAAATTGTGAGTGTTATTTTAACACATTTGGCGTTATTCTTTACACCCATGGTGTACTGACACACCCATGGGTGTATTGAGAAACACCAAAAGTGTTAAAATGACACCAAATTGGTGTAGTCCTCTAGTAACACCGAAAAGTGTTATTATTTTTTGCAGTGTGTCTAGTCTCATGCTAAGCACAAATGGTTCACTAAGCTCCCGAATTGACCTTTATCATGCTGACACCATCGTTTTCATGTTCCCTGCATCCAATAACAGTAATGAATGCTAATATTCATTGTACGAAAAGGAACCAGACTATTTCTCCTTCCAGCCTCGGTTTGGTTACATTGATTTGAATACGAGAAAATCAAGATGGACACAACTCGGGGTTATGGAGGAGTGTAAAAATGCTAGACTTAAAATGGAGGTGTTCTACTTTCATCCTATACTGTCACTCTGACTGACGAACAAAACTATGTTCTTCCAGTCCCTCGGGTTTTCACCCTGCTTCTTTTTGTTGCTTCTATATTCAGTGAAATTGAACACAAGGCGGGGTTAGAAACTAACACTTCCCCAGCATCGGCAAGGGAACATTAAAGATGAATGTGAAATGGAAAAGGGTGTAGTTGGAACTATTATCACTCATTATTATGCTCCCTTCTGATGTGCCTAAAATTCAAAACTTGTTAATGGCCTCACGTTTCGACTCTAGCAGAGTCTTTCTCAAAGGCTAAAATGTATAAAATTAAGACGTGAAGTAGACTGATATTAAATTATTTAAGAGCGCTACCGCGTGGGAAGTCGCAAACAAAGATTCGTGAATGTCGTGGAAATGATGAAGTTCAGACTTAACTTTTCTGAGGAAATTGATTGAAATTAAATCCGCATAAACTATGCCCGAACCATCTCAGATGAAGGTTTTGGTTTTCTTGAGTTTGATGGATTCGATTCCAAACAAACCCTGCTGAGCTTAGTGTTTAGCTTTGATGTACTTACTTTGTTATAAACGATCATGGCGTCCATGCACTTAAGCCCAAACACTGAAGGCCGTTTGTAGCATTTAGTTTTATTCCAAAAAGAGGTTTTTGTTATTGACGCACGATAAGGAAACATTGGAAATGTGTCAAGGCCTTTGGTTTTAAATTGATTGGACATACTGCGTTACGCTCTTACCAAACACCCACGTAATAAGCTTGAGTAGGCCTATTGATAGCGGTATTTTGCTGATCATTATCGTTTTAAAAGCTAGATCATTTGAAGAGGGGAAAAAATGTGGTAATCAAGAAAAATATTTGTCTTCCAAACCCCGGCTTTATAAAATTAAGCTATGGAATGTTAATAAAATGGGCGATAGCTTCTTAAAAGTAACATTGAAAATATTATGGATCCAAATTTCCACCCTGTGGGCCAGACCTTTCCCGACCAGGGCTCAATTTCATGGCTCTGCTTACCAAAGAATAATGCTTAAGGAGCCCTGTAAGTACAAGTGCATGATTCTATGAGCCATAAGAAGAGAATTCCACGGTAAGCAGAGCCATGACATTGGGCACAGGACTCTGTATGTGTGGACTTACGGAAGGACATTTGTTGGGGTCCTGACAACAATAGAACAAAGGACTCCACAAGGTCATCTCAATAGAACAATGGACCCCACAAGGGAATTCTTTAGAAATGGGAATAATAGAACAACAATAGCAGGACCCCACAAACCGGATCCGTACGGCTGTGTGTGTGTACAGCACAGTCACGGTGGAATAGATCTAAAAAAGGCAAGTACTGCCCCAGCATCAACTTACTGTCAAGAGGTGGTTGCCATAAAAAAGAACCCCCACCTCCCCCGCCCCCCAGAAGAAAAAAAAAAAGTGAGACGGGTAGAGAGAGAGATGTTCTAATCGACATGACGGGAATGATTATGGCACAACATGCCATCATTTTGATTTAATGATACAATTAGAAGCTGCTTATATTTTTTTAGTATTCAATGAAAACATTGTTTACGGTAACAGGAAATGGCTTCCTTTTAAGTTAATGATAATGATAATGAATCTCTCGGTACGCAGAAAAATTGCTCTGTAATTTATCATTCAGCACGCATTTTGAACGTGGCTCAATTAAAGTGCACGAGGCACGTGACAACCGAGGTTTCCAATATTCTAGTATTACGCGCAAGACTTGCATTGCTTCCCGTTAACTAACTTAAAGGCACTGAACACGTTTGGAAATTGTCAAAGACCAGTGTTTTCACTTGGTGTGTACCAACATATGCATAAAATAACAAGCCTGTGAAAATTTGGGCTCAATTGGTCATCAAAGTTGCAAGAAAATGATGAAAGAAAAAACACCCTTGTTGTACAAGTTTGTGTGCTTTCAGATAGGAATAAAAACTTCTTGCAAGAAGTTTTTATTATTTTAGTGAGAAATTACCTCTTTCTCAAAAACTACGTTACTTCAGAGGGAGTCGTTTCCTACAATGTTTTATGCTATCAACGGCTCTCCGTTGCTTGTTACCAAGTAAGTTTTTATGCTAATATTTGTTTTGAGTCATTACCAAACATGTATACGATACCTTT
The DNA here is from genome assembly GCA_021014325.1 of Plazaster borealis. NCBI lineage: Eukaryota > Metazoa > Echinodermata > Asteroidea > Forcipulatida > Labidiasteridae > Plazaster > Plazaster borealis. Next base: position 1,177,151 of record CM037459.1, read on the forward strand.
AAACTCGGTTGAGAATGTATACTTCAATAAGCTTAGACTGTGTAGTGAAAAGTGATTGTGACCTTTTTACTGTACGTATACTTCCATGTTTTCTACAGTTGTTTTTGTATTTTTGCTGTTGTCTTTGTTTCTTTGTTTTTTTCTGCTGTGTGAACAAGGGTCCCCATTTAGTGGTTCTGCGTGCCTGTTCGAGGTTTCCCTAAAAAAAGTGCTTCTTCAAGTTGGTAACTGGGGGTAAAACCCGTGAATTAAATTGGTACTGGTAACAAAATTATAATAAGTAAGCTTGAGATTTTCAAGCTTGTTTCTGGTCTTTGTCAATCATCTTTAAAATAGAAAAATGTACACAATTGCATCAGGAATCAAGAATAATAATTTGTCTGACAATTTGTTATCCTTTTATACCTTTATTTGATGATTGTTAGTTTTTAGTTTCGTTTGTTGAACTGATTGTTTGTTTGTAGTCGTTAGTCTGTTCATGTTGTGCATTTTCCTTGCTCCCTAATTTGTGTTAATTTTGTTTACGTTAAATATTTGTAATTCAGCCTCGTGCTGCAATACGTGAGTATTAATAAACCATTTATCAATTTTATCTATCTATCTTTCTATAAAACAACAATAAAAAATAATTGTTTGCTGAATGTAATTTGAAAACAGACGTCACAAAATGTTGCAGGTAAGGCTTCTTTCCACTTGATGGAAAGTTTATTAAAACTAATTATGGATTCGAAAGAGATTGATACAACGGCTGCATAAACCAATGGTGTGTATATTTATATGGCTCACGAATAGTGGCAGGAAGATGATTATATCGGTTTGCTTATTATAAGGGTGGCGCCAGATAATTATGTGTAGGCCTATGGTGATGAAATGATTAGCACCAACAACAAACACGCATCGGCCTCAAGCTAAAATGACTGCAGCCAGTCTTGCTGCAGCCAGTCTTGCTGCAGCCAGTCTCGATGCAGCTATGTCTTGCTGCAGCCAGTCGTGCTGCAGCCAGTCTTGCTGCAGCCAGTCTTGCTGCAGCCAGACTTTAGCCAGTCTCGCTGCAACCATTCTCGCTGCAACTAATCTTGCTGCAACCAGTCTTGCTGCAGCCAGTCTTGCTGCAGCCAGTCTTGCTGCAACCAGTCTCGCTGCAACCAGCCTTGCTGCAACCAGTCTTGCTGCAGCCAGTCTTGCTGCAGCCAGTCTTGCTGCAGCCAGTCTGCAGCCAGTCTTGCTGCAGCCAGTCTTGCTGCAGCCAGTCTCGATGCAGCTATGTCTTGCTGCAGCCAGTCGTGCTGCAGCCAGTCTTGCTGCAGCCAGTCTTGCTGCAGCCAGACTTTAGCCAGTCTCGCTGCAACCATTCTCGCTGCAACTAATCTTGCTGCAACCAGTCTTGCTGCAGCCAGTCTTGCTGCAGCCAGTCTTGCTGCAACCAGTCTCGCTGCAACCAGCCTTGCTGCAACCAGTCTTGCTGCAACTAGACTTGCTGCAGCCAGTCTCGATGCAGCTATGTCTTGCTGCAGCCAGACTTGCTGCAGCCAGTTTTGCTGCAACCAGTCTTGCTGCAGCTATGTCTTGCTGCAGCCAGTCTTGCTGCAGCTATGTCTTTCTGCAGCCAGTCTTGCTGCAGCCAGTCTTGCTGCAACCAGTCTCGCTGCAACCAGTCTTGCTGCAACCATGCCGTGCTGCAGCCAGTCTTGCTGCAACCAGTCTTTCTGCAGCCAGTCTTGCTGCAACCAGTCTTGCTGCAGCAAGTCTTGCTGCAACCAGTCTTGCTGCAGCCAGTCTTGCTGCAGCCAGACTTGCTGCAGCCGGTCTTGCTGCAACCACTCTTGTGACAATTTGTCACCCTTTTACTTTTTAATGGTTGTAAGTTTTTAGTTTCGTTTGTTGAACTTATAATTGTTTGTTTGTAGTCGGTCCATCTGTTGAAACTGTGCATTTGTATTGATCCCTTGGCCTACTTTTGTGCCCATTTTTGTTATGGTTAAAATCCAGCCTTGTGCTGCGATACGAGAGCAGTTTTAATAAACCAATTATCAAATTCTACCTAATCTATCTTTCTATAAAACTGAGCATTTCTTCTCGTTTCCTATTCATCCTGTGGGTTGACTGTAGAACACTTCCAATTTAAGTCTAGCATTCCTACACCCCCGAATAACCCCGGTTTATACCCCCGTTTAATCTATAGACCTTAATCATGGTGCGTCTATCTTAATTTCTCCCATTAAATACAATGTAACCAAACCGAGGCTGGAAGGAGAAAATAGTCTGGTTCCTTTTCATACAATGAATGTTAGCATTCATTGCTGTTATTGGATACAGGGAACATGACCAAGATGGTGGTAGCATGATAAAGGTCTAATCAGGAAATTAGTGAACAATTTGTGCTAAGCATGAGACTAGACAAGCTCTAGTCTAGGTTTAAGATGTACCGTACTCAGTTATGTTTCAGATTAAGCCTATTACAATGGTAATCATTTCTCAAGATAGTGACCCCCGGTTCATCTACGCCTTGCCCGCTGTCGGTTGTACATCATTGCATGGTGCTTGGGAAAGGTCCTTGGACTATCCTAGTATGCATGCTCAGGTTTTGTTTCTAAGAAGAGACCAGAATATAGTGCTGGAATAAAGCTCGATGCGATGGTCGATGTGAAGTATGGTGGCTTTTAGGAAACATCACACAGCGAGACTGGCCTGCTGCAGCCAGTCTCGCTGCAGTCACTCTAGCCGCAGGCAGTCTCGACAGTCTCGCTAGCTGCAGCCAGTCGTGCTGCAGCCGGGTTGCTACAGCCAGGGTTGCTGCAGCCAGTCTTGCTGCAGCCACTCTAGCCGCAGGCAGTCTCGACAGTCATGCAAGCTGCAGCCAGTCTAGCTGCAGCCAGTCTTGCTGCAGCCAGTCTAGCTCTAAGAGGCCGATGCTTGTTTGTTGTTGATGATATGTTGATGATTGTTGATCATTTTATCACCATAGGCCTAGACAGAATTATCTGGCGCCACCCTTATAATAAGCAAACCGATATAATCACCTTCCTGCCGTTATTCATGATCCATAAAAATATACACATTAAAGTTGATTTTTAAAGGCACCTGGAAATAGTTTTTTTATATTTTTTTATAGAAGAGTATATGTATATTAACAATAAAACAATTTTTGAGTAATTGTTTGTCACGATTTATATGTTTAAAAAAATGATAAAGTTGTTTGAGGGTGACTCCGCCCATCCCTTTTTGTGACGTCAATCGAGGCAGACTTCGCCGCGATCGAACATCGACCCCCCTCGAACCTGCATTTACGTGCAAGTAGTGAGCTTGTATGTTTCGTTTGGTTATCCAAAAAAGGGGATTTTTTGTGCATTTTTCCGGCAATGCCGACCAGGTGTATTGCTGCTGTATGCAGCAAAACGACCAAAGATGGGGTCAGTTAGCATTTGTTTCCTGCAGATCCCAAATATAGGCAGTTACGGGCATCGAAAGTCAGGCTAACGAGGGCAAAGTGGTCCGCTCCGACATCGTTTTCAGCGCTGCAGCGAACATGTTTCTGGTGTTCGGATCGACTTGAGCTGTATGCCGCGCCGCGGCGCGCCGATCCGTTGTTATCACGGGGCCGCTAAAATACCTCGTATTATCCGTGTTCTCGTTATGACCGTGCTCGTATCTTCCGTTTTTTAAGACATAGAAACGCGCATCGGACAGTTCGGGACCGGTGAAAAACCTCGTATAAACGTCGACTGTACACAGCTGTCCTAAGATTGCATTGGTTGACGTCCGAATACGAAAACGCATCATACTGATCAGGTACCCAGACGTAATGTACAGGGCCAGGCTACACATTTTCTCTTCCAATATCCCGCGCCTCGATTGACGTCACGAACAGCGCCATGTAAACGGGGGCCTATTTTTAAATTTGTAATTAAAAAACCCCCACAATTTTTAAACCTTAGTTAATTGTTTATTCACATTCCACTCACAACAATGTATATATTAACGACAAAAGCTTTATTTTGACAAAATACTACTGCCAGGTGCCTTTAATGCAGCCGTTGTAACAAATTTTCAAAATCATTTTTTAAATCAATCTCCATCAAATGGAGAGAAGATACCTGCAACATTTTGTTTTAAAATTACACTCAGCAAGAAATTGTTTGTTGTTGTTGTTTTATAGAAAGATAGATATAATATAGACCATGTGAACTTTGTTTACAATAAGTGTGACCTTGTGCATTCTTTGGGTATTCTGGCAGGCAAGATACTACACAGGTCCTATGGGAAAGTTGACATTTTGTGTCATAATTTCCACATAAATCCAAGAATTATGAAAGTAAAAGCTGGACAAAATTTGAGATGTGCCCCCTTTCATCATATCAAAAGTTGATAGGAATTAGACAGTGCAATCTCCATAAAATATAAGATTTTATGTTTTATTCCATTAGTCTGTGTACAAATCGTGCCTGCAGGAAGTCCGGGCTCTGTGGCTCTTTTGTTAACATGTGATGTCACAGGTCACATCGTCTATATAAATGGTTTGTTAAAAATACTCTGGTATCACAGCACAAGTTTGAATTTCAAAAAATTAACCTACACAAAAATTTAACACAAAAGTAGTCCAAAGGAGCAATACAAATGCACAGTTTTCTTTTAACAGTGTATGACCTCAGGGGATTTGTTACCGAAGGCATTGGGGTAAACGCACAGCTCATAAGGTTGAACGAAGTTTTTTTCGCAGAAAAATTGTCAAATGATCAACCCAGATTAAATTCCTGCTTACCTGCTTATTGGCTAGGTCTTAAGAGGGAACTTGGAATTATTTTTTGACAAATCGTGTTAATTATTTTGGCGGAGTAAACAAAAATTCGTTTACAAACGGACTGTTTAAAAAATTACCATGCTTCACGGATTTGAACAATGATAATGTCCGTCTTTCTGTTAGTGTCTTTCACTAGTACTGTTGTTGTCTTCAATTAAAGGCACTGTACACGTTTGGTAATTACTCAAAATATATATTAGCATAAAAACTTACTTGGTAACGAGCAACGGAGAGCTGTTGATAGTATAAAACATTGTGAGAAACGACTCCCTCTGAAGTAACGTAGGTTTTGAGAAAGAGGTAATTTCTCACTAAAATAATAAAAGACTTCAAGCCTGAAGCCTTTTATTCCTATCTGAAAGCACACAAATTTGTACAACAAGGGTGTTTTTTCTTTCATTATTTTCTTGCAACTTCGATGACAAATTGAGCCCAAATTTTCACAGGTTTGTTATTTTATGCATAATAATGTTGGGATACACCAAGTGAGAACACTGGTCTTTGACATTTACCAAACGTGTTCAGTGCCTTTAAGTGTTGACAGCTTTCTTCTGAACCTTGTGCTTTGTAATATCCCTTTGAGAGACGCATTGGACCAACAGCGCCGCAAGGGCTTCTACAAATTGAAGAAAGAGAAAGTACATTGAGGAAAGTTGCTTCAACCCGGCGACAATCCCTGCCCCCTCCCAGCAGCCAGGTAGGCGTTCGCTAACCTCTTCCAGACAGTTCGACCCCGTTTGACTTTAATAAAATGCGCAATTTTGTTTCACTTACACGTCAAAGTTCTCAAAATAATGCTCAGGACATACACAGTGTGTTGCAGTTGCAATCTGCCTTGTCCTGTTTCAAGTATATGTGATTTGAGTGGCTTGTTCCAGAAATATGATTTGCCTGAGAGGAAAAAAGGGCCTCTGTTGTTGACATGATTCATCACCTACCGTATCAATTCATACGGTAGATGTCTTTAATCTACGGTACTGTGGAGGAAGGATCCCGATTGGCTATTCGTCATGTTTATTTAACTCAAATTCACATTTTATTAAACAACTGAAGATATCGACTCTTTAATCATGCTGTTCAGTTATTCAATTGTCGTGTACATCAATTAAAAGTGTGTTCAAAACCAGGACTAAAAACTTAGCCCAGTGGAAAATAGAGCCATGGCTCTCCCAGTTACTTCACAGTATGCTTGCCTAGATAGCCACTAGGGGTGGCACCGGCGGTCGCAGTAAAGCAATGAATAAATTGACAGTAGTGACCGTGTCATCCCACTCTGGGCCAGCTTAATTTCAACCAGAAGTCCCCGTCTGAGACCGTGCCGATGTTTGTACAAGTTCATGTCTTCGAAACATGGGTATCTTGGGCCATGTGATAGACAGTGTATCTTATGTAAATCAATCCACTGCAGGCATATTTGAATCTGTCCACATGTGGGTTTTTTGCTCCGGCATGCGGCCGTGATGCTACATCGAAGTGATTTTGTTTTACGGGGTTTGAATACAACTCTAAAGGGTCTCATGTGAATTTGCACTCCCTGAAGAAATAATGCATAAATGAAGATGTGATAAGTCTTAGTATCATGAAGTATCATAGAGGAAAAGAGAGAGCTTTAAGGTTGATGACGAAAGAAAAGAAAAAAGAAAAAGATCTTAAAATTAAAGAGATGGTTGATTGCAGCATGTTATGTGTGAAGCTGTGAAACAGAAAATGTTTCTTATTTGCTAAGCACAAAAATAGCCGGCATCAGCTGCAAAATGGTGAGCTTCACAGCATTTGGCTCTGTTAATCCATTTGTACTCAGCGCAAAAGATCTCGGTGGTAAGCAATTTATTTATGCTTACCAACTTCATATAAAAATGGCCCTCGATTATATTATTCAGACTCGCTTTGGTCATATCAAATGTTAATAGAAGAAAACTACAAGATGACTGCGTCTGTTTTACATTCAATTACAACATTTGAGTTATGTCAAAAAGAAAGATTCGCGTGAGAGATACTCAGCGAGGTGAACAACCCAAACAGCTGGAGTCGGTGACGTCAAATTTTACTTACGGGATTATAGAACAATTCTGTTGTCAGAATAAATCACAAAACACAAGTAAGGTGTCGTTCGTTTAAATAGACGTGATTCACTCTTAATGTACAACACTGGTATTAGGTTGAAAATATAAATGTCACAGATTTGCACATGGTATACATGGGTTAGGGTATAAAGATCGTCATGGTGGAAAACTTCCCTTGAAATAGTTTTGCTTGAAATGCTAGAGTTTTTTAGAAAATGAGTAAAAAAATTTGTTTTATCACTGGTGATAAAATCCGATGTTTGAAAACAGTGAACATAATCAATAATGGTTTTTTTCACTGTTTTCTCATGACTCCGAAGACCGATTTAGCTTAAACTTTCACAGGTTTGTTATTTCATGTATGTTGGGTCACATCCAGTGTGGATACTAGTCTTTGACAATTACCAATGTTGTACATTTGCTTTAAATGTATTCCACATGATTGACAAGGATCAAGCCTATAATGGACGAGTTTTAATCTCTTAACTTCTCTTCTTATAAACTTAATATCAGTAACATTTTTTCCCAGGAGGCATTTTCATCTGAAAAATTTCCATGTGCGAGAAAAGAAATGTCCCCAAATGCTAAGTTCTTATGACGTCTTGCTGTCCCAATACGCAATAATTGTGCATAAACGCCCTGCCCAATTATCAACCGTTTTTTGTTAAAGGGACCATCTATTTGATCGGATTTCCTTCTTGGGTGTGATCGATGAAAACTAGAAAATATAAATGAATCTTCTCCCCCCGAAAACAAAAAAATACGATTTTATCAAAACACATGGTCAGGTTGGAGTTTGCTTTATGCAAACCTTTTCCTTAAAGTGACTGATGCGTATGCCCGATGCTCTTAGATCCAACACTTGGATTACAAAGGTTTACATATTTCATGACTTATTTATTGGGGATGACATTTTATTTGCGATAGCTCCAGAAGATGGACAGACAATCAAAACAATTACTCCATCTGTTTTTTTTTATCAGTGATATGAATTGTAATAAATATTATTCGTTTTGTTTTTCTTCTTCTTTTTTTTTTAGTATAAAATGCTTTTCTACATATCATAAGACTCACCTTTCGGTGGGATAAACGTTTCTTCATGATGACGTCAAATATTCTTTTCGGTATATCGGAAATTCTCCTCGTTTGCATTACCGCATGCATTAACGAAAAAAAAGAAAGATATTGTGAATTAAATATCAAAACTTGAAACTTTGTTTCCGAGTCATCGCAGGTAGGCCTACATACTAAACGTTCTTGGCATTTATTTTTTACAAATACAAAAAGTTATTTCGATCCTTATAATTATTTCTTGGAAAAGTGATTCTCTGAGTTTTACTGGGCTTCAAAATTTGGTTCCTTCAAACAAGAAGGCTAAGTTTGCTTGACAGTCCAATGCCGACCCCACTCGTCTCTGAAGGGGAACCCAATGACCTCTGTTGAAAATAAGTTATTTATGATGTGATTTTCAATTATTCTACCTCAGCAGACGGTCGAACAATGGCCAGCCACAAAAATCATGACGCATAAAAACCGGATTTTAGTTTAAAAATACATAACCTAAGAGCAGGTGAATCGATATAGAAGACCCATTGGCACCGATTTGGGAGTACTCCATCATCAATTGGAAACACAAATAAATTAATTAATAATGATTACGATTTCGGGAGAAACAGGACAAAGCGAAGCATCCCTTGGGGTAACGGATGGTTAGAATTTGTTTGTTTGATGTAATCTAGAACAACTTACCATAACATGTTCTAGGAAAGAAAATGGCATAACCACAGTGAGAATCAATAATATATATCAATTTGAAATGAATTAAATGTCATTATCATAATTTAGTTAAAAATGATGTTTCCTTTTAGTGAAGAGTTTGGCTCCAGTCACAAAAACAACTTTATGCTCAATGCTGGTCCTTTTCTCAACCACGGCTACGGCTTAATCTTCGGCTTTAGCTCCATCAGTTATTTTGAAAACCCCCACTTTCGACTTCAAACATGGCATTGACCCTAAGATCCAAAATAGGCTGATTTAAAGGCACTGTACACGTTTGGTAATTACTCAAAATATATATTAGCATAAAAACTGACTTGGTAACGAGCAACAGAGAGCTGTTTATAGTATAAAACATTGTGAGAAACGACTCCCTCTGAAGTAACGTAGTTTTTGAGAAAGAGGTAATTTCTCACTAAAATAATAAAACTTCTTGCAAGAAGTTTTTATTATTCTATCTGAAAGCAAACAAATTTGTACAACAAGGGTGTTTTTTCTTTCATCATTTTCTTGCAACTTCGATGACCAATTGAGCCCAAATTTTCACAGGTCTTTGACAATTTCCAAACGTGTACGATGCCTTTAAAGACCCACTTGAACGAAAACGGCAACAACTGATCTTTCACCCGATAAGGATATTGAGTTCATTAGATTAAACAGATTTTAATTGTGTAAAAATCAACAATTTTGATTATTATCTATATAAGGCTTCCAAGTGCTACAATAAATCAGTGTAGATGTCTTCAGCGCAAGTACCCGGATGACAGATCAATATTGTCTTCGTATTGCTCTGTCATCCGGGAACTTCGCGCAAGTAGTACCCGTGTATGACAGATCAATATTGTTTTCGCCAGGACGCAAACGCGCTATATTTTTCCGTATTCCACGAGCGCGCGTGTGATAACGAATTTCTTTTGTGAAGTTTTATGTCTGTCTTTTTTTAGCATTTAGAAAAGTTAAATTTTGTTATTTCGCTAGTCGGCCTGATATAGATAATAATAATAATATTGTATGGCTTTGTTTTCGTGTGATACAAGAATATATTGCTCTCGCTATGACAATATTGGACTTGTCTTCGACTCGTCCAATATTGTCATAGCTCGAGCAATATAATCTTGTATCACACGAAAACAACGCCAAACAATGTTATGTAAATACACTTCTCTGGTGCTTTTCAGAAAGATTTGCAAAAAACCCCGACGTCATCAATCATGTTGTCAAAATGACAATACTTTGACGTCATAATATGTGGGAGCTCCGTTTTGTATAGCCACTTTGTTGCAGCATGGAGATATGACAAAGCAACATCCCATACATGACGTCAAAAGACTGTCTTTGACGCACACCGTCAATGGCAGCAATGTTTCTAGTTTTTTCGAAACCTTCAGGTTGGGGCCTAATTTTTTGACAGACAATTACGAACAATTTAGAAATGTACAAATATCAAAATTACATTTAAATGATAAAAAACACATTATAAACAAGTTAAAATAGAATTCACGTAAAAAAAAAAACAAATTCAGTGATTAAGCTGGTAGACTTCCCTTGATATACTGTAGATAAACAGTAAACAAATGTGAGTTTTGTTTTGTTTCTGCTGTTCATTATTCTTAAAATTATGAAACTATCAGATATTAGTTTTAGTGTGACTTGCCAAACTATGAAATGACAATTGAAAACATCTGTTTCGTTTTGAAAACATTAAGTTAATTTAGGTCCCTATTTGTCTGGTGGAACTGAGCCCGTTGAAGTGACAGACAACAACATTGGTTTGAAACAAATAAGTGTTTATTGTGCGTGCTGACAAACCCTTTGGAATTGCAAATAAATTGAGTAAATGAAATATGATACAATCTGAATGACATTTTAATCTGTACTTTATGAAGAGCTTATCAATGTAGCAAGCCTGGGCCACAGTCAATCAGCAGGTATATGAAGGCAAATGGCCAAGCTAGGTTGTCCTGCAAGCCTGCAATATCGACCTGGCTAATTGTCCTGCAAGCCTGCACTATTGACCTTGTTAGGTTGTTTTACTGGCCTGCAATATTGACCTGGCTAGATTGTCTTGCAAGCCAGCAATATTGACCTGGCTAGGTTGTCCTGCAAGCCTGCACTATTGTTCTTGTTCGGTTGTTTTACTGGTCTGCAATATTGACCTGGCTAGGTTGTCCTGCAAGCCTGCAATATTGACCTGGCTTGGTTGTCCTGCAAGCCTGCAATATTGACCTGGCTAGGTTGTCCTGCAAACCTGCAATATTGACCTGGCTAGATTGTCCTGCAACCTGCAATATTGACCTGGCTTGGTTGTCCTGCAAGCCTGCAATATTGACCTTGTTAGGTTGTTTTACTGGCCTGCAATATGCAAGCCATGCAATATTGACCTACTAGATTTTCCTGCAAGCCTGCAATATTGACCTGGTTTTCCTGCACGATATGCAATATTGACCTTTATCAAACAACATCCATCCAAGTTTGGGGTAAGTAAATTGTGTATTCAGATTATTCGAATTATATTGATAACAATTTGTTCCTTTGTTTATTACATTCTTATGGTTATAGGTGCTACGGGTCCAATTGGCGCCCACATTTCGCGCGTCCTGATTTCCAATTGTTTTCGTTGAAGAAAACGTGCATTAGAAATGATCACTGTCATAAACAGAATCCACAAATGGTGTCATCTTTTTAACTCTTGTCAAATAATCACAGCGACACTGACAATTCTCGAGGCATATCATCTTAAACATTATCTCTAAGAAGTGCTCAGTGACGGTGATTTTTACGTGTGTTTTTGAGAGATACAAGAATTACTACGACCCTTAAGATTTTAAGTTGCTTTGACGATCAACCTACGAGAACCTTTGGATCGTTGCCGCCTGCACCTTGCCAAACCAAGGCGGGTTGATCGGTGCGAATCCCCGGGGCATTTCCTTCCCTTTATCCGGTCAGCTCTTCTGTGGGAAAAACACAACGGCCGGACTTATTTTCACATCGGCAAAAGTGTGGTCAGGAAGTTGGGACGAACCACGCAAAATAAGCAATAACTTTCCCCCGCTTTGGCAAAAAACTCATCATGCACGAATTTTTTGATGAAATAAAATAGCATCCCTTGAGACGAAAAATGATAAGAGAAAATGGTGGATTTATTTTATGGCCCAGTGATCGTGAATGGCAAGCTGAATCTTATTTTTTTTCCCCGCCTGAATTTCATGTGGGAATTCCTGACTAGAATTCTCTTTACGTGTCGGTAATTCCAATCGCTCATAAATCTACCACAGTTGTCCCGGGGGCCCCCCTCGCGACGTGTCGCTACACTACGTTCGCCACCCGTCTACCACGCCGTACGCCCCCAGCCGACTAGCCGCTCCTTCACGCCTGACTCGATCGCTAAATCACTTCCCGGAGTATGGCTACCGAGTGTAATGTTTGCTAATTAGCGAGTAACCTAATTTCAAATGATCAGGGGACGGGCCTTTTTCTTGATGTAAAGCTTTATAGTTGCGGTCTAATGTCAATTTTAAAACCTTCTTCCTGAAATTGTTACTAAAAACAAACATTCAAGAGGAGAATATCCACTGGGTTTTGAGATACCAAGATAATGACACGATTAGCATAATATTGTTCATTGGTTGTTTGTTTTGATGAGAATTGTTGGGAAGAAGTAGAAGTTGTTTTTATACAAATTTGTAAACAAATCAGAACAACTTTGTCTGTGTTATTTTATATCATCCATGCCTTGCAATCATAACCAAAACTTTCTTTGGGCCACATGATGAATCAGAATTCAAGGCACTTAACACGTTTGGTAATTGTCAAAGTCCAGTGTTCTCACTTGGTGTATACCAACATATGCATAAAATAACAAGCCTGTGAAAATTTGGGCTCAATTGGACATCGAAGTTGCAAGAAAATGATGAAAGAAAAAACACGCTTGTTGTACAAATTTGTGTGCTTTCAGATAGGAATAAAAACTTCTTGCAAGAAGTTTTTATTATTTTAGTGAGAAATTACCTCTTTCTCAAAAACTACGATACTTCAGAGGGAGTCGTTTCTCACAATGTTTTATACTATAACAGCTCTCCGTTGCTTGTCACCAAGTAAGTTTTTATGCTAATATTTGTTTTGAGTAATTACCAAACGTGTAAGATACCTTTAAGCAAGAAAGTTACTAAATACTGATTGGTGAAGACGACTTCATACGACGTATATACTATAAATCGGTGTAGAAGTTGAAAAAGAGGAAAAATAAATAAAGAAGAACTAAAGAGAAGAAAAAACCAGTATAGGTGTAACCTAGTCCCCAATGTGTTCAATAAACGCCGTATCCACGTCAGCAATCGACGCCATTTTGCAATCGGCGCCATTACACGGCGTAACCGCCGTATACACGTCAGCAATCGACGCCATTTTGCTAAAATATTTGTTATCTGACCTGTGACCAATAACACTTGCCTTTCAACCACTTTACAAACAGTATTTTTTAAATTTCAGTTTTTGAATTTGTAGTTGAAAATGCAGACTACGGCGAACAGGACTTATGGTTCCAATGGTTGTGGAAGTATCAAGAATTCAAGTTTCTCATGTTGTAAGAGTTTACAATAATATTAAAGGCATCGTACACGTTTGGTAATTGGAGCCTATTGATTGTTTAAACCTATATAGTTGTAGATATATACCATAAAACTAACCTGTGAAAATTTCATTTCAAAAGGTGGTAGCGTTTTTGAGATATTGCCGAAAATCTGTAGCGGTTATGTCCACGCAGGAAGAATAATCTGCATTGGAATACACACTCTGCTCAGATTCAAATGTTTTTGGGGATAAAAAGTGATATATTTTTCCATAACCGCAGTACTTTGAAATGAAAAGTTTTTTCAAAATGCATTATACTGTCCAAAGCTGCTGTACTTCTTACCAAGTAAGTTTTTATTGCCATTATTTTGGTCAGAGTCATTACCAAACGTGTACGATGCCTTTAAACAATATTAAAAAACCCCACATCAATGCATAAGACGACTTCCGAGACTAATGACGAATACTTATGAATATTGACAATGATGCAAATGATTAGAGTGCTGACGTCACCACTGATCTCGTTTCATTGATTGCCCGGATATACCAATACCATTGATTGGTCACTTGATTCTTCAAACCGTTTTGATTGCATTAATTAGGAGTCTATTCACCAGTGTCTAAAAGGATGACCATGAGATAAACTGACGTCTGGTGAAGCACGTCAAATATATAAAACAAACGTATTTACTCAGTTTGATACTTCCTTTCATTTGACTTTTTTTATGCCTATCTTCATACCCCCCCTTTTCTTATTTTTATTTTTAAAAACACACACCATATTTCTCAGCTAGGCAAGGGTGCAAATAGAAGATGGATCAGGAAATCTCGCGTGTAAAGAAAATATTATCTGCACCGCTATCTTTTTCACGAAGAATACAAGGGGCAAAATTCAATACATTTTGTTCAAATACTTGAATCCATGAATGGAATCTACTCCCTAATAGCATCAAATGTTCAAATAATCATTATCAGAAAGGGCAATGAAACAACATCTCTCCTTTCAATCTATTAATTGTTAACTTTTTATTTGTTGATCACCATTCTTCGCTATTCCTGTGCCGTTTTTCATTGTGTTGTACTGTATTTGTTTGTCTTTGTGTTTTTAAGGACCCGATGGAAATAAGATTATATCTTTGGCTATGTAATCAGTTTATCTTTATGTATTGCTCTGTATTTTGTATTGCATTGCCAAATAAAATAATAGTAATAATAATAGTAGGCGTACTAAAGAAGGGGGTAATTAAAATGTCTAATTTTTATTACGAAAAAGGGACTAAAAAATTCCCTTTATAAACAAATCGCGAATACATCCACCATTCTAATCCTAAACGGCGATCATTACCAAACGTCCCGTACATGGAAAATGCCTTAATCTACGGTCATTTTTGTTATAAAAAACGATTGCTTTATTTGTTCAGAATTAAAACCCACATTATCCCACCCTCTTCTTCTTCTTCACAGCAAACCCCTTCCCCCATCGGGTCTTCGAGTGTTATTCACCCCCTTTGACAACCAAGCCTTAAGGGCTGATTAAGTTGACTGTCACCTTCGCATTGCATTACGAATATTATTTGAAAATGACTGTCAAGATTCTCTCGGTAAACGCAGAGCTTTTATCCCTGATATCGAAACTAAGATTATGATTAAGATTAGTATAAAGCTTATAGTCATGCAACTCTCATTAACAACTCTCAGATTAATCGGCCATCCTAAAAAAAAACCAAAGTTGAATCCGGATGTCAACATTTTTAAACCAAGACACTAAATATTTGGATAAATTAAACTGGTTTTGAAAGATTATAACCACCAACTCATATTTCTAACATATTGCAACACTGACAGTGAAATGGTTCAAGATACACATAAATTACTACCCAATAAATAAAAACAATGGGAAAAATCACAAGGCAAACGACTCGACCATTCAACCAACAACCCAGTCAATAAAAAATAAAAGATGCTCCCAAATGAACACTAACCCTTGACTAGTTGAAACTCTCAGAGGGTCTCAATAGCTACTTTAAACAGAAGCCACAAAAACAGAAAGAAGTCAATTTCAGAAACTCATTGGTTCTTGATTCTTTCCAGACGTTTCGTTCTGTCTTGAAAGATGATCCAGGAAGTTAGGTTCATTTCTCTCCGGCTCTTTATTACTTTAGGTTTTTCGTCTTTAGTGTTGTGCTTTATTCTGGCTTCGATTTGTCATTTTTATATATATCTTTTTTATTTATTGATTGATAAACAAAATTATTCGTGTTGTTGGTGTTTCTGCTTTTGTTGGACTATT